>CM040396.1:16782205-17382205 GCA_022702515.1 Ilyophis sp. 1 JC-2022 | reverse complement strand
AACACTTTATACCGCAACTATCTGAAACGTCGACTCGTAATACCCCCCATGCTCTGCAAGCCTGTCTCGTTCATTACAGTTCGTTCTGGTTTAATTGTCGGCTCTTGTATCCAACAGAGTGCATTATAACCTTAGCAACGGTGTATCCCATGTCTTCCGGGGTGCTTCATTTTCACGGTCTCATATTACGCAAGCTGTATAAATGACGAATCAGGGAGAGGAAATTCCCCATGCCGATATTTAAAAAATTTCACGTCTGAAATGCAGTTGGTCTCGCTGGCTACAGATAATAAGTTAAGTAAGTTAATTTTTCCACTCGAGCACTGTCTTTCCAATATGATTGATAGACCCATTGTTATTTCATCAAAATGACTAGAAATATTTTAAAAACTACAGAGAAATGCAGTCCCGGGGCAAAAGAATACATACTGTAGAGTACAGGAAAAAGTGATGTTTTATTTAGGTACAAGAGTGAATGATTAGGCTACATATTTAGGTGTATGTAACACTGTGATATCAATATTTTTTCTTAATCCATCAGAAGAAGCAAATGTATATTCTTTACAATGGACAAAACTATTTTTATTAATTTTATGACATGTTTTGCATAGGGGTTTTCGACCCATAGATATCTACCCCCCTATACTGATGATAATATAGTCATTCCTACTTGAAAATTATGCAAAAGTTAGTTTTATGAGCCCAAACTGTTGATTTGTAGTTAAATATATCTCTCTTATTCAATTTAGCCATTTGGATAGATTTGGAGACACTAATGGAAAACGGTACACTGCCTATATTTTGCATCAGACCTTTAGTAGTTCTGCATATCATCCTCAGATTTTGCACACTTGTTGACATGGAGTTTATGATCCAGGAAATGTATATATTTACCCTTTTTTTTGTGTGCAAGTTTGTCTTACATTTGTGGCGTTTTATTTTGACTTAAATTATGAAAATAAACAAATCTAAGTTCATACTGTAAATGGTACACCTGTCTTGTTTCATTTAAGCCATTTACCAAGTATATGTGATGCTCACACCTGGAGTTATAAAGCCTTAAACAGAGCACCCCCTAAATAGATGAGAATTGACTAAATCTGCCATCTGCGCAAAGGGGTTAAACCACATTCACATCGATGTAGCTAGGAAATAGATCATTACTGCAAACAATGTTGTCTCCTCAAAATGCACTCTGGACTGATGGCTTAGCTCAAGCGATGCAGCAAAGTAGTAGCGAGTTTAAAATATCTGTCTTCATTCTGAAACAGTGATCTGCCCATTCAACGAGCCCCCGATTTAGCCAGATTTCAGATTAAGCTTTCTCAGAATCAATCTACATATAAATAAGTCAATTTAATTTTATTTCCAAATGGTATTATACATCCAAATGTATATTCCCTCAAAACTATTCTACAAACAGGATATTGTTATCAACTCCTATCATTATTCCTCTGTGCCTCCTCAGTTTTTTAGGTGCAAGTTGCCCTTGTTCTGAAACAGTAGCGGAACAAATTAGTTTACAGGCCACCACAGTTTATTTACCTGTAGGCCTATGTAATTTATCCCCCGCCAAACCAAAAATAAAACTTTAACAATTACATTTCAGCCATAATTCTTTACAAACAGACATTTGATTTGTCCTGGGCTAATAACGAGCAGAAGTGGAAACCGCGGCATTAAAATGGTATGATTGAGAAAGAATAATGTAATTTAGCTTACATCTATTTATGTCTGCCAATGCAATTCATGTCATACAAACACATTCACACATGCGTGCATGGCACGGAGGCCAAAAAACACACACACGGCCAACTTTACATGCTTTTACATGACAACTTAATATATGTACAAATGAATAGAATAGACTACGGAAATAATAACTGTCCTATCTCTCTCCATCTCTCTCTCGCAACAGGGACCAGTGCAGCATACAATTCTTCCCAGCGTATAATTTTCCCACTTCCAGGTCCGTTGCTTGACTGTAAGTCTCGCTAGCCACTAGCACCTAGCACTGAACTGATAATTTGTTCAGTTAGTCTGTAAATAAACATTATTATCGAGTTCTACACTCGCATTACGTAGCATGAATGCTAGCTGATGGGTTCAAAAAGATAGCTTGTCTTTTCATAAACGTGCACAACGAAAGTTTTATCTGATTGGACATTGCTCAACTTCCCGCTCGTAGTTGAGCAGTGATTGGTTATTTGTCCTGTTCAAGTGACGGACCCGGAAGTATCCGGGAAAAATTATACACTGGGAAGAATTGTAGCCTATGCTACACCGGCCCAAAACCTTAGAGCATATAATATGTAGCGACAGCTATGCCAATAGAAACCAATGGGGAGCACATCCAAACCAGGAAGTTTGTATTTTGCGCTCGTCTCACATGTGCAGTTGTGTCCAGTCAAGTCACATGTACAATGGGGGAAATAAGTATTGGACACGTCAACAATTTTCTTATCAAACATATTTCCAATGTAGCTATTCACATGAGATTTTGACCAGACATTGGTATTAACTCAATAAAACTACACAGACTAGATTTAGCTGTAAATTACACTGGAACAGTAGAGAACACATGGATGGATAACTTGAAGGGTTTCTTCTCCTGACTTATTTTTCTATAGAGTTCAATAGGAAAATCTGTCAGGAGAAACAACCCTTAAAGTGATCCTTCCATAGCTACTGTATTTCTGGCAGCAAAGTGATGGTTAAAGGCTTGTTTGATACATCAGACCCTTGATGACTTAGAGCCCTTTAGCCAACCATGTGTTCTATACTGTTCCAGTGTAATTTACAGCTAAATCTAGTCTCACCCCCCAATTCCCATAGAGATCCATTCAAATGCAGAGCTGTTATAGTATCGCTTGTAAGAGTACCAGAAAATAAGATATCAAGAGTCTTTTGATGTTGTTGGGTCACAGACATCAGGAAGTCATGGCATGCAAAGGATATGCGACCAAATATTACAAATATGGCTTTTCCACCAAGTATTAAATACATTTAATTTAGCGTGTTCAATACTTTTTTCCTGTGTCATTCCACTTTATTGCACATAACTTTTTTTAAAGATTGTAATGTTACAATTTCTTTAGCTGTGTAGTTTTATTGAGTTAATACCAATGTCTGGTCAAAATCTCATGTGAATAGCTACATTGGAAATATGTTTGATAAGAAAATTGTTGACGTGTCCAATACTTATTTCCCCCATTGTACAACGAGGAAGGCGCAGAGCAGTGACGCAGAGAAGGCTACGCCAAAGCCCAAGTTCTCATTACATTACATTAGGCTAGTCATTTGGCAGACAATTTTATCCAAAGCGATGGGTGATAAACGCTTGGGATAAATGCAAATTTGATGATCTTGACAAGGATAGGCTACACCTACAGGTGCAGCTCAAAAAATTAGAATATCGTGAAAAAGTTCAATATTTTTTGTCACTCATGTCAGAAAGTGAAACTCATATATAGATTCATTACACAGAGTGAAATATTTCAAGCCTTTATTTCTTGTAATTTTGATGATTATGGCTTACAGCTAATGAAAACCCAAATTCAGTGTCTCAGAAAATTTGAATATTACATAAGATCAATAAAAAAGGATATTTTAAACAGAAATGTCAGCCTTCTGAAAAGTATGTTCATTCCTATGCACTCAATACTTGGTTGGGGCTCCTTTTGCATGAATTACTGCATCAATGCGGCGTGGCATGGAGGCGATCAGCCTGTGGCACTGCTGAGGTGTAATGGAAGCCCTTTGATAGCGGCCTTCAGGTCGTCTGCATTGTTGGGTCTGGTGTCTCTCATCTTCCTCTTGACAATACCCCATAGATTCTCTATGGAGTTCAGGTCAGGTGAGTTTGCTGGCCAATCAAGCACAGTAATACCATGGTCATTGAACCAGCTTTTGGTACTTTTGGCAGTGTGGGCAGGTGCCAAGTCCTGCTGGAAAATGAAATCAGCATCTCCATAAAGCTTGTCAGAAGAAGGAAGCATGAAGTGCTCTAAAAGTTCCTGGTAGATGGCTGCGTTGACTGTGGACTTCAGAAAACACAGTGTACCAACACCAGCAGATGACATGGCATCCCAAATCATCACTGACTGTGGAAACTTCACACTGGACTTCAAGCAACGTGGATTCTGTGCCTCTCCACTCTTTTTCCAGACTCTGGGACCTTGATTTCCAAATGAAATGCAAAATTTACTTTCATCTGAAAAGAGGACATTGGACCACTGAGCAACAGTCCAGTTCTTTTTCTCCTTAGCCCAGGTAAGACGCTTCTGACGTTGTCTCTGGTACAGGAGTGGCTTGACACGAGGAATGCGACATTTGTAGCCCATGTCCTGGATTCGTCTGTGCGTGGTGGCTCTTGATGCACTGACTCCAGCCTCAGTCCACTCCTTGTGAAGCTCCCCCAAATTCTTGAATGGATTTTGCTTGACAATCCTCTCAAGGCTGCGGTTATCCCTGTTGCTTGTGCACCTTTTCCTACCACACTTTTTCCTTCCACTCAACTTTCTATGAATATGCTTGGATACAGCACTCTGTGAACAACCAGCTTTTTTAGCAATGACCTTTTGTGGCTTACCCTCCTTGTGGAGGGTGTCAATGACTGTCTTCTGGACATATGTCAAGTCAGCAGTCTTCCCCATGATTGTGTAGCCTACTGAACCAGACTGAGAGACCATTTAAAGGCTCAGGAAACCTTTGCAGGTGTTTTGAGTTAATTAGCTGATTAGAGTGTGACACCATATTAGTTGATTAGTTTCCAATATTGAACTTTTTCACAATATTCAAATTTTCTGAGACACTGAATTTGGGTTTTCATTAGCTGTAAGCCATAATCATCAAAATTACAAGAAATAAAGGCTTGAAATATTTCACTCTATGTGTAATGAATCTATATAATATATGAGTTTCACTTTCTGAAATGAGTGACAAAAAATATAGAACTTTTTCACGATATTCTAATTTTTTGAGCTGCACCTGTATGTGTGCGTAAAAAACAACGCTTTTACAGATTCAAACAGCACTATGATATTGAAAAAAATAGCTATTTTTTACCAAATCCAACATTCATTTGTCTCGTTAACACTGACATTAGTGATCTCCTTTTTCACATCATCTGACAGCTAAAATTAACACCGCCGACCAAATCTTATCCTTGCACATTAAGTTAATTAGGTGTGGCTGAAAAACCACACCTATTGTTATCGCACAGACTTACCGTTATTATTATTCCGCCGATTATTACTCCTACACCGATCACACCATTCATACCTCATATTATACCTTCATGCACCCTCCAGGTTGCTATTACCTTTTACCTTGAGATATTTGACATTTTATCGCCAAAAAAAGTAATGGGAGTCAATGGGCACGTGCAGGAGGCTAGCTCACGGTGTGAGCACTGCCACTGAGCGGATTTTTGAATCACAACGTTTTGCTCTACGTGAGCGCTGGGCAACTCATCACAATTCATACGGCTACTTTATGTATCCTAGTTCTTTAGACTAATGTTACTTACCACAAAATACATCACCATATTTGAACACTTTCGCCTTATTTTGATCCCATTATACCGCATTTCCGCCTCACGCTATAGGCCACCATAGTACCATCTTACTTTACCATTCCCAGCAATTGATACCACTGCGAAGGAAATACACCTACAATTTATTTAGGAATTATAGCAGCTTGGTGCAGGGCAGTCTGGATACCAGTATCGACAGACTATCAGTTGTTCGTAGAGATCGGGCTCTCCCGGTAGCCTAACAGTTACTTAGCCTACGTTACCATGCTGAAACAATATTTATTGGGTCTCTGCCTTGTAATGATATATACATATATAGCCGTTAACATTACTGCAATCTATCAATTCAAGTTATCAACCAACTGTTAACATGAACATAAGGTTAGCACTACTCATAGGCTACTAAGCTAGGGTTAGAAAGCAACTGGACAATCACAGTTGAAGTTATCAACTACTAACTACTAACAACAACAGTAACGTTAGAGAACGCGTTACCTAACCATACAGATTAAGGTTAGCTAGGTTTTAGGTTAACCAAACTTTCAACCAACCAGTTTAAGTAACATCAGTAACTAGCTAAGGTTAGCCAAAGAACACACATACAAAAACAAACACCTTAAACAACCAAGCCACGAAAGTGAATGCATAACGTTACTGGCCATCTCTGCCCCATGTGTCATGTCGGAGCCATCAATACCTAAATGTGCTAACGTTATCTAGCAGGCACGGTAGCGGAAGATAACATTCCCACCACACCGCTAACAGAGCCTACCTTGCTTTACTTTCTTCGTAGCTGTGCAGCCAAGAAAATAATATACAAAGTAGCCTATAAGTAGGAAAAGTCCACATAAATCCACAAAGGTATTGAAATAAGAATCCACATATTCCAGTTTATCTGACAGATCGGTAAGTTACGTCGTTAGCCAGTCAGATACAGAGTTTTCAAAGAGCCTAAAACTTCGAGCCCGAACAAACCCGGCCCGCGTGATAATTGCAAGATCCACCGATTGAATCCACCGACCCGGAAAAAATCCCCGCAGTGGAGCGGACACAAACGACTGGGTTGAGGAGAGAGGCACGCACTGCAAGTGTACTAAGTCTCTTGGTTTGGTTTACACTAAGTTTCTTCGTTTGGTCATTAATTCACATTGTTATGCTGATGACACTCAACTCGTCCTCGCTTTCCCTCCCTCTACCCCACAGATTAAAGAGAGGATATCTGCTTGCCTGGCTGACACCTCTGAGTGGATGTCTAGCCATCACCTGAAGCTCAACCTCGACAAGACTGAGCTGCTCTTCATGTCACACAAGACATCCCCGCTTCTAGACCTGTCCATCACCGTCGACGGAACCATGGTGACCGCCTCCCGCTCTGCAAGAAACCTGGGGGTGGTCCTGGACGACCAGCTGGACTTCAGAGAGCACATCAGGGCAACGGCACGGTCCTGCAGGTTCCTCCTGTACAACATTAGGAGGATTCGGCCGTACCTGACCACCTACTCTGCCCAGCTCCTTGTCCAGACCATGGTCACCTCACATCTGGACTACTGCAACTCCCTTTTCGCAAGCCTGCAAGCCTGCGCCATTCTGCCCCTTCAACTGGTCCAGAACGCGGCTGCTCGGCTTGTGTTCAACCTCCCGAAGTTCACACACGTCACCCCCCTGCTGAGGTCACTCCACTGGCTGCCAGTCATGGCCAGGATCAGGTTCAAAGTTCTGACCCTGGCCTACACTGCAGCCAAAAGGTCAGGCCCCTCCTACCTACAGGACTTGATCCAGCACTACGCTCCTCCTCGACCACTTCGCTCTGCTGGTGCAGGGCGACTTGCACTTCCCTCCCTCCGTGTCAACGGCACTCGCTCGTCCCGACTGCGGAGCTTCTCCACTCTAGCTCCCCAGTGGTGGAATGAACTTCCCACTCCATTGCGCTCAGCTGAAACGCTGTCTGTTTTCCGTCGTGGTCTGAAAACACACTTTTTCAGACTCTACCTTGAATAACTACATGTATAAGGCCAATTATATAGTACGTTCTTTCTGTTTATTTTCTATTTGGTTTTGCTATTTCATAGTTTAGAATGTATAGCTGACTGTATTCTGTTGACTACTAGCGATAGCTCCTATGTTGTGAGAAAGTTGTGCTTTGTTGGATTTGCTTTGTAGATTGTGTCTATGACCTTCAATATGCACTTATTGTACGTCGCTTTGGATAAAAGCGTCTGCGAAATAACTGTAATGTAATGTAAATGCAAGGAGGAATAGCCAGGTAGTCACAAATAAAATGTTAACCGCACAGTGGCCCCCTAGTGGTAACGTTAGTCATATCCGTCCCACTTACTGTATTTATGTTTGTCTGAAATTATAGTCTTAAACTTCTCATATGTAGGCTACTATGATTTATAGGGTGTTATTTCTTATTCATTGTACTTGTAACTTTGTAAATAAACTTGTGTTATAATTAACAGTTGTGTAGTTTGATGGGGTTATTGGTTATAATGGAATAATAGCAAGTGATGGTAGAGATCTGCATATTTCACAACAGATTTCCAAAATATATAGTGGCTAGGGAAAGGTGGACATTGAAAATATGGAGGCAGGAAAGATGGTCTCCAAAAGACTGGCACATGCTGTGCAGTAAACAAAAAAACAACAAAATCTAAATACATTTTGTACTATTTCAGTCTACCAGAGCATCCATGCAAACACTACAATACTTAAAAAACTCAATTGATACCTTAAAATAAAAATATATATGGGTTAGAAAGACAGTACATGGCACTTTTACCATAGGTTCCTATTGCTAGCTAGGAACTGTACAAGATGGCTGCCAAATTGTTCCATTTCAGAACACCAAATTACTATTCCATCACAAGATATGTCACATCTATGGTCACATAACATTATCTTGTCTAAGTTACAAAACACAATTGTTAACAAAAAATATTTTTAGCGCTGTTGCAATTTTTGCCTATGTTTTAGCTAAATGCTCATCTAGCCTACTAATCACTCCATTCAACATTATTCAACTAATTCTGATTTACGTCTTAATAATGTTAGCACAGACAGATTCCTAACAAAACATGACAAAAGCATAAGCCAGCTAGGCTACTGTGGTTAACCTACCAGAAAAAACAAACCTTTCACTCTGCATGAAAATGCCAAGGTGACAGGTGCCAGTAGCCTACGTTAGCAAATCTAAATGCAATCAATTATGACATAGCTACAGCAAATAAACTATCTGCTACACATGATTGGGTTATAATCTCAAGTAACAAAGTTAAACTTAATGTGACGTCACGTGGCGCTGTAATGGCGACGTAGTCCAGCTGTCTCTCGTGTTCGTGTTTGTTAATTTGAATGTGTTTTGTTGTGTTGGGCTTTTGTCTTCGTTTTTTTCATGCACTGTGTGTCTGAAGTGGGATGGGGAAGCGGGCTGGAGATTTTTCAGGGCGCTCCTGCTGCTTGTTTGATAATATTGAGTCGTGGAGGCGGAGTTTGTGTGTTGGACTGCTTGATGACACTGGACATCTCTGGACAGCGGGGCTATTTTATGGCTGTATTGCACTTTAATTCACTTAATTCACTTGATTGATGCAATGATTCTGTTGGATGTCTTTGTTTGGTATGTTTTTTTTGTGTGTTGTGGGTCTGCCCCACTGTCTGTCTTTTCTTTGTTGTTGCTGGGGCTACAACTGAAGTTCCCTTGCGGGAAAATAAAAGTTATTCTATTCTACTATTAGCCAAACGATGTTTAATTATTGCTTTACGATAGCTGCATGCTAGGTAGGCTAGATGAATAGAACTCTGAATTCAGCACACGACATGTGGTTTGGACTTCACAAAATGGCGAGATCTGTAATTGGAATCAGAGTTCATTTAATACAGTGGAGAAATCAGTAGATGAGCATCTGGTTAAAACCTAGGCAAAAATTGTACTAACCCATATTTTTCTACAGTCTACGACTGTGTCCTTACCTACTATTTGAGTATGCCAGTTGAGTATACTTTTTTGAAAAGCTGTTGAATTAGGCTAGCCTTACCTGCATGGCCAAATTGAGTGTTCTCAATATCCCCAGATGATATAGCCAAAGAGTGTAAAGGCAACTGGTATAGCCTACTTATGTCCAGGTTTATATGGAGGATATTTCTAATACTGCATGTTACTGCAGTATAGCCTACAGTAAGCAGTATGCTAGTACACAGGACGCAGTAAATTGGGCATTCACAATGCCTTCTTCTACAACACTGTTACGACCTAACAATACTATCCCAGATACCTTTTTGTGCTTTTATCACAATTCATTACTTCTTTGTATCACTTCCAAGTTCTTTAGACTACTTACCACAAAATAGGCTACATCACCTTCACTAGATCCCTTTATACCGCATTCAGTTCGTACCATTTCCACCTCTTGGTCCGGAAAGAGTGGTGGAAGATTAGAGATTTTCCAGTGGCGGCGCAGGGTAGAGCGTTGTGGGCATACACTACCCAGGTGAGCATCTTGCTCCAGGAAGAAGGGTTCTTCGTCGACACACACCGTAGAGCAGCTCCCAGGTCTTGATTAGCCCTTTCGGTTTAGCCGTAGGACTGCGGATGGTATCCAGACGTCAGGCTCACCGTGGCTCCCAGCGCAGAACAGAAAGCTTTCCACAGCTGCGAAATGAATTGGGGTCCACGGTCTGACACGATGTTCGCAGGGATGCCATGAATTTTGAAGACCTCTTTAACAAGGACTTCAGTGGTCTCTTGGGCGGAGGGTAATCCAGGCAGGGGAATGAAATGGGCAGCCTTGCTGAAACGGTCCACAACCGTAAGAATGTTGGTATTGCCAAAGGTGGAAGGTGGAAGGTGGAAGCCTCGTAACAAAGTCTACTCCGATGTGGCTCCAAGGTCGGCTGGGCATAGGTAGTGGTTGCATGGACCACTACCTGTGCAGTCATAGTCGATGCATGGACGCAGGGTGCCATCTTTTTTCTGGACGAAGAAGAATTTAGGAGCGGATTTCAGGCAGGCTTGGTGACACTCACGGCTCCAGGTTTGTATTTTGCTGGTTTTCCAGTCGATAGTGGGGTTGTGTTTCTGTAACCATGGTAGTCCAAGAATGAGGGGGTTGTGTGGTGAATGGATAACCTTGAACTGTATCTCCTCCTGGTGGTTGCCGGAGATAATTAACTGGAGGGGTATAGTGATTTTTCTCATGCGGAAGAAGGGTTTTCCATCAGGAGACAGGGCGTTTACTGGTCTAGATCCTTCACCATCCCATCGTCAATTAGGTTGGAGTCAGCTCCGGAATCAATCAGGGACTAAACTTGGATTTTTTTCTCTTCTCTCAGGCAAATGGAAGGTGGCAGAGAGGTAGGGTCAATGATTGTCCTTGGGGGCTTGGGCTTGACTCGTTACGGATCTCACCCTAACAGCAGGATCTGACCTCTTAGGCCGTAGGGTGCACTGTTCGAGAGAGTGCCCTAGCTGGCCACAGTAGTAGCAGGAACCGGTCTCCCTCCGACGATTGCGTTCCTCAGGCATAACTTTTATGCTGTCTCGAGAGAGATCCATGGACTCGTCACCCTAAGCCTGCTTCAACATAGGAGAGGGGCGTGGTCATGGGTTGGAGTAGGGTTGCCAGGTTGTGCGTCGTGGGTTCTGTTTTTCGGTATGGCATTGACGAGACCGGTTGTCCATCCGAATGACAGCACAGATGAGTGGGTCAAGTTGGGTGATGGGTTCACGATGGGCTAGCTCATCCTTGAGCTCCTCATTGAGGCTGGCTCGGAACAGTTCAGCCAGAGCCGCATCATTCCACTGGGTCGCAGCGGCGAGAGTTCAAAAATTGATGGAGTGGTCAGATGCGCTCTTCCCTTCTTGGCGTTGCGCGAGCAGCCTTTGAGAAGGTTCTTGATCCCCGGAGGCATGTTCAAAAACCTTGCGAATCTCCTGGACGAATTCGGGATAACTGGTGGAGAAGGATCCCCCGGACTACCGGGCTGAAGCCCAGTCCCCTTCAGGAGGCCCATCACGTACCCAATCTTGCGTTCTTCGTCATGGTAGGTCTGAGGTTGCTGCCTGAAGACGATGTCGCATTGCAGCAGGAATGCCTTGCATTGCTCCAGTTCCCCACTGAACCTCTCCGAGGCTGGTTGTTGTGGCTCCCGGTACTGCCAGGTCCCTGTGGGGTAAGAGGGTGGAGGTGGAAGCTGAGCCGCTGGTGGTGAAGAGGGATGGGGCCGAAGGGAGATAGCAAGCCTCCTCATCTCCGCACAAAGCTCTCTCATCTCCAGCTGGAGTTCAGCAATCCCCTGGGCATGCTGCTGCACGATGGCGCCTTAGTTCTGCAAAGCGTGGCGAATAGCGTTTGAGTCTGCTGGGTCCATGCTGGCGAAATTATTCTGTGACAGAACAAGGTGATTTGGACCCAAAATGCACGACTCAGAAACGTGAAATATAATAAATAACGCGCAAGGGTCTTTATTAGTAGGAGCGTTCAAGTTCGTAATCAATATCCAAGCTATGGTCATACACAGGAAATCCACAATCAAAGCACAGGTACCGAATCGAGAAGGCAGTCTCATAAACGGTGTCACAGGTCGAAATCCAGGGAAAGCTGTCAGCGAGGGCAAAGGTACAGACAAACGGCAGACAGGCTCGTAGTCAATGTCCGGGCGTGGGTCACAACCAAAGTTCTACCACGGAGCAGAAGTACCATAGACAGCAGGCGATTCTCGTAGGTTCTACACAGATTCTACACAGGCCGGCAGTAAACAGCAGTCAGGGTACAGGCGTGGGTAATAACAAGAATCCGGCTTGGAAATAAATGCACAAAAGCGCAAGACAACAAGGCAACAATTTCGCGAGGAAGACAGGAAAACACCGGCTTAAATGCAAGTGTAGACAGATACAAACGCTTAGCTTGAGAACAGAGAGAAATTAGGAACAGCTTGGGAAAACGAGACGAAGATCATTAGTCAATTAGTCTGTTAGTAATTATCCCATCCTAGCGTTAGTTAATTAGTAAATCACATGAGACATGGTTAGCAGATTAATATGTTAGTAATTATCTGACTAGCATTAGTAAATTAGTTAACAATAATCAAGAAGGAAGCGAAGCTGGAGACAGAGAGAGAATCGCAGAACACATGAACAAATGTGCACAAACAAGTGGGATCATGACATAGCTAGCCTATTAATATCATTATTAGGCCATTAACTGCATCTTAATTTGCCTACCGTTATGTTTTCATAGCCTATCCACAAAGCAATGGACAAGTGTAGCTCAATCACCTACTGCAAAATACGTTGAGCCAAATCCAATTATTAGCATCAGGACAGTTGCCAGGCTTTTGAGGATGAAACCTGGAGGAACTATTGTGTAATTTTATTTTACAAAGTTGACACAAAGGCTACTGAGGCCATGGGTTAGACATAGGCCTACACATGTCTTGGTACACTGCTACCTACACTATTAAGGGCTCTCCTCGCTGCTTCCAGGTGACTTGTGCATTCGTTTCAACAATCGCAAAAGGCAATCAGTTAGCTATTTCCCAAGATTACTATGATTTACTCAAAGTTGCATACACATTATATACGGAAATCACTGTGCTGATGTTTGCATATAGCCTATTCCCAGCCATGCAACACAGGAAACATGAATTGTGACGCAATTCGATCTAGTAGTTCTAATAAAATAAATCTGGAAATCGTTCCACCAGTTTTAAACCCGATGCACACTGAAAATCTGAGTCCATCCAAGACTGACTGAGATTCAACATGCTCAATCTTCAAATCTGAGAAAATCCAGACGAAAAACTGTATTATTTCAGATTTTCTCCGTTTTTTTACGTGCACACAGACCGACTGAAAAAAAACTGTTGAGTTGAGATGAGTCTACATTTCTTCAGTCGGGCTGTGTGCATCGGGCTGAAGAAGTGCTTTCATCTTGTTTTCCTAGAAGAGAAGTCCTTAATTATGTGCGTAAAACCCAGTTCACGGAGGAAGCTAACGTGTTGCTGGCTTGTGGATTTTTTTGAGCAACTCCTGTTCACCAATGTCTTTTTTAAATTTCCCTTTTCCTTTTTGTGATCCGCTGGCGTGCTTTCGTAACTCCAACAAGCAACCAAAGACATAGCCTAAATATGATTTTGCAAACCCATTGCATGAATCTGATCAAACTACCGGCAGCGTAGGCCTATATTTTTTGCTTTTTGTTAATAACTGAATGGATGAATGAATGAATAAATAAAATGTATCTGACCAGACAACTAATTAACAACAAAAACATAATTTCAAGTGAATTCGTCACTTACTGGCAAATTACATTATATTCTGGCCAATCGAGGCCCCTGATCAGTTGAGGCCCTGGGCTTTAGCCCATGTAAGCCTGTGCATTAAAGCACCCCTGACAATCACATTTTCACATAATATTGATAGGGTAATTATTTATGCGAAGATAGCCTGTGCGTGATTTGTTTTTTTCTATCGACATGGCAACACACATAATTTATAACATTTTAAATTGACATTAACCGAGAGTGTGACTGTGTCCAGAAATGCTTTGTGAGTCCATGATGATCCTTCAGCTTGACTGTCGCTTCACTGACAGGACAACGCGTTGATAATTGCCAACTAACCAACTAACGTTAGTAGGCTACAGGTAGTCTAACCATGCAGCAATTGGCTACACGCTGCCGACCAGCTTATAGTTACCTCCTCCGCAGTAGGCAGTAGCCTAGTGGATTCTCTATCGCTAGATTTGTATTAATATTTTATTTTAATTGCCATGTCCGGCCAGGGGAAGGCAATCTTACACACCCTCCGCCTATGCCTGTCCGGATAAAAACACAAAAGTTCAAAATCCTAAATCGCTGTCAAATAACTAAAACGGAAATTAACTAAATGACTAACCAACTGACCGACTGACCTCACTACTAACTACCAACTAAGTAGGCTACTGCATTGTGTGGCTCATTACGAACTATGGACCATGACGATGATGGGATAGCTCAGAGCTTCTGTGTTATGTTCTGAGATTTTGTCTGTCTGTTTTGTATTTTTTACTTGTTTATTTATTCTGATTATGTATTTATGTTTCTGATTATTTCTGGTTTCACTGTTCTGTGTTTTGTATTACTGTCACTCTCTGTCTTCGTCACACTTTTCGGGAGTCTGTGGGGTTTTCGGTTTTCTCTGTATTTCCTCTGTCATGCGCTTCCTTCAATATTAATTACTTCATTGTAAATAATACTAATTAACTAACAACCACTAACATCTTAGAATTAGGGTCTACTAATCTACTAATGACTAACTTGTACATAATACTAATCTACTAACACCATAGAATCAGGGTTTTCTACTAACTTACTAACGTCATCTTCTTTCCTCACTGCAGCTGTCTCTCTTTCTGCCTGTTTTATCACTAATTATCTTTCTTTGGTTCCTCTATTAACTACAGCTGACTCTCGTTTCCGCTTTCCATTCTCTAATTGTATGCATTTGCCTAACTACCCAGTTCATGTTCAAGTCTATGTGTTATGTGTGAATCCGGTCTGCGTATTACATGTTCCCTTGTTATTTTATTATCTGCTCTCCTCATTTATTACGTGCACCTGTATCTCATTTGCCCTTCCCGGTTCCTCACACCTGATCCTCATTGTTTCTTGTCTCCCTTAGTGTATTTATAACTCTGTGCTTTCAGTCCTTTGTTGTGAGTTCCTCACCATTTGTTTATTCTAGCTTTTTTGAGAAATCTGAGTTGGCCGTTAGTGTTATGTTGTATCTGTTCCTGAGTTTTTGTTATCCCTCGTCCTTTTCCCTATTAGTTTTTTTGTTGCGGTCTTCTTTTTGTTTTCTCTTGTTTTTCCATTACGCCTCCCTGGTCTTGACTCCTGCCTGTGTTCTCGCGACCCTGATTTTACCTCCGCTGTGCCTTCCCGGTTCCGACCTCTGCCTGTTCTGTGACGACTCTTTTGGTACCGTTGCCCTGTCTATCCGGTGTTCGACCCTGCCTGTTTTGGACTACACATTGCTGCCTTGCCCCTATAATAAACTTTGGTTTATTGCCCATCTTGTCTGATATTGGGTCTGGTTTTCCTCACCCGTTACATTCTGCTCTTTTCTATCCATTGCTGAACTTTATTAGCCGAGGTGGGGTGGCGAACGAGGGAGGAGTAACATTACAGTTTTACTCGGGGCATTCTAGTTGTGCATGCAAGCGATGCCCATTCCTGTGTTGTTCATGCTCATTTTATTGATCTTTAGTGAGTATAAATCATTATAATGCAATAAATACATAAAATAAATCACTAACAAAATAAAATATATAGAAAATAAAATTGATAAAAATATGAAATATAAGTTAAAAAATGAACTGTATTAACTCAGTCACTGCACTGTGGCATGGTCAGGCAAATACTTTATACCTACTTATGTCACTGGGCGATATATTAATAAAAGGAATGTTTGTAGGGGGCGTGGCTTATAATGCCATTTTTCTCTGTATTTCTGCCCTTGTGGCCTCAATTTTTTTTTTTCAAGATTAGTTGTTTTTTTTTCAAATCACCCTTTCCATGAGCCCAAAACTTTTAATCCGTAAAAAATGTAACCTGCATGTTGCCCTTTATGGTAAGGGATTATGGTAAGTGTTTTTAATGGGTTGTATTAAAAACAGTAACAGTATATATGTGTACACGGCTATATTTTGGTCACTGTCAATAGTATCACGGGAATAGTATCCTCCTGAGACCCGGACCCTGTTTGTGTATGCATTTTTTATTTCTCCTTACTATTTGTAACTAGTAGCACCTGATAACTATGGAAACTAAGCAATGTCTTTGAACAGGAAGTAGTTTTTTTTTAAAAATGATGTCCTCATATGAGGACAATGAGTTTATGTTCACGTAAAATAATATAATTTATATATGATAGAATATAAATAATATTAATTATAATTAATATAAATTTAAATGATCTTATACTGAAAAAACACAAGAACACAAGTTTATTTCAATGTTTTAACCTTGCAGTATATACAAAAACTGAAATACTCTAATGGTATACTCCTATATAGCCTATATTCTGTCTATCTTGTTTCATATATTATATATATATTATATATACAGTATATATCTTGTTTATTTATATATTTCTTTTGTTATTAATGAAGTTTGTTTTTAAAACGATCATTTGTTAATCACCAACATCACCATAATCACCTGGTTCGTCATCATCATTGTCTGACACATCCTCTATGTTGGAGTTATCGCCTATGATTGCATTCAGCATCTTTTCAGCTGCTCACAGAACAAGCGGAGACCCTGAAAACACATGTTAAAATCTGTCTGTGGAGGTTTTCAGTCATTCATGTCGTTGAATATAGTAGCCTAGTAGTAACTTGAAGGCAACTGGACTTGTATTTTGTCTTGAAGACATTTAAACAAAAGTATTTTGAGAATTGAGGAATCCTCTTTATTTAATCTGTTTTAACACCAGAATCTGTCTATTAGCCTAATTTCTATTATTATATGTAGAAACGTCTTCGTTTTTCCTTTTTAGATGCATTTTAGCTATTTAAATTTTGCACTCATTACGTATGAACGTTGTGGAAATGAACTCTCAATGTCCCCGTACAAGTATTGCATGTTTAATGGCGTGCTGGCTCGTGACTATAGCTAAAAAGTGACAAATCTGCACGCCAGACCAAACAACAAATATTTATAATTGTAAATGAACAGATTTCAACAGCAAAACTTCATGCAGGTTTTTACCATTTGAACTTTTGCTGGCTCTTCGCCCATAGAACGCGTTTACTTGTTTTCTTGTTTTCCAACGGTACCGCGGATTGTGGTACCACCTAGTGGAATCAATAGCCCCAAGCATCCTAATTTCAGTACAGCAGTTCTGGCTTAAGATAAATAACGTATAGTGCTCAGGGAAGTCCTGTCCTGTCATGTAACCCAGACCTCATTGCTTGTTTCATTCAAAATCTTCGAACCGGTGGTTGCTAGATAACAATAACAGACTATCTTGGTCTTAGATGCACATTGACGTTTATATGGTCTCTGGGCTAACCTAAAGTTACGGCTTGGCGGGGCATGCCCCATACCTATACAGCAATGAGAGTTTTGCACTTTTCAGGGTTTCCGACAGAAGTAATGACAATGACCACAGACTCTCAGCCCTTAAAAACACCTTCTGTACATTCTGACCTCATTTAACCACACAGCATTCAGATACAACTTGACACATCCACACAATAAAGCCCCAAACTTTGGTTATTTTGCTGGTTTTTCTCCTTCTGCTTCAAAATTTTCCTGCCTACCTGCCTCCGTACCCTCAAAGAATAATTCTCCCCATTGGGGAGGCCTTTAATCTGCCTATCAGAAGCTCTGTTTAAAATTACCTCATCACATTTACATGCTTCAGAGGCTGTGTGCCTACTACACAAACTGTGAAATTGTCTGTAGCTTAGTGGTTACAGTGCTGCTCTAGCATGTAGCAGAATGTTGGTTCGATTCTCACCTGATCCTAGCATTTAGTTTTGGTACACAATTTCTGGTACCGCAACACAAAAGTTATTGTTTCTTTTTTTTTTTTTTACTTAAAAAGAGGTGAATGTCACCTGACATAGTCTGATAGCCTAACATTAGTCTACTCGCTACCAACAAAACGTTCACCGCAGGGTTGTGCTTGACCAGCCAGGGGTGTCCAAGGATTATGGGTGAGTGGGGAGAGTCAATGATGTGGAGCTGAAGCTCTTTCCGGTGGTCACCAGAGATCAGCAGCTTGAGTGGGGCGGTGATGTGGTGAATGCTGGCGAATCTCTGGCCGCTGAGGGACTTGGCAGCTAGTGGGTGCGGCAACTCGAGAATGGGAACTCCCCATTTTGACGCCATCCCAGCATCCAAAAAGCTCTCCTCAGCTCCGGAGTCAACGATGGCAAAGGTGTTCCTCATCTGGTCTGCCCACTCGAGCATCACAGGAAGGCAGGTGCGGTTCTTAGAGGAGTGTTTGATGGGAATAACACCCACTAATGCTCCTCTGGTCACTTGTGGGTGTTGGCTTCTACCAGGGCACCTGGCGATTAAGTGACCCGGTTAGCCGCAGTAGAGACATGCTCTGGAACTCATTCTCCAGTCCCGCTCCTCCTTAGACAGGCGCGCATAGCCGACCTGCATGGCCTCTGATTCCAACTCCTGGTAAGGAGGAGTCTTGATCTTGGAGGTCGACGGATTGTAGTGGGAACTCACGGAGGGTTTCAGGCTGGAGAAAGTCCGGCTGGGGGAAGTCGGACGGCGAAGCTTGCTCCGTTCCTCAAGACGAGCATCTACGTGGATGGCGAGCGCGATGAGGTCGTCCAGGTTCTTGGGAAGGTCGCGAACCAGCAGCTCGTCCTTGACTCGTTCGGCCAGACCCAGGAGAAAGGTGTCGTAAAACGCCTTCTTCTCCCAGCCACTGGAGGTCGCCAGTGTCTGAAACTCGATGGCAAAGTCTGAATCTGGCACATACACAACATCTCCCTCGCTGCCTTGTGCCCGTGCTTGGAGCGATCAAAGACCCTTCTCATCTCCTCAGCGAACAGGGTGGATGTCTGGACACAAGGCAGTCCTGCCTCCCAGGCAGCCGTTCCCCACTTTTTAGCTCGACCAGATAGCTGGGTGATGATATATGTTACCCGGGATTGCTCAGTGGGGAAAGTGGTAGGCTGCAGCTGGAAGATCAACTGTCACTGGGTCAGGAAGGGACGACAGCCACCAGGCTCACCAGAATACCTCTCAGGAGGAGGCCGACGAGGCTCGCGTCCCGGAACAGGAGGGGGCGCTGGAGGTGCAGGAGCTGGTGGTTGCTGGGGAGCGTAGCCAGACGGAGGTGCCCGGAGCGTACTGAAATGTCTGGACTCAGAAAACCCAAATGCAGACAGGATAAGGCAACGAACGTAGTTTATTTCCAGTCCAGATCAAAAGCCAGGTAAATCAGATGTAGAGACAGTACAAAATGCAGGAGAATAGTCAGGAATTCCAAAAATCTAAAACCGGGAAATCACAGGCAGCGGTACAAAAACGGCAGGCAAAGGCAAAGTCAAAAAACAATCAAAGAGTCAAAACCACAAAAACAACAAAGGCAAACAAACAGAATCAAAAGGCAAACTCGGAGTCGGAAAACGGAAGGGTGTCTCATGAATCTCGATAAATCACTGGCTTTACTGTCACAGGCTCAGAAAATACGATCAATGTTCTGACAAAGTTGAAACGGAATTGTGGGTTTTATATACACATAGGAAAGGGAGGGGTAACAAACAACGTGAGGTTAACACATTAGGGAAACAACAATTCAATCACGAGAACATAACGAAAACATGGAAGGAACTCAGAAACATGCATAACAAACAACAGGCTCGAATAGGAGCGGAGTGTGCACAGTAATCAGGGGAGGTGAGATCTAAGTACAAAGAGTCTCCAGACTCTTTCACGTTTGTCACATGTGCTCAGTGTGAACCTGCTCTCATCTATAAAGAGAACGGGGCGCCAATGGCGAACCTGCCAATTCTGGTGTTCTCTGGCAAATTCCAATCGAGCTGCACGGTGCTGGGCTGTGAGCACAGGTCCCACTACAGGACGTCGGGCCCTCATGGAGTCTGTTTCTGACAGTTTGGTCAGAAACATGCACACGAGTAGTCTGCTGGAGGTCATTTTGTAGGGCTCTGGCAGTGCTCCTCCTGTTCCTCCTCGCACAAAGGAGCAGATACGGGTCCTGCCGCTGGGTTGTTGCCCTTCTACGGCCCTGTCCAGCTCTCCTTGTGTAATGGCCCGTCTCCCGGTATCTCCTCCACGCTCTTGAGACTGTGCTGGGAGACAGAGCAAACCTTGCGACGGCACGTATGCATGTGCCACCCTGGAGGAGCTGGACTACCTGTGCAACCTGAATGGGCGGCAGGTACCGCCTCATGCTACCAGTAGTGACAAGGCCACTAGCAAAATGCAAAACTAGAAAAAAACCAGTCAGGAAGGATAAGGAGAGAAAAATGGTCATGGCCACTACATGCAAAACCATTTACTTTTTGGGGGTTGTTTTGCCTCTCCTGTCCATTTGTTGTCACTCATTTGCACCAAAGCAGGTGAAATTGATTCACAATCGTTTACACTTCCTAACTGGACAGATTGATATCCCAGAAGTTGAATTGACTTGGTGTTATACTGTATTGATTAAGTGTTCCCTTAATTTCTTTGAGCAGTGTATTTCCCGTTTTCCATAAATATAATAATGGGAAAACAGGAAAATAGTTTACATTACCTTACACCACTGCTGTTATTTTAGAAAATATATTCTGTTTAATTAAGTTAAAAGCACCTGCAACAGCTGAGCATAAGCTACCAGAATATGGTTCCCGTCTCAGTTTAGAAAAAGAAAAAGAAAAATTAGCCTGCTTGTTTAACAAATTTTGTTTGATTATAAGCATTGTCAAACATCAATTTCATGAGGTTATTCTCACAGCAGACAGATCACGGGCAATACATTTTGGCTAGTTCAACTTTCATCCGAAATTCATATTACAAGCATTCTCATATTGATTAATAACATTAATAGCATTATTTAGCTTGATAGCACTAAATATACTAAAGCTGTCAGGTTGGGAACCCATAGGTTTACGCATATTTTTCCTTGTTTTATAATGTCCTGCTTATGGAAATATGATCAACGCATTTTTACAAGCTTAATGCCTTAAAACAAGCCCACTTTCCCGGGATTCCAGGGACAACGTGCGTCTATTCCAGGAGATAATTTTTTTTATTTTTGGGTGAAATATTAATCCATATTTCACAATTTAATCTTGATATTTAATTGCGAATACATGTGTAACCTTAAACGTAGCATCACACATCGCCACAGCAATGGGGAGGGTATATAGGGACGGCAGGGATTCGTCTCCAGCTCTGCTGCCAGGAGATGATAGAAGTTTGTTCAAATCTAGCGGGATTAAATCAATTTAAGGTGGCATTCCCCTTTGCTGAGTGACAGGTATGTGGTCTTTGACTGATAGACCCTTTTATTATTATGGATTTTTTGATATAGCCTACACATTAATAATATTTCACATTGTAAGCTAGATATTTTTATGCGTGCTTGTGCGCGCCCCAGTGTGTAACAGACAGGAGGGTGTGCGCGCATTGTGCACACGCAGATGCACTTATACTGTGCCGATAAAATTACATTGAAACAACTGCAGCATGACTTAAGACCAGGTGTGTGGTGGTTTTGTGGTGCCTCAAGATAGCAATACACCAAATATTATCCTGGCCACACCTCATCTTAAGACCAACCCGCCTAGTTCACTTGCTATGGGCGCAAGTTCACTTCCTAACTAAACAACGTGAGCGCTGGACGCTAAAATAACACCTGCGCCGCCGCCGGTTTGAAACTAGGCCTTACTGGATATGTAAAATCAAACACTGCTTTGTTATTTTGAGACGGTTGAAGCTGTGTAACCATGTCTGGGCTTGTCTGTGCTGTGAGGGCACGTCTCTAGTGACACTTACCCTTAGTTTCCTCTCATAATGAGGGATTTTTGTGCACGCATGGCACACATCAAAATAAAGTGTTTGACTGGTGCCATCAGAAAGGCGTTGACTCTCAGGACAATCATCCTCATTCTGGAATAAAAAATCTGAGGAAATACAAAAATGGTTGTGTTAGATATTATATTATTATTATGATAATGCTCTCTTAATTCATCATTGATTATACTGTAATTTGATTGAATCAACCCTTTTTTATCTGTTCATTTCTGATTAGCTTTCATAATTTTAAAAATGTTTTAAATTAGATACTGTATTATAGTGTCTTTATATAACCCACAAGGAGATACATGCATAAAATAGCAATAATAAAAAAGATTTTTTGCAGTTACATAATACTGAGAAGATTTTACATTTGAAATAGTTTTAAACTTTTAATAACCATATTGGTTATCCATTTGTATCCCTAAACTCTTTAAATCCCTTAAATAATTTAAAATATATATATATAAATAATTCTCCATCATGTGAACGCTACAGAACAGCAGTGTCTCCTAAGTACCTCAAGTCCTATTTGCAATGGAAATGTTTTTGGAATGATTGCAATGGAAATGTTTTGGGAATGATTGCAATGGAAATGTTTTGGGAATGTTTGCAATGGAAATGTTTTGTGAATTTTTGTAATGGAAATGTTTTGATACATACATGGTACACGTATAACTGGCCAGAATTCAATTGCCAATAACTTCATGATTACTTTTGTTCTTAGAATGAATGAAAAAGCACACACAAAGCATTGTGTTAAACTAACCCTTTGTAATTAATATTGTATCAATGTATCTATCTTCATTGCTACACAGTAGAAGTGGTGTTGCATTCGTTAAATAGTCTGGGCATGCACTGCTTGGTATACTTAAATAGTAATTGTGGTGTTACATAATACAGTGGCCATGAGCACATCAGGAGAAAATTGAATAGAAAAAATCTAATGAAATACTCTGACAGCCAAAAAGATTTACTGAACACTTATAGAAATACACATTTATTAGGAGTAATCCTTTTTGACTGAACAATTTCATTGAAGATTTTACTGGATTAGGATAAACATAATTTGTTTAATACCATGTCATTGTGGCATCTGTGTGAAACACATTTGTTAAAGAGGGTATTTAGTGAACTCCCCTGACTTATGACACGTGGGTGTGGGTGGCAGTTAATTTAGCTACTTTATCTTGGATTCAAAGTAAGCAAGTCATATGTTCTCTCAAACCTTTCAGGAAAATGGAACAACCCGAAGATACTTCTGGCTCAAAAACAGAAATGTGTAGAATGGATACATAATGCATGCTTCCAGCTCAGTCACCTATAGGCCTGATTTACCTAAGCCCTTTAGCATGTGCAAAACCTTTTAGTACATGTAAAACCAATAACATGAACAATGGTTGCGGAAAAGTGATTGTGGGCCAGAGGGAGGAATGTATTTATCCTTTCCTTTGTCTGGTGCCCATTCAGACAGATGTCACCTATGCCTAGAAGCAGCTCTGCCAGGCAATATGCAAAAGAAGCTTCTGAAATCATTTGATTTTATAATTTTAAATATTTCTTCAAGGCTTGCAGAGAATGCAGCCTGCCAGGACTGCAGATACCTGGGTCATAATTCTTTTTTCATAATGTTAAAGTAAGGGGCTATAGGTAACGTTCAGAAAATTCTTCTCACTACTGATACCGGTTGCCGTAAGTGAACTGCAGCCAGTTCTGTGACTGCAGCAGCAGAGAGAGAGAAGGTATTCAGAAACGCGCTTATAGGAGTACCAAAAAATAAGATAACAAGTCTGATATTGTTGGATCACAGGAAGTCATAGCATGCAAAGGATATGCGACCAAATATAAAACATTATTACTTTATTCTACATTTTGTTAAACTGTCCAATATGTTTTGATGCCCGAAAATGGGGGGACTATGTACAAAAGGTTCTATAATGTCTAAACGGTTCATTCGATATAGATAAAAATACCCTCAAATTAAAACTGACAGTCTGCACTTGTCAGTCAACCTCATTGTCATTGTATCCTTTCAAACTCAAAGTGCTAGAGTACAGCACCAAAATAACAAAATATGTGTCACTGGCCAATGAATTATGGAGCTCACCGTATATCATCTGGGTACACTACATTTAGAGAAGTTTTTCCCTCCTTAACTTTCTCATCTACGGTAGTCAACAAGCATACTCAGTAGTATGGAGGGGCGTTGATTTGGAAAAAAGGCAGGGATACGGCTGCTGGTATTAACCAGGGCAACTGGCCCTATAATAGACCAGGAGCAGAGGGAGACATTCCTGTGCAACCAGCCCACACTTAAGAGTGAGAGCGGCAGGTTCGGCCTTCCGTTTCAGCTTTTGAGCTGTTGCACACTGCTGTGCTATGCAAATCTTGCCCCAGTTGGAACTGATGACAGGTTAACCACTTGTGTTTCCCACATTCTCTGTGGCCAAGAAACTTTAATGGCTTCATCATGCCAAGTGTGTTTATAAATCAAAGAGCTAGGCCTAGAAATGAAGAGTGACACAGACAGAAATTTCATTGATCCATGCTGATTAAACACATCTTACATAAACACCCATGTCTATTCTACATGCATGCCATTCAATGTACAGTATGTGACCATGCATATTTTGGAAGCAAGACTTTAAAGATTAGAATATGCCTGAAGTCACCAAACAATAATTCATATAGACAACAAGCTTGTTTATAGGCAATAATTCAGGCCTTATGAACATGGAATATGCTACAATATATTGAAATAAAATGTAGCGGGTGGTACTATAGGACACGCACTCACGATCAGGCACCGCCATCAGCCGTAGTTGAGCAGGCAGCAGCAGGAAGGTCTGTTCAGGTCCTATGAGCGAGTATGTGTCCTTAGTTCCCCAGTCAGCGAAGGAACGATTGTAGGTGTGATTTGAATATGGTTAAGGCTGAAGATACTTGTTTGTAGAGACTTGAATTTTCTATGCAGTGTGCTAACAGCACGTGCTAACAAGGTCAGTTAAACAATCATGAGCCAAGCAACACTGGTCGCTGTTCTTTCTTTCTAATGTTTTTAAAATGTATTTATATGATTGTATGCTCCCAGTTAATTTCTGACTAAATTTCTATCAAAATAAATGACCATTGGCCTCTTTGTTCCTTGTCATTCAATTGATAACTGTGCTGGGTTCCCTGACTTCTTCACAGCCCCCTTCACTCTGGGGCTAAAGTAAGGGGTGGCGTACTTTAAAGCCCCCAGGCGGCACTACAATAAGATAGGAAAAGAATGCGTGTATGTTTTTCAGGCCCCTCTTTTGACTTTCAAAAACAGCAGACCGCTTGGCTACCCATGACAAGGTGTTGTACAGACGCAAACAGTGTTTTGTACAGATGCAAACAGTGTGTTGTACAGAAGTAAACAGTGTGTTGTACAGAGGTAAACTGAGTGTAGTACAGAGGTAAACAGTGTGTTGTACAGGGATAAACTGAGTGTAGTACAGGGATAAACTGAGTGTAGTACAGGGGTAAACTGTGTGTTGTACAGATGCAAACAGTGTGTTGTACAGGGATAAACTGAGTGTAGTACAGGGATAAACAGTGTAGTACAGGGGTAAACTGAGTGTAGTACAGAGGTAAACAGTGTGTTGTACAGGGATAAACTGAGTGTAGTACAGGGATAAACTGAGTGTAGTACAGGGGTAAACTGTGTGTTGTACAGATGCAAACAGTGTGTTGTACAGGGATAAACTGAGTGTAGTACAGGGATAAACAGTGTAGTACAGGGGTAAACTGTGTGTTGTACAGATGCAAACAGTGTGTTGTACAGGGATAAACTGAGTGTAGTACAGGGGTAAACTGTGTGTTGTACAGATGCAAACAGTGTGTTGTACAGGGATAAACTGAGTGTAGTACAGGGATAAACAGTGTAGTACAGGGGTAAACTATGTGTTGTCGCCTACTCATGTCCTTTCATATCTCCTCCTTCTCCTCTTTTGACATTCATGCTGTCACTGATCCTTTCAGATTTCATATTTAAATTTTATTTTGGTCCTGTGGGTCCACTAGGGGCCGTCTTACAGGGGCTGGATGTCCTGCTCGACTTCTTCCCTGAGGACAGCACCCCGTCTTGCTTCTTTGTGACGTTAAGGAGCCGTCTTCCCATTCTTACAGGTTTTGAGACGCCACATGGGCACCGTGTTGAATTTTTTTACTTCTTTGATTGTAACACTAGCTGCAACTTTGCCTCACTCTCTAATGGTGTATGGTATTAAATACACTTTGGCTAAAAGTGTCAAATGAATACATTTAGTCAAAAATGACTAAATTATAATATATGGGTAAAATTATTACCACTTAAAACAGATATAGCAGTATATTTATAAATATACTATATATACAATATTCTGAATGATATTTATTGTTATCAAGATCTGTAAATGTAGAAGAAAGAAAATTTCCCAAGAAATTCTGGAGCAAAATGTGGAAGGGCCTAGTGCAGCCCCAAGCATCTGGTCAATTGCATATGAACTGAATGCAAAAAGTATATGAACTGAATGTTAGTGTACAACCATATGCACATGAATGGATACTTTTATGTGCAGTTATTTCTGTTTCTTCAGTGTTTCTTCCTTGTATTGAGATATCAGGCCTATAGACCTTCCTCGTGATTTAGTTGTCCCAATTTTCACTTCAAGTGATAATTATATGCCTGTATTGTAACACTAACTGCATAAAAACACAGTAAATTAGACATATATAGAGATACTATAGGAGTACAGCCATGTTCTGCACTCTCTGTCTGGTCTCTACTCAGGCCTCTTGTGCCATAAAATTCTGTGACATGCTGTGAACCCCCTTGATAAAATATCAACTCAGGCATTTCCCTCTACCCATTAAAAACTGGGCCTGTTGCAAAAGCAGGCAGTGCGGCCTGTGCCACAGAAGTAGTGTCAGTTTCACTTTTTAGCAACTCTACTCCCCATCTAGCCTGGGAGAGGAATGAAGAACAGACAACTCCTGCTGGGAAGGGCTGGCCATATTCTCTGACTTCAGATTAAGGTAGAAAACGGGAATCTTTTTTGTCTGTCAGACGAAGGGCAAGCTGTGGGTGTCTGTCTGTCCAAGCCAACATTTGTCAGAACAGAAGGAGCAGTCAGGGTGCCTGACAATGGCCTACAGGCGGCCCAGCCTCAGACCAGCCTCTACTTGGTAATAACAGGAAATCTTTTTCCTCCTTTTCTTGAGCGAAAACACGCTATGTTTTTGCAAGCTAGGGCTGTCACAATATAAAATTTTCACGATACGATTATCATGGCAAAAAATATTGTGATAACGATATTATCATGATATCTATAGCAATCGTTAAAAAAAATTGGCCTAATGCTATTACTCAAAATTCATCTAAATTTATTTTGCTCCAATGCCTGTTTTCTCTTCAAAAACTGTGAAAACAACGGATTACACATTTTTTTTACATAAGTGAACCAATCAGATTTGTATACAGTACAATGTTGACTGAAACAGTCACATGAAATGTGTTACGGTCTCGAACTGGACTGGACCCAAACGCAATACTCAGAGACAGCTCAGGGGAAAACTCTGCCATGGAGCACGTTTAATAGGACAGACAGGCAGGGGCAAGACAGAAAACGGGCCATACAGACAGACAGGCAGGAAACCGGCCAGGACAGGCTGGGCAGGAAACGGGCCGAGACAGGAGACGAGCTCGACAGGAGATGGACTGGACAGGAGGCGGCTGGACCAGGCAGGACAGGAACAGGCGGGACAGGAACCAGGCAGGTCAGGAACTCGAGCAGGCGTGGAGCACCTCGGACAGGAACAAACAGGAACTTGCGCAGGGGCCTGCGGTCAGGAACTCAGGACAGGCGCAGGGTGCCTCGGACAGGAACAAACACGAACAGGCACTGGGCCTGCGGTCAGGAACAAGCAGGGGAGCCCCGCGGCATTCAGCCTGGGGACAGGCACGGGGACCTGAGAGGAGCGGGGAGCCTTGGTAAGAACAAGAGAGCCGGGGTAGGAACAGGGGAGCCTGGGTAGGAACAGAGGAGCCTGGATAGGTACAGGAGGCCAGGGCAGGACGAGCCTGAGCTGGTGTTGCCAGTGGGTAGAAGACAGCCAAGACTGGGGGAACTGGGGAAAGGGTCCAAACAGATGCCAGGGCAAACGGATGGAAAAGGGCAGGAAGCCAAATGGAGGGAAGGACAAAACAAAGCTGATGAGTGCAAAACAAACTCCATAACAAGCCATAGAGCCATAACGGAAAACCACAGGGCATGACACAACAAACTCACAAGCAAAGAGACAAGACGGTCTGGCCCCGAACAAAGAAACGGGGCAGACTAAATACAAAAACTGACGAGGACCGAAAGAGAAACAGGTGGGGAAAAACTAACGAGAAAACAAGAGGAAAACACAATGTAGGTGCGGGGAGTGAAAACACAAGTGGAGGGAGAGAGGGAAAACACGGGATGTGTGGAATGCCTGACAAACGAAAAACCAGAAGAGGAACACGGGAGATGACAAAATGTGTGTTGTGTTATTGCTTTTCTAAAACACGTTACCAAATATGAACATGTAAAAATCAGCCACATTTTATTTCAAATCTGTCAACAAATTATTCGTTTTTTTCTCACACTGTCAACCAATAAGATGAGAGAGAGAAAGGGAGAGAGTGTGTGTCTGCGTTGAGAGTGTGAGCTATTTTCTTAAACAGTACCAAATACTAACATATAGGGATGAGAAGAGGACAGAGGAATTGATGCAACGTATTAGGCAAATGGAATGTCCTTGTTCAGTCAAGCGTCAGTTACAATGCGTCTTTTGTGGGTTTTGGGTTTTGAACGAGGTAGCAAATGTTTAGTACGACATATTGTGCATATGACCACACAGTTTTTCAGAAAATAAAAGTCAAGTCATATGCAGTTCAGTAACCACGGAAGTTCAACTAACATTACTTTATAGTCGTGCTCCTTGTAGGGTATTCGTACGCGGTCCACTACTTGAGCCCTTGCGATGAACCCCCCCCAAAAAAAAATTTAGATAGGCACGTCACATTATTGTTTATTTGAAACTTTAAAATAATTACATGCGGAAGAACCGTTTATGTCCTGAAGCGAAAATGGAAGGCTTCTGTGTTTACATGTCTCCTGCGGACATTAACCGGCAAAATTTGGGCAAAAAGAGGCAAATAAAAACAAACAAAGGAGTGGAAGGACCGAAGCCGTAAGACCCTAAGGGATGCAGGGAAACCATATGTCAACAGGAAGGGTGTCGCAAAAGAAGGGGAAAGTCCCCCAAAAAAGGTATGTGGAAGAACCGTATATGTACTGTAACGTTAGCTAATGCCTTGATGTGTTAGCAAAACAAAGGATGCTGCTGCAGTGCTGGCCGAATTCAGGGATCATCTCAATGTTAAACATTGTGATCCAACTTGTTTACTAGCTAGCTAGCTAACTTCATTAGACAGTAATCATGTATTTAATGTGTTACAGTTACGAGTGAGAATGTGCCCGCTGAATTCACTGATCATCCTATCGCAACTGTATTATGTATTACTGTTGACTTCTATTAATCTAGCTAGCTACCGTTACCACTAATCATCTAGCTTTCTAATATAAAGTTACTGTGTTCTGGTACAATGTTTAAACTAAAGATAAAGGGATCTAAATTCCAATGGTTTAAAGTGATATGATGAATTGGACTTGTACTGTTATTCCACATTCACCGGACATATACTGTTCTTCCACATTCCAAAAATATAAATTAATAAAACTTAGTTTTTTAAAAGATTAGCACAGAAGAATCTAATCTAACTAGAATAAGGAAGCCTGTGTTATGTATCTTCAAGGTAAATAGATATATATTAATATATATTCACAGTCCAAATTAATATAGTTGATTATCCAAAATGTGAAAATATAGACTTATATGGTTATTCGTCTCAAGGGCTCAATTAGTCATATATTTTGACCAACCAGTCTGGTGTTGACTTGAAACTTGGCGATGAAACAACTCGACAATAACTTTGTTTTCGAATCGCGTCAAGTAAAATCACTGATTATTATATGTGTAGCGCCTGTGCTCCTAATTAGTAAGTAATAAGAACAGTAGCACACTAGCATTCGCCTAGGTTCGGTGAGCTGGTATTGATATTATATAAAGTTAAAGTCATTATCTATAGGACTAAAAGAGAGTTGGATCAAGTTGAAACATTGACAATTTTATTGTTTATAAACAAAATAAAGAGCACTATAAGTGCTATCCTCAATAGAAAACATAAATTAAAATACAAATTTAGTGCTTTCCCCAAAAAATAAAAAGTATGTCAAATGAAATGTGTGCAAGTGTATGTATGTGAATGAATGTTGTTTCAGTTCAGTTCGAATGGTGTTTCAGTTCAGTTCGAATGGTGTTTCAGTTCGAATTCAGTGTGCACACACTCCAGTTCCTACTACCCGGGTAGTTTTAGAAAGATAAGTTCTTATCTGGATCCTGTTTGAATGAATAGTCGACGGTCAGATGTCCACTGGGCGGATCCCAGTCCCACGGGTGATCAAACCGATGAATGGGTCCGTCCACAGCTCGGCGTCTCTGGGTAGGCTCGCCACTGAACCATCAGGCTCAGAATGAATCTATCGAGTTCCAAAAAACCAATCTACACCCATGGTGTAGATGCAATCATTAATTTCTAATCATGTGACATCAACTGTTTTCTCCATTCAAAATATCTAATCATGTATCACCATAACTCAGGAAATACAGTAATCCACTCATTATGAGAGGAATACAAAATAATAACAATGGTATTTTAGAATAAATAAAATAATTATTTATCTTCAGTCACCATCACAACTGGTACAGTAAAGAATGAATTAAACCTTTTTTAAACAACTATTTGTAATTTAAACCTTGTTTCTAATTGTAAATATATTCCCTTTTTAATTACAGATCATGTTAATATATTGTATCATGAACTATTATCTTCTTTGTACATAGTAATAATAATGCACCAAATCAACAACCATTTTGTATGAGAACAGTAAAATCAACCACTCAGGTTGTCTATCAAAAGCACATAAACGTGGTGCTACACCGCCTCTGCATGTGATCACTGGCTCGCGCAGGGCAGCATTGACCCCCCAGAACAAGCCCAAACTTGCCTGCTAGCCTGCAGGCTTTCCAATGTGTAACGGTTAGCTTACAAGCTACACTACTAGCGATCACTGTGCAACAGCGATCTTCCCCAAAAGGCAAAATAAACAAGTTGTACATTGACTGTTCAACATAATATGGAGTCAACCCCGATTGGTTTTGTGTAAGGTTTGAAACGTAGTCAACCACAATCAACCTAACATGGATGATCACACAGTAACGTTAGCTAGACTGCAAGTAACGATATTAGCAAGTGTTTTGCTAGCTTACCGGAGCTCGGTGTGAAAAGGAATACAATGAAACTGGCCCCCTCACGGTTTCTTTTGTTGCTAGGATTAGATTCTGATAGATAAACAGCGTGTTAGTATCTGTAATGATGACATGAATAAACGATTTGTAACTATTGTGGTCGAGTTTCGTACCTTTTTCTATCAATGTTCAGAGTGTGCTTTCCATGTGTGGAGTCAATGGAAAAAAGAATGCACCGGAAGATTTCTTCTCTGACTGTAGACTGCGCGTGCACAGCGTGTGCGCCCTCTTGTGGTAGAACATGCTATGACACCTCTGTGTCTTATAATTGGAATCTAGTAACCACAGATTTCATGTGGGTTACATATGTATTATGGGTATAGCCAACTGGGTTGAAAATATGTTAGTGAGCTAACGTTATCATAAAATGTATTCTTACCATGAAAATCGACGACTTGTTTACATTCTTGGACAGAAGTTAACGTAAATCTATCACCAAGGCGGCACTTTCGCCACAAGTCAGCAATTATATCTGGAAATTCCCTCTTTGAAAATAAATAAATAAAAGAAAAAGGCTATGTTACTGCGTACCAGTTTTTGCCAAAGCTGCATCATAGCCATCATAGCACAGAGCTTTCAAAACCATAATAGTGCGTACACGCTTTAAAAAATAATTTCATCATTGTGGGACACTGTGAGCTCGGTCTTCACATGCTGGTATTGTTTCAGTGCTGCTATGGCAGGCATGGTATTACCTATGGTGTGCCATGAGTTGTCTCGAATGAGAGTGCCGACCTGTTGGAGGGTAGTGTCCTTTACTGTCTCGCACTTGATTTCGTCCAGCGTCATCGCTTTCAGTGTGTCGTGCTGTGCGACAATGTTGACGTATTCTTCTGCCACTTTTGCAGCTTGTGTGCTGGTTGGCATCCGTGCTGCAACTGGATAGCGCGACATGTAGTCTGCCAGATTGTCTGATCCTTTCCTATATTCCACCCTAAAGTTATACGGCTGCAACCGAAATCCCCACCATTCAATGTGGGCAGGTGGCTTGGACCTCGGGTTGTTCCAAATTAGTTCAAGCGGCTTGTGGTCTGTAACCATGATGAATGGGCTCCCGTAGCCCATACAATGGCAAGCGATTCACGTTCAGTCTGTGAATAGCGCCTTTCGACATCACTGAGCGCTCGGCTCGCATACGCAATGATGCGTTCCTGTCCTTCCTTTTGAAGTAAAATGGCACTGAGGCCGATGAGCTCTGTCTCCTTCTTTGGGTTGAATGCCATTATGGTTTCGCTGGTGAGACTCGCCTTGAGTGTGGCCAGCGCTACATGCTGTTCCTCACCCCATTGCCATGGAATGTCCTTCCTTGTGTGCTTCCGGAAAGATGCAGTGACTGTGGCGAAGTCACTAATGAAACGTGAGCACTAGTTAGCCATACCCAGCAGACTGCAAACCTCACCGGCGTCCTTGGGCTCACTGGTGCTTTTGTATGGCAGTTACTTTCTGTGGGTCAGCCGAGATTCCGTCGGCTGAAAAAATGAATCCGAAGAACTCGAGGCGTGATTTGTTAAACTCGCATTTCCTGCGATTTAGAGTGAATCTATGTTCCTTGAGTCTGTGAAATACAACAGTCAGACTCCTGTCGTGATCTGCCTGTGTCACTCCATACACAATGATATCCTCACTCAGACACCAGCAATGCCCTGCAACGTTTGATGGATGGCGTTTTGAAATATCTCCGCTGAAGAGATGCCGAAATTCAGGCGCTTATAGCTCCTCAGACCCAGATGAACGTTGTTATGTATCTGCTTTCGGGATGCAGCTCCAGTTGGTGATATCCAGTGTCCAAGTCCAATTTCGAGAACACCATCGCCCCATTGAGCTCATGGATGACATCGTCCATCGTAGGAGTGAGGTGACGCTCTCGAAGAATGGCCATGTTCGCCTGGATCATGTCGACGCAGATCCTCACTTTGTCTGGATCCTTAGGCTTTGGCGGCATCACGATGGGCGAGACCTAAAGAGTTGGTCCTGTGATGGTCTCAATAATGCCATCAGTCTCCAGCTTCTCAAGCTCAGCTTCAACTTTCTGTCGTATGTGAAATGGCACCCACCGTTGCGGCTGGCATGTCGGCTGGACATCTGGATTGATGTGGAGCCTCAGATTGAAAAAGTCTTTGAGCTTGCCAATGCTCAGGGTGGCTGTCCATAAGCTCATCTGCCACTATGTGTTTTGCTGGGGGAGAAGTGATGGAGTTGATCATTTTGATGAGCCCTAGTTCGTCAGGCGTCTACTAACTAAGGAGGGAGCAGCTGTCACCAGGTATGACATAGAATGCACCATGTGATTTCATATTCCGTGCCTCCACGCTGCATGTGAATTTGCCCAAGATTGGAAGTGCCTCATTGGAGCCATAAGAGAATATTTTGATGGTAGTGGGTGTTAGATGGGGCTGAAGTGCATTGTAGGCCATTTCACTAACAATGTTCACCGCAGTTCCAGAGTCAACCAAGGCTGCTACTGTGTCACCATTTAACAGTATACGTGTAGTTTATTGCCCTTGTCGCCGTTGACAACAAACACATACGCATCATCACTTCTGGATGAATTTTCTGGGACTATTTCACTCTGTTCAGTGATTTGATTGACTTTTTGATCGGAGCCATACTTTTTGAATTTGCCCCTGTATGCACACGTTCCTGCATGTGCACTGGGTGTGTGCTGTTCTGGCTGTGATTTTGACCTGCATAGTCTTGCAAAATGATTTCGCTTCCCGCACGCTCTGCATTCCTTGCCTTTTGCAGCACAGGCACCTTTGCGTGGGAATTCGCCTCCACAATTTCTGCATTGAGTGTTTGAAATAGTTTTCTCTGAATATCTATTAAAACCCTGTTTGGGAACTTTTTTTTGAATTGCATTCATTGAAGCAGCGGAAGATCCCTGTTCAATGCCTGTGGCTTGCATTTTGGAAATTTCGAGTGCTCTGCTATTGTCAAGGAATTCTTATAATGTCATATCAGGCTCTCTTAGTGCGCGATGGCGCAACCTAGATGACGTGCAGCTTTGAATTATCTTTGCATGGATTTCCTTGTCCTCATCAGTGTTGCAGTCACGTTTGTCTGAGTTCTGTCTGCTTTGTATTTTAATTTTAATTTAAATTATTATTCTGGATTTATTATTTTTTCATTCACCATTGCATTCCCCTCTGTTCGTGGGTTGTCCGAGTCACCCCCTCCCCCCTCCCCCCTCCCCCCGAGTGTTTGTTTTTTCAGCGTTTCTGTTAGTTTCTGTTAGTTTTTGTGTTTGTTTCTTTGTCCGTTCTTTTTTGGTTTATTTTCTGCTTCTTGATTTCCAGGTTTTTTACTTCTGCCTGATTTCTGGACTATGTTTTTGTGCCTTGCTGGTTCCGACCTCTGCCTGCTTTTTACTATTCTTTGGATTCAGATTTTTTGTACCGCTGCCAGTCATTAAACTTCAGTTTTTTTGTACTCCCGCCTGCTACTGGGTCCCTCTTTCCACCCGCCATAACAGAAGGCGGCTGGCCTGGAATGGTGAAACTGGGAGGGAAAACTGGGACTTACTTCCTCCAGGTCGCTTCACCAGTTTCCTGAGCTAACCCAAGCCGCTGCTTTGCCGGCGAAGAGCTCCGTGTCCATTCGTTTTCGAGTTTAATTGGTTTAGTATGGTTTCTCTTTAAGCATGGCAGTATAGCTTTTGGAGAATAAAACAAAAAACAGCCTGGTCGAAGAACATGGGGGTTGGTAATCTTCAATCCGGCAGGCCAGGCACAGGTACATTCACCATCCCTTGCTGCCCACCATTTTGGCTCTTTTAAAAAGAAAAGCCCTCCCCCATGACCGACCGGCGCCCAATCAGGATATAAGGCATCATCCCAGTTTCCTGAACCAGCCACCATTCCCAGTGCACAGCCAGCATGCTACTAAATGAGTGTTATTACTATATGTATTTACCTATGGAAACTAGAAGGCATTTAGTTTCTTATTATGCCCCGCTCCCTAACACGGGGCATAACAATCCGCGCATTCGCAAGTTTTTGCTAACAAGTGGAGTCTAGTGTGGAATGTATCAATGATTTCCCTAGGCTCTTGCGATGCTTTTCGGTATACGTACGTCTCGTATTGGGTGTTTTTCTTGGGGGATAAGTATCCGGTGAGTTTTCGCTTTACATCTGAGTACTTATCTTCCTCCGCTGCAAACGTGTCGTAAATATCATGCACTCTCTCCCATGCTAAGTGGAGCAGGAGTGCCTTTAGTCTCACATCTCCGGTAATGTTTACAGCTGTCGTGTAGTTTTCGAATCGTTGGAGCCATTAATGCCAACTCCCTCTCATTCTATTCATCTTATGGGCTGGAAACAAGATCCCTCTATACATTTTTTTTTTAAATCATTTGTTCAGATTTTTTAAATCAAAATTAAATGGTAGAAAAGTTGATCCGCTTTTGTCACTTTCTCCCAGTTGACAAAAGTTGAACCTTGGGGGAAAGACAAATTTGTGCTCTCCCCAACCAACAACACATCTGTTCCTGATGCACCAGCCGTTCAGATTATCTACCCTAGCTCCTCCACTCTCCATCTCATCCACACAGCCCACCCCCCATACTTTCACATCCCATTCTGATGGTCTTCTGTCCAGACAGGGCTCATACTCTTTCTTCTTTATTTGAAGCACTTTAATTACCACAAAAAATCCTACAGGTTACTGACAAAGACACACGTTTTCCCTAATATTCAGAACACAATTATTCTTCCATATGGTTATATGTTTATATTATGGCAACATGTTTCATTGAAAATGATCAGGGATCTGCAGGAGTGTTTTGCAAATATTATCAGAATCTAAAGATTTAAGTATTTCAAATACATATTTGGGCCAGGATTCTGTGTATGATCGGCCCTTTCTGCTTCTGGAAGTAAACACAGGGTCTTGCTGTCCCATCCTATCTTTTTTTTTTTTTTGTTCACAGTCAAATAAAAAAGAGCAATTGTACTACAATTAGAAATGCATGAATATACCCAATCTATCTAATCAAGATGCAGACACCCTAGATGCGCCATTAACACTAGACGAACTCTACAAAGCCCTACTCCAGATGCCAAATAATAAATCACCCGGACCCGATGGCTTCCCTCCTGAATTTTATAAACACTTTTGGCACATACTATCCCCACTATTTTACAAACTAACATCAGAAATACAAAATACATCGCAAATTCCTACACACATGAATACATCTGTTATATCAGTTCTACTTAAACCCAATAAAGATCCAACTCAACCTACCAGCTACCGCCCTCTGTCATTAATAAACACCGATCTAAAAATAATTACAAAAGCCCTAGCCATCAGATTAGAAACAGTTATTTCCACATTAATACACCCCGACCAGACAGGCTTTATCAAGGGAAGACATGCCTCAGATAATGTACGAAGACTGATTAATATCATTAACTTCTCACAACAAACTCAAACCAAGACAATAATTGCATCACTTGACGCAGAAAAAGCATTTGACCAAGTTAACTGGATCTTCCTATTAAACACACTACACAAATTTGGCTTTGGGGAGTCGTTTATCCATTGGATAAGGACACTCTACACCTCACGCAAAGCCACAGTCACCACAAATGGAATTACATCAAAGAGTTTCACACTTCACCGGGGCACCAGGCAAGGATGCCCACTCTCTCCCTCATTATTTGCTATCTTCATAGAACCACTTGCTGCAGCTATACGTCAAAATAATGCCATTAAAGGAGTTCACACCACAAACCTTCAACATAAAATTAGCCTCTATGCTGATGATATTTTATTGTATTTACAGGACCCCGTACCCTCGTTAAAAGAAACCTTTAATCTCATCGCCACCTTCTCTAAAATCTCTAATTATACAATAAACTGGAATAAGTCCATTATACTTCCACTTTTTGAAGATGCTTGGGATTCTGCAGAACAAAACTCATCACTCCCACTTCGCACTGGTAACATTAGATATTTGGGTATTGACATTTCCCCCCCGGCTGTCAGAGTTGTTTCATCTTAACTATACTCCATTGCTAAAAACAGTAGAAGATAACCTCCGGCGCTGGATGAATCTACCTCTTACTCTCATAGGACGAATTGCAACTGTTAAAATGAAAATACTCCCCCACATTAACTATTTCTTTTCAATGCTGCCTGTCACACCAACAGATAAATGGTTTAAATCTATTAACTCTCTCATTACACATTTCTACTGGAAAAATAAAAAAGCCAAAGTTAAATTATCCACTCTACAAAAAAATAAATCTCAAGGTGGACTAGACGCCCCAAACTTTCTTTTCTACTACCTGGCAAATCAAATACAATACCTTACCAAATGGATCCATCTAACTGACCACAACATCCCATGGATAGACTTAGAACATCTATATTGCAAAAATATCTCACTCCCAGATTTACCTCTCCTTAGCACAACCATCAAACAGCACCCCTGCTATAAAAATACGGCAATATCCACAACTCTGACAGCCTGGTGGAAAGTCATTAAGATATTTGGTTCTACTCTGACACCATGTAAATACACTCCTATATGGCACAACCCCGACTTCCAACTCCGCGGCACCCCTCTTCACTATCACACTTGGGCACAAAAAGGTATCACACACCTTCACCATCTTTTCAATAACAATCAGTTCATAGACTTTAAAGACCTCATAAAGAAGTACGGACTTGGGAGACATCAATTCTTAGAATATCTACAACTTAAATCCGTAATCAAAACAAAAATTAACATTTCTTCTAACCCACTCGAACCTTCCAAAATAATCAATGATATAATTCAATTTACAAATTTAAATAAACTAACTTCACAACTTTACAGACTTTTATTAACCTCAGATGATTCTATAACAGTCCCAGCAGCCAGCTGGAACACCGATTTAAACATCTCTCCCTCAAACGACTTCTGGATAGAAATCAATAAAAATATTTTTACCATGACGCCCAATACAAACCTACAGCTAATTCAATACAAAATCATCCATAGAACACATGTTACTCAATATAAAATGTACAAAATGGGACTGGCAAACACAGGCATTTGCTCACAATGCACGATAGGCACAATAGATAATTATTTTCATGCACTCTGGGTTTGTCAACCGGTTCATTCTTTTTGGGACTCAAAACACAAAAACTTTCCACCATCTTGAACTGCAGAATCCCTCCATCTCCACAGCTCTGTCTATTAGGAGACACTTCAGAAATCAACATACCAAACAAATACAAGAATAGCTTGCTCATTTCTCTAACTGTCGCCAAGAAAACTATTCTCTTAAACTGGAAATCAAAAAATTCAATAAATATTAATCATTGGACCAATCTCATTTCAGAATACATATCTATGGAAAAAAATCACTGCTCACAATAACAACATCACCACAGTCTTCAAGGAAGGATGGTCCCCATTCTTGTCCTTGTTGGGGCTGGGCTAATGCCACGCACATTCCCACATTCCCACACTCCCACACATAAATCATATTGCAACATACACATTAACTTTATAAGTTATTTAATTATTTTTATTTTAATGTTTTTGTTTCGTTGTTGTTATTATCATTATTACTGTTGTTATTTTTTGACAATATTAACTGTGTTTTGTTGATACTTATTACTGTTATTATTATAAAAAGTTGTAAATATGCACCCACAACTTCCATAACACTGACATCCCCCTATCCGCTCATGAACCAATGTATTTATCATTTTTTGTTATTTGTCTATCTTTTGCATCCCGGTATTTGTTATTAATATTATATCTTCTTAACCTTTTTTGTATTATGTTTTGTGTAGCAGTCACCCCTTCTCACTTTAATTATTGATGTTTCAATGTGCTTAGTTTTTCTATTTTATTTATTTATATATATATATATATATATATATATATATATGTATTTTTTTTAAAAATATATAATTTCTTTTTGCATACACACACACACACACACACACACAAACTCACACATATTGCATTAATCTGTATATTTTTTGTTTGTTTGTTTATTTGTTTGTTTTGTTTGCTTAACCCCCCCTCAAAGAGACTTCACAATATTTTTCTCCCCTTTTTTTTCTTCTCTCTTTTCTTTCTTAAAAGTGGCAAATGTAATAATAAAAAATAAAGTTGACCTCCCAAGAGGGGGGGGGTGGTGGCGGGGGGAAAAAAAAAAAATGCATGAATATTTACTCTGAAAACAGGATTTTAGCTTTTAAAAATATCAATGCTGTCCGTTGACCAGCAGATTTCCTTTTTCTTGGAATCCTTGCATCGTTTCCTTGAGCCGTTACCTATGTCTGGAATCAAGGCTGTGCGTGTTTTTGTCCTCTCTGCCGCAAAACAAAGACAGGCAGGGCCACTCTGGGAAAACCATGGCCTTATAAACAGCCTTATAAGGGCTATCATGCCGCTGCCTGGCCCCAACTCTCCTGTGCACAGGAATGTGGCGACATGTTTCAGTGACACATCCATGAGCATAATGAGCTCACAGTTCCGAGCAGGCCAGGGTGGAGGAGGTGACACAATGCAGGGAGCAAAGGCTGCATAGATCAGCGCTCTACAACTAAAAGGCAATTCCACAGGTATATGATAAGGCCTGACATTGCCAGCTCAGCCTTCTCTTTATCTTGCAAAGCAGGGTGAAATGGGCCAGAGAAACGAAAGCAATAAGAAAATACTTTCCATAGCTTGAGCTCCAAGGCTACAGATAGCTGGGTCATCTCATTTATGTCTTAATGACTACAAGGTGTCGACAGACACATTCAGTCACACCCTGTTTGAGTCAGGAGACTTTGTATCATGTTGAAAGTGCACCTGTCGCCTGGGTTGGAGATTACTCATAATTGTAACTACTGTAAAGCTGCTAGTCAGGACTGTTTCAGAATCTCTGAATACAGCCGGTGATCCACCCTCACGCTCACGTGCATGTCATAGTGGACAAATGAGTCAAGAAAGAAAGTACTAGACAGATTTAGAGGAATTTTATAAAACATTTTTTTAAATCACAAATGGAATAATGGTGTACTGCATGTTTATCGTTACGTGCATTATAAAGGTATTTAGGACTGGCACAATGTACACTTTGTAACTTGGAAAGTAACCTACAGAAAGTGTTACTGCTTTTAGGTTGTTGCATTACATGAGTTTGGTCAAATGATTGTCTTTTAAAATAATTTCACGGACAACATGTAAAAGCAACTCATTGCTCACATTGACCTGTAAGGGTCACTGCAGTTAGATTTATGTAACACAGCAGTGTTATAAATTTGAAAGGGATTAATGCACAGTAATTACAGTAGTAAACTGTAATACTTTTTCACATTGCATTGGATTCAGAGTATCAGAAGATAAGGAGCTTTGCTTTACATTACAGATTCAAATCTCCACACTTAGCTTATTATTTTCATAAAAGTATGTTAAATTCCAGGTTAAATGTTGTTCAGTAACAGGCCACTTTAGCATGTGATATGCAAGTCATTGCAGCCACCACTTGCAATGTTCTTATACTGTTCCGAGCAGTGTTGGATTTTCAAATGTAACATCATGTTTGGGGGCGGCACAGTGGTGCGCTGTTGCCTCACAGCAAGAAAGTACCGAGTTCGAATCCCGGCCGAGGGCCTTTCTGTGCGGAGTTTGCGTGTTTCCCCGTGTCCGTGTGGGTTGGTGAATGGTGTGTGTGATGGACTGGCGACCTGTCCAGGGTGTATTCCGGCCTCTCGCCCAATGCATGTTGGGATAGGCACCAGCCCCACCTGCTACCCAGACCAGGAATAAGTGGGTTAGATAATGGATGGATGGATGGACATCATGTTTGGCATGGAGCACAGCACACTTCTATTGATGGAAGAGTGAGGTTTCCTGAACCCAGAAATGGGTGTAACCAGCATGTGCTCTCAGTAGCATGCTCATTTGAACCAATCACCACATTTGGTTTTAGAGAGCAAAGCCTTCTGATTGGCTAACATCCCTCAAGGGACGCGGTAGGGTCCCCCTAAGGTTTTGGTTGCAACTTATATGTTATAATCGAAATTTCGCCCATCAATATCTCAGCCGTTTTAGCATCAATTACCAAGCCACTTGGCAGATCAAATTATCTCATCCATATCTCGACATAAAACAAATATGGGAAAAACTGGTTAAGCCGTTTTCATACAATAAAGTACATTTTAAAAATTTGCATTTAGATTAAGACTTTTTTTCCCAACGACCTAGTTCAAATTCTTTTTTTTATTTTTTTATTTTTATTTTATTTTTTTTAATTATTATTTTTTTTTTTAAATTTTGTTTCTGATTTTTCCCTTTTTCTCCCAATTTAGTAGCCAATTGAACCCCTATTCTAATTCAATTCCCCCCGTGTAGCAACCGCTAGAGAACCACCGCTGCACACCCCGTCTATCGGTACTTTAGGAAGGATGCTACGTCCTCTACAGGGCGCAGCTCCTGACCGTGACACGCCCTGGGTCCTATCGTGCGCAGTGGTTCTCTCCGAGCCCCTCCCCCCACCCGGAAGCGACTGCCAATTGTCGCTTCCACAGGCCACCGGCCACGCTCGGCTGTGGCAGGACCGGGGCGCGAACCCCGCTCCTCGGAGCACAACTCGCTGACTGAAAGTCAGCGGTCTTTACCGCTGTACCACCGCGGCGGCTGACCTAGTTCAAATTCTACAACTCTAATCGCTAAAGTTGACATTGCTATATGTCGGGCGTGACATGGACTAATGCTTTTGATGGGTAATATTTCTGTTTATTGTCATTTTTAAATAAACCTTTATAATTCTACAATACCGGAAATGAATTGTCCATTGACTTAACATTGGGGCATAAATTTCCTAGCAACCGAAGGCTAATTGAAAGTTTGAACTACTGTTTCCTCTTTCTGAAGCATCCACAGCGCACGGAAACCATCCCATAGATATGAACCAGCCGTAGGATACTAACGTTAACTGTTTTTAAACTAAAACTCCAAAACGAGTTTTGAATTTTCCGGATGGAAAGAGAACAACAGAACAAGGAATAAAGAACTACAGTGCAGATTATGTGTTATGTGTCAGCCCTATTCGAACAGGATATGTTTTAACTTACGGGTGGAGGTAGGGTTAATGTAGCCTAAATATTACCAGAGGATCTCCGTTATTTTAGTGCCAGTTATGACACAATTCTTCCCAGAGTATAATTTTTTACACTTCTGGCTCCGTTTCTTGACTGTAGCCACCTAGCACTGAACTGTGTCGACATACGCTCTATTCTAGCCAGCAATCTATAAGTGGTTTGATCATTTTCAATGTATTTTTTCAATTAGCCTGTATATAAACATTAATACTTGGTTCATACCACCAAACTATATTCACCAAACTGGTTCATACACACGCATTATGCTATGTAGGGTAATTCAAATGCTTAAAACTCATAGGCTATGTGCTTCTTCAGCTAACTTATCCTGGTCTGCACTGTGCACACTCTGGGAGTAAAGTTAACGTGCAGAACAGTTCTGTGGGTTAACGTTAGCTGAGCAAGCATGATACGTTTCTATGTGCAAAATGTTTCAAACAAAACCTTCATTATAGCCTAGTAAAATTTTGGACAGATCAGTTATCAAATTAGAAAAATGTACAAAATAAAATAAAAACTTAACTACAATATATCTGTTGTTTGTCATGATTCAATCTGTTTTATTTCCAATGTGTTATGAAATTTGTAATATTATTTGGACATATTCTGGTCTATTGGGGTGTTCTCGAGGTACATTGATTTAACTTTCTAGTGGAGTTATGTTTATTCAACGTTCAAGTGGATGTGTAACAATAGTTATGATTACATTTTTTAAAGAAATTGACACCTTCCGGGGAATTTAGGAACTAGAAATAACCGCCTTGCTGTTGTATGCCTCCGCCAACAAGTTGCAGTTTACATCCATGTCTGTCCAGACTCAAGACTAAAATACATCTAGTGAAGACTTTGAAGGAATTTAATTTAAAAGGTACGAAGTGTATTTACTGGCAAAATGGAAGTTTTTATATTGACATGTATGATTCCAAATTAATGTGATTAGATAGTTTTCTCAGCTACAGTGATAAGCAAAACATTATGTAAAGTGAAGTTGACCTTTGAACTTTTGGATATAAAATGTCATCACTTCATCATTTTATCCTATTAGACACTTGTGTGAAATGTCATAATTATCATATGAATTATTGAGTTATGGCCAAAATAGTCTTTTGTGAGGTCACAGTGACCTTGACCTTTGACCACCAAAATCTAATCAGTTCATCCTTGAGTCCAAGTGGATGTTTAGGCCAAATGTGAAGAAATTCCCTCAAGGCGTTCCAGAGATATGGCATTCACGAGAATGGGACGGACAACCCGAAAACATAATGCCTCTGGCCACGGCTGTCACCGGCGCGGAGGCATAAAAAACTACGTTTTAAGTGTTAAGTTTGGCTTGATAAAAAGCCGCAAAAGACAGGAAATTCAATTGAGCACCACCAAGCCAAACTTCAGCTCTCTACACTATCAGGGATTTCCAGTACTCCGTTTTTTAATATCTGACTGCTATACAGTTCTGTAGCTATGTTGGTCTACTGTATTTCAAACAACATGTACTCATCACTGGGCAGATTGGTTCAAACCTTCTCTCAAAGAGCCTAATTCTGTTATGTTCTGAGTCTGTTTGTATTTCTGTCATGTTTAGTATTGTCACAGTTTATGAAGCATACATTTTTCCATGTTTTTCCGCAGCCTTGCGTTCATACTGCTTCTCTCTCTTGCTGTCACTCACGCTTCCCTTATTGTTTCATTCTCCTGTGTCTATTTACTAATCTACTAACGTTAGATCAGGATTGGGTAATACTAACTCTCTAACCATGTGTTCATGTTACCTTACGTTTCTCGTGCATGTCATTTGCTAATTTACTAACGCTAGGTCAGGATAGGTTTATTACTAACGAGTACTAATTATCTTGTTATCTTGTCAAACCTCCACACCTGATTTCTTTTCGCATGCTGCTCTCAAGCTAAGTGTCTGCACCTGTCTACACCTGCATTTAAACCAGTAGTCCAAGTTCGTCTTACTAAAATTGTCACGCGTAGTCTGTTGCCTGATTTCTCTCGAGTTAGTTTGTTTCAGTGTTTCTTTTCCCAAGTCAGTGTTTTCGTGTCTTTGTAGGTTTTGTTTCTGTTTGTTTGTTGGTCTTGTTCGAGTTTTTGATTTCCTGGTGATTGACCCCCGTCCGTGTTCTCGCGACTATTCTTTGGATTCCGTTTTGTACCTTTGCCGAGCCTTCCCTATTTTCGACCCCTGCCTGTTTAACTTCCCTTCTGGATCCTGTTTTTGTACCGTGCCTGGTCAATAAACCTTTGTTGCACTCCTGCCTGCTTTTGGGTTCCTGTCCAACGGATCATAACAAATTCATACTCTTCAAATTAGTAAGTGGCCTACGACTGCTGCATTAGGCTATAGAGTAGGTTTAGACATTGGCTATTGACAGTAGTGTAGTGGTGGCTATACGCACGTATATGCCGTATGCCCACTTCTTTCTGTGTAGGCAAAGCGTATACCCACTTCTTAATTACCTCTGAACCCATCAATTTTTTGCTTGAAACCTTTCCCTTGTAAAATATATAAATACAAATCCGACTAAACAATGCCGTTTGAAAGTATGATGATATGATTCTATTATCTATTCAGTTATAATTATCTCACACTAGCTGCCCTCTCCATAGGCTATATGTGCGCCTCCGCTTTTTGTTGCGCTCCTCCCCCCACACTGTCATCTCACCTCGAACTCGAAGCGAGCTACTTTTGCCAGCTTGTGAGATATCCCCCTAAATGTAAGGGTTTCAAAAATTGCATAAGGGGGTAGTGATGGGAAGTTCGGATATTTTTTCAGATTCGGATCTCGTTCATTCAAATGAACTAATCTTTTCGAGCCGGAATCGTTCATTTGCGCATGTGCAAATCGAAGAACTAAATGAACGATCCACAGGCAGATACGGATCGTAGGTAGGCTACCAGATCATTGAAGTAACGCACATGCGCAAATCGAAGAACGTAAACAACGAGTCACTTTAGGTACCGGATCACAGAAGTGTTGCGCATGGGCAAATCCGACACCTATATTAATGGATGTCTGGCAGAACGTAATTCACAATTGACTTTATTTGAGAAGTGGGGTCATATTATTCTACAATTTTGTAGATAATCAGTACACCGCTTAATCGATAACGACTCACATTTTTGTCCATTTGCGGCACTGCGCAATGTGCAGCATAGGCAAAATGTAACAGCCTCCCGTATATAATATTTAATAAATTTTTATCAAGATGTTCATTGGCCGAGCAGTAATATTGATACGTGTGTAGTAATTCCACTAATTTAAATTCTCAATGTCATATGACTTTGTAAGAATAACAATCATCATAAAGGCTTAAAATATGTATTTATTTTTTAAATAATAAGGCTGCACTCATGAACGAAATACTCACAGATCCGGATCGTAGGTACAGAATCATTGAAGTAATGTGCATGCGCAAATCCCAGAACCAAAATGAACGATCCACTCGCAGATACGAATCGTACGTACTGGATCGCTCAAGATTTGTTCAAAATGAAGAAATCGTGCACGGATCGCCCATCACTAATAGGGGGTTGTATGGGACTCAATTGAAGATGGGGGATTTTCATAATTGTTTGGAAGAGGAATTTTATCATGCATCTGGCAACAAACACGAACACGGGCGCAGTGCAGTCTAGAAGACGACAAACAAAGTAACGTTAGCCTGCTAACGTGGTGGTGACTGTAAAAAATAACGAGTATGAAAACGCAACAAAGCATTATTACTATTCGCCCACATTGTTAGTTTGTTAATAATTACTCCCATCCCATAGCATAACGTTAACTGTAGGCTACATTATGTGTTGATCGAATTTGTTTCCATCACATTGTAGATCCGACTTGCTAAGCAAGTTTAGCGTGAATAAAAGCAACGGACCTCCAGACATCAGACAATTATTTGTCAAAAAACAAAAAGTAAGTTGTTCAATCAGTCAGTAATGCGATTAAACTAGCTATCCAAATTGATTAATTCATGACATACACACACATATTGACTGCACAGATCTTTGCATTGCACGTTGGTTAGCTCGCTAGCTAATTCTGGGTCAGGGTGTGTGTACTGGCATGGACGCGTGGTGTATAAGAAGTGTGTTTTCAACATACATAACAGCAACGTAGGCTCTTACAGCCGCACGTGTGATAGGTAGGCTACCCGATAGAACCTATAGGTTCTATATCTATGGCCGGGCTAATCGTTGTGGAAATGTTGCCTTTGCTGAACATTTGCTGCAAAATGTTATTTTTCTCTGGCTACACTAAGTAAGGGGAAAACAACACCGTATGTTTATTTATACAACTTTTCAATAATAGCCTATAGTATTGTTTCTATGTCGGAACATATCTTTTTTTGGCATGTAGAGACGGTGCATTTTATTGTCTGCGACTGTGGCGAGATGAAGGTTGTTAAACAATGTGTAGCTGTAATTTATAATTTCATAGAAACAATTTATGAATAGTATAATTGGGACGTTGATGACTGCCACTAAGGGGGCACCGTGGATCCGGCTACGCAATGTTTATCTGTCATGCTGGCAATATTCTCTGAATGTCTGGGTCATTATTTTGAGTGTGTGAGATGGCCGTACATAACCTAAAGCACACCAAGACCTGGCTAAAGAGCCACCGAGCCGCCACTTCATTTAGGTCTAGATGCCATTTTAAAAATTCTACAAAAGTTTAAAAAAATCTGTCTGGGATGTACAAGTTTCATGGCAAGTGGGCAGGCATCCATAACATGTACTTGAAATATGAATATGAAATGTGTGAAAGGAAAAATAAATATCTATCAGGCATCCTGTTTGGCTCAGCTTGAATAAAAGTTAGTATAATAACATGACAGTGTAATTATTGTGTGAAAAAAGAAAATTATGTATTAGGCCTTTTCTGTGACTTAAAGTAGTCGGTATTCACTGTGATTTTTAGTTTTTCAGGGCTAAATTACAGTATACCCACTACTCCAGGAACCACTACACCACTGGCTATAGATCTATAATGCATTAAGGGCAGCACAATAGTATATATATTTCTGTACGTGATGCTGATTATTTTACACAGAAGACTGTACACACTTGAAAAATACACTTGCTGCTGGAGTGCATAAATACAGTGGTATTTCATTTTGACTTAAACCATCATAGATTCTACTCTTAACTTGTTCATTAGAAATTTAATCATTCGTCCAAAGAGTAGCCTATACTGGGCATGTGGCCTAGGCTTACACCACCATCCATAAAATCACTTAGTAGTCGATAAGAATTCAGTCATAGCATAACATGTAGGCCTAATTGGCCTGATATGTCATAGTGTTGTTCAAAGGGTAGAAATAAAAACAATAGGAGAAAGTATACACGTATACATCTACTCATATAGCTTTAGAATACTTCTAAAAAGGATTTGAATTGTAAACAGACAAAGATTTAGATCCGCCTTTCAAAAGCTACCTACCAATGTTATCACATGTTGGCTATTAATATTGGTATGAGGCATAAGAAGAATAGAGAAATAGCCTATACAAAACTGCAGTAGGGAAATACTAAGCCTTCTTGTACAGGTCACTATTATGGGTGGCAGCACATACTCTAAGAGTATGAATTAGGCCCTTTGAGAGAAGGTTTGAACCAATCTGCCCAGTGAGTACATGTTGTTTGAAATACAGTAGACCAACATCTACAGAAGCGTATAGCAGTCAGATATAAAAAAAATGGAGTACTGGAAATCCCTGATATTGTAGAGAGCTGAAGTTTGGCTTGGTGGTGCTCATTTGAATTTCCTGTTTTTTGCGGCTTTTGCCAAACTTAACACTTAAACTGTAGTTTTTTGTTATTAATACATAAGGGTGCGGTTACAATGGTAACCTTCATATGGGTTGTTATCACATTGCATATTATATCATTGTGGTAGGGGGGCGTGGTTTTAGGCGCAGCTAGCAAGAGAGAGAGTGAACGCGGGTGGTTTAGGAAGCCGGCACAGCTGTCGGCAATCGGGCAATTGGTGACGATTGATTATAGGATTGTTGTTATCAATTAACCAATTGCCTTGATTGTTCAACAGTGAGCCTGAGATCCTCAAAAGGAGCTGGAACGGAAGAGGAAGGGGGTTGAAACAAGCTGTACGACTGTGTGGGTTTGTGGCAATAAAACGCACTGTTGAAACGGAGAATCTCTGGACTCTGGGTATTCATTCCACGAGCACAATAGCTCACGTCGCCACAGTGGTGGCCAGTACGGAGAGGAAAATAAAAGACGGACAAACGGCGAAGGGAACGGAGAATGGAGATTGATCCGATGGAGCAGGCGGTGTCAACGACAACATTGGGCAGAGTGCTGGAGGGGCTAGCTGCCATGCAGGAGCGACAGGCAGCTGCTCATGCGGAGCAGATGCAGGCCCTGCGTGAGCAGTCTAGCCTCCAGGCACAAGCATTAATACAGCTATCAGCCGGCGGGGATGTCACGGGAAGGCAGAGCGTGGCCTCCCCAAAATTCAACATCCCAAAGATGACGGCGGAGGATGACGCTCAGGCCTTCCTTGAGGCGTTTGAGCTGGCGGCGGAAACATCCCGGTGGCCGACGAAGGAGTGGACCGTGCGGCTCCTACCCCTCCTGTCGGGAGAGGCGCAACGAGCGGCGCATAGCCTGCCGACAGCCGTGAGGGCGGAATACAGAAATTTTAAAAAGGCGATCCTCGACCGGACGGGTCGTACCCCAGAGGAGCACCGTCAGCGATTCCGGGAGTCGGACCTGACGGGAGAGGACCGACCATTCGCCTACGCCCAGCGGCTGGCGGACACGGCGAGGCGCTGGCTCCGGCCGGAAATACGATCCGCTACTGGAGTCGTGGAGCAGGTGGTCCTGGAGAGGTTTGTAGTGGGGTTGCCGGCGGAGACCGCGAGGTGGGTCCAGTGCCACAGACCCACCAACCTGGATACCGCCGTCACCCTGGCGGCGGACCACCTGGCGCAAAACCCCTTCGCCCAGCAGCAGAAGCCGGAGCCGGCGCCCAGGAAGAAATTCGCCCCTCGTTCCGCCCCCCTTTCTGGTTATCGGCCCCAAAGCCCCTCCTTCCCCAGTGTCAGCCCCCGTAACGCTCTGCCCTCTTTTCCCCCCTCAGGCTCAGTGGCGGTGCAGTCCGACCCACAGGGAGTGCCTCAAACGCCTGGACCGGAGTGTTGGCGGTGTGGACGGCTGGGCCACCTGCGCCGCAATTGTCCGCTCATGGAGGTGGGGCAGGTGGTCCGGGTGGTCGGACCGCCCACCTCCGCTCCCGATTCAGACGGGGCGTACTGCATTCCGGTAAGGGTGCAAGGGAGTGAACACCGGGCGCTGTTGGATTCAGGGGCTATGCAGACCATGATTCACCAGAGCCTGGTTCGAACCGAGGCTTTGAGATCGGCACGTTGGGTGGTAATTAAGTGTGTGCATGGGGATCGACACAAATACCCAATAGTACCAGTGGAAATTCGGATAAAAGGGAAAATCATAGAGGCTGCGGTTAGCTCCCACCTCTCGCACCCTCTGATTTTGGGTACAGATTGGGCGGGGTTTAAACTAATAGCGGAAAAATTGATGGGGGTACGATCACGACTGGTAGGGAAGTGTGAGGTGTGTGCAGTGGAAAGTGGTGACGCGGGGTCGTCCGACACTGACGGGGGGGGGGGGGCGGCTCCAGGAGAGCCTCCAGTGGAGACTCCCCAGGTGCCGGTGTTCCAACCCATGGAAGATTTTCCACTCGCTCAGTCTCGAGACGATACCCTACGCTTTGCCTTCGACCAGGTGATATATGTTGATGGTCAGCTGGTGCGCCCTGACGCTGCACGCTCTCACCCATATTTTTCAATTATTAAGGATAGATTGTATCGAGTGAGTCGTGACACGCAGACAGGTGAGGAGACGACCCAGTTGTTGGTACCGAAAAGCCGCCGGGAAATGATTTTCCAGGTGGCTCATTACAACCCCATGGCTGGTCACTTGGGGCATGAAAAAACACTAAACCGGATAATGGCCCGGTTTTATTGGCCGGGCATCTGGGCGGACGTACGTAGGTGGTGTGCGTCCTGTCCAGATTGTCAGCTGGTAAACTCCCCGGCGATCCCAAAAGCCCCATTGCGGCCCCTACCATTAATTGAGGTCCCGTTTGATAGAGTGGGCATGGACCTCATCGGGCCATTTGAACGGAGCACTCAGGGATACCGATTTGTATTAGTTTTGGTGGATTATGCAACCCGGTATCCTGAAGCAGTGCCATTGCGCAATATCTCGGCTAAGAGTGTTGCGCAGGCATTGTTTCAAATAATCTCCTGAGTTGGAATCCCGAAAGAGATTCTGACTGATCAAGGCACTTCATTCATGTCACGCACACTACGCAAACTGTATGAACTTTTGGGTGTTCAGTCAATTAAAACTAGCGTGTACCATCCACAAACGGATGGGCTCGTGGAACGTTTTAATAGGACTTTGAAATCCATGATTCGGAAGTTTGTACACGATGACAGCCGAAATTGGGATAAGTGGTTAGTTCCTCTATTATTTGCAGTGCGAGAGGTTCCCCAGGCCTCCACGGGATTTTCTCCTTTTGAATTGCTGTTCGGTAGAAAACCACGGGGTATTTTGGACCTGGTTAAAGAAAGCTGGGAGGAGGGTCCAAGCCCCAGTAAAAACGAAATTCAATACGTTATGGACCTGCGAGCAAAACTCCATACACTGGGGAGATTATCACGAGAGAATTTGCTCGAGGCTCAGGAACGTCAGCAAAAACACTACAATAGAGGAACAAAACTACGGCAATTTTCACCGGGAGAGAAAGTCTTGGTATTACTACCGACTTCCAGCACGAAATTACTCGCTAAGTGGCAAGGACCCTTTGTGGTCACACGACGAGTGGGGGAAGTCGATTATGAGGTGGAGCGGTCTGATAGAGAGGGGGCGAAACAGATTTATCACCTAAATCTATTAAAAGTGTGGAAAGAGGTGATACCGGTCTCCTTGGTATCAGTAGATCAGGAGAGAGATGAGCTGGGACCGGAGGTACCAAATTCGAACGATCAAACCTCCCCCCTTTTTGATAGCCATCTCTTACCGAATCAGAGAACGGATCTTGCCAAGTTGCAAAAGCAGTTCGCTGATGTGTTTTCCCCTCTACCAGGCCACACCAATCTGATAAATCACCATATTGAGACAACCCCGGGGGTGACGGTGCGTTCATGCCCCTACCGACTGCCTGAACATAAAAAGAAAGTGGTTCAGGCAGAAATAAAGACAATGTTGGAGTTGGGCGTTATAGAAGAGTCTAACAGTGCGTGGAATAGCCCCATCATGCTGGTGAGTAAGCCGGATGGATCTGTTCGCTTCTATGTAGACTATCGAAAAGTAAACGAAGTGTCACGATTCGATGCCTATCCCATGCCTCGGGTCGATGACCTATTGGATCGGCTGGGCACAGCTCGTTTTTTTTCGACACTGGATTTGACCAAGGGCTACTGGCAGATTCCCTTGTCTCCAGAGTCCAAGGAAAAAACGGCTTTCTCCGCTCCGGACGGGTTGTACCAATTCCGGACACTTCCGTTTGGGTTATTCGGAGCCCCTGCCACTTTTCAACGTCTCATGGACAGGGTACTGTGTCCGCATGCTGCTTTCGCTGCAGCCTATCTGGACGATATAATAATACACAGTGACAGCTGGGCTCAGCATGTGCGGCATGTGGGGGCGGTGCTGGAGTCCCTGAGACAGGCGGGACTCACGGCTAACCCAAAGAAGTGTGCGATTGGCAGAGCGGAGGTACGGTATTTGGGGTACCACTTGGGAAGTGGACAGGTGCGACCTCTGGTGGACAAAACAGCGGCGATCGCGACCTGTCCACGACCGAAGACAAAAAAAGAGGTGAGGAGGTTTTTGGGACTGGCTGGGTACTACAGAAGGTTCATCCCGGCTTTCTCAGACCTGACCAGTCCCCTGACCGACTTGACTCGGAAAGGTGCCTCAGATCCGGTTCAGTGGACGGAGCTGTGTCGGCAGGCGTTTGAGAGGGTAAAGGAAGCTTTGTGTGGGAAACCGCTCTTGTTCACCCCTAATTTCTCTCTCCCCTTTAATTTGCAGACTGACGCATCGAACAGAGGGCTGGGGGCCGTTTTGACTCAGCAGGTGGAGGGGGTCGACCGACCAGTGCTGTACATTAGCCGAAAGCTATCACAGCGGGAAGCTAAGTACAGCACGGTCGAGAATGAGTGCCTGGCCATCAGATGGACGGTCGGGTCCCTCCGTTATTATCTGCTGGGTCGCTCATTCACCCTCTGCTCGGACCATGCGCCCCTCCAATGGCTTCACCGCATGAAGGATACCAACGCCCGAATCACTCGGTGGTATCTGGCTTTACAGCCTTTTAATTTCAAGGTGATTCATAGGCCGGGAGCGCAGATGGTGGTGGCTGATTTTCTCTCCCGTCCGGTGGGGGAGGGGGGGGGGAGTTGAGCATTGGCCGGATGGCTTCCCGGCCTAAGTCGGGCGGTGGGGGTATGTGGTAGGGGGGCGTGGTTTTAGGCGCAGCTAGCAAGAGAGAGAGTGAACGCGGGTGGTTTAGGAAGCCGGCACAGCTGTCGGCAATCGGGCAATTGGTGACGATTTATTATAGGATTGTTGTTATCAATTAACCAATTGCCTTGATTGTTCAACAGTGAGCCTGAGATCCTCAAAAGGAGCTGGAACGGAAGAGGAAGGGGGTTGAAACAAGCTGTACGACTGTGTGGGTTTGTGGCAATAAAACGCACTGTTGAAACGGAGAATCTCTGGACTCTGGGTATTCATTCCACGAGCACAATAGCTCACTTCGCCACAATCATATTATGTTATAACATAATTTTTTGTTAGTTTATAAAATGTGATATTATAAACTAGGTAGGACAGGGCTGTACAGTGCGACATATATGTCGCACGTGCTACGAAAAAATCGGTCTGTGCGATAAATGAATTTACTGCAGTAGCACCCGTGATAGCCTGTGTGTGAGAAAAAAACTTTTTTATTTTGCGTGTGAAGTGAAGGTTTGTGTGAAGTGAATCGATGCGCCTCGATATTCTCTTTGGTAGTTGTAGTCTATCGTGCGATTTTAAAAAAATGTCCCCGTCTGCGTACAGTCCATACATCCAACACCAAATCTCACAATTCCTAGCGAACCATTCCCTTTTCCTCAGCTAGTCGAGGAAAACCCCCAAAAGAGCCCGCAAGGAATACCTGCCAAATGAAAAGTGTGAAACAAGAAAGAAGATTTACAGGCACATTTGGACGTTTGTATCAACCTCTGACTCTGATCAGCCACTAGCTGTGTAATGTTAGCTAGCTAGCTGGCACTCAAATAACGGCAATCAAACAAGCTTAACGTTTATTTGGGAACACGAGCTGGCTAGCATAACCAGTATGTTTGTATTTTTCGGTTTTTTTCAACTAACTTAGTCATTACCATTTCTCTTGAACGTTTTTATCACAATATACCTGATGGCCACCTCCATTTAATTCATTAGCATATTGATGTGTGTGTGTGAGAATAGATGGAGCTAACGTTACAGATTAGCCTTTGTTAACTAATTTATGACATTTATTAATTTAGGACAGCTTGATCAGAGTGACCGTGATCTCCTACGTGCTCTATATCGCCATCTGGTGTTCTGAAACTACATAGTATACCTTTAATGGGAAAATGCATATACATTCTACATTTTCCACAAAGAGCTACTAAACACCTTAAGCTCTGAACTCTGTGGATTTAGAAAGTCGAAGGTCTGCTGAGTAGAAATGCCACTATGCGGAGACATCAAGCATAGTTTTTTATGTACAAAGCAAAAAAACTTTGCAATGGGGAAATGTATTGTAATAGCGCCTTTCTGGTGGTGGGCTCTGGTACATACATGTGTGACACACAGACAGACAGACGCACACACGGGGATCAAATTAAAGTCCCCCTCCAAAAGTGGCTAGCAGACATGCTAGATCTGTGACACGTACACATGCACACACACACACCGTTTGTTGTTTTTATTCTCTTATTAGTGATTTACACACTTTCTCAATTTAAAATAAAAATTATTGTATGATGATATTAATTTAAACTGAGATTTGCACTGTTAATTTGAAGCGTAACATATTGATGTCTTGTATACAGTTGTTATGTCCCTGCAATTTACCATTATAGGCAAATAAAGAAAAAATTTTTGTCTGAAAAAATTTCTTGTTAAGGTTTGGATTTTCTGTGCCCTGTATGCAACATTCATGTCCTTTGCCAGTCACATACATGTTTAAGTGATGAACTGCATTACTTGTGGTTGTTTTTAGAGATTTTAGAGACATTTTATACTCGTGCTACAAGTTTTTGGCCTGTGCTACAAAATGATCAACCTCTGTAGCACCAGTGCTATGTGCAAAAAAAGTTAACGTACAGCCCTGTAGGATATTATTTACTAGAGTAAAGAGCTCAAGTGGTTGAGAACTCATTAAATGGTCAGTGTTGTGACAATTGGTGGTGGGGCTAGCTATGCTGGAGGAGGGTAGCATTCAGCTTAAAGACCATTGGGGGGGCTAGCTATGCCAGAGGAGCGTAGCATTCTGCAGCTGCATTCTTCATTTAATTAATTTAAACTTGGGTTTTTTTGGGGGGGGGTTTGCTTTTCAGTTTTGTACAGTCTGTCTAAAGCTTGTAATCAAATTGGTAATATTTCCCCAGGAGCCCATTTGTCTGCTCTATCCGCTGCACCACCAAAGCCTCACATGACTTCATTCTCACCCATGAAAAAATGCCACTAAATAAAACTTATGATAGAATGCAGAAATAAATTACTAAACATCCTTGACTGCATAATTGAAACTGAATATAACATTATCGCCACCAGCATTAGGTATCATAACATGGTATGTTGTCAACAACTCAGAATACCTTCAATTGAACAATGCTATTTCCTCCGATTGGTAGCCCTGGTGGTTTTGTTTTTGCTGCTGTACAGCAGTGCAGTTAAAGAGCATTGTTCTGTGTCTTGTGTGATTTAAGCTGCCATTGTGTGCCTTCTGGTCTTGTGAGAAGAGGAAACAGTCTGAGCGAAGTCCAACAAATTCCTGAGTAGATTAGTATCAATGGTTCTGCAACACCCACATCACAACAAATATTAATAAATGTTCTGCCAAAACAAAAGGCAAATCACCTGAAGAGAAAATATGAAACTTTTTATTTTCATTTGTGAGAAATCCACTATGGAGCAGGTGAACTAAGACTGCGTAAACACTCCCAGTTATTCCCCCCCCCCCCCCCCCCAAAAAAAAATGCTCCGGGCCTGCTAGATGGCTCATTCGGTTAAGGCACCACACTGTGGTGCATGGATGAGCCTCACTGCCTCAGGTCGAATCCGGACCATGCCAGTACCGACTGTGGCAGGTAGCTCCACCCTCATTGGACATCAAATTTATATATTTTAAAATGTTCCATAAAATGAGCATATTCAATATTGAATCAGCGAATAAATGACAATAGATGATCCAGTTTCTAGACTAAAACAATAACAACATTAATATTAGTAATATTAACCTTCAACAAACTGTTAAGAAAAAAAAAATGTTGATTGAGTCCTTGCCAAAGTACCAGTATCTCATTTTGTCGATTGAATGTCCAATTTACAGAAGAACTTTTCCTGTATCAGCATTCTGACATGTCAATCAGCCGTCGACAAACAAGGTTGCTATGCCTTCAAAGGTAATGCTAAAGAATGTACACTGGAGATATCTATTGAGGGCGCCCCTTGAAGCTGAGCTGGAAAATTAAAAAGCATTATACGCCACCTCTCTGGCTTTCAGAATGTTGAAAGACAGGGAGGGTACATTTTATCTCGTGCTTCAATTTTTCACAATTACTGTGTATTTCCCAGCTATGCACTACACCTGGGGAGGGGTGTGCCATGTCCTGCCCAGTGGATTCCTGGCTGGTGCTGTTCATGTTAAAGGCACATCACACCCTGGTGTGGAACCGCTAACACCCTCCCCTACCTCACCTCCCAGATCCTAGTGTAAAGAACATTATGTACCGTCTGGCTCGTTTTTCAAAAATGACGGATCCAGTCGCAAAAACGGTATTTAACGGCCGGCCTAACGTTCCCCGATTTACCTGTTTCACAGAAACATTACAGATTGACCACATAGTGGCATTAAGTCATTTTGAAGTATGTCAGTTAGTTAAATTGTTGCCTGCAGCTGAGTACTGCTTTGATTGGTTAGGTTCGAGCCATTACAAGAAACCTTTTTCATTTATCAGATGCAGTACAGCATACTACAGCATGTTACCTTAGCATAGGTTTAATATGCAAACAAATTACACACACAAGAAATCCAACAAGGAGAGAAACAGGTTAAGGTTCTGCTTGTTTAATGCACTGTAATGACACCAACTGGTAATAGATACCTGCATTAGGCACCAGTCACAGAAAGATTGCTTAAACTAAGATTCAGCGAGGTAACTGTGCTGTTTGTTAACTGTTTGTATGTGATGTCTGTGCTGTGCCACAGAATCTCTCACTTTCCACTGCAAACAATATAATGATGAGCACTGTGTTTTATAGCATTTTAAATTGGAGAGTGTACTATGTAAAGTGCTTTTAGTTGTCATACAAACTTGAAAACGTGTCCACTCAATGTCTAGAGGCCCATAGGCTGGTAATGTATTTTAAATTAGATTTACCAGATGCACTTGCCAGCTGTCTGTATGGCTACACCATTTCCCCGATATGGGTGAAGCACCTGGGCGCAGGCAGTCTTCTTTTATTTGGCTGTGCTGTGTTTTGATGAGAAGAGGCAGAAGCAATAACGGGTGTAGCAGAACGCTGGGTGATCGCTATCCTGCGCAGAATCATCTGACACCCGTGACCTTGTGCCTCGTGCTGGGAGGTGTGACCAAAAAAAAGAAAAAAGTCTGGGTTGTCATGGAGACGAGGCTCCCCAAGTCTCCGTGCTGTGGGCAGACAGGCATATGGGTATATCCAAAGAGCACTGCTTGCATTCCTGTTTAATGGGCAGAGAGAGCATCTACTGTGTTTCCTGGGACATCTCACATACACCCTTTTTTCACAATTTGCTCATGAAATGCCTGGGACATGTGTGCTTGAGCCATTTCCCTTTCATGGGAGTGGATGCACCTCTCTCTGCTCCTGAGATACACATGAGTGATGTCAAACAAACTAAAATATGGATCCCTGTTAATAAATTTGAAATCCTTATATTTACATCCATAATTTATATCCACTGCGAATACTAATATTTCAGTTGCAAAAAATGGGGAGATATGCATGTCATTATTTATTTGTTAATGTTGTGCTGCAATTCATCTTGTTTGTTCATTTAGCAGACGCTCATATCCAGAGCGACTTACAAAACTTTTTGCAAAAGACAGAAAGTTGGGAAATACAGATTTCAGGTTCAAGTGATGAAGATTACATTGAGGAACAAACAGAGTGAGGAAAAAACTGGAAGAGCAAGGTGAGAAGAAAGACGGAATGCAGTAAACCAGGGGGGAAGATCTCTTAAAAGAACGGCTAAACCAGTAGTGAAAGGGCTTGTATTTATTTAAAGCACACTGAACATCACACTGGTGTGACACATGGCTTCTCTCATGCGTCTGCATTGCTTAAGACTTCGGTACAGTACTGACCTGTTAAAGTACTCATGTCATCACAAACTGATTATTTACAGGTGGACGGCTCATAGTGCAGTCAATGGCACAGCACGTCGGGCACTGGGCACGGCTACTGAACTTTGTTATTTTTGTGACCAGAGGCGAGGAGCACACATCTCACAGCACGCTGCGCAGGTGGAAAATGGGCTGGATTACGTTGAATATTTATCATTGGGAGTGTTGCAGCTGAATTAAATCATATCCAATCAAATGACCTCTTTTCATTCCCTTTAAAGCCACGCACTCTGCCGTCCGGCGTACTGTCAATTACCGACCACTGCAGTGGAAGGCGATATATATTTTGCATTGACATCGCTAAAAACTGTATAGCATCACTGTAATAATGCATTTGTTTCATAACGGAATGTCTAAAATCACAAACTAAGTAGGCCTAATACTTAATCATTTGTTTTCGTCCTATTTATTGTGGCTATATATCATATTTACGTATAGTAATGGCCATTGGATTGCATGAGTCAATAAAGTCTACAAGCTGTCACAAAAATTTTAGGCTATATAGAAAAATGTGTGCCTTTGTGTGGTACGATATTGTAATAAAACAAAGTCCACCATATACTGAAATAGCCCATGCAATAAGCATCAAGCATTATGGTGCATTTGGACAACGTCATGTGTGAATAAGCGAAAATCACAAATACGACTTCACCAAAGGTGTCTATTCATAAACACCATTGATCGCTACAACGATACCAGTGATGTAATACCAGCTAGTAATGACGGGCCCCAGTGCCCCAAGATTTTTTATGGGCCCTCCCTCACCCCAAGACGCATGCACGCACACTAACATATATAACCTTAACACACACACTCACACTGCACCATTAGACATAGATATTTTACAGACAGTGGGCATCATTCTTGAAATGTGAGCAGAACGAATTTGCACGTAAATCATTCGTATTATCAATTGTGTCCGTATTTTGGCATTCATCAACGTTTTCGTATCTGAGATTTCTTCAGATGTACAAACCAACTTTACACCTGCTCAGGACCATCCGTACCTCACACGTTCAAAATTCCAGCCATCTGGACGTCACTAGGTTGGTTGGTCTCGGCTGCTCAATGTATTACTATGGGGAAAATAGCTGACTTTCAGTGAGCTCAACGATGTTGCGCCCTAGTGGAAAAAAAGCAAACTTTAACTTATTTTTCCAGCAAATACGAGTCAGTTTGAGATTTGAACGCACGGTCATATCTAATTTAAGGTAAGGTAATTAAAGGTTTCACAAATAATTTCTTTTACATTTAAGTTTAACAGCCCCCATTGACTTAACATTGGTGGAATGGTCAGCTTATAGCAGAATACCAGTCCAGCAGTTAACTCCGCAGACGCCAAATTTGGTCAATTCTCACCTATTTAGGGGGTGTTCTATTTAAGGCTTTATAACTCCAGGGGCTCTATCTTGACGATCATAGCGCTTGGTCTAAATGCATGGCACAAGTGCATTTAGGGCATATCTCAACTATTGCCCAGGGAGATACTACGCCACACAGTGTATATTATGGAGGATAAGATGACAATAAAATAAGATTCCATCATCAGAAAAATGCTGGCAAATGTTCCAGCTTCAGGGGATCAAAGATAAAACATGACTGAGCCACATATTAACGCTTACGCTACAGTATGTGAAATGCACTAAAAATGTGAAAATAACAATATCGAACATATGGCACAACCACTCCCAAAATCCATGTGAGCAGGCAAGGATAATAGGATAATTTGTCAAAATAATAGGAAATAACTATTGCACCTCGGCAAGCGAATGTACATTCTAAGTTGTTTGTGTAAAACTAAACTGAAAAAACTAGAAATTCTGTTACGCCTGGCTGTAATTTATTGCTCAAAGCATCCAATTAGACATTGCAAACACCGTTGCTAAGAATATAATGTACTATACTGGATAAAAGATACTAGATACTATAATAGCGTTATAAAGTGTTGTTTATTTCTCGAGTCATACAGATTGTCCCAGACAATAAATGACAACTGAATTTTGAAAGAGTCATCTCTATGCGTAAAACCAATGGTAGTATTGGATATTTATTTAAGCAATATCACATGAGAGGGAGTGTGTTATACTGTATATCATCGCGGCTGTAATTCGGTCATAGGCACGAGGCTACTTAGATAACATTAAACGTTACTGCTTTTTTACTGAGTTTGCAGCAACAAACTCGCTACTATAACTAATAGCAAAGTTACATTAATAGCAAAGTTACATTAATACAAGACATAACTAACGTCGCCATTATTGATTACTACATGAATACATAACGTTAGTTACCTAATTAGATAATGTTACCTATGTTAAAAAAACATTTTGTTACGTTATTGGCCGGTGATATGATAAGTTCTAATGTTACGTTAAGTTACTTACAATGTAAACAGTATACAATCCCCAATTCCATAAAAGTTGGGACAGTTTGTAAAATGCACATAAAAGCAGAAAGCATTGCAACAGTACAAAAACAGTACAAAGAAAAGATATTTAATATTTTACCTTATCAACTTTATTGATTTTTGTAAATATATGCTAATTCCGAATTTGATGCCTGCAACACATTCAAAAAAAGTTGGGAAAGGGGCAAAAAAAGACTGGGAAGTTCAAAAAACACCTCTTTGAAACATTCCACAGGTAAACAGGTGACGCTATCATGACTGGGTATAAAAGGATATCAAAAGACTCGATATCTTATTTCTTATTTTGAGGTACTCTTACAATCAATACTATAACCTCTTTGTATTTGAATGGACCTCTATGGGAATTGGGGGGTGGGACTAGATTAAGCTGTAAATTACACAAGAATAGTATGGAACCCGTAGTTGGCTAAATGGGGCAGACCCTCGCCGGACTCGTTTTCCTATTGAACTCTATGGAAAAATAAGTCAGGAGAAACAACCCTTCAAGTGTGATCCATCCATATCTACTGCATATCTGGTGGCAGAGTGATGGTTTGAGGCTCGTTTGATACCTCAGACCCTAGATGACTTACAGCCATTTAGCCAACCATGGGTTCCATACTATTCCCGTGTAATTTTAGACATCATAAGTCAAATCATGCAAAAAGGATGCAACCAAATATAAAAAAAAAAAAATTTTTTACAGTATTAAATACATTTAATTTAGCGTGTTCAATACTTTTTTCCTGTGTCATTTCTCTTTATTGCACATAACTTTTTTAAAGAATTGGAACCTTACAATTTCTTTAGCTGTGTAGTTATATTGAGTTAATACCAATGTCTGGTCAAAATCTCATGTGAATAGCTACATTGGAAATATGTTTGATAATAAAATTGTTGACGTGTCCAATACTTATTTCCCCCATTGTATAAACAAAATGGAGTACTGGAAATCTCTGATAGTGTAGAGAGCTGAAGTTTGGCTTGGTTGTGCTCATTTGAATTTCCTGTCTTTTGTGGCTTTTGACACAAACTTCTGACTTCTCACTCAAATATTATACACGGCACATCCATGAAGAAGAGGCTGTACCATTCAGAAATCATCATATAACTGTGCTATATTGGCTAAAATATCAGCACAATTTAATGTTATCTTAACTCTTCAACTGTGTTGTGTTGGTAGGATTTAGTCTAACGTTAACGTTGTCATAAAAAGTTCTTACTGTAAGTGCGCCACCCCCTTTAAAAAAAAATTTAATTGTAGGCTTGGCTACATGTAGCCTTTGACTACGATAACTTTGGGACTAAACGGACAATATTTTTTGTTCATAAAACTGAAAAGTAGGCTAGCTTAGATGTCCAGTGATATCCAGTAAGTGGCTTACGTTAGCAGTTGGTGGCGTTCAGAGTTGTGTGGAACTGCTGACGTGCCACTGAGATAAATATCTTTTAAGCAAACTAACGTTATCCACTTGCTCTCTTGAGTTGATTTGCCCATTCAGAAAAATGTTAAATCATAAAATTCAAAACTCGCTTTGGACTTAATAGGTAATAGCTACCCTACGGCCAGTTTCTGTGCTGTGACTAAGTTTACTAAGAGTGTCAGAGACAGAGCGAATTACTAGACTCGGGAGAAATCTCGCATTGCCTGAGACTGTTGTAATGGTAGTGCAAACTTTCATTTACCCTTCAGTTGCTAGCACATTTATGCCCCGATGCTAAGTCAATGGACAATTAATTTCCGGCATCGTAAAATTATAAAAGTTTATTTAAAAACTGTAGAATAAACAGAAATGTAACCCATCAAAATAATTAGTCCATCCACGTTAAGCCCGACATATCGCTATGTCTACTTTAGCGATTAGAATTATAGAATTTGAAAAAGTCTTAATCTTTCCCATATTTGTTTTATGGTGAGATATTGATGAGATGAGTTGATCTGCCAAGTGGCTTGATAATTGGTGCTAAAACGGCTGAGATGTTGACAGGCGAAACAGGTGAAACATGTTGCAACCAAAACCAAACTTACATACACTGCACATTTTGGCATCTCTGGTCAAATTGCATGTTTTGCACTTATTTCCTTAGTGAAAAGAAGTTAAGACAACCTCTGCATGGAACACAACTTAAACATTACATATTTCTCTAAATTTTCATGCACAATTACATTTATTTAACAGATTGAAATAAAAACTAAAACACTAAATGTGCGTGCAAGTCATACTGAGTCACTCCTTTCTTCTACCTCAAACATTTCTTGTAGCCAGCTAATGGTTTTAAGGAATTGTTTTTACCTATCTTCTATCTTCTTTGCAGAACCCTTCTAGTTCAGAAATATGTTTAGGACCTCTTGCATGCACTGCATGTTTGAAAACTCCTCATAGATTTTCTATAATATTCAAGTCTGTGTGTGTGTGTGTGTCATTCTGTGATGTGAGGGGGATTTTACAACCAGCTTGTATGACAATTGAAACCTGTACAATTACCTGGAATTCACACTTTGAATACTATGGCATTTCAAGTGAAAAAAAATTCCGTTCCTCAAATATACATCTGTATACACCAAAGTTAGTTTCACTGTAGATGTCACAGAATAGACCATACAACTGTAGTTATGTTTCTGTGTCTGTTTAGAAAGTGCAGGTTGGATGTTATGTGACAGAAAAGGAGGAGGAACAGTATCTATCACAATGCTGGTATTCAAGTCCTGTCAAAGAGATAATTGGTAGGACTCATTTAGGGGTGGCGCTAAGGTGGGGCTTGCTGGTGGTAAATGCAATAAATTCTTTTTTAAGCAAGAAACATGTTTAACAACCCCAGGAATGTCAAGTGGTAACTATGAATGTATTTTAAATAATATTTTTTTTCTGTATTTTTCACAAATTAAAGAATGGAAATATCAATCCATGTAGTCAGTAAAATGCATATCACTTAGGGAGTTCACTTTATTATTTTTATATATGGTATTTTTCAGTGCCATTTCTTTATGTTTGTCAACTAAAGTTACTGTGCATAGAAAAATACTGTCACTGTGATTATTGTTTTTGTCAATGAGCTGTTATATTTCTTATTGTATTTTGCAATAGTATTGTGAGATAAAATATTATTTCTTTAGACAGCATATTTAATCAATATCACATGAGGGTGAGTGATGTCATACTGTATTTTTTTTTCTTTTCACCATTTTCTTACAGTGTAACTATTCCAAACACGCAATATCTCTTATTTACATATGGCTGTTCGCGAGTAATTTAAATAATGACTCTTAGTTGATCATTCGCAAAGTGTGAAATGATAACAAGTGCAAATACTCTGACTGCGCCCACAAAATAACATCCCTTATTTGGGATCTTAGTAAATCGACCCCTTAGACATTTTGCCAGACACTATTCTTTTCACAGTATGAAAGCTTTCACTTCTCATTAAAACACAGCTTCTTTTTTGACTGGCTTTGTTCTTTTTGATCTTGAATTTTCACTGTTCCATTTCAAATCCAATGTGCTGGAGTACATAGCCAAAACAACAAAAAATGCGTCATTGTCCAAATACTTTTGGACTGCACTGATTATTGTACTGTATTGTGAAATAATTATTGTACTGTATTGTGTAATAATTATGGCACAGTGTTATGTAATAATTATGGCACAGAGTTATGTAATGATTATTGCAGGGTTATGTAATGCTCATTGGTCTAAGGGCATGGTGTAAAGTCTATTTAGGGCGTGTCCAAGTCCATTTTTGATAGTTTACCGGCGTGTATTTTGGGCGCTAAGCACGGCGCAACGTGCAAATGGGCTGAACTTAGTCTCTTCATTAATTATAGGTGTCTCATGGGCGTGACATGCAATAAACCAATCAAAATGTCCTATCCCATTCCCTTTAAAAGCCTGCTTTTTCACCTTGGCAGATTGATTGATGGCGAAACAGACATGCTCGTGCGTGTTTAGTGCGACCAAGGAATAGGCTAAATGGATCAATATCAATATTATTCAGACTAACCATTCGCCTATGAGTTCCCAGTAATTCCCGACATGGCTGTTATTTTACAAAATATATGCAGTTACATTTCGTTAAAAGGACCTGTAACAGCTGAGAATACGCTATTGATGGCTTCAGTCTCACCTTAGAAAACACCAAATTGGCCTGCTTGTTCAACGAATTTCATTTGATTCTGCAATGAAAGTGACAAACATCAATTCCATGAGGCTGTTCTCATGGAGTTCTCGAAGTTCAAGCTTCATCCGAAGTTCATTTGGCTACCTGCATAGTAATATTGATTAATAACATAAATACCATTATTTTGCTTTAATGATGACATTAAATACAATAGGTTGGTGCATATTTCCCCTTGTTTTATTATGTCCTGCTTATAGAAATGTGACCAACCTGTTTTACTCGTCGGGTAATGCTTCAAAACAATTCACTTTCCCAGGAAGACCGTGAAATGTGCAACTTACAGCAGGGGAAACAGAGAACATGCAGCGCACATGCAGAGAATGGCATTACAATGAATTGTGAAAATTTGTTTTAGTTTCTAATTAGACACATATAGTTCTCTTTAAAATCGTTTTGTTCAGTTATGGAATAACAGGTGCAATCAGCTGGGTTTTAATAAACTGAGTGTATGGAAACCTTGTCACTGTAATTAAAAGAAAAATGGCTACAAAGGTTCAAATTCAGTTAACATGGTGACATTTATCTCCATTTTTTAACCGTAGGCTATGGAAAAAACCTTATGCACAGCCAATCCGCTGTAGCAGGCTATTTGAAAATCAATAAAATTCACAGGACAAGGCTTTAAACTTTTTTCAGTCAAAACCAATCTATTTACGTACAGACTGTAGGCCTAGAGATTTGTATTGTTATGAAATCTGAAGCGCATTTTCAGAACTCAAATGTCCGTCTATTGCAGTGCGAGAGTTTTCCATTGAATGACAATTCACGCATTAGGTGTAAATGACAATTGGTGCATTAGGCTTGATATAGGTGTTATCAGCAAACGGAAAGCCATTTTTTTATTATGCATTTTTTATATAGCCTACACAATAATAATATTTCACATTCTTGATATTTTGATATTCTTGATATTTTTAGTCATGCTTGTGCGCACCCCTGTGTGTAACAATACAGGAGGGTGTACGCGCGTTGTGCACACGCTTATGTAGACACACTCACAGTCAAGCCGGAAAGTCTGCATACCCCTTTCACCTTCTCCACGTTTTATTACGTGACAGACATATTCTACAATAGATTGAGTACATTTTTTGTCTCAAAATTCTACACAAAATAGCCCATAATGACAAAGTGAAAAGAGGTTTTTAGACATTTGTGCTAATTTATTAAAAATCTAATCATATGTACACAAGTGTGCGCACCCTTTGATATGACCCCGAAAAGTGAGCTGAGGTGCATTTTGTTTCCACTGATACTGCTTGAGATGTTTCTACAACTTAACTGGAGTCCACCTGTGATAAATTCAATTGATTGGACATGATTGGGGATTTCCAACACCTGCCTATATAAGGTCCCACAGTTGACAGTGCATGTCAGAGCAAACTCCAAGCCATGGGGTCAAAGGAATTATCTGCAGACCTCAGAAACAGGATTGTGTCAAGGCATAGATCTGGAGAAGGGTACAGAAAACTTTCTGCAGCTTTACATGTCCCAAAGAGCACAGTGGCCACCATCATTCGTAAATGGAAGAAGTTTGGAACCACCAAAAAGCTTCCTAGACCTGGCCGCCCGGCCAAACTGAGCAATCAGGGAAGACGGGCCTTGGCCAGGGAGGTGAGCAGGAACCCGAGGGTCACTCTGACAGAGCTCCAGCGTATCCCTGTGGAGATGGGAGAACCTTTCAGAAGATCAACCATCCAGGCAGCACTCCACCAATCAGGCCTTTATGGTAGAGTGGCCAGACGGAAGCCCCTCCTTAGTAAAAGGCACATCACAGCCCGCTTGGAGTTTGCCAAAAGGCACCTAGAGGACTCAAGATTCTATGGTCTGATAAAACCAAAATGGAACTTTTTGTCTGAATACCAAGCGTCACGTCTGGAGAAAACCAGGCACCGCTCATCACCTGGCTAATACCATCCCTACAGTGAAGCATGGCAGTGGCAGCATCATGATGTGGGGATGTTTTTCAGCAGCGGGAACGGGGCGACTAGTCCTGATAAAGGGAAAGACGAATGCAGCAAAGTACACCGAGATCCTTGAAGAAAACCTGCTCCAGAGCGCTCTGGACCTCAGACTGGGGCAAAGGTTTACCTTCCAACATGACAATGACCTGAAGCACACAGCCAAGAGAACAAAGGAGTGGCTTCGGAGAAAGTCTGTGCATTTCCTTGAGTGGCCCAGCCAGAGCCCAAACCTGAATCCAATTGAACATCTGTGGAAAGAGCTGAAAATGGCTGTGTACCGACGCTCCCCATCCAACCTGACGGAGCTTGCAAGGATATGCCAAGAGGAATGGGCAAAAATGTCCAGAAACAAGTGTGCCAAGCTCGTATCTTCTTTCCCAAGACGCCTTGAAGCTGTAATCGCTGCCAAAGGTGCAGCAACCAAGTATTAGGCTAAGGGTGTGTACAGATATGTAACCCCTAAATAACCTATTTTTGTCAGTAAAATAAAATTGCATATTTTCTAAAAACCTGTTTTTACTTCGTCATTATTAGCTATTGTGTGTAGATGTTTGAGGCAAAATCTATTGTAGTATAAGTCTGTAACGTAATAAAACATGGAGAAGGTGAAAGGGGTGTGCAGACTTTTCGGCTTGACTGTATATGCACCGTTAAAATAACATGTAAAGAACTGCGACATGACTTTAGACCAGGTTTGTGGTGGTTTAAGAGCAAGCGCTTTTGCTGCCTCAAGATAGCAATACGCCAAAAATAATCCTGCCACTCATCTTAAGACCAACATGCCCAGTTCACTTGTAATGGGCGCAAGAATACATGGTATTTAAACGACATGAATGCAAGGCATTATAATGAACCATGCACCGGGTGTAAGATAGCAAAAACACTTGCGTTTCGGTTAGCGCTGCTTAGCGCCGGGTGTAAGAAAGGGCCCAAGGTGTGAGCATCACAGAAACTTGGAAAATGGCTTACAGGGTAAGTACACCCTAGATCACTTTTTTCCCGCTGTAAACGTTTGTATGCCTACCTTATAATGAAACGTATTCATGCATTCTGTTATTTCAACAATTCTGAAATAATATTGTATATCATAAGAAACTGGTATAAAAGCGTCTTTGTGCTGCCACTAACGGTTGAAATTTCCTTTCTGCTCCCCACACTGCCCCCGCCCCAGTTGTGATGTCAGAGTACCTCTTTGGAGGTACCTCTACGTCATATGGATAATTGTTGTCGGAAACAGCCAGCACCTGATTGGTTAGACCCACTACGTTACTTTCATTTTGGCTCCACGTTTTTAAACCTTTTTTTAAACCTCACTTTTGCATCATTTTCAAGTGGGAATTACTATCTTTTAATCAGTATAGGGCAGGGGTAGGCAACCCTGGTCCTAGAGAGCCGCAGGGTCTGCTGGTTTTTGTTGTTACTCACCACTTAATTGATCAATTAAAGCAGTTGATTACACAGTTAACTCACCTCACCTGGTTTCTTTGGTCTAATTAGTTGCTGTGTTTAAGGTGAAAACAAAAACCAGCAGACTCTGCGGCTCTCTAGGACCAGGGTTGCCTACCCCTGGTATAGGGGATAGATATCTATCCAAAACCTGTCATAAAATGAATACAATATGTGTTACATCCGCCATTTCCCTCCAGTCCATCTTCCTATCATTCTGTCATGGTTTCTCTGCCTGCTCTTCTCTTGTTGGCCTCTTCCCTTTGTTTTCTTTGTCCATTTAGTGTGTTTGGGTTTTCTTCTACTCAGTGTGTTCACCTGTTCTGTATTTCCTGTCATTATTTAAATCTCGCTTCATCTTTGTTTGACGCTTACATATTGCCATTCATTTGACAAGAAGCCGGTAATTCACGGTATAGGACTGACAGTTTGTGACGACCGTATCACGTCAACGTGTTGTCGTTCACTAAGAGTTTAGTAGAAACTTAGCTTAGGTTATCCTTTATATCCTGTCTCTGTTCTTTCCCTGTCTCTCTGTCCTTGACAGATTGTCTTTGCCGTCTTCTTTTACCTCGTTTGTCTTTTCCGGCTTCCTCGTTGTGAGCTATAGGACTTTCTTTGTTGTTTGTCTTAATATCTAGTTTTAGAGTTTTCGCCCTATACGGGTCGCTTTGAGTTTGGTAGCGGAATCTCTCGTTGTAAAGAGAGTTTATTCTTTTCTTGTACACCCCCCGCCCCACCGCTTTGTGGTATTCATATTGAGCACTTTAAGAACCCCTACTGTTGCGTCCGGTTCTTTGTTCCTAACGCTACCCCCTGACAGGTTCTCCCTGTTTCCCCCATTCCTCTTGTATCATGTCATGTTTTTCTTTTTACCTTGTCTGTCCTTCTGTGTTGTGCAGGCTGGGTGTGGTTTCCCCACTAGTTTCCTCATTCTCTCCCTATTTGCCAATCACTTGCCTTCCCCGCTCGCATTCCGCACTCACATTCATTACCTCATTCACATTCCTCATGCCCGGTTCATTACTGATCTGCCTTTCACCTGTTTCTCCCCTTATTGATTTTGTTCTCTTTATTTGTTCTGTGCCAGTTCATTCCGTCTCTGAGTGTTTGACGTGTTACTCAGCCTCTGTTTGTTTGTGCCAGTCAAATAGATCAATGGTATGGTATCTTCGTAACTATGGTATCTTCTTCTGACCCACTCCCAAAATCCATGAAAGCAAGATGAGGATTTTCTCTAGCTATGCTGACAAGTTAGTCAGACACAGACTGGAATGCACGCAAACACATAGATAACACATGGCCTGGGATTAGCAGGTAAACGAGTTCACAGCACGAGGGGTGGATTCTGAAAGTGGATACAGCTGAAGAGAGTTTAAGGAATAACAACGAATAGAGCAAAGATAGAAAAGCTAAGGGAGAATGACAGCTACAGTGCAAAGCAAGAGAGAGATTAGTAATTAAGTTAATACAAAATTCAAAATCTCCTACGTTAGTAAATGTGATTCATTAGTTATATATACACATGCATCTATTAGTTATTGTTAGTATATAAATATAAACACACAGTTAGTATTGTTAGTTGAATTAGTATATGTACAATAATAATTAGTTAAGAAGAAAGAAAAACAAGACTTGAAATACACGGTAAATGGACTGCACTTATATAGCGCCTTTATCCAAAGCGCTTTACAATGGCCTCTCACTCACCCGTTCACACACACATTCACACTATGCAAGGCGCTAGCCTGCTCATTGGGAGCAATTTGGGGTTCAGTGTCTTGCCCAAGGACACTTCGATATCTGGACAGGACGAGCCGGGGATCGAACCGCCGACTCTGCGATCAGCGGACGACCCTCTCTACCTCTTGAGCCACAGCCGCCCCAGGGGAAAACCCCACAGTGGCCCCAGGGGAAAACCCGCATGTACCAAAATGTGCAAACACGAATACAGGAAGTGGAGTGTCAAATGGGAATGTAAACAGCAATACTAATGAACACAAACAAACACATGCAATTTGAAAAATGTTTGCGTACTCTACGACTTTCTCGCCCTATCTACTCACCAAGGCTACTCAACAGTGTGGAAGAGTGCTGATTTGGACACGGCCCTAGTCTCCCCACCCCCTCAATTCCCATAGAGATCCATTCAAATGCACAGAGGTTATAGTATCACTTGTAAGAGCACCTGAAAATAAGATTGGTACAATTGGTAAACTGTTCAACCGATATAGATGTAAACACGCTCAAATTAAAGCTGAAAGTCTGCACTTTAACCTCATAGTCACTGTTCCATTTCAAATCCAATGTGCTGGAGTACAGAGCCAAAACAACAAAAAATGTGTCATTGTCCAAATACTTTTGGACTGCACTGATTATTATAAAACACAGCCATGAAAAGCCCTGCTCACTTGTTTCCACTTATAGTTTGGTTGCAGGAGCAATGAATGTCTCAGGCCATGACCGAATATGTTCCCTGCCCCCTGTCCACTCAGACTCGTGCCTACTATATGCCCTGTTCCCTCACTTTGCAAGCAGTGTGCAAAAGAAATCCTGCAAAACTCTTTCCAAACTAGTGAGGAAGACGTTTGTAATATGATCCGTTCTTGTACCATAGACATACAGTCAAGCCGGAAAGTCTGCACACCCCCTTTCACCTTCTCCATGTTTTATTACGTTACAGACTTATACTATAATAGATTTAGTTAATTTTTTGCCTACGCACAATAACCAATAATGACGAAGTGAAAACAGGTTTTTAGAAAATATGCAATTTTATTTTACTGACAAAAATAGGTTATTTAGGGGTTACATATCTGTACACCCTTAGCCTAATACTTGGTTGCTGCACCTTTGGCAGTGATTACAGCTTCAATGCGTCTTGGGAAAGAAGCTACGAGCTTGGCACACTTGTTTCTGGACATTTTTTCCCATTCCTCTTGGTATATCCTTGCAAGCTCCGTCAGGTTGGATGGGGAGCGTCGGTACACAGCCATTTTCAGTTCTTTCCACAGATGTTCAATTGGATTCAGGTCTGGGCTCTGGCTGGGCCACTCAAGGAAATGCACAGACTTTCTCCGAAGCCACTCCTTTGTTCTCTTAGCTGTGTGCTTCGGGTCGTTGTCATGTTGGAAGGTAAACCTTCCAACATTACAAATTTCTTCCATTTACGAATGATGGTGGCCACTGTGCTCTTTGGGACCTGTAAAGCTGCAGAGATTTTTCCGTACCCTTCTCCAGATCTATGCCTTGACACAATCCTGTTTCTGAGGTCTGCAGATAATTCCTTTGACCCCATGGCTTGGAGTTTGCTCTGACATGCGAAGTCAACTGTGGGACCTTATATAGGCAGGTGTTGGAAATCCCCAATCATGTCCAATCAATTGAATTTATCACAGGTGGACTCCAATTAAGTTGTAGAAACATCTCAAGCAGTATCAGTGGAAACAAAATGCACCTCAGCTCACTTTTGGGTGTCATATCACAGGGTGTGCACACTTGTGTACATATGATATTTTACATTTAGATTTTTAATAAATTAGCACAAATGTCTAAAAAACTGTTTTCACTTTGTCATTATGGGCTATTTTGTGTAGAATTTTGAGACAAAAAATGAACTTAATCTACAGTAGAATATGTCTGTAACGTAATAAAACGTGGTGAAGGTGAAAGGGGTGTGCAGACTTTCCGGCTTGACTGTACATACGCTCTATCATCTTATACTACAAGTTGTAGTTTTTACTTCCGATTTACTTCCTGAAATTGTCGGATGAGTGCACAGTTCTGTGGATGAGTGTGAAAAACAAAACATATCACTCACAGAAATGTTAGTATCGGCGTTTAGTAGTTTATGTGGATAAACCGCTGCGGGTATTCATATAGGGGTATTCGTATAGGGGTTGAGACATTGCCATACAGATTGCATATATCTCATCTGGGAGTCTGGAATCATAATTACTTTAACGATTGTTTCTCCTGACTGATTTTCTTATTGAACTCTATGGAAAAATAAGTCAGGAGAAACCCTTCATGTGATCCATCCATATCTATTACATATCTGGCAGCAGAGTGATGGTTTGAGGCTCGTTTGATACCTTACAATTTACAGCCATTTAGCCAATCAGGAGTTTCATACTATTCCCGTGTAATTTACAGCTTAATCTAGTCCCACCCCCCAATTTCCAAAGAGATCCATTCAAATGCAGAGTGGTTATAATATCACTTGTAAGAGTACCTGGAAATAAGATATCAAGACTCTTTTGATATCCTTTTGTAAGGGGTTTATTTAGTGTTTGGAGATTCAAACGCAAAGGTGGGGAGATCAGTACAAGTCAGCTCACAATTGTGAGGACCAATAATTAGGGGAAGAAAATAATAAAGGAAGAAAGAAAAGACAGGAACCTAATTCCTTAAGGCTAACAGCCGAAACGAAAATCAACAGACAAAACCGGGCTCACTGCTAAAACTAGTAGAATACAAACAAAATCTCCCGAGCTCACGTAATGAGCTAATAACGGGAAACTTCGTAAAACAAAAGAACACTCTCGGCTAATAATAGCTCAAAGCCGGAAGAGTGCAAAACCAAAACGAAAGAACAAAGAAAAACTAGCTGTAAGCCATAATCATCAAAATTACAAGAAATAAAGGCTTGAAATATTTCACTCTATGTGTAATGAATCTATATAATATATGAGTTTCACTTTCTGAAATGAGTGACAAAAAATATTGAACTTTTTCACGATATTCACATTTTTTGAGCTGCACCTGTATGTGTAAAAAAAGAACAACACCGTAACACAAATGGCTGTAAAATTCTAGCTAACTAACTAAATAAATATGAAAATATGGAGAGAAATAAGGTGGTTAAATACTAAATAAATAAATAAGAAAATATGGAGAGAAATGTGGTTTTAGTATATTGCAGAAACATCTGTTTTCAAGAAAACAAACTTTTCCCTCATAGGATTATACATTTTCTTTCGTATCATGTTTCACTGTGGCTGCATCCCAATATTCTTCACTCCCCACCTCCCTTCCTCCACTTCCCCACTACCACTCCTCTCCTACCCGGAACTATGCAAAACTGTCTGAACATTTCGAGTACAAGTATTTGCATGTACAGTATACAATGTACCTGGCATTGCGGTTTGCGTCGAGTCATTAATTAATATGTAATCATTAATACGTAAATAACATGTAATCAGCGACATTAGATTAAAACACAAAGATCCGTTTCCGGGGCACAGAGTAGAGGAGGTGGTAGAGGAGGAAGGGAGGATGCATTTTTCGACTATTGGGACGCACCCTGTATATCCTCAGGGATCTTCTGGAGAGTTGAAAAGATACCAGCATCTAAAGATTTCTATATTTTAAATGCATATTTGACCCAGGTCTAACACACATTTTATAAGATGAAAAATTCAGGACAGGAGGCCATTTTGTCACACCCTGAAGCCCAGGTATGGAGCAGACTGGGGTCTTTAACAGTGTGGGGAGCTTGCGAAGGTGCCGGAGTACACAGCTGCTCTTAGCTCTGTCAGATGAAGGTGTCATTGAGAGCAGCATGTTTGACATATTTGGTCTGTGAGCCCTCTGATAAATGTAGTGTGGAATGCCAGCACGTGCCTCAGTCACGTTTCCTGAGGGGGCACACTTACCCCTCCACATCACGTTCACACGCGCCTGTAGGGCTGAGGAGCTGTAGCGGATATCAAACCACATGTACTGCGCTTTAGGCCCCTGCACATTTTACCCATATCCTCCTGAGACCCAGCAGAAAAGATTTTTTAAATGTTATTTTTTTTACATAATACAAGCGTCTTGGATGATAAAAAACATGGTGCAGTGAAAATATTTTCAAAAATATGATTTATTTTATTTTTATGAATGTCCTTTGTATTGTAGGTTTTAGCATAGTAGAATATATGGTTCATGAGATTAAGACCAGACCCACAAGTTATTGAAAATATTTTCAAAAATATGATTTATTTTATTTTTATGAATGTCCTTTGTATTGTAGGTTTTAGCATAGTAGAATATATGGTTCATGAGATTAAGACCAGACCCACAAGTTATTGAAAATATTTTCAAAAATATGATTTATTTTATTTTTATAAATGTCCTTTGTATTGTAGGTTTTAGCATAGTAGAATATATGGTTCTTGAGATTAAGACCAGACCCACAGGTTACAAAAATTAATTGCCGGATCTTAGGAAGATATTAATAAAAGCATTGTATTGGGAAAAAAAAACAACTGGCTACATCCAACATACAGGCTATGTACAACTGTGTCTGATATGCTACAGTTATATTGTTGGTGTCAGAAAATAATGTTAATTCCATATTTTTGTCAGTGTTCTCATGTATTTTCTGCAAATAAAATACTGTCAGTACCCTACTGTCATAGGGTTATAGGGTTATAGGGTACTGTCAACTCAATGACTGTCGCTTCAGAGCATCACGTGACCAAACCACAACGTTGTGTTGGTAAAAATGGAGAAGGAATATTAGAAAACTATTGTAAATACAATGTTTTTGCATGATATGAAAATTATGTACTATATGATGTAAAACACAACTTGTGATATGGGCAGGTATGAAAGAGAAAGAATAAGTGGTTGCTTATCGGTGCCTGTCATTGTTAGAAACATTAGTTTGCCAGCTACACATACATCCTCCATGTCCTACAGTGCAAATGCTGAAATAATACAAGTTGTAATCCATTGTGTCATATCAGTTTACTTATGAAATACCCAGTTATATAATTTTTTTTCCTGACCTGGCTTGGTGACATTATTGAAATCAGCACTACAAAACGAAGACGTTTGGGTGTACGGGATGAACACTGTGGCCTAAGCACCATTACTGAGATATTTTACATTCTACATGCTCCACTAATAACAAGAGCCACTTCACTTTGGCACCTGCTACAAATAGACTCATGCAGTCACTGGTAGGTGGCAATGACCATGATCATTCACTTCAATACTACGGCTATATATAGAATCCAGTAACAAAAGAGACAGACACACAATAATGCGTGCTATCTGATTTAATGCAGATGTAATAACTAAGGTGGATGCAAGCTAGCAATGGAATAAAATAGAATAACTTTTATTTTCCTGTGAGGGAACTTCAGTTGTAATTGCCAGCAGTGAAAAAGACATAGACAGTGGGGCAGACCCACGAAATACAAACGTGTTAAATAAAGACATTCAATTGAATCAGATGTTTCACATTATATTTAATAATATATTATTATGTATATTATAATTTTGTATATTTAAAGCAAGTTTGTAGTGTGAAATGTTCCCATAGCTGGCCCTCTCTCTCTCTCTCGTACTGTCTGTTCTCTTCAGCCGCTGTGGAATTCCACTGCTCAGCATGTATAATCACCTCCCTTCTTCTCACTTCACTGTGAGTATTGGCCCTCTATAACCCATAACTGCCAATGCCACCCACACCAAGAACAACAGCATATCCAATATATAAACTCACATATTTCTTCAAGGACAATGCATTTTTAAAAATGTATATTTTATATTTCTTAAAGGGGATGTGAAGCACTTGTTAATGTGTCTCTGGTTCATTTCACTGGTTCAGTGGTGCAGTATTCACTGTGAGACTGCGGCGCAGTAGTTACTGAGAGACGGCACTGACGGGAAACCCTGCTGCGAAGGTTGCGTTTTCCAATAGATTTGCGTTGCGTGCAGAATTTTTATTACCTTTTCCGTTCATTGTGTGCAAGACAAATTCCCTCTGGGGCAATAAGTTTCATTCATTCATTAGCTAGTTATTATCATTGTACATTAAGTAAATGGGATATAGTTTGCTAGCTAGCTAGTTAAAAATAGAAATGAAAATGATGATGTTTATTACAGCTAGCTAGCTAGATGTAGAGGATTTATTTTTGCTAAAATGCTAAAATCATGCTCACGTAACACTTTTTACCACAAAATTGTTAACTTTATCGCTTCAGTTGATGACATTGTCATCCTGATAACATTGGTATACTACAAGGCAGGATTACTGAGGTAGCTGTAACTGCACTAGTTAAAACCCCAAACAACTGTTTTTGCGTCAGTCAATGTTCTAGATTTGGGAGGGTTCCGGGTTTTACTCAGTGCCGTTATCCAGCAAACTATTCTGCGTCGTAGTTTGGGTTTTGTTGTCTCAAAACCTTTTTTTTTATATTGCATTACTGATTACAATCAAATTTGTGGTGATTATGTGAGGGATGTTTGCTATGGATTTGTCTCCTTTTGCAAAAAATCAGCTTGTGGATTTATCTGACACAAAACAGAAAAACAAAAAAATATTAAAGTATATATTTAGCTCAACAAAAAACCTTTTCAATGTACAAAAATGCCAAGTTACTCACACACAGCTTACAAAGCACTGTCTGTAAGTCATTCATTACAACTTGCAACAAATATGCCTGCCATTAAAAGTATTGATATCAAAATGAGGCCAAGTTACAACAAACAATATTGCCTATCGTAGCTCACACTAATTAAACTAGCTCTATTCCAAAGCAATGTTACCCAATCTTTCCTAAATTATTTAATGTAACTTGTCCCTTTGTTTTTTCATCTTACAATCTCAAGAGAAAGTTTTTTGGTCATTAAAACTTTAAATGTCAAATAAAGAAAAAATGGCCTCATGGAAGAACACATCTTTTAAATTAATGTTTTAAACAGTTGACGAATAATTACACTCCAGAAAGGCTATGTGTATACTTGGTTGTCAAATTTACTTTAGAAAATGTTATAAAATATTCACTGCTCTTCTAGCAGCATGTATCATTCAAATTTACAAACAGACAATTATACCAAGAAGCATCATTTACAATAGAGAAGGGGGGGTATAGCCAGGTACTAGCGACCTTGTGATATTAAACGCTGTTTATGTTCACGAGGGACTTGCTATTTAGCTTATTTTCAGGTATAGGTATTATTCCTCCTGTTAGCGTTCTGCGCTATTTATTTTGTCTTTTGCTGTTCTCACTGAGACAGTTTTTTTCTTTGTGGTTTCGTTTTGGTTTTACACTCTTCCGGCCATCCTAACTTATGTGCTGAAGGTGTTTTTTTCTTTGCTAAGTTTCCCGTTTTAGCTCCAGTATTGAGCTTGGGAGATTTAGTTTGTGTTTCACTCGTATATTCGAGTTCGCCCTATTTTCGTGGGTTGATTTTCATTTGGATGTTTAGCTACAAGGAATTAGTTTCCTGTCTTTTCTTTCTTGGCATTTATAGTAGTACTCCCTTTATTGGTCCTCACTGGCGTGAGTGACTCGTTCTGATCCCCCTAGCTTCGCATTTGATTATCCGCCACTAAAATCCATTACACAACTCAATTGAACACTTATGGAAGATATTGGACTGACGTGTCCTCTCTCCACCACCACCATCAAAACACAAAATGAGGGAATATCTTTTGGAAGAATGGTGTTCCATCCCCCAGTAGAGTTCCAGAGACTAGAATCTATACTAGACTAGAGGTAGAATCTATGCCAAGGTACATTGAAGCTGTTCTGGTGGCTCGTGGTTATTATTGAAAGTATGTGTCATATATAGCTTTTAGCAAAAAAATGGTCTACTATCCTTCTTGCACTCTGAAAACCATAAAAACAAAATAAACGTTCAAATGTCATAAAGAATGTATGTGTGTTATTCAGAGAAACTGAAAGCTTTTGACCTAGAAAATAAATGGGTATGAGTCAGGACCCATGGACTGAACAGTGAGATAAAAGAAAGTTTTTCTTCCATGCCAACAGTGCATCAGTGAGGCAACAATGAAAGGGCAGAAGCTCCCAGTTCAACTACAACTGCTTCGAGCGCTGTTAATGAATAAATGCATATCCCAATGTGTCAAATCAGCCATTAACACGTGTATTTAATTGCACACAAGAAAATGCTGCTGTTTTTTATTTATTTATGCCCTTCCCACTGTAACCAGTTCAGCTCAGAAACAAACTGATATAGCTGACATCAGTCAGCTATCGAGAGCAGGATATTTATTTACAGCTTTTAATTAATAGACGGTATGATCCCTTTCCATTTAATGCACCTTTTTTGCATCAGTGACAATAACTAGCAGAATGTATAATAAGGAACTTGGAAGGGCAGCACTTTGATTGACCAGTCAGTCAGTAGTTTTAAGGGTAATATCTCTGAGGTTCTGAAAAGCTTTCATTTTATAATGAAACTGGTTAGCGAGCAGTGAGGACATGTCAATCCTGTTAATGGAAGTTAGCATAAATACCGTTTCCGATTAAAGAAAGCCACGTTATTGTGTCTCATTCACACTGATTCTTTCACATACCAACAAGCTTTTATAAATTGGTTGACCTAAGATCCCCAAAGGTGTCACTGTAGGCCCTGTAATATCAGATATGATTAAATACAACAGCACAGGTGTGTCAACCTATTCCATCAAGGATGGAGTGACAGGGTTCTGCCATTCAGTGTAAGAACAGAATAACCTCAGCTCATGCTTCAAACTAAAAATACTGATGATTAGGAGATTTCTCAGAGTCCATATGTCATTTGTGTTGCATTGTTAGTCATAGGCATACACTATCCATGAACAAATAAGATGAAAAATATAAGGGGTGAGATGGTGGAGGGGGGGATGGGGGGCGTGAGTGTGGAGGGATGTGTTATGGAACATTCAAGGTCAGGCATGGACAAATGTGATTAGATTGTGAGGAGTTGAGTGGAGGGGCCAGCCCCGGGGTATATAGTCCTTGTTAGGGAAAGGTGGATTTATACAGCTCACTCACAGGGGCTCATTGTTGGCTTTTAGCTCAGAACATTAGAGAACTGGCAGTTTTTGTTTTGATTATGTGTTTGTGTGTTGTATCTTGTTGGCTGTTCTGAAATCAAATTAAGATGCAAGTGCCCAGAGTCAGCGCAGCACCAATCAAATCTGTGGGATGTGGAGCAGAGGAGACAGCACCGTGGTATTCCACTTGCATTAGAAAGATAACGCTTCAATTACGTAATCCAGCGACCCAATGCAATCTCTCCGCAGTGACCGAGGCCAGTGGAACACGCATTAATGTGCATGAACAGATTACTGAAACGTGGATTAAATAACATTCATCCAACCAAAAGCACATGTATTATATTTTAAACTTTATTGCATTTTTATTTCACTCACATCCAATCCCAGATTTCCCCTGAAATTACAATTTGGAATCTGCTACTTATGGATTTATGAAATGATAAAGGGAAGCCGTAAACTGGCTGAACAATTTACATCCTTTCACACTTCATATTGGTCCTGATCAGTGTTGTTAGTAAATAAATAAATGCATTTTGAATTCAATTAAGTAAATTCTTTTAAGTTAATTTGATGATTATATTAAGAAACTTGATTAACTTAATCCATCAGGGTGAGATTAATTAGTTATTACTGCTCAGTCCATTGTGATCAGAACTGTGTGCTATTTTATTTAAATCTTATTAGTACATACATCTTGATGATCTTAGCGATCTATAAAACGCATGGCGCAAGTGCATTTAGGGCGTTAGTTAGAGGGCGGATATTTTGAGCGCAAGGTTCAAATGGGCTGAATTTATTAATTATAGGTGTGTCTTGGGCATAACATGCAATAAACCAATCATTCATCTCCCATTCCCTTTAAAAGCCACCTGCGTTTGCACCTTGGTGGATTGCTAATATGATGATGGATAGAAAGACTGTGATAACAGCAATTTACAGTTGGCGAAGTTGAGACAGGGGCAAGGAAGTTAAAAAAATAATCTGTTTGTAACATTCCACAAGTGCACAGGTGATGCTATCATGACTGGGTATAAAATTGTATTAAAAAACTCTTGATATCTTATTTTCAGGTACTCTTACAAGCGATACTATAACCTGTCTGCATTTGAATGGATCTCTATGGGAATTCGGGGGTGGGACTAGATTAAACTGTAAATTACACAGGAATAGTATGGAACCCATAGTTGGCTAAATGGCTGTAAGTCATCAAGGGTCTGCGGCAGGGTAGGAATTTCATGGCGGCCACGACGGACATAGCCTCGTCAGTCAGTGATCTCGTAGAAGTGCAGCAGTTCTTGCAGCTTTAATTGGTTGCACGCATGCACGCAAGCGTCACATAGCATCAAAGTCACAAGCAAGAAAACGGGAGCGAAACAGACGGGGAACCTTAAAAAGGAAGAAAAAGAAGAACAGACGGCCTATATGAAGGTAAGCAAACTAGCTAGTTATCGATAGAGATAGCTGACTTATTTACTGCTTAACTGAATCAATCCTCTGTTTTTAATAACACTTAACGTTAGCGTAAGTTCAAGTTGACAGCTATTTACTTGCTTGCTAGTTAGAATCCGATTAGCACATGCCTGTTTCGTACTTATTACCTAAGCTAATTCATCAGTTTTATTATCTGGCTTTCTAACACTGCACTATCGCCTTTCCAGAACAATGCCACAATTTAAGAGAATTCAGAAAATAAATAAAAAACGTTTGTGAGATTCGGCAGCGAAGTGCATGCGACTGGATGACTTTGTCAAATGGTGGGTTCAAAAGTTACATTTCCATGGTTCAACTACGGTTGCCAACTCAGGTCTAAATTTTTTTTTTCATCCATTTTTCAGCTAATGTTAAACGTGTGTTTTTAATTGATATAAAATGTTTGTGTTTAAAAAAGTGAGTAATTTATGTTTTTCATGTCATTTGTGTTTTTTTCTAATCGGAAAGTCAAGTTATTTATTTGGGCTCCAAATCCTCTTATTTCACTCAATGGCCTTTGTGCCCTGGTATGTGGCCTTTGTGCCCTAAAAATATTGTGACACCGAAAGCCAAATGGCCTTGCCCCTAAAATTATGAAATTTCAAGCCTGGTCTGTGGCATTAAATGAGCCTCAAACCATCACTCTGCTGCCAGAAATGCAGTAGATATGGATGGATCACTTTAAGGGTTGTTTCTTTTGACTAATTGTCCTATTGAACTCTATGGAAAAATAAGTCAGGAGAAGAAACCCTTCAAGTTATCCAATAACTAAAATAAATAAAGTTGATATGGTAAAACATTAAATAGATTTTCTTTGTACCGTTTTCAATTAAATATACAGTACCTAAAAGAGAATGTACAAATCACTGCTTTCTGCTTTTATGTGCATTTTACATACTGTCCCAACTTTTTTGAAATTGGGGTTGTACAACAAATTATGTGCGAGTGTGTGTGTGTGCATTTGTGCGTTGGGTGCATGTGGGGGGTTTTCATGTTATCATTACATTACATTACATTATAGACATTTAGCAGACGCTCTTATCCAGAGCGACGCACATAGTGCATTTTCAAACTAGGAACGAGAGCGTTTAAAAACAACCCTAAAAAGGCAAATACGAATCTAAGTACTAGGCGCAGTCAGTATGATTGGGGTTTTTTTTATTTTTTTTTCTCGTTTTTTTTCTTCAGACTTTCTGCTGTTCTGACCTCCACGGGGAGGTCATTCCACCACCGTGGGGCCAGGACAGACAGACGTCAAGACCGGGTGCTAGTATGAAGAGGGGGGGATACCAGTCATCATGAGGAGGCGGAACGCAGGGATCTGGCAGGTGTGTAGGGTCTGATTAGTTTTTGGAGGTATGGAGGGGCAGATCCTCGGACTGCCTGGAAGGCGAGCACCAATGTTTTGAATTTGATGCGAGCCATCACCGGTAGCCAGTGGAGGTCAATGAGCAGGGGGGTGACATGGGAATGTCGGGGGAGGTTGAAGACCAGGCGCGCTGCTGCGTTCTGGATAAGCTGAAGGGGTCCAATGGCCGATGCTGGCAGGCCAGCCAGGAGAGAGTTGCAATAGTCCAGGCGGGACAGCACCATTGCTTGGACCAGGAGCTGGGTTGAGTGGGTGGTGAGGAAGGGGCGGATTCTCCTGATGTTGTACAGGAAGAACCTGCATGCCCGGGTTACTGCTGCGATGTTCTCGGAGAGGGACAGCCTGTTGTCCATCACGACTCCGAGGTTCCTGGCACAGGGCGTTGGGGTCAGTGGAGTGTCTCCTAGGGAAATAGAGAGATTGAGAGGAGGAGAGGTTAGAGCAGGAATGTAGATGAGCTCAGTCTTGCCAGGATTGAGCTTGAGATGGCGGTTGTCCATCCAGCTCTGGATGTCTCTCAGGCAAGCGGAGATGCGGGCTGATACGTGAGTGTCAGAGGGTGAGAAGGAGAGAAAGAGTTGAGTATCGTCAGCATAGCAGTGGTAAGAAAGACCATGAGCAGTGATAACAGGGCCAAGGGATTTGGTGTAGGTGGAGAAAAGGAGGGGACTAAGGACTGAGCCCTGGGGGACTCCTGTGGTAATGGGACGGGGTGCCGATACTTTACCAGCCCAGGCAACCTGGGAGGAGCGTTCCGAGAGGTAGGACTCAATCCAGGCCAGGGCCGAGCCGCCGATCCCCGCTGCAGACAGGGACGACAGGAGGATGGAGTGATCTACGGTGTCGAAGGCGGCAGAGAGGTCTAGAAGTATTAGCACAGAGGAGAGGGAGGCTGCCCGAGCTGCATGAAGCATCTCGCTGACGGAGAGGAGTGCGGTCTCTGTTGAGTGGCCAGGTTTGAAGCCGGACTGGTGGAGGTCTAGCAGGTTGTTCTGGGTAAGGAAAGACGACAGTTGGTTAGAAACAGCACGTTCGATAGTTTTGGAAAGAAAAGAAAGAAGAGATACCGGTCTGTAGTTTTGGATGTTGGAGGGGTCCAGCGTAGGTTTTTCAGGATCGGGGTGATGTGGGCTCTTTTGAAGGATGAGGGGAAACAGCCAGAGGTCAGGGAGGAGTTCACCAGGGAGGTCACAAACGGGAGGATATCTGGGGTGATTGCCTGGAGGAGAGATGAAGGGATAGGGTCGAGGGCACAAGTAGTGGGGCGATGGGAGAGTAGGAGATGGGACACCGGTCTGAGAAAGGGGAGAAACAGGCAAAATCATGCATATGGGTGGTTGCGTGTGCTTGCCTCGGACACATGTTCAGAGAGAACAAAGAAACTAAAATTTAGGAAGGTTTGAAACTAGCCGGAGATAGTTAACGATGGCACATGAACCATACCAAACACATAAGGGATAACCATAAGGTGCGTGTGTGTCGAGAGCAGCATGCACCGTTATGACCAGTTAGTGTTTAAGATAGATCACATGCAAGATATTTTTTGTGTGTGATGTATATTAAAACTAACGATTGGAGCCATCCAAAAGAAAATGGTAACACAAACTTTTACAACAAACATTTAATAGCACAGTTATATACATACAGTCACAAACATGTTGCAGTTGCTAACTGATATGCTATGCCCAGTGTTACAGCCTTGCTTGAGTTGAGTCCTTTGAATCGTTTCCTTAGTCAGAGTGCGAATTCACAGGGTTGCGGTGGATAGGGGAAAGCCGGTCGCCCCATCTTTGGGTCCCTTGAATTGGTTTCTTCCGTCATCAGGATTGCAAGTTCGTAGGATTCGATAAGGGAAAACCGGTGCGCCTCATCGCTCCCAAAGCACGCAGCCTGATCCTGGACTCACAGGGGTTGCTCTGCATGATCAGTGGATGCGTGGTCCGCTTAGTGGTTCTTCTTGACCAGCGGGTGCTCGCGTTGCCTCTTGGCGGCTAATAGCCAGGGGTAGATGAGCCCGCCTCGCTTCAGGCGTCGTGGACGACTAATATTTCCTGTGGAGTGAGGGCTCTTTCCTCCGGGCGAGCGGGCCGCATAGAGCGAGGAGACCAGCTAATGCAGGTCTGGCGTGTAAAGCCAACAACAACTGGCTGGGAAAGAGGGGCCGTGTTGGCCTTTTTATAAACTTATTGCCAGTCACGCAACTGGGACAACGTCCTACATCACTTGCAATGTGGAGGAGTGGTTTCCTGTGGACTGTGTATGGAATTGTAGTTCTTTTGACCCTACATTGGATACATTTGGAGACTAAGGGACAGCAGGGTACACTACCTATATTTTATATTTTGCATCATAGATTTGTAGTAGTTCGGCACAACACCTCATATTTTGCACACTTGTGGATACGGAGTTTATGATCCAGGAAATGTATAGTTTTACCTGTTTCATGTATGTAGCTCTCAGTATTTTATTAGATTTCTTTGCATTTATGGCACTTTATTTTTAGCTGCCCGGTAAAAGCTAACGCCCAACTAGTGAGTCGAGGAGCACTAGTGGGTATAATCCCGGTCACCATCGAGTGGGGAAATCAACAACGCAAGTCTTCTGCTCTAATTGAATCTGGTGCCGAAGAGAGCTTTTTGAACGCTGGCCTGGCGGCCAGTTGGGGGTTTTCCACTACCATCCTTTCACGCCCCCTAGTGGACAACACACTCAATGGCAGGGAAGTTTGCCAGTATCACTCACATCGCCTCCTCAGTGACTTTGCGTATCTCTGGTAACTATCAAGAACAGCTTCGGCTACACGTTATTGACTCTCCTCAAGCACCTATCGTTCTGGGCCATCCCTAGCTTACGAAACATAACCCAAGTCTGGAGTGGAGCAGCCACAAGATAGTGGGTTGGAGCCCCTATTGCTTGTCAAACTGCCTTCATCAAGCCCACTCACCCATTTCGAGTCCCAAGCCTTCCGAGGAACCTTCTGATCTGTCCTTTGTCCCTTCCGAGTACCTGGACCTTAAAAAAGTCTTCTGTAAATTCCGAGCTACATCCCTGCCACCTCACTGCCCCTGTGACTGTGTTATCAATCTCCTGCCTGGCACCACTTCCCCCTGAGGCCGTTTGTTTTCACTTTCCTGTCCGGAGATGGAAGCCATGACCAAATACATTCAGGAGTCATTAGCATCAGGAATCATCCGCCATTCCTCATCTGGTGCGTATCCGAGAGGGCGACGAGTAGAAAACTGCATTTAATACCCCATCTGGACAATTACAGCACCCTGGCTGCTCCTTTGACCGCCCTTACCTCTTCCAAGACACACGTCCAAGGCTGAGGAGGCATTCAAAGCACTCAAGACCAAATTCACGTCTGCTCCTATCCTGATTCATCCTGATTCTGAGGCACAGTTCACTGTCGAAGTCGACGCGTCCAACATCGGAGTAGGAGCTATCCTTTCACAACGTGTCACTAAGGACAATAAAATGCATCCGTTTGCCTTCTATTCCCATCGCCTGTCACCCACAGAACAAAATTATGACAATATAAGGAACTGCTGGCTGTAAGACTCTTCAAGATTCAACTTCATTCTCTCCTACCATCCTGGTTCCAAAAACACCAAACCCGATGCACTTTCACGTGAATTAATTCCCACCACTAACACTCCTGAACCTGAAACCATCCTACCCCGTCACGGCTTAATTTCTGCTGCACAACTGAAGATTGAGGCTGTGGTACGCACTGCTCAAGCTGGTAATGCTGGTCCCAGCTAATGTCCCACCAACCGTCTGTTTGTTCCTGACTCTGCCCGATCCCAGGTTATACAGTGGTTTCCATTTACACGGTCTTGCTACTGACATTGTGTCTGACCGAGGGCCCCAGTTTGTCTCTAAGTTTTGGAAATCCATTTGTAAACTGTTGGGGGCGACGGTCAGTTTATCCTCTGGGTTTCACCCCAAAACCAACGGCCAAACGGAACGGGCCAATCAACTTGAGACAGTTTTGCATTGCCTCACCTCCCACAACCCCACTTCCTGGAGTCTTCAACTACCCTGGGCGGAGTGTGCTATTAATTCTCACACCTCTTCCTTCCTCTGGATTGTCCCCATTCGAGTGCTGTATGGGGTACCAGCCCCCATTGTTTCCTAGTCAGGAGGAAGAGGTGGGGGCTTCCGTCAGCCAAGGATTTTGTGTGTCGTTGCCGGCGCACTTAGCAACACATGCGCGCCAACCTATTTTGGGCCAATGCTAGGATTAAACAACAGATCGATAGGAGGCGCTCCAAAGTTCCCCGTTACTGCATATACCTCATATTTACTGGACATCGTGTGTTGCTTTCTACCAGAGATATTCCCCTTCGTGTAGACTCACACAAACTGGCATCTCGTTTTATTGGACCTTACCCCATCACCAAGATCATTAGCCCCACTGCTGTCCGTCTTAAGCTTCCCTCCACCATGCCCTGCATTCACCCCACTTTCCGCGTGTCCCGCATCAAACCCTTAGTTACCCACCCCCTGTGTCCCGCTCCTACTCCCCCCCCACCCCTCCGTCTCATTGATGGTTCCGAAGCCTACACTGTTCGACGCTTGCTGGTCGTTCGCCACCAGGAGCGGGGACTCCAGTACCTGGTTGACTGGGAGGGGTACGGACCAGAGGAAAGGAGCTGGATCCTCTCTCGTTTCATTCTGGACCCTACTCTTATTAGAGACTTTAATACTACCCGTCCTGTGCCACCTGCTAAAACGCCAAGAGGTCAGGATGCTGTATTTTGTTTGTTTATCTGTGTATTTATATTTCTGGTCATGTTCTTATTTATTTATTTCTCATTTTACATTCAGTTTCATTTATGGTTTCACTGTTCCGTGTTTTCATTGCCGTCACTCCATTGTCTTCGTCACACTTTTCAGGAACCTTTTGTGATTGCAGTTTTTGTCTGTATTTCCTCTGTCATGCAGTTCCTTCTTAACTAATTATCTCATTGTATATAATATTAATTAACTAACTACTACTAACAGCTTAGATGTAGGTTTTGTACTAATGAACTAACTCTTAGTTTATCTGCAGCTGTCTCTCTTTCTACCTGTTCTATCACTGATCATCTTTCTTTGACTATCTCTTTTACTACAGACTCTTGTTTCCTCTTTCTCTTCTTTAATTGTGTGCACTTTTCTTTCACTACCCAGTTCATGTTCAAGTCTATGTGTTATGTGCGAGTCCGGTCCGCATATTACGTGTTACCTTGTTAGTCAGCTCCTGTACCTTCGCCTGTGATTTCTTGGTTACTGATTTTTTTTCTCACTATTCTTATTGTCTGTCGATTTGGATCTGTCTCAACATCTGATTACCTGGCTTTTGATTTTGGACTGGAAATAAATGTTCTCTTTTGCTACATCCTGGTCTGCGCTTGGGTCTCTGAACGGTTCCTGACAGTACTATTTTCTTCAATGTTGTTAGATAACGTCATGTGGCGCTGTAATGGCGACATGTAGTCCAGCTGTCTCTCGTTTTCATGTTTGTTCATTTGAATATGTTTTGTTGTATCAAGTTTTTGTCTTGTTTTTTTTATGCGCTGCTATGTGTTATAGGACAGGGAAGCAAGCAGATAATTTCAGGGTACAATTATTATGAAATTGTCCAGTCAGGCTGGTTTTGTTTATAGTCGTGACCGTGAAGATGCATTCAAAAAATGTAGCCTACTACTACGTCCGTTAGATCTGTGATGACAGGGTTTGCATTTTTTAACCGGAGTTTGAGTATCGGGACTGATCGGGGACTGTGGGCAATCTTCAAAACGCCATCTGGGAAAAGAGGGAGAGGAGGACGAGAAAGGAGTGAGGCGACAACTGGGAAGGCTGAGTGGATTCGACTGGATGGAGACTGTGCGACGAGTGTGCGTGCATGGAGGAGAGTCGCAGAGGCGAAGTTTGTGTGTGTCGGCGGGGCTTGGATTGGAGCAGCTGTGATCCAGGAGATCCACTTTGTTCTGGTCGACTCAGGGCAGCTTTTTCCCTGTGGTTGTTGGACTGCTTGGTGACACTGGACAGCTCAAGACAGCATAGGCAGATGAGGAGCTGTTGTTGCTTTTGATGTTCGCACTTAATTAGTTTGATTGTTTGTGTTTGTTGTGGGTCTGCCCCACTGTCTGTCTTTTTTGTTGTTGCTGGTGGCTACAACTGAAGTTCATTTACAGGAAAATAAAAGTTATTCTATTCTATTAGGAAGCTACCAGAAAAGACTACCAAAATGTTGGCAGGTCGGACCATAGATGTATACTAGTACTAGGACTTGCTTCTGGAAAATATGGACCAATGAGTGGTTTCTGATGCATCGGCGCATTAACGCTGTTTCTGACACAAGAACATAGCATACCTACCTGATCTACATTCCAAATAAAATATAAAAAACCATTTAAGGCCGTTTAATAAATAAAAAAACAACGTACGAGGACTATTGTTTGTATTGACAGAATCCACTTTTGTGGTCGTATACATGCTAGAAGGGTCATTTTGAGACCGTTTTAGCTGCCCCATAAAAGTGAATGGAGAGCGACAAATACCCTATTCTGGATTATCACCCCAGGGGAGCACAGAGTAACTAACAAACATATTTCGCTACTATTTCGACTCATATCATGGCCAGATAACTACACTACCCAAAGTTCTTCCAAAGTTTAGTTGTGCTTTAAGCCATTTTCCAAGTCTCTGTGATGTTCACAACTGGAGTTGTAAAGCCTTAAATAGAACACCCCTTTAATAGGTGAGAATTTACCAAATTTGAAAATAAAAAAAAACTTGGCCAAATGCGCGCTAAGGAGTTCATGTTGCACAGTTAAAATAACATTGAAACAACTGCCGAAACAACATGACTTAAGACCAGGTTTGTGGTGGTTTTAGCGCAAGCGCTTTATGCTGCCTCAAGATAGCAATACACCAAAAATTATCCTGGCCACACCTCATCTTTAGACCAACCCGCCCAGTTCATTATGTGTGCAATTTCACTTGCTATTTAAACAACGCGAGTGCTGGACGGTAAAATGACAACTGCGTCGGTCTGAAACCAGCAAAGACACTTGTGTTTGGGTTACCACCACTTTGTGCTGGGTGTAAGAGAGCCCACAGTATTTCCTCTGGTGTAGGCCACTCCTGGCAGACTGTGTGTGGCACCCACAGCTCGAGAGCTTGCAAATGTGAATAAAACTGAACAACTACCCAATACTGGGCGAGATACTACGAAACAGGATTACTGAGTTAGCTGGATAACTTCAGTCTGTGTTCCAGATTTGGGAGGGTTCTGAGTTCTACTCAGTGCAGCTACATTACATTACATTCATTTAGCAGACACTTTTATCCAAAGCGACGTACAGTAAGTGCATACAGAAGGTCATCGAAGTAACTACAGAACAGATAAGAAAGCACATTCTTCCCATACAGTAGCAGCTATCCCTAGTAATGAACTAGGGATAGCTGCTACTGTAACTCAGCTAACTATCGCTATCCAGCTAACTCAGTAATCCTGCTTCATGAAATACCCCCCAGTTGTCCATTACAATCAAAGCTGTGAACATGCTTTTGGCCTCGCCAAACTCTCACTAATGATTTCCTCTGGTTTATATGATTGTCATACAGACTCTGACTCTGTCTACTGCTGTATAAATATGAATATGTATGTATGACTATGGTGAAGGGTTGCTGTTAAAATCTGACTCATCTCTCACAAAAAGCTTAACATCACCCCAGAAGGATGCTAAAATCTTTTTCTGCTGGTGGTGTTGAGGTTGCTATGGAAACTGAAGATTTAATCAGGACAAGCAATCTATGAATGAATCCGATCATTGTAATAAAACAACGGATGGCAGAGAGGAAACGAGGTTTCCTATGTTAAAGAATTAATCTTCATATTTCAGACTCAGGTGTGTGTATGCATAAATGTAACATATTAAATCTGTATGTGCAAATGTAGTGGATAAATAACAATTCCTCTTATTTACTGGCATTGCCATGTAACCATGGCAACCTCAGAACTGAGTCATAAAGTGAAAGCAGAATTCTGCAACCTCCTGGTTTATAAATCTGTCAGCCGTAGATTAAGTAGCCTCATATGTGTTTGGAAAATTACGTTTCCTTCTGCAGCAACTATTTTTCATTCTGTTTCAAATTTTGTTTTCGATTTCATATCCAATCTCCTTGTAAATATCTGAATCACATTTTTAATGTGCATACTATACAGTGTGTGTGTCTGTGTGTGTGCATGCATGTGTGATTACTGTGTGAATGTTGAATAATAAATATTTAAACCAGATGTATCTGGTTTAATTTGATTACATAATACCTACATAGGGGAGTTGGGGCAAATGGCATGAAACATGTTCATATTTTCAAACAAACGACCTGTGAAAATCAGATGGCACAAAGAAAACTGAAAGGGCAAGAGGAATATATGATGCTGGTAGCCTGTTTCTCTAAATCTCCCCTGCTTCACATCTCTCATACTGTACAGAAACACACAAGATCAAACATCTCCTCATTAACTGTGTCTTAATAAATAGACAGTTTATACATCTTTAAAGGTTTAAACCATTGTCTATTACCATGCTGTTATAATTCAGTGTACCTTTCAGTCTGTTTGTTTTTTTTGTTTTTTTTGCGTGAGTGAGGCTAATATTTACTATGCATGCATCCATCTAGAGATATTGGGTATCTGTTTTAGGGACCACTAAGCTTCCACTGTGTCCAAAAAATCCCAACTACATTCACACATAAAATATACACCGATCAGCCACAACATTAAAACCACTTTTCTGGTTCTGTACTCTAGTACTTTGAGTTTGAAAGGATATAATGACAATGACGTTAAAGTGCAGACTGTTACCTTTAATTTGCATCAAAAAATATTGGACAGTTTAACATAATGTAGAATAAAGTAATCATTTTTAATATTTGGTCGCATATCCTTTGCATACCATGACTTGATGTCTGTGACCCAACAATATTAAAAGACACTTGATATCTTATTTTCTGGTACTCTTACAAGCGATACTATAACCTCTCTGCATTTGAATGGATCTCAATGGGAATTGGGGGGTGGGACTAGATTTAGCTGTAAACTAAATCTAGTCAAAAACTCCTTAAACCATCACTCTGCTGCCAGAAATACAGTAGATATGGATGGATAACTTGAAGGGTTTCTTCTCCTGACTTATTTTTCCATAGAGTTCAATAGTAAAATTTGTCGGGAGAAACAACCCTTAAAGTGATCCATCCATATCTACTGCATATCTGGCAGAAGTTTTTAAATTATACTTAGCCTGTAGGCTAACATTACTTTTCAAGCAGTAGAAGATGCATCCCTGCATGCTTTCAAATGTATCCTCTAGGTCAATAAATGCGACATTATTGACGTGTTCCCCCCTTTGCAATCTACTGTTTTTAAGCATTCGTCTGAATACGTGGCGCTGCAGTCTCTTGTGTTCGTGTTTGTTCATTTGAATGTGTTTTGTTGTGTCGGGCTTTTGTCTTTGTTTTTTTCATGCACTGTGTCTGTCGTGGGACGGGGAAGCGGGCTGGAGATTTTTCAGGGCACTCCTGACATATGCTCGGGAATGTCCGTTGGATCCGCAGACTGCAGCAACAAAGTTTACCATCGCTCTTCAGAGTTGAGGATTTCTGGACTGATCTGGGAGTGCAGAGAATCTTCAAAAGGCAGCCAGGGAAGGAGAACATAATGCGGGGGAGGAATGAGGAGACGACAGGGAGGATTGATGAAGTTCGATGCTTCGTTTCAGCGGTGGGCAGCGACCGTGGCACTGCGTGTATGGAGGAGAGTCGTGGAGGCAGAGTTTGTGTGTTGGACTGCTTGGTGACACTGGACATCTCGGGACAGCGGGACTATTTTTTTTATCATGAATGTATTGTACTTTAATTCACTTGATTGATGTAATGATTCTGTTGGATGTCTTTGTTTAATATGTTTGTTTGTGTGTTGTGGGTCTGCCCCACTGTCTGTCTTTTTTTGTTGTTGCTGGGGCTACAACTGAAGTTCCCTTGTGGGAAAATAAAAGTTATCCTATTCTATTCTATAATTTTGGGTAAAATACAGCCACACTTTAGACAGTTTCAGATTTAGAAAATTGAACGAGTTTAATGTTAGCTGGCTTGCTAACAGTAGGCCTCCTGCAGTCACTGACTGAGCCGTCATTAAATAACGTTAGCAATCGGAAGCTTGTGCGTTGTATTTTACTGTGGCACCGAAATCTGCGTTGGATTCTGTTCGGTAGGTAATGAATGGTATCGGTCGTATGGGTTAACGTTACAGAACTCCGTTCGCAACCAGGCAGCTTAGCTAGAGAGCTGTAGACTAATGTTAACCTGTTAGTGCAGAAGCAAATTTGGGCCAATTTTCGCCTGTTTTGCACTGTTCTGTTTAAGCCTTTATAACTACAGTTGTGCTCACCACACACACTTGTTTAATGGCTTAAATTGGAGAAGACCCCTGTACCTTTGTGTGTCTTAGATTAAAATAATAAAATTTCATAATCTTCATATAGATTATGGGCTGTAAATGCACAAACTCTTTGCAAAAAAAACAAAAACGAGGTTGTCATTCTTAGTTTACAGTACACTTCTGAAAGGAAAAGATGTAAAACAGGTCATATTTTACTGTCCTGGTGCACACACCACTTGTCAACATGTGTACAGAATTTTAGGGGGATATGTCAATCTGCTCAGGTTCCATAAGCTAATTTGTAAACAGTGTATCCTGGTGTCCCTTAGGGTGTCCAAATCTATCCAAATGGATAAAATGTGCATCACAGTAAATCAAGAGATAATCAGCTTTTTTCAACAGATAAAGTATTCTGACTCATAAAACACATGTTTGTATCAACTAAATTAGGAAATTTTCATTTTTTTCCAAATAATTTGGGTTTTGATATATAGGGGTCCAAAAACCTCTCCGAAAATGAATACAATGCTTTTTTTGTCCATATGAAGCATTTTATTATGTTCTTTGAGGTAGTAGGATCATTACAATCACTTCACATTCAGAGGGTGATACATTTATTAGCTCCAGTTCAGTTTATGGTTCCAGAAATGTATTTCTTTCCCCTGGTACACACTGAAGTCACTGATGTGTAGCCCGTCTTGCTGTCAGCCAGGACAAATAACTTGAAGCCCCACTTTGTTGGCTTGTCCTTCAAGTATTGTTTCATCCCATGCCAAGCTTTTGAGGCTACCATGCGTTCATCAATGGCCAGGTTCCGATGAGGGTGGTAGTAAGCCCTGCATGCAATCAGGATCTGGTCATGCAAAGGCTTCAGGCGAAACAGGCCATAATAACCTGCTTGGCCTTTCAGCTGGTCATTGATGGCATCTGCTGTTGTGTCGCTCATGTGGAGGAATGCACAAATGGCCTCATACCTGTAGCCCGGCATCACACTGCAGGGAAAGGGGTGCTTGTGAAGCCGGTCCTTCCTCCATAGGTCACGGGCAGCAGATGTCTTGACAAGACCCAGGTACAGGACGATGGACAGATATTTTTGCATGTCCTCAGCATCCACATCAGACCATGGTGTATGCAGTCCCGGAGCATGTTTACGGGCTGCGTTGCCATTTGTGTTGTCACAGAGGAGCTTGAGGACATGTGTGCTGAAGAACAGCCGAAAGAGATCCAGGGGGCTGTAGGCTAGGGATCTGCGTGTTTAGTCGACTAGTCGATTAAACGTTGCTACCCTCGCTAGTCGGCACCAGAAATACTAGTCGGTTAAACTTATTATTTTATTAATGTACACATTTAAATTACATATTGACAAAATTTGCACTGAAATTTCATGTTTTCCTGGTCAAATGTTGCTTTATAAAAAAACGAGCATCCGATACTAATGTTAACAACGCCGGATTAAATTTTATTATTTTTTTAACTAAGGAAAAAAACTGAACGGATTAGCCTGTTTGCCCTGCAAGTTAAACCAGCGAGGTGGAAAGAGTAAGTAGGCCTACCGCGTTGTTGAATAGCCCAATAAAACTAATCTAATGTCACGTCGATCAGAAAGTGATTAACGGTTTCAAATGGCTCTTATAATATATGCAATATTTTTCCGGACAATGTTTAACCTTATAGATTAAATTGTGCTCAATTTTGACTGTTTTCTGAGTGTTTTCTTACTTTTAGATTAGTCGACTAGTCTAAATTTAAACTTCCGTTTCAACGTCAGGGAAATTAGTCGTTAGGAACATCCCTACTGTAGGCCTGCTGAAGGTCTAGCTGCACTCCTGGGGTCCTCTGGGGGCAGAAGGGGAACTGATGAGGCTCTTCATCCTCATCCGCCATGTCGTGCCATCCGTCCTCAGACTCGGGCTCCTCGCGGTGAGCAGAGACAGCAGGGCCTCCTTGACCTCGTGACCAGAGTCCTGCGGGGATCAGGAGCAGATTTCTGCCCTGAATTATTTAAAAGAAAGCAAAATAAAAAAGTGCACAATAAGAGCCACATAGTGTACTATGTTGTGAAATCAAAAATAAAAATGCTAGGCTTTTCCAAAAAAATAAAATAAATGCTACATTTGACATGGACTGCGATTCAGATTTACCCTAAATTAAGTTAGTTTACTTTATTTCGGTCATTAACATTTTCTTTACAAAGAGGTGTGTAGAAAGATATAATTCAATAATAATAAGTCATTTGACTGAAAATGTGTACCTACCCTTCTTACAATAACAACAAGTCTGTTCAGTAGAATCTCATGATCTATTGTATCAAAAGCTGCACTTAGAAGTACAAGAACAGACACAGAGTTTTGGTCGGCTGATAACAGTAAATCGTTAATAACTTTAACCAGTGCCGTTTCAGTGCTATGGTAGGGTCTAAATCCTGACTGGAATAATTCATGGATATGACTTATGCTACCATTTAGCCACAAGAAATTAGATAATAAATGCTATGTTTTACATGACTACTGTGACTAAAATTCAACCGATGCACAAATAAAGTTATTTTTAAGTTAATACAGTTAATACTTACATGTCAACAGCCACATACATCTTCGCCCTGTGCAAAAGCATCTTCGACAACAGTCTATGCTTTCAGCCTCAGATCCACTTTCACTCTATCCCTCCGACGAACTAAAAACTAAAAAACAAACTAAAAATCTCCTCCACTACATCCGACAGGGACATATATTTTTTCGCCATCATATATATATATATATATATATATATACATCCTAAGCTTTCTGAAATGGTACGGAATTGCCAAAGGTAGATTTAACTAGCTGATCGCTATCCATGCGTAACACACGAATTGTGATCTAAAATGGCTTCCGGGTGTTTTCAACAAAGGGCTGTGTTACGCGTGGATAGCCATCGGCGAGTTAAATTCACGTATGGGAATGCCATACCGTTTTAGAAAGCTTAGGATGTACTCTATTGGACGAAATAAGTGTCAATCGAAATAAAGTTTGTTTGAAGGATTGACCAGTGCTTCTTTGAAATGCGATCATTTGCGCACGGCCATTTTAGAGCATGGACACATGTTGAGAAAAGGCTTAAATGTTAAAAACGGGCCAACCAAGGCAAAAAATAACCTCAGATTCTTGCATGGGACATCTTAATCTTTATAACCAGAGGTAAGGTTACGAGTTTATTTAATATTTTACCGGAGCTTTTTATCGCAAAAGAAAGTTATGTGGTGACGAGCAAACATCACTCGTTTTTTTTCCTGTGGAGTGAGTAAGCATGTTGACAGTTTTACTTGTATGTATTCAGAATCTTGGAAGGTGTTTCTTGCTGCTGTGATAGTAAACGATTTTTTGGTGATGAAATAAAAACTTTAATTAACTTGCAAATGTGTTTAAATGTCTGCTATCTTACATGTGGTCGGGTCCATTGTAGATGTAGTAGTAGCTACAGTGTAGCAGCATAGCATGCTACGTTCATGAATTACAAGCTAATGGTGGCAGATAGAAACGTGATATTTCGCACGCTGATAGGATATTAAGTACTGATTATGATCATATGCGGGTTATGGTGATAAATATGGTAATATCCATATTTTCGTAACTTGAATATCACGTGCAACGTATTTATGACGTGTCATAAAAGTAGAAGACGCCTGCGTCTCTGCCACTAGGGGGCTGCACAAACAGGTTAAAGCTGTAGACTAATGTGAAAGCTGTAAACATCGAAGTGCTTACTATTGTAGCTGGAAAGATTAAAAGTGCCCTGACACAGCACATTTAACATGGCCAGTTTTGCTCGTCATGAACTCTCCACTTGCTCGTAATTATACTCTGTGGTGATAGAGAGTAAAGAATGGAAAGGCTGGCGTTACCACAGCACTGTATACCTACCCTGTTCTTTAGAGGCTGAAGGAGGGCGGGTTTATGCAAATTACATTTGGCTGTTTTCACAGGAGTCCAGTAATGACGTCACAGCTGGAGCCAATTCTGAACAGACTGTTAAGCCGTGTGATTTTTTTTCTTATGCAACAACAAAAAAATGGCAAGTAGTACCAAGTCCATATTTTACCAGCACATAAGTATCATGCCACACTGCATATAAATGCTAAAAGTAGCTAAACTCCGAATTTTGATGTCGTGGGTCCTGTAAGCTTTCTCAGAATCTATCTACATATAAATACGTACATTTTATTTTATTTTGTCCGGGGAATGTGTTGACATTTCCGATTCTGAGTCTGAGCTGGAGGAGGTTACCCCTCAGCCCAATCAGGGAGAGTCTGTCTCAGGTTCTGAGGCAGGTGACGAGAGTCTTGAGTGGGACTCCCTGGCTGACGGATGTTCTAATTGGAGGAAGATCTCTTCTGAGGAGCTCTCTGACTCTGAGATTCAGTGGTCTCCTCTTGCTGGGTCCCCTACTCAGAGGGGAGTGACTGGGATTGCAGGTACACTTGAATTACCTTTGCCTCTGAACGTTCCAGCTGAATATGCCAAATTAGCAGAGGTTTTAGGTAAACAGAGGGCAATTACCCTTCCTCCCCACCGGCCTTATGATTGTGCCATAGAACTCCGGGTACTACCCCTACTAGAGGGAGTCTATATTGATTAGCGGCTCCTGAGAGTGCAGCTATGAAGGAATATTTTCCATATGGGATTATAAAGCCATCTACTTTGCCTGCTGGCGCAGGTTTCTTTTTCATTAAAAAGAAAGATGGAACAATAAGGCCATGCATCGATTATCGCTCTCTAAACAAGCTTACAAAACTTACTTTGGCCGAGAGGAATTATGACGTAGGTGATCGGGAGCTATTAGCAGTCAAATTGGTCTTGGAGGAATGGCGTCATTGGCTGGAGGGAGCGGAACACCCCTTTACTGTATGGACCGACCACAGGAATTTGGAGTACGTCCAACAGGCTAGAACACGTAATTATAGACAGGCGCACTGGGCATTGTTTTTTACTTAGTTTAACTTTTTTTTGACGTATCGCCCTGATACTAAGAATCTTAAACCGGATGCGTTGTCACATATTTTTGAGCGGACTGACAGTCCCACTATTCCGGAGCACATTGTGCCAGTTTCCCAGATAGTTGCTCCTGTGTTATGAGTTCAACAGGCATTGCTACCTAATTCGGGCCCGGGTGGGGGTCCCGTCAATTGCCTTTTTGTACCTCCAGAAGTGAGGCCTCGGGTACTCCAGTGGGGTCATTCGTCACAGTTTGTGGCGCATCCGGGTACCCACCTTACCAAGGTATTTATCTCCAGACAATTCTAGTGGCCTGGTATGGAGAAGGACGTGCGCAAATTTGTTCTGTTTGCGCTTGCAGCAAGGGTTCTCGACTCCCACCCTCAGGCTTGTTACGCCCGTTACCCGTGCCCAGTCGACCTTTGGAGCCATATTGCATTGGACTTTGTAAGCAGATTGCCCGATTCGCAAGGTAATAAGGTTGTTTTACTTCTAGTGGATATGTTTTCCAAGGCAGCCCATTTTCTCGCTCTGGCTAAATTACCATCGGCGCCGGAGACCGTTCAGTTGGTGATCAGTCACATGTTCCGCATACACGGATTACCGCAGGATATAGTATTGGACCGTGGTCCCCAATTTGTCGCCAAGTTCTGATGTTCTTTTTGCATCCAGTTGGGTGTGTCGGTTAGTCTATCATCCGGTTTCCATCCGCAAACAAACGGGCAGACAGAGCGAATTAACCAGACTATGGAAAACACCCTTCACTGCTTAGCAGCTAATAATCCTACTTCGTGGAGTTGTTATCTCCCTTGGGCGGAGTATGCCCATAATATTCTGCACAATGCCTCCACTGGCCTCTTTCCCTTCAAGGCCCAAGTAGGTTGGTGTCGGAGGTGTGGAAATTAGTTTGCGCATCTCTGTTGCGAGCGTCGGTACCCCAAAAAGTCTCAGCCGACAGACATCGCCGGACAGCTCCCTCGGGTAGGTCAGCGAGTCTGGCTCTAGTTGCGAGATTTGCCTTTGAGGGTTGAGTTGCGTAAACTCGCTCCACGTTACATAGGACAGTTAAAAATGATCCGTAGGATAAATCCAGTAATGGTGCGTCTTCAATTGCCACGCTCTATGCGGATTCATCCTATGTTTCACGTTTCGCATTTGAAGTCTCTGCTGATCAGTCTGTTGTCTCCTGCTGAGAAACCCCCTCCTCCTCCTTGGATCATGGATGGAGATGTATACTGTCTGTCGCATTTTAGCGGAGACGGGTAGATAGGGGGTGGCAGTTTTTAGTGGACTGGGAGGGGTATGGTCCAGAGGAACGGTGTTGGGTTCCGGCCAGAGATATTTTGGATTCTAATCTAATTAAGGATTTCTGCAGTAGTCGGTCTGAGGGATCGTCTGGGGTCGTCCCTTAGAGGGGGGGCTCTGTCATGGTTTGTGGGTTTTTCTTTTCTTTTCCGTTGCGGTTCTCGTCCTGGTTTGCCGATTTTTTGTCATTCGACATTGCATTGAGCCAGGTATAGCCAGGTACTAGCGACCTTGTGATATTAAACGCTGTTTATGTTCACGAGGGACTTGCTTCTTAGCTTTATTATTCAGGTATAGGATTATTTTCCTCCTGTTAGCTTCACTGTGCTATTTTTTCCGTGCTGTTCTCACTTTTTTTTGTGGTTTCACTTTTGTTTCACCTTCTACCGGCCGTCTTAGTGTTACGTGCCGAAGGTGTTCTTTTTCTTTCTAGTTTCCCATGTTAGCTCTAGTATTGAGCTCGGGAGACGTAGTTTTGTGCTCTCACTTGTGTTTTCGAGTTTGCCCTATTTTCCTGGGTTGATTATGAATGGGCAGTTTAGCTACTAGGATTTATTCCTTTTTTTTCAGGTATAGGTATTATACCTATATCCTCCTGTTAGCGTTCTTTGCTGTTCTCTCTGAAACAGTTTTTCTTTGTTAGTTTCATTTTGGTTTTACATCTTTTCGGCCGCCCGAACTTATGTGCCGAAGGTGTTCTTTTCTTTGATAAGTTTCCCGTTTTTGCTCCAGTATTGAGCTCAAGAGATTTAGTTTGTGGTTCACTCATTATTCAAGTTCGCCCTATTTTAGTGGGTTGATTTTCGGTTGGGTGTTTAGCCACAAGGAAGTAGTTTCCTGTCTTTTCTTTCTTTGCATTTATTATTGTGTTACTCTGTTATGTACTCAGTGTGCATCTAGGTAGCGAGTCGATTTTTTCTGCCGTCGGACTTGGTAAAGTATCGTTTAACTTTCGGTTTCAGCCGTGCATCTGGTAAATTGAACCACTTTGTAGTTATTTGTGTAGCTGAAGTAAATAGCAATAGTTAGCGATTTGTGTAAAGTTGATTGTAGCTATCATTAAGCCTACAATCTGCGCTTTTGTGTTGCTAATGTTAACTAGTTTCACCGGAGCGAATTAGCCCTGCAAGCAGCTGAATGCAATCGGCAATTAGCAAATAGTGCATAAATTAAAGCCGAGGCTGCCGTAAGTACGGCAGCCTCATCAGCAATTTGTACGACTTGTCTGTTTGTTCTTGTCTTTTCACCACCTACCATGTGTTTAACCCCCATTCCTCTGTGCTATATACCTCGAGCCTGGAGGTCCAACCACCGCAGGCGCTGCCCGGCTAACCTGGTCTGCCCACCCCTGTCCCTTCATAAGGAACTCTCAGTGGTGGGTGGACTATGGAACTGCCGCTCAGCTGTCCAGAAAACTGACTTCATCACTGCCTATGCTAAGGCGAAGTCCCTCCACTTCCTGGCTCTCACTGAGACCTGGATCACTCCAGATAACACAGCCACTCCCGCTGCTCTGTCTGCTGGCTATTCCTTCTCCCACACCCCCAGGGCCTCTGGCCGAGGCGGGGGTACTGGTCTGCTGATTTCCACATCCTGGAAATTTTCGATTCCCACTGCACACTGCCTGAATTTCTCCTCTTTTGAGTTTCATGCAGTCACTGTAACCCACCCGTCTACACTTAACATTGTTGTTCTCTATCGCCCCCCAGGTCCGCTCGGCGCTTTCCTGGATGAACTGGACGCTCTCCTGAGCTCCTTCCCTGAGGATGGCACCCCTGTAATCCTACTGGGAGACTTCAACCTCCATCCAGAGAGTTCCCAGCTATCCAGTGTCGCCTCACTCCTCCAGTCCTTCGCTCTCACTCAATCCCCATCGCCTGCCACCCACAAGGCTGGTAACCAACTTGACCTTGTACTCACCAGGAGCTGCGCCACATCTGAACTCACGGTGACCCCGCTCCACGTATCGGACCATTTCTTTATTTCATTCTCTCTTTCCCTCCCGCTCTCCCTCAACCCTACTAACGACCCATCCACTGTTATGTTCAGGAGAAATCTCCGCACCCTCTCGTACTCCTCTCTCACTACTTCCGCTCTCTCTATACTTCCTCCTCCTGCGTCTTTTGCTAATATGCATGTTGATGTTGCCACCTCTATGTTTAACTCCTGCCTCTCTCAGTCTCTCAACTCACTTTGTCCGCTTGTCTCCAAACCAGCTCGACCATCACCCCCTTCCCCGTGGCTGACAGATTCTCTCAGATCCAACAGAACCATACTGCGAGGCGCTGAGAGAAAGTGGAGGAAATCCAGATCCCCAGATGACCTGGCCTCCTATCACACTCTGCTGGCAGCCTTCACAGCTGCAACTACATCGGCTAAGACTTCTTTTTTTCAGACAAAAATTAATGCATGTGTGTCTAATCCACGGAAACTCTTTTCCACCTTCTCCTCCCTGCTTACCCCCCCTCCACCCCCTTCACCCTCCTCCCTCTCTGCAGATGACTTCCTGACCCACTTTGAGGGGAAGGTGGCCATGATTCGCAACTCCTTCACACCTCAGGTGACACCCCACATCCCCCGTACCGAACCTATCGCCACGCTGTCGTCCTTCAAGACTCTGGAGGACGCAGATGTGCTCCAACTTGTGACGCACCATCGCGCGACCACCTGTCCGCTGGACCCCATCCCGTCAGCAGTCCTCCAGTCAATATCTGCTGAGCTCGTTCCATATCTGTCCACTATTATCAACACCTCCCTAACCTGTGGCCATGTCCCTGCTGTTTTTAAGACTGCCCGTGTATCCCCACTCCTAAAAAAACCTAGCTTAGACCCCTCTGATGTCAGGAACTACCGTCCTGTATCTCTTTTGCCCTTCCTGTCTCTGGAACAACTCTGGAACGAGCTGTCCATAACCAACTGTCTGTTTTTCTCCACCAGAACAACCTGCTTGACCCCCATCAGTCCGGCTTCAGAACCGGACATTCCACAGAAACTGCTCTCCTGGCCGTGACTGAGGCGCTCTCCACTGCCAGAGCCTCATCCCTCTCCTCTGTCCTGATTCTACTTGACCTGTCTGCAGCGTTCGACACGGTTAACCACAAACTCCTGATTTCCACACTTTCTGAGATGGGCATTTCTGGGACTGCCCTCTCCTGGTTTGTATCGTACCTCACTGATAGATCCTACCAAGTCTCTTGGAAGGGTTCTGTGTCTGCACCCCATCCCCTGTCTACAGGAGTCCCGCAAGGATCTGTACTGGGTCCTCTGCTGTTCTCCATCTATACAAAATCTCTTGGTTCAGTAATCAATTCACATGGCTTCTCATACCATAGTTATGCTGACGATACTCAACTCTTCCTCTCTTTCCCTCCCTCTACCCAACAGGTGAAGGAGAGGATATCTGCTTGTCTGGCCGACATCTCTGAGTGGATGACTACCCATCACCTGAAGCTCAACCTCGACAAGACAGAGCTCCTCTTCATGCCACACAAAACCTCCTCGCTACTTGACCTCTCCATCACCGTTGACGGGACCGTGGTGGCTGCCTCCCGCTCTGCAAAGAACCTGGGGGTGGTCCTGGACGACCAGCTGAACTTCAAAGACCAGATCAGGGCGATGGCACGGTCCTGCAGGTTCCTCCTGTACAACATCAGGAGGATTCGACCGTACCTGACCACCTATTCCACCCAGCTTTTGGTCCAGACCATGGTCACCTCACGCCTGGACTACTGTAACTCCCTGCTCGCAAGCCTCCCGGCCTGCGCCATCCTGCCTCTCCAACTGATCCAGAACGCAGCTGCCCGGCTTGTGTTCAACCTCCCGAAATTTTCACATGTCACCCCCCTGTTGAGGTCATTCCACTGGCTGCCAGTTGCAGCCAGGATCAGGTTCAAAGTTCTGACCCTGGCCTACACTGCAGCCAATAGGACAGGCCCTGTCTACCTGCAGGACTTGATCCAGAACTATGTTCCTGCTCGACCGCTTCGCTCATCTACTGCAGGGCGACTTGCACTTCCCCCCCTCCGTGTAAATGGTACTCGCTCATCCCGACTGCGGAGCTTTTCCACCCTAGCTCCCCAGTGGTGGAACGAACTTCCCATTCCCCTACGTTCCATGCCAACCCTGCCTACTTTCCGTCGTGGCCTGAAAACGCACCTTTTCAGACTCCACCTGGACTAATACTTATCTAGGACCTCATGGTTTGTGTTCTTGTTGAACTGTGTACTCAAGATAGTCAAGTTTATAATAGTTAGAATAGAATTGTATTAGAGCTGATTTACCCAGTTCACTGTGAATTGCATTGTGTTCATTACTAGGGATAGCTGCTACTGTATGGGAAGAATGTACTTTCTTATCTGTTCTGTAGTTACTTCGATGACCTTTCTGTATGCACTTACTGTACGTCGCTTTGGATAAAAGCGTCTGCTAAATGAATGTAATGTAATGTAATGTATGTTCTGAAATTCTGTGTTTGTTTTGTATTTTTTACTTGTTTATTTTTTCTGATTATTTGTGGTTTCACTGTTCTGTGTTTTGTATTACTGTCACTCCCTGTCTTCGTCACACTTTTCGGGAGTCTGTGGGGATTTCGGTTTTCTCTGTATTTCCTGTCATGCGCTTCCTTCTTTACTAATTACTTAATTGTAAATAATACTAATTACTATTAATCTACTAATGACTAACTTGTATATAATACCAATCTACTAACGCCATATAATCAGGGTTTTCTACTAATCTACTAACTTACTAACATCATCTTCTTTCCTCACTGCAGCTGTCTCTCTTTCTGCCTGTTCTATCACTAATTATCTTTATTTGGTTCCTCTATTAACTACAGCTGACTCTCGTTTCCGCTTTTCATTCTCTAATTGTATGCACTTGCCTACTACCCAGTTCATGTTCAAGTTTGTGTTGTGTGAATCCGGTCCGCGTATTACGTGTTCCCTTGTTATTTTATTATCTGCTCTCCTCATTGTTTTATTATGTGCACCTGTGTGTCATTTTCCCTTCCCGGTTTCTCACACCTGATCCTCATTGGTTCTAGTCTCCCTCAGTGTATTTATACTTTGTGCTTTCAGTCCTTTGTTGCGAGTTCCTCACCATTGTTATCAACATTGTTTTTTGCCACTTTGTTTTCTAGTCTTTTTCCGAGTATCTGTTCCCCCCCGAGTCATCTGTTCCTAGTTTCTGATAGTTTTGTATTGGTTTTCCTTGTCTGTTCCTCGTTGTTTGTTTTTCTATTTCCTTGAGATTTCCTGGTTTTGACTTCTGCCTGTGTTCTCGTTTGGACTTTGTTTTTTTTACCTCTGCTGTGCTTTCCCGATTCCGACATCTGCCTGTTTTGTAACCACTCTTTGGATTCTGTTTTTTGTACCGTCCTTACATACTCCCTTTATTGGTCCTCACTGTGTGAGTGACTTGTTCTGATCCCCCTACCTTCACGTTTGATTATCCGCCACTAAAATCCATTACATGTTTGGAACATTCCACAGGTAAACAGGTGATGCATGACTGGGTATAAAAGAATATCAAAGGGTCTGACTAGATTAAGGGTCTGAGGTATCAAACAAGCCTCAAACCATCATTCTGCTGCCAGATATGCAGCAGATGTAGATGGATCACTTTAACAGCTTTGCGCAGATGCCTAGTGCTATGGCGCGGGCAGCAAAATTTTGCTCAACTGAGACATTCGTTGCTCCTCCATTCAAACTATGGAAACAAAAAACTCCATATGGTAGCTTTTTTTTAGTATACGATTTGTGACAATTCTGCGGAATTGTCACTATTTTCCCTTTGTAAGTCCAATTTACAAGCAACCTACCACCCAGTCTGACCTGCAACTATACCTACCCATGTGTGACATAGTAGACAATAGTGTTCTACATCATCTAAAATTAGTATCCCGTCATAGCAACAAGATGAAACCAACAATAGCCCGGTCGTATGCCAAAAAAGGCAGTGAAAAGCCCTGCTCACTAGGATTGTCACAATATCCAATAATATTGGATATGGCGAAATTTTTAAATATCGCAGAGATGACTGTCTATAGCCACGATATTTAAAAAATTGTAAAAAATTATTATATAAAATTATTAATAGTGATATTCTAAAGACAAAACGTGCATACATACATACTTTGAAATAATTATATTGTTCAGAAATAATAGGTGAGTTTGTATTTCAAAATTTGTATTTGCATGGCCCGCCAGAAAAATCTGACTGTAGCGTCCTTTCCCGTTCCATTTTCTATTTGAGTTCTGATGCTTCACAACAAATTCTATATGCTTAGTTTAAAAAAAAAAATTGGTTATTATTTGCTCTGTATTTATTATTCTATTCCTATTAGCCTATTTGTATACTAGTTATTTAGACTATTAACGGTAGCCTACTAATTATTTATCTGATGCGCAATGGTTAACAGCATGACGATGAGTGAGGATGGTTATTACATAGATTTTCCAATTTCAAGTGGATGTAGGATCAAATGACCACATCTGATCGCTTTCTACTGTTTTCAATTAAATATATGTAAAAGAGAAATTACAAATCACAGAAATTACTGTCCCAACTTGTAATTGGGGTTTGTAATTTTCATCGGCAGGAACCTCTTTCTTCCGGTCGCTGTATCTCAATATCGTGACCAACGTAGTTTTTCTTGAATAGCTGCTCTCGATTCATATTTGACATCGGTTTGACTGAATTGGACATGCCCTTAAACATTCTAGGTGCATTCCAGCCCATAGTTAGTTCAGCTGCCATTTCCACAATGACCAAAGAAGCTACTGATCTCTTGTAATTATTTACAGAGACCCATATGTGTGTTTTTTGCACAGGATTAGAATTGTGTTCTTAATTAGGATAATTGATGCTGTAAGCATTTTATGGGGTTACCTGGTTGACTGAAACGATTCTGTTATCTCTGTGCTCTAGAAGGTTATTGTTGTTTTGGGTCCTTTGGACTCATGACAAACTGAATTCATTGCAAGTTGCGTAATAAGAACATGACCGTGTCTCTTGTTGTTATCCGCACATTGGATGTGCAGCCAAAGATAAGGGAAGACTTTCTTAGTTTATGTTCATGATGAGGAAATATCCATAACATCGGCTGTGTCCCATGGTTATACTTATATATTTGTGAGGCCAGCTTGATAAAAACTTTAGCTTTGCCATTGACCTATATGCCATATTATCAATGAGAACAACTGTAAATAGGAGAAAATATCTTGAGAAGTTCATCGGAAATTTCTCCTGTGGAATTCTAGGAGTCTGTTGTCTGTTTGTACACCGATGAAATGGAGCACCTAACTGCGTCAATTTTCCCAGTCATCTCCTCATTCCTCCCCCGCATTATGTTCTCCTTCCCGGCATGGTTGCCTTTTGACGATTGCCTGCACTCCCAGATCAGTCCCGAAATCTTCAACTCCGGTGAAGAGCGATGGTAAACTTTGTTGCTGCAGATTTTGCACACTTGTCAACCAGGAAATCTATAGTTTTACCTGTTTCACATAAGTAGCCGTCAGTATTTTACTGCAAACTAATATTTATTTGTCATAATATAGGTCAAACTAATCTAAGATACTATTGTAAATGGTACAACTGATTTGTTTTATTTAAGCCATGTTCCAAGTCTCTGCTCACACCTGGGGCCACATTTATAAAACTTTGAGTAAAAGAACGCTCAGGGTGAAAGTCAGAAATCTGCTTTTAAAAAGTTGCATTTTCTACCTCTGCCTTTCTGTCACGGTGTCGCCATATCACACGGACTCCAAACATTGCGTACTTATGGTGTCCATCATGTGCAAAGGTACCCAAATTATCACAGGACGTGTTAATAATAATAATAATAATAATAAATTATATTTGTATTGCACTTTACATTTTAGCAATCTCAAAGTGCTACAGAGTAACAAAACAAATGACATGTATACAATAAAAATGTTAAATACTAAGGGGAAACACAGACAATACTCTCAGCAGAAGGCTTTAGTAAAAAGGTGTGTTTTTAGGCCTCGCTTGAAAGTATCAACAGTCTGGGGGACCCTCAGATGGTCTGGCAGAGCGTTCCAAAGCCTTGGAGCTGCAGAGGCGAAGGCCCGGTCGCCCATGGTGCGAAGGCTGGTTCTAGGGGCTAGAAGGGTATTGGTGGTTGCAGAACGGAGGGTGCGTGAGGAGGTCTGGGGGGTAAGGAGGTCCTTGAGGTACTGAGGGGCATGTCCGTGAATGCACTGGTGGGTAAGGAGGGAGACCTTGTACTCGATTCTGAGTGGGACAGGGAGCCAGTGAAGAGATTTCAGGATGGGGGTGATGTGGTCGTACTTGCGCACCCTCATCAGGACCATGTTGTATTATACATCTGAATTTCTGCGTGGAAACTCGCTTACGCAGCTTTCTGAGGGCTCAGCACTGTTTATACGTACATGTGGCCCCAGGAGTTATAAAGCCGTAATAACATAAATAGCGTTATTTTATTTAATAATGACACTAAATACACTAAAGCTGTCAGGTTGGGAACCCATAGGTTTACGCATATTTTCCCTTGATTTATATTGTCTTGCTTATGGAAATATGACCAACATGTTTTTACTGGTAGCTTAATGCCTTAAAACAAGCCCACTTTCCCATGATTCCAAGGACAGCGTGCATCTATTCCAGGAGAAAATGTTTTATTTTTGGGAAAAATATGAATCCGTATTTCACAATATAATCTTGATATTTTTATGCATGTTTTAACTATTGTCCCCTAACAGGAGATTATCCCCCCGGAAGATTGCAGGAACTATTTCCTGATCCAGGAAAATTGCGAATACATGTGCATTTCACATATAAGTATAACAGCGTTCATATGTTCATATAACAAGTTCGCTGTGAACTCCTGTTTTACCAGTTCTTGGCTGGCGGGTGTGATGGGGACTTCAATGTATTCATTGACATGTCGGACTTGGCTTGAGGTATGGCCGAATTTATAGCAGATATGGATTTGAATTTAAGACATCCTGGAACTCGCTAAAGACTTAATGTAATGCAGCCGTTAATTTCACAGCAATGCATATAGAGACAGCAGGGATACGTCTCTAGCTCAGCTGCCAGGAGATGAGGTTTGTTCAAATCTGGCAGGATGAAAGCATTCACTAAGAGACAGGTAGCTATGTGGTCTTTGACCGATGGACCCTTTTATTATTATGCATTTTTTGATATAGCCAACACAATAATACTATTTCACTTTGTAATCTTGATATTGTTATGCTTGTTCGCACCCCTGTGAGTAACAGACAGGAGGGTGTACGCGCGTTGTGTAGATGCCTATGTAGATGCACTTACAGTGAGCACCATAATTCATTGGACAGTGACACATTTTGACAATGACAATGGGGTTGAGGTGCAGACTGTCAGCTTCCCAAGATGGCGCCGTACGTGATGGCTGCCGTGTGGCGAGTTCCCGCACAACGACGCAGTTTTTTGTTATTTATTCTTTTAATTGCGACTATAGTTTTACAAATAGTTAACTGCAAGTTCACCTACGACAGAGTTACACTTCTGGAGATTGGATCGACAGTCGCTCGCCGCCTACCGGAGTTTTTCAAGTCTTTCGACTCGGACGTTCCGCCCGGAGTCGTAGCTGGACTATCTCCGTCCACCTCAGGCGCGATCACACGCAAGCGTCGCCGAAGGAGAGGGAAGCGAGCCGGCGTGCAGGTCAGGCTGAGACGCCGAACAAATCGACCCCCACTACCCACCATTCTACTGGCAAATGTACAGTCTCTGGACAATAAGTTATGCGAGCTACAGGCTCGCGTTCAATTCATTCGGGAAACAAAAGAAAACTGCATCATCTGCCTTACGGAGACATGGATGTTGGAGGGGATTACCGATGCAGCCATTGAGCCTACGGGATTTTCCGTCCACCGCGCAGACAGAACAAAGACTCTCTCTGGTAAAGATCGCGGAGGGGGGGTATGTCTCATGATAAACAGATCTTGGTGCAACCAAAGTCATGTGCATACCCTCAAGTCTTTCTGTTCCCCGGACCTGGAGTACCTGATGCTTATGTGCCGACCATTCTGGCTACCTCGGGAGTTCACAGCGGTAACCGTGACTGCTGTTTACATCCCCCCACAAGCTAATACGGACATAGCGCTGAAGGAACTGTATGGGGCTATCAGCAAACAGGAGTCGGCACACCCCGGGGCTGCTTTAATTGTGGCGGGGGACTTCAACAAGGTGAACCTGAAGAAAGTTCTCCCAAAGTTTTACCAACACATAACAAGCAACACACGGGGCGAGCGAATCCTGAACCACTGCTACACCCCCTTCCGGGATGGCTACAAGGCCCTCCTCCGCCCACCGTTCGGCAAATCGGACCACCGCTCTATCCAACTACTCCCCACCTATAGGCAGAGACTGAAGCAGCAACCAATCGCTGTGAAGGAGGTTCAATGCTGGTCTGACCAATCGGAGTCTATGTTACAGGATTGTTTTGATCACGTTGACTGGGACATGTTCCGCGTAGCCTCGGACAATAACATCAGCGAGTACGCGTCTTCAGTCACCGGGTTCATCAAGAAATGCATAGATGACGTTGTTCCTACCAAATCGGTCCGGATATATCCCAACCAGAAACCGTGGATTAATGGCGATGTTCGCGCTGCACTCCACGCGCGTAACACCGCCTTCAACTCCGGGAATATGGCGGATTATACGAGAGCCCGCTACGACCTCCGTAAGACCATCAGCACTGCCAAGTGGGAGTATAAGATCAGAGTGGAGGACAAATTCAAGAGCCATGACATGAGGGGTATGTGGAAGGGATTACAAATAATCACAGATTTCAGAGGGAGAACCAGCTGTGTAGAGAACTCCTCTACCTCCCTCCCAGGCAAGCTAAATTCATTCTTCGCTCGTTTTGACGTGAACGCCAGCCCGCCGAAGTCAGTGCTGCCTGAGGAGCCCAGCCTGCTGTACATCTCAGAGGCCGACGTGCGTAGAGCCTTCAAGCGGGTGGACATCCGGAAGGCGGCAGGCCCCGATGGCATTCCGGGGCGCGTCCTCAGAGCATGCGCAGATCAGTTTGCAGGGGTTTTTGCAAACATCTTCAACCTCTCCCTGTCCCAGGCTGTTGTTCCCGTATGCTTCAAGATGTCCACCATTGTGCCTGTCCCTAAACACTCCAAGGTAACATGCCTGAATGACTGGAGACCCGTAGCCCTCACCTCGATTATCAGTAAATGCTTCGAGAGGTTGGTTAAGGACTTCATTTGCTCCATGTTGCCTGCCACGCTGGACCCATGGCAATTTGCGTATCGTCAGAATAGATTCACCGACGACGCAATTGCCATGGCACTTCACACTGCCCTTTCTCACCTGGAGGGGAAGAACTGTTATGTGCGAATGCTGTTTGCGGACTTTAGCTCAGCATTTAACACAATAGTTCCCACTAAGCTCGACACCAAGCTCAGGGGTCTAGGCCTGCACTCGACCATGTGCAGCTGGATACTAGACTTCCTGTCGGGCCGCCGCCAGGTGGTGAGGATGGGTAGCACCACCTCAGAGCCACTGACCCTCAACACGGGATCCCCTCAAGGATGCGTGTTGAGCCCTCTCCTCTACTCCTTGTACACCCACGACTGCATGGCTATGCACAGCTCCAACGTCTTCATCAAGTTTGCTGACGACACGACAGTGTTGGGCCTGATCGCCGACGACGACGAGACAGCCTACAGGGAGGAGGTGGGATCACTGGCACGGTGGTGCCAGGAGAACAACCTCACCCTCAACGTCAAGAAGACCAAGGAGCTGATTGTGGACTACAGGAAGCGGAGAGGGGAGCACGCCCCCATCTCCATAGAAGGTGTTGCAGTAGAGAGGGTCAGCAGTTTCAAGTTCCTCAGCGTGCACATTTCCGAGGACCTCACATGGTCCACGCACACCACTCACATTGTAAAAAGGGCCCAACAACGCCTGTATTTCCTCAGGCGACTGAGGAAAGTCAGCATGTGCCCCCGCATCCTCAGAACATTCTACACCGGTACCATCGAGAGTGTTCTCACAGGATGCATCACCGTCTGGTATGGGAACTGCACCGCACTCGAGCGCAGAGCGCTACAGAGGGTGGTGCGGACGGCCCAGTACATCGTTGGAGGTGAGCTTCCCTCCCTCCAGGATATATACAACAGGCGGTGCGTGGCCAAGGCAAAACGAATTACGAAGGACAATAACCACCCCAGCAACAAACTGTACGTACTTTTACCGTCACGCAAGCGATACCGCAGTATCAAGACCCACACGAACAGACTCAGAGACAGCTTCCACAGTCAGGCCATCAGGCTGCTGAACAAGCTGCTGAATCCCTGCCGCACTTAAATAATTTAACTAAAATTCCGATAACTTGTCCTTTTGCACACCTTATTGCACTGTATTGTAACTGTAAATTATAACAATGCATAATTTATCACATTGATTTACATATATATATATTGCTCCTTTCAATTTATTTTTTATTTACTTATTGTTTTGAACATTGTATATTTTAATATTTTAATTGACATAGCTCTTGAACTTAGATTTTTAACATTTTTTTTTATAACTGCTGTTCATTGTCGGGCGTTTTGCACATAAAGTTTTTCACTCTCTGTCTACACCTGTGTAAACTGTAAAGTGACAATAAAATAACTTGAACTTAATTTGAGGTTATTTTCATCCATATCGAATGAACCATTTAGATATTATAGAACCTTTTGTACATAGTCCCCCCCATTTCCATCAAAAAATATTGGACAGTTTAACTTAATGTAGAATAAAGTAATCATTTTTATGAGTTGGTCGCATATCCTTTCCATGCCATGACTTCCTGATGTCTGTGACCCAACAATATCAAAAGATTTTCTGGTACTCCTACAAGCGATACTATAACCTCTCTGCATTTGAATGGATCTCTATGGGAATTGGGGGGTGGGACTAGATTTAGCTGTAAATGACACTAGATTTAGCTGTAAATGACACTGGAACAGTATGGAACACATGGTTGGCGAAATGGCTGCAAGTCATCAAGGGTCTGACGTCAAGCTTTAAACCATCACCCAGATATGCAGTAGATATGGATGGATAACTTGAAAGGTTTCTTCTCTTGGCTCATTTTTCCATAGAGTTCAATAGAAAAATTGGAAAATTGAAAATTGAAAAATTGAAAAATACTGCCGCTTAACACCTGGTGTAAGATAGGACCCATACTCAACCCGCCACATGCACACATCACAAATCAAAAAAATAAATAAATTGTTGCTCATCTTCCAACACCCCAGCTTCCACCTGTTGTTTGGATCTGCTTCGATGGGGGGGGTTTGGTATATCTGTTTAGTAGGGGAGATGTGTCGTGCTCCCAGTTTGATAGGTAGTGCACATCGGTGTGTGTACAAGAAGAAATTAGAGCAGATCCATTCAGCACCAAACCAAAATAATTGTATATTAATTTTTATATGGTCAGTTCAATTTCTTGATGGAGTTTGCATCTGAAAATACAATATATGACAGTCATCTTTCACGTAAACAATGCATATAATACAGTATCCCCTCAAAAACATATAGTGAGGGAGTGAATCTGGGCAAAAAACAGCATTGCAGGACACTTAATTTTTAAAAAAATGATGAGACAGTGAAACTAACTGTGGTAAAGCATTTGTGGTCTTTAAAGACTACTGTACATGCAATCCTTCATCGATTTGCATTGCTCCAGGATTTCCTCAGTGCTCCCTGACAGTGTATTGTCACATCGTGTGAAATGGAGTCAGGGAGAAATGCCATCTACGTGCCCCAGCTCTCAACGCCAAGGGCCACTTGAGCCCTGGAGACTATATGAGAATGTCAAGCACAGCACAAGACCAAGAGTGTTCTTCAGAGAGAGAGAGAGAGAGAGAGATCTTGACCAAGTGTAGGCTCAGTTACACCAGCAGGCACGTATACAGTGTCATTGCAAGTCTGTAAATGTAGAGCGGTAGATGATGCACTTCCTTTTATGCACTTTTATATTTTATAGATTTATTTATTCAGTTACAAACACAGATTTACCCTGGTACTCCAGACACTGAAACGTAAGTCACCCTGTTTTATTAAAGATGTTATGTTATGCTCTCCTTATTTCGGGTTAGCCCCTGTGACATTTTAGGCAAGGATCCTTCTTTATACACCTCTTATATGATGTAACCATTTGCCGACTAAACTGTCACTGTTTTTTTAAATATCTGAACTGTGGCGAACTCAACTTTCAAGAACCCCACACATTCCTAGCCAGGGCGAGGTTGATTCATTTCCATTACCCCAGAAAGAAAGTGTTTGCTTTGCTGACTTAAAAGATAAAATATCCTCAAATAAACAACTATCCTGTCTCCACTGTAATGTTATAAAGTCATGATGATTTAAACAATGACTAATGAATTTGAGAAATCTCTACCACCCTCAACTATTTCATTCTCCACTGTCCACTGGTAACCGAAAAAAATTACATTGGAGCTACACCCTCACTCCACCCTCCTTTACCTTCTTTCGTGTATTATACAGCAGTAAATTGATACAGCAGTCCACCAATAACACATGCAATAGTAAATCTGTTAGTATGCAATATAACAGAAGTTGGTCTAAACTGAGCATCTATGTTTTCTTCCATATTTATTCCCAACATAAATTAATCATTTTCCACTGATGAGCTCCTAATAATTAGTCATGTTACTTTGCCAATTGCTAAACAGTTGCTGAATTAGGAGTGTGTACAGGGACACATGTAGGATAACTGCTGGTTGTTTGATAGCCTAGATGGACCGGTGCTTGATTATTTTTCTGAGCACTGCATAAAATGTCTTATAGCATCACGTTCATCTGACGTGCCCTAAATCACTTTTCTATAATAAAATACTGCCTCCAGATGAAATGTAGTAAATCAGCACATTTTGGCATTGTGGGGTGGTTATTTTTGTACTTGGAGACAGTAAGAACGATGAGTATGAGACTGGTGTTTTTAATAGAGGGGTCAAGTGTGAACAGGGGGGTCACAGTAAACAAAGAGATGGAGATAGTAGAGTGCCGCAGCTCGAGAAGAAGGAGTTTTGCTGACTATTTCCTGCCAGAAGTGTTTGATTGGTGGACACAGCCAAGTGGAAATAGCTGTCAGGGGTGTTTAGTGCAGGATGTGAACATGTGACTGAGTTTTCAAATCCCATTTTGAACAGTTTGTGCTCTGTGATATGTGCTCTGTGATTACTTTTATGTTGATTCAGTTGCATTTTTGTTAGTCTTTCACAAAGTATTCTGGAAGATTTTAGTCCAGATTTTATTGATGCATAATGTCTGTAAAGTCTCATAACGCCACAAAGTCTGTGTCTTCCTTTAAAATCCTTTTAAATATGCTTTTTCCCCCCAATTTAGCATTCAATTAATTTAATTTCCTTTATTAAAAATGCTTTGATTTGATTTTGTCTTTTCTCATTCAGAATTTTAGACTTTATTGAATTTTGAAGAAATTATTGTTGCAAATGTCGTGGAGTTGTCATGGAGATGTGTTATGCCTTTTTGTTTGCAATTACAGAACAGAAGCGTGATGGGTTTAGTAGCGGTGAATCAAATTCGAAGGTAAGGGGGTTCAGAACAAGTCACACACACAGGTGAGGACCACAAGGGGGGTAAAAACTACTAATAAGTCGAAAGAAAAAAAGGAATAAATCCTAGTTGCTAAACTGCCAATTAATAATCAACCCAGGAAAATAGGGCACAAAAGTGAGAGCACAAAACTACGTCTCCCGAGCTCAATACTAGCGCTAACACGGGAAACTAGAAAGGAAAAGAACACCTTCGGCACGTAACACTAAGACGGCCGGTAGAAGGTGAAACAAAAGTGAAACCACAAAAAAAAAAACTGTCTCAGTGAGAACAGCACGGAAAAAATAGCACAGTGAAGCTAACAGGAGGAAAATAATCCTATACCTGAATAATAAAGCTAAGAAGCAAGTCCCTCGTGAACATAAAACAAGTTTAATATCACATGGTCGTTTGTACCTGGCTATACCTGGCTCAATGTAATACGGAATGACAAAGAAGCACCGGAGAACCGGAAGTGAAGAGCTTAAATACCCCGCAGGCCATAGCACAGGTGAAAAAAATAATAGGCGAGGTGAATCAAAACCCCGGAACGGAACATGAAAAAATTCTCAACCGGAGGGAAAGGACGAGAACCGCAGCAGAAAAGGAAAAAATAACCCACGAACCATGACAGGAAGATTTGGTGATTAGAAAATCAGGATTGGACCAAACTGGGGAATGTTTGCAGGATGTCATTGTGAACTGTTATTTTGTTGGTTTTTCACCAACCTGGCAGAGTATTTGGAATTACAATGTTGTTAAGACAGTTATTAATGTAAAGGGTTGTGATAAGAAATGGCAAGATTTCTATTTCTCCGTTTTTTTTATTTTTAAGTTTGGCACCCAACGTGGGACTGAGCATGTCCAATTCCCACCATCATTTTGAATGGGCAATTATCTGTTACCGCAGCCCCGTTCATGTGCGAACCTCACTGCTGATTTGAGAGCGAGACATCCACGGTTCTCCAAACAACTTGGTTTCACCAGTCTGCTTATTTTTACATCTCAGACTACAGCTAAGCTTGCATAGAGTGGAGTCAGAGGAAGGCCCTTCATGTGTGGCTTTAGTGTGAAATCAACGGGTGCCTGATCGACCAGCAGTGGTCGCTCGATAGCGAAGAAATGTGGACCCCTAACCAACTGAACATCCCAGGGTGGATGATGTAATCGGCAATTGCAAGTCGCCCTATTGGGCTAAGGGCCACAGTTGGCACTGGCATGGTCCGGATTCGATCAAAGACCATGGGGGCTCATCAACGCACCACAGCGTGGGGGCCTTAACAGAATCAGCCACCCAGCAGCCCCCTATTTCTCTACATCCTGATTGTTCAATTAGCCTTTTTCACTTTCCATGTATTGTAGTATTGTTAGGTTAAGAACACCTATTGATTATAAATGGGCCTTCTATGACTTATTGGTGATAGTGCACTTATGCATTCCTGAGAGTGTCACTGATGTTCTCCAATTCTGTACATCACTGTGTATAAGAGCGCCTGCTAAGTGAATGTAATGTAAATTTTGTGTAAAATGTACCTTTTTCACAATGGGTGCTGTTGTTATGGATGACGTCACTGATGGTTAAACTCTGCAGACATAGTGGCATCTGAGCTCATTTTCTCAAGTTACTTGGAAACACTTTTCAATGAGCGATCTTGTAAGATGCACTGGCTGAAATCCAATTCGTGATGAATTGCAGTTGATTTTCCAGTTAGTACATAAAGAAATTTGATACATCTAGTATGCCAGTATTTTGTTTGTTTTATGTTTTTTCAATGTTGTCAGTTAAATTCTGTGGTTTTATATCTCTAGTACAATCTTTTAATTATTTTATTCAGTGTTGAACCAGTTAGTGGTAGGTTGAATTGGAATCGCATAATTGAAAATGGATCATTGTTTTTGGGTAGAATGATCATTTTGATAGTTGCTATTTGGCCAAGAATGGAAAGCGGTGGATTCATCCAATGATTAAGGCCTTCTCATTATTTTAATAAATGTGTTGTAATTGAGGTAACTCGTGGAAACGTTATATTATGCTGCCAAAATTAAAGGTGAATGGACTTTCTTTTGCTACATCATTTCAACCATCTTCCATTTAAGGTTGAGTAGGATTTAGAGCAGAATAAACTTTGCATAACTTCACATTTTGATAAGCTTGTTTCGCTTCATATAGTTTATACACATCAAAACATGAAATATACAGTATGTATTTCTCTGCTTGCTTGTTGGGAGGTGGCATTACCTCCTATATAACAGGTTTCCTTCTATCGCAAGCACCAAACATGTAACCATCTGCAAATATAAAAAGACAAAAGTCACGCATTTTAAGGTTTTTGTAAAAAAAAAAAAAAAAAAATTCAAGTGCTACAATATAAACAGTATCGACTATTGGCTCATGAAATATTAACAACCACATTACTGTAATCCTTTTGTCATCAGAAAGAGCAATTGTATATTGATCCTCAGGATAATGTCTCGTAGGATTGTGAATGTGATTTCTGCATTTTGTGAGTGTTCTCATTGCTGATTCCCTCAAATGTTCCTCTGTGTCATGCTTAATAATAGTCGCATGCATGACTGTTTAAATCAGGCATTTACAGTAAATATGGATCAACAAAAAACGTTTTCAACGTACAAAAATGCCAAGTTACTCACGCATACAAAGCACTGTCTATATTAGGAATAGCAAAGTCTAGGTCTGCCATTAAGAGTATTGATATCAAAATGAGGCCAAGTTACAACAAACAATACTGGCTATCTTAGCTCACACAAATTAAACAAGCACTATTCCAAAGCAATGCTACCCAATGTTTCCTAAATTATTTCATGTCACTTGGCCCTGTGTGTTTTCATCTTACCATCTGAAGAGAATGTGACCATTCAAACTGTGTTTCATGTGAAAGTGTAAAATGCCAATCATTTATAGTGGAAATAATGTGCAATTCAGCTGTGTTACACTAGAATTGTGAAATACTAAAATAAAAAAGGAGTGCCCTACATGTTTGAACATTTGTGTACATCCTGTGCTTTGGGTGTGAGAAAACCACATCGTGGAAAAACATGCTGTGGCAGGATGGGCGTGGTTAGCCTCTGCTTGCAGAGAGAGAGTGAGCGGAGCGGCTCTCGGACCCTGAGCCACAGCTGTCATGTGGGTCAATGACATGACATGCATATTTTTGTGTCCGAAAGCATTATTTTCTTTTTAAAATAATTTAATCAATTCAAGTCATGTATCATTTTATTCTATGAAACATGATTAGTTTTGGTGTGTTTTCAGTACATTCACATAATATATATTATTTTGTGTTTTGGCATCTCAAACCCCCAAAATGTCAGGCGGCGCAACCGTCCGAGCAAACAAACAGATTAAGAAGATTTGAAATTTGATTTCTTCTATATCAGACAAGAAATATATAGTAATGTTTTCTTTACCTTGACATGTTTCGACGGAGAAACTTCCGTCTTCCTCAGAAGTGTCACCTGATGGTAGTGTGACGTGTCATTATCAGCTGATGTTACTGAGGCGTGACCGCACTGTCAGTTTTGACAGAGCGGTCACGCCTCCTGCTGTCTGGTCGCTCCTTTAGGACGGTGCTCCAGGTATGAGACAGCATGTACGCCCCCTCGTCCCGGTTCATCGTCCTTTGGGCTCGCTTCCGGATTTCTATCGCTTCCATGATCCAGCGTTGGTATCTGTTGTCCTCGGTGCGGATGACACATTATGGACTGGGACAAGGTTATGTGCTCAAAGTGATCTCGGAGCCAGAGCCACTTAATTCACGGCACACACAGCTAACTCATACAGACTGGAACTGCTTTAGTTTAGTTTGCTACAGTATGAATTAAGTCTAATTTAGTAAAATCCTGGAATACATTTTATGAATGCATTTGGTTATTAAATCTTCATTGACACAATATGTTTTTATTTAGTAGATGTTAGCATATATTTTTGCATTCCAGTTGCTATGAACTTAATGTTTTGGAATATTTTTATGACGGAATTTGATTGTTAAATCTTCAATGTGGTTAAATCATAGCCCATTTTTAGCAGTTATTAAGCTATTTATTGTTTTATTCCAGTTTTACAGTTACCATGAATTTAATGTTTTTAACTAATAGAATACCTTTTCTGGATGAATTCATTGAGATTAAATCACAAGCCATTTTAGCAGTTAAGCTATTTATTGTTGTATTCCAGTCACCATAAATTTAATGTTTTAAACTCTTAGAATAGGCCTACCTTTTATGGATAAATTCATTGTGGTTAAATAACAATCCCTTTTTAGCAGTTCTTAAGCTATTTATTGTATTCCAGTTACCATGAATTGAATGTTTTAAACTCTTGGAATTTATATGGATGGATTTGGATATTACATTTTGTGTACTGTATTAAACTAAAAAACGGCTTGTTCAATCATAATCAGTGTACATCTATTGCACTGTTGCCTATTACAGATGCTATACTTAATGTGATCTGTTTATCCTGTTTTTGATCAATTTATTACTTGAATAAAACACTTTTTGTATTGCCTATTTGAAATTAAAATGCAATTATTCAGCTATTTCCTGTCATTACTAATATTGTCAGGTGGCACAACTGATAATCGTCAGGTGGTGCAACCAGGTAAAATATTAATTTAAACCAATAAATAATAGGTCAAAGTGGACAAATGGTTTAAAAGTATGGTGTGAATAGTAAATATATGGAATGCCTTCATTTGTATATTTGTATAATTGTTTTTATGTCTTTAAAAGTAAAATTGGATACAGAAAATACTAAATACCCGGCCATTAGAATGCAGTAGTCTTAAATTATTGTAAATACAAAACACTACTTCAAAATATGAATGTGGTAGGCACTTTAGACACTCTAAAGAAAATGTGCCCAAGATTTAACTTTGAATAAATAGTAGGAAAATATATAATTCTCAACAGAAATTTGGTTGCGCCACCTGACATTTTTTGGCAGGTGAAGTTAAAAATACAGTCAAAAAATGAATAAAAACATGTTAAAATGTTGTTTAACAAATGAGACTTGCTTAAGCACACTGTTCCAAATAAAAAAATATGTATTATATCCATTTTGAAAATAATTTTTAAAAAAATACTTTTGGCAACCTTATTTGTCATTGATCCATAAGTTAATCAGCATCACGGGGAACCGTAATTGAATAATGGTTTAATTGTTTCTGATTGCTATGACAGTGAGCCGGGGCTTGAAAAGGGAGAGGCGGGCGGACAAACAAGGCTGGCTGGAGACGGAGGAAGTGAAATCTCCGAGAAGCCAGAGCCGAAAGGAAAGAAAACTAACTAAAAATAAAAATAACGTATTGTGTTCACAAGCTGGTCTCCCATTCTTCCCGAGCGGTGGCACTCGAACTTGCCACAGTGGTGGCCCGAACGGGGAGCAGCAGCATTTTTTTCGGAAAAAAACCCCCCACAGAAGTAATGGAGACCAGCCAGGACCGACCTGACGCGGGGCAGCCGGTGTTAGCGCTCGCACGCATGCTGGAGGCGATGGCCCAGATGCAGGAGAGGCAAGCTTCTGTACACCAGGAGCAGATGGAGGCTCTGCGGATACAGGCCACCCTCCAGACGGAGACGTTGCGGCAGCTGGTCGCTGTCGGGGGGGCAGGGTCCCGGGATCCGCACGGCCGAGCCCCCATAAAGATCCAGCTGCCCAAGATGACGACTGACGATGACGCCCAGGCCTTCCTGGACAGTGTCGAGGTGGCCGCGGAGGCATGTCGGTGGCCCAGCGAGGAGTGTGTAGTCCGCCTCCTGCCCCTTCTAAAGGGGGAAGCCCAGCAGTCGGCACATGGGCTGCCGGCCGCAGCCCGCGTGGTCTACAACACCGTCAGGAAGGCAATCCTGGATCGTCTGGGCTATAGCCCAGAAGACCAAAGGCGCCGGTTCCGGGCCTTTGGTCTTCGCCCAGCGGCTCACCGACATGGCCCGACGATGGCTGCAGCCAGAAATCCGGTCCGCCGCGGGGGTAGTGGAGCAGGTCGTGCTGGATAAGTTTGTGGGCGGGCTGCCAGAGGCGACCGCCAACTGGGTGCGCTGCCACCGACCCACTGACCTGGAGCTGGCAGTTATCCTGGCCGAAGACCATCTGGCCGTGGTACCCAGCAGCCCGCCGCAACAGCCGCCGGAACCGGCTCCTAGGAGGAGGCCCCCTCCTCGCACGGTCCCTTCTTCCCTTTCGCGTGACCCCGCTACAACCTATCCCTGAATTAATCCCCCCTCTTTTTTCTCTCCCTCTCCAGGCCCAGGCTCGGTGGCGGGAGGGTCCGACCCACATAGGGCTCCTCAGACGGTCAGACCGGGTTGTTGGCGATGCGGGCAGCTCGGCCACCTGCGCCGCGACTGTCCACTTATGGAGGTGGGGCAGGTGGTCCGGGTTGTCGGTCCGCCCACTCCCGCTCACGATCCAGAGGGAGCGTACTGCATCCTGGTAAGGGTGCAAGGGAGTGAACACCGGGCGTTGTTGGATTCAGGGGCGATGCAGTCCATGATTCGGCAAAGCCTGGTTCGGCCAGAGGCATTGGTGGAGGCACCCTGTGTATCGATTAGGTGCGTGCATGGTGATGTGCACAAATATCCGGTAGTGCCTGTAAAAATTTATTATCAATGGAAAATGTATATAGTCCATTTACATTTACATTACAGGCATTTAGCAGACGCTCTTATCCAGAGTCCAAGCTGCGGTTAGCTCCCGGCTGTCGCACCCCCTGATTTTGGGAATTGATTGGGCGGGGTTTCGTAAAGTGTCAGGGAAGCTGGGGGAGGTGCGATCCCGACAGATAGGGCCCGGGGAGGTGTGTGCTGTTGACGGCGATGACACAGGGTCAGCCGACACGGTCGAGGGGGGACGGAGCCTGGGGAGCCTCGAGGGGAGACTCCCCTGGTTCCGATGTTTCACCCCACGGAGGATTTCCCACTCGAACAGTCTCGGGATGACACCTTACGCTTTGCCTAGACTAAGTGATGCGTATTGATGGTCAGCAAGTGCGTCCGGAGACAGCTCTCTCTCACCCGTATTTCTCGGTTATTAGAGATAGATTATATCGAGTGTGTCGGGACGCTCAAACAGGGGAAGAAAATACCCAATTGTTGGTACCTAAAAGCCGCCGGGAAATGGTTTTCCAGGCGGCTCATTATAACCCCATGGCGGGGCACTTGGGATGTGACAAAACACTAAACCGTATAATGGCCAGATTTTATTGGCCGGGCATCTGGGCCAACGTACGTCGGTGGTGTGCGTCTTGCCCGGAATGTCAATTAGTGAATTCCCCGGCCACCCCAAAAGCGCCGTTGCAGCCACTTCCATTAATAGAGGTCCCATTTGATAGAGTGGCTATGGACCTCATCGGGCCATTTGAACGGAGCACTCAGGGATACCGATTCGTACTAGTTCTGGTGGATTATGCGACCCGGTATCCCGAAGCAGTTCCACAGCGCAATATCTCCGCTAAGAGTGTTGCGCAGGCACTGTTTCAAATCATCTCCCGCGTCGGAATCCCGAAAGAGATTCTGACGGACCAGGGCACATCATTTATGTCACAGACATTAAACGAACTGTACGCGTTATTGGGCATTAAGTCGATTAAAACCAGCGTGTACCACCCCCAAACGGATGGGCTCATTGAGCGGTTTAATAGGACTTTGAAGTCGATGATTCGGAAGTACGTTCACGAAGATAGTCGAAATTGGGATAAATGGTTAGTCCCTTTATTATTTGCAGTGCGGGAGGTTCCCCAGGCCTCCACGTGATTTTCTCCCTTTGAGTTAATATTCAGTAGAAAACCCAGGGGAGTTTTGGACCTAGTTAAAGAAAGCTGGGAGGAAGGTCCAAGCTCCAGTAAAAATGAGGTACAGTACGTCATGGACCTGCGAGCAAAACTCCATACACTGGGTAGGGTATCACGGGAGAATTTGCTTAAGGCCCAGGAACGGCAGCAAACGCACTATAATAAAGGGACAAAACTCAGACAATTCTCACCGGGAGATAAAGTACTCGTATTACTTCCAACCTCCAGCACAAAATTGCTCGCCAAGTGGCAAGGGCCCTTTGTGGTCACACGGCGAATAGGGGAGGTAGACTATGAGGTAGTGCATTCGAATAGGGAAGGGGCAAAACAAATTTACCATCTAAATCTGTTAAAATCCTGGAAGGAGGTGGTGGCTGTCTCGCTGGTGACGGTAGATGAGGAGAAAGATGAGCTGGGGCCGGAGGTACCAAATTCAACCAATCAGACCCCGCCCCTTTCTAATAGCCATCTCTCGCCAAGCCAGCAGGCAGACCTTGCTCTATTGCAAAAGCAGTTTGCAGATGTGTTTTCTCCCCTACCCGGACGCACGAATCTCATACACCACCATATCGAAACCCCCCCGGGAGTGACGGTACGTTCCCATCCTTATCGTCTGCCGGAGCACAAAAAGAAATTGGTGCAGGCAGAAATAAAGGAGTTGGGCATAATAGAGGAGTCACACAGTGCCTGGAGTAGCCCTATTGTCCTGGTAGGGAAACCAGATGGGTCTATCCGGTTCTGTGTGGATTACAGGAAGGTAAATGAGGTTTCACGGTTTGATGCCTATCCTATGCCTAGGGTCGACAAACTCTTGGATCGGCTGGGCACGGCTCGTTTTTTCTCGACACTGGATTTGACCAAGGGCTACTGGCAGATCCCCTTGTCACCAGAGTCTAAGGAAAAATCGGCTTTCTCCGCTCCGGACAGTTTGTACCAATTTCGGACACTTCCGTTCGGGCTATTAGGGGCTCCAGCCACGTTTCAGCGCCTTATGGATTGGGTGCTGCGTCCGCATGTTGCATATGCTGCAGCCTATATTGATGATGTTATCATACACAGTAATGACTGGGCGCAGCATATGCGGCATGTGGGGGCGGTGCTCGAGTCCCTGAGGCGGGCGGGGCTCACGGCTAACCCGAGGAAGTGTGCAATTGGCAGAGCGGAGGTACGGTATTTGGGGTACCACTTGGGAAGTGGACAGGTGCGGCCTCTAGTGGACAAGACCGCGGCGATTGCGACCTGTCCCCAGCCTAAGACGAAAAAAGATGTGAGGAGGTTCTTGGGGTTGGCCGGTTACTATAGGAGGTTTATTCCAGCGTTTTCGGAGCTGACCAGCCCCTTGACTGATTTAACTCGGAAAGGTGCCTCAGAGCCGGTCCAGTGGACGGAGCCGTGCCGGAGGGCGTTTGAGCGAGTAAAAGAAGCCCTCTGTGGGGAGCCGCTTTTGTTTACACCTAACTTTTCTCTCCCGTTTATCCTGCAGACAGACGCGTCGGACAGAGGGCTGGGGGCCGTGTTGACCCAGCAGGTGGAGGGATTCGATCGCCCGGTGCTGTACATAAGCCGCAAACTATCACAGCGGGAGGCGAAATACAGCACGATCGAAAAGGAATGCCTCGCCATCCGGTGGGCGGTCGGGTCCCTCCGGTATTACCTGCTGGGCCGCTCATTCACCGTCTGGTCGGACCACGCCCCCCTCCAGTGCCTCCACCGCATGAAAGATGCTAACGCGCAGATCACACAGCCGTTTAATTTTAAGGTGATCCATAGGCCGGGGCCGCAGATGGTGGTGGCGGACTTCCTCTCTCGCCGAGGAGGGGGGGGGGGGAGTTGGTCATCAGCCGGATGGGTCCCCGGCCTAAGTCGGGCGGTGGGGGTATGTGGCAGGATAGGTGTGGTTAGCCTCTGCTTGCAGAGAGTGAGCGGAGCGGCTCTCGGACCCTGAGCCACAGCTGTCATAAGTTAATCAGCATCACGGGGAACCGTAATTGAATAATGGTTTAATTGTTTCTGATTGCTATGACAGTGAGCCGGGGCTTGAAAAGGGAGAGGCGGGCGGACAAACGGGGCTGGCTGGAGACGGAGGAAGTGAAATCTCTGAGAAGCCAGAGCCGAAAGGAAAGAAAACTAACTAAAAATAAAAATAACGTATTGTGTTTACAAGCTGCTGCGTGGTCTCCCATTCTTCCTGAGCGGTGGCACTCGAACTTGCCACACATGCATTATTATTATAATTATTACACCCACGCGCGCGTAGCTCCCGTCTGTGCGTGTCTGTGTTTGTGTCCCTATCATCCATAACTCAAACAATTCTACTCCGATTGTGATTAAACTTTGTGGAAATGTTGACAGTTGGGCAATGAACTGAATCTTGAATTTTTTTCCCCAATTGGTCAACGCCCGACTTCACAGCGGAAGATTACAGTTTTAGCCCCATGCGAGGGTGTAGCATCTCTCTGAGTGCCATTCTAGTTATTCATATTTTGTTCAGCAAATTGTGTTCACAAATTGACTGACAGATATACAGTACATCAATGGGGCAAACCTACAGTGAGCACCATAATTCATTGGACAGTGACACATTTTTTTGTGTTGGACAGGATACAATGACAATGTGGTTGAAGTGTCGCTTTTATGTGGCTTTAATATGAGGATATTTTCATCCATATTGGATGAACCGTTTAGAAATTATAGAACCTTTTGTACATAATCCCCCCATTTTTGGGCATCAAAAAATATTGGACAGTTAATGTACAATGAAGTAATCATTTTTAATATTTGACTGCATAACCTTTGCATGCCATGACTTCCTGATGTCTTTGACCCAACAATATCAAAAGACTTATTTTCTGGTACTCCTACAAGCGATACTATGGATCTATACTATTGAATGGATCTCTATGGGAATTCGGGAGTGGGACTAGACTTAGCTGTAAATTACACTAGAACAGTATGGAACACTTATGATGATAATGGATAATGTATAAATTCATGAAGCATCATTAAATCTAGAGAGATTCATACACACACGCAAACACACATAAATTTTGGCTCAAATTTCGGTCGAGGATCTATAGAGCTAGCTAATATTAGGTTACTTTTTTAAAACTTGGCGTTTTCAAGGTTTCGCACCTGCTGTAGCCTTGTTTAACATAACAGTAGAGGCCCCATCTTATACCTGGCCCTAAGAAACCCAAATGCAAGTGTCTGCTTGTTTCAGAGGCATTAAGGTACCAGTAAAAAGCGTTGGTGATATTTCAAGAAGCAGAACAATATAAAACAAGGGAAAATATGCGTAAACCTATGGGTTCCCAACTGGACAGCTTTAGTGTATTTAGTGTCATCATTAAGGAAAAATAATGCTATTTATGTTCATCAATATTAGAACGCATGTAATATGAACTTCAGATGAAGCTTGAACTTCGCTAGCCGAAATTCATTGCCTGTGATCTGTCTGCTGTGAAAACAGCCTCATGGAATTGATGTTAGATAATGCTTCATTGTAGGCCTATAATCAAACAAAATGAGTTAAATAAGCAGGCTAATTTGGCGTGTTCTAAGCTGAGAGGGAAGCCAAGTTCTGGTCGCGTATGCTCAGCTGTTGTAGGTGTTATAACAAAATTAAACTTCATATATTTTGTAAAATAACAGCACTGGTGTAAGCTAATGGAAAATTTTTCCTGTTTTCCCATTATTATATTTCTGGGAAATAGTTTGGTCGGGAATTACTGGGAACCCTTGCCAGTGTTAAACCCGAATGTGAAAGATTATTATTGTGTATACCAAAACACATAATGGTTAGTCCAAATAATATTAATCATAATATTGATCCATATAGCCTATTCCTTGCTCTACGCGCACGAGCATGTCCATTCTGTCAGCTGTAAATCGCTGTTTTCACAGTCTTACTATGATCGCCATCATATTAGCAATCCGCCAAGGTGCAAACGCAGGTGGCTTTTAAAGGGTAACTACACCCACTGTTTCAGCCTGTCTCCGCCCACGAAACAATTTTGAAAAATACTTTGTGGGGTGAGCGAGGGGGAGGGGTGGGGGCGGAGCAGCTGCCATCGTCATTTGCATAAATGAACATAGCTACTTGTACAAATGATTACGTATAACGCGGATCCCACTGTCAAACTAGGCGTTGCACATCAAATATGAATCAAGATTCAGCAACTGCATGGCCTATTTCTCACCTAAAATATCTTCAGAAACATATTTTAGTGGACTATTTATGTGGAATAAGAGAGTTTATGAACAGGATGCAACGTTGTTCCCGTTTAAAAACGTGGAGCCGAAACAAAAGTAACGTATTGGGTCTAACCAATCAGGTGCCGGCTGTTTCTATTGTGGGCGACAACAATTATCCATATGACGTAGAGGTACCTGACATCATGATTGGGGCGGGGGCATTGTGGGGAGCAGAAAGAAAATTTCAACCGGGCAGCACAAAAACGCTTTTCTACCAGTTTCTCCTGATTTATGTTATTATTTCAGAATTGTTGAAATAACAGAATGGATGAATACGTTTCATAAGGTAGGCATACAAATATGTTTACAGCAAAAAATAAGTGATCTAGGGTGTAGTTACCCTTTAAAGGGAATGGGATAGGACATTTTGATTGGTTCATTGCATGTTACACCCAAGACACACCTATAATTAATTAAGAGACTAAGTTCAGCCCATCTGCACCTTACTTAGCTCTCAAATAACACACCGTCTAACTAACAAAAGTGGAATTGGACATGCCCTAAATGCACTTGCGCCATGCTTTTTAGACCAAACGCTAAGAAAGCTACAGACTGTTGTCACTTTAAGATAATTCATAAAATCTGTTGTGATATCCATGGCTCCCCTTTCATGACTTTCTAAACAAATGTATTGAACCCGATATAAAAATTTCATAATGAAATAAAGTTATAAACACTTATTTACCTAAATCTTTTTCTTAGATTTCTACACTTATCTCTCATTTATATTTGGCAGTTGAGTCATGTTTGTATCATGCTTGTCGCATAGCCACAGTGGGAGTGTGTGCTCTACTCCTGTTCACTTGCCCACAAGCCAGTGAATTTATTTCCCTGCAAAAAAGATAATATTGTGCACTACATCAGACCCTTGTGCTAATGGAGTAAAGGCTGGTAGGAGTCTGTAGGTTACTGGTGTGCAGCAAGTGGGGGACACTTAATCTACAGTAACCTGAAGAACACTGGTTGACTGAAGCACCATCACAGCTTCCTGTTATATTCAGTCACTGGTACACGCCAGACTCAAAGTAGCAATGTCTGGCCAACAGGACTCAGCCTGAATTTGGAGTTAGGCCCAATCCTTTGATATTACTGCCAGTGTTGCCTTAAATGAATTAGCCTAAAACAAATTTTGGCTCAGATACCTTCTTCATTATACTATTCATGATTTGCCTCAGGCTGACATTTGACATTTACCTGAATGAGAATATTCTTTAAAATATACATGTTACAGTCAAGAGCAGTGTCAGTGTTTACAGAATGTGGTTAAAATAGAATGGCAACACAATAAAAATGTCATTCAGAAATTATTTGTGTCATCAAGCTGCACCAATTAATTTATTAGGTTAGGACCTCTCCTGTAAACAAAAAAGGTGGATTTTTACATTTTTGACCAAGGGTACAGCCAGAAGAGAGCAGATGCCAATGTTTTAGTACAATATTTTTTATAATATATTATTGGGGAGTAAAGGTGTAAATACATGACACTGAAAAATATTTTATGGTTTTAACACTTTACAAAAAGTTTTATATAGAGCTCAATTAAAGGCATCTTCTATATAATTAAATTACATTACAGTTATTTGGCAGACGCTTTTATCCAAAGTGACGTACAATAAGTGCATATTGAAGGTCATAGACACAATCTACGAAGCAAATCCAACAAAGCACAACTTTCTCACAACATAGGAGCTATCGCTAGTAATCAACAGAATACAGTCGGCTATACATTCTAAGCTATGAAATAGCAAAACCAAATAGAAAATAAACAGAAAGAACATACTATATAATTGGCCTTATATATGTAGTTATTCAAGGTGGAGTCTGAAAAAGTGTGTTTTCAGACCACGACGGAAAACAGACAGCGTTTCAGCTGAGCGCAACAGAGTGGGGAGTTCATTCCACCACTGGGGAGCTAGAGTGGAGAAGCTCCGCAGTTGGGACGAGCGAGTGCCGTTGACACGGAGGGAGGGAAGTGCAAGTCGCCCTGCACCAGCATCTCAGCCAGTGTGGAGATCAGGAGTTTGTGGTTGACCGTATCAAATGCTGCAGACAGGTCAAGGAGAATCAGGACAGAGGAGAGGGAGGAGGCTCTAGCAGTGGCGAGTGCCTCGGTCACAGCCAGGAGTGCAGTTTCAGTTGAGTGGCCAGTTCTGAAGCCGGACTGATGAGGGTCGAGCAGGTTGTTCTGGTGGAGAAAAACAGACAGTTGGTTAAGGGCAGCGCGTTCAACAGCTTTTGACAAGAAGGGCAGGAGAGACACAGGACGATAGTTTCTGACATCAGCGGGGTCCAAGCTAGGCTTCTTAAGGAGAGGGGTAATACGGGCAGTTTTGAAAACAGCAGGAACATAGCCACATGTTAAGGAGGTGTTAATAATGGAGGACGGATATGGAAGGACCTCACCGGATATAGATTGGAGGACTGCTGAAGGGATGGGGTCCAGTGGGCAGGTGGTTGCACGCTAGTGTGATATAATTTTGAGTACATCTGTGTCCTCCAGAGTCTTAAAGGACAGAAATGTAGCAGTGGGTTCATTTAGGGGGATTTGGGGCGTTACCGGATGTGTGAAAGGGTTTCTGATCTTGGCTACCTTCTCCTCAAAGTGGATCAGGAAGTCATCTGCAGAGAGGGAAGAGGGTGAGAGGGGTGGAGGAGGGATCAGCAGGGAAGAGAAGGTGGAAAAGAGTTTACGTGGGTTAGACGCACATGCATTAATTTTTGACTGAAAAAATGAAATCTTAGCAGATGTGGTTGCTGATGTGAAGGCTGCCAGCAGAGTGTGATACGAAGCCAGATCATCTGGAGATCTGGATTTCCTCCACTTTCTCTCGGCAGCTCGCAGCGTGGTTCTGCTGGATCGGAGAGAATCCGTCAGCCACGGGCAGGGGGGTGATTGTCGAGCTGGTTTGGAGACAAGAGGACATAGTGAGTCGAGAGACTGAGAGAGGCAGAAGTTAAAGGTGGAGGTGGCAACATCAATAGGCAAATTAACAAAATCTGCAGGTGGAGGAAGGGCAGAGAGAGCAGAGGTAGAGAGAGAAGAGTGTGAGAGAGTGCGGAGATTTCTCCTGAAAGTTACAGAGGGTAGGTTGTTAGAGGAGTTGGGGGAGAGTGGGTAGGAGAGAACGAAATAAAGAAATAGTCCGATACAGGGAGGGGAGTCACCGTGAGTTCAGAGGTGGCGCAGCTCCTGGTGAATACAAGGTCTAGTTGGTTACCAGCCTTATGGGTGGCAGCCGATGGGGACTAGGTGAGGGCGAGGGACTGGAGGAGTGAGGCGACACTGGATAACTGGGAGCTCTCTGGCTGGAGGTTGAAGTCACCCAGTAGAATTACAGGGGTGCCATCCTCAGGGAAGGAGCTCAGGAGAGTGTCCAGTTCATCCACGAAAGCGGCGAGTGGACCTGAAGGGTGGTAGAGAACAACAATGTTTAGTTTAGAGGGGTGAGTTACAGTGACTGCATGAAACTCAAAGGAGGAGATATTTAGGCTGTGTAGAGAGGGCATGGAGAATTTCCAGGACTGAGAGACGAGTAAACCAGTGCCCCCGCCTCGGCCAGAGGCCCTGGGGGTGTGCGAAAAGGTGTAACTATCATTACATTATAGTCATTTAGCAGACGCTCTTATCCAGAGCGACGTACATAGTGCATTTCCGAACTAGGAACAAGTGCGTTAAAACAACCCTAAAAGGTAAACACAAATTAAAGTACCAGGTGCAGTCAGTATGATTGGGAGTTTTTTTTTTTTTTTGAGGGGGGGAACTACACAACCACATAATCAAGGGAGGTCACAAAGAGGTAAGGAGGGGTGGAGAGAGGTGCAGCTTGAAGAGGTGAGTCTTCAATCTGCGCTTGAAGGCGGTCAGACTTTCTGTTGTTCTGAACTCCATGGGGAGCTCATTCCACCACTGTGGGGCCAGGACAGACAGACGTCAAGACCGGGTGCTAGTATGAAGAGGGGGGGTACCAGTCGTCCTGAGGAGGCGGAACGCAGGGATCTGGCAGGTGTGTAGGGTCTGATGAGCTGTTGGAGGTATGAAGGGGCAGATCCTCGGACTGCCTGGAAGGCGAGCACCAATGATTTGAATTTGATGCGAGCCATCACAGGTAGCCAGTGGAGGTCAATGAGCAGGGGGGTGACATGGGAATGTCGGGGGAGGTTGAAGACCAGGCGCGCTGCTGCATTCTGGATAAGCTGAAGGGGTCTAATGGCCGATGCTGGCAAGCCAGCCAGGAGAGAGTTGCAATAGTCCAGGCGGGACAGCACCATCGCTTGGACCAAGAGCTGGGTTGAGTGGGTGGTGAGGAAGGGACGGATTCTCCTGATGTTGTACAGGAAGAACCTGCACGCCCGGGTTACCACTGCGATGTTCTCGGAGAGGGACAGCCTGTCCATCACCACTCCGAGGTTCCTAGCACAGGGCGTTGAGGTCAGTGGAGTGTCCCCTAGGGAAATGGAGAGATTGAGAGGGGGAGAGGTTAGAGCAGGAATGTAGATTAGTTCAGTCTTGCCTGGATTGAGCTTGAGATGGCAGCTGGAGTGGCCGTGTTATCTTATGACGAGGAAAAGCAGCTCTTGTTCTGTTGCTGGTGCAGGGATGTAATTTACATGACACATTTGGACGTTTGTATCAACCTCTGACTCTGATCAGCCAGTAGCTGTGTAACGTTAGCTAGCTAGCTGGCACTCAAATAACGGCAATCAAACAAGCTTAACGTTTATTGGGGAACACGAGCTGGCTAGCATAACCAGTATGTTTGTATTTTTCGTTTTTTTTTCAACGAACTTAGTCATTACCATTTCTCTTGAACGTTCGTATCACAATATACCTGATGGCCACCTCCATTTAATTCATTAGCATATTGATGGTGGATAATTCGAGGGAAACCAGGAAATCTTTGTCTTATATAACCATCACATTAATGTGTGTGTGAAAACAGATGGAGCTAACATTACAGATTAGCCTCTGTTAACTAATTTACGACACTTATTAATTTAGGACAGCTTGACCAGAGTGACCGTGATCTCCTACGTGGTACATACGCTCTGGTACATACATGTGTGACAGACAGACACACACGGGGATCAAATTAAAGTCCCCCTCCACAACTTTGTTGTGGTGGGGGACAAAAAGTGGCCAGCAGACATGCTAGATCTGTGACACGCGCACACACACCGTTTGTTGTTTTTATTCTCTTATTAGTGATTTACACACTTTCTCAATTTAAAATAAAAAAATATTGTATGATGATATGAACTCAATTAAACTGAGATTTGCACTGCTAATTTGAAGCATAACATATTGATGTCTTGTATACAGTTGTTATGTCCCTGCAATTTACCATTATGGGCAAATAAAGAAAAAGTTTTTGGCCTGTGCTACAAAACTATCAACCTCTGTAGCACCAGTGCTATGTGCATAAAAAGTTAACATACAGCCCTGTTGGAGTCCTTATCTTCCATGGGCGGAATATGCGCATAACACCTTGCACAATGCCTCCATGGGTCTTTCTCCGTTCGAGTCTCAGGTGGGTTATTTGCCTCCGCTTTTCCCCTAACTGGAGAAGAATGTGGAAGTGCCGTCTGCTGGCTCTTTTGTCCGGAGGTGCCATGTGGTTTGGAAGCGGGTTTGGTCGTCGCTCTTGTGGGCTTTGGCTACTCAAAAAGCTTCCGCCGACAGACATCATCGGTTAGCTCCCTCCTATCGGGTGGGCCAGCGAGTCTGTCTCTCTTCGCAAGATCTTTCTCTGCGGGTTGAGTCTCGTAAACCTGCTCCGCATTACATAGGCCCTTTCAAGATCATTCGGAAAATAAACCCGGTGACGGTCCGTCTTGAACTGCCACGTTCCATGTGGATTCATCCGACTTTCCACGTTTCACGGCTTAAGCCGCTGCTGATCAGTCCCTTATCTCCGGCTGAGAGACCTCCTCCACCTCCTCGGATCGTGGAGGGAGGCCCAGTATATACTGTTCGCTGCATTTTGGAGGAGAGACGTGTGGGTAGGGGCTGGCAGTTCTTAGTGGACTGGGAGAGTTATGGGCCAGAGGAACCGTGTTGGGTTCCATCCAGGAATATTTTGGACCCCGAACTTATTAAGGAGTTTCGGAGAAATCAGTCATGGTTTGTGGGTTTTTGTTTTCTTTTCTGTTGCGATTCACGTCCTGTTTTCCGATTGATCTGATTTTTTCCACGTTCCGGTCCGGGGTTTTGTTTCCTGTGCGCGTTATTCATTTCACCTGTGCTTCTACCTGCGGGGTATTGAAGTTCCTTCCTTCCTTCCTTGATGTTTATTTGTCATTCATTTCTACATTGAGCCAGGTTTAAGCGACCTCGTGATAGTAACTTGCTTATGTTCACGAGGGACTTGCTTTTAGCTTCTTTAGGTGTAGCATTGTGTTTCCGCCTATTAGTGTTCTGCACTATTTATTTCCATGCTGTTCTTTACAAGATAGTGTTTTCTTTTGGTGGTTTTATTTAGTTTTCACCTTCCATTGGACGTTGTAGAGTTATGTTCCAAGGGTGTTTTCTTTGTGTTTTCTAAACTCCTATTTTTTGCTCTAGTATTGAGTTCGGGAGATTTATATTTGTGTTTCACTCGTTCTATTCGAGTTCGCCCTATTTTCGTGGGTAGATTTTGTTTGGCTGTTTAGCAGTCAGGAATTAGTTCCTGTTTTTTTTTCTTTTGTTTGTGTTATAGCTCCCTTATTGGTCCTCACCTATGTGGGTGACTTGTCTGATCTCCCTCACCTCTGCGTTTGTATATCCGCTACAAAATCTATCACACAAAGCGGAGTGATCCTGGCTGGGGATGAGGTCCAAATTATTTTATACTGTATTTCAGCACTCATGGAATGCATCTTGACCAATCACAATGCGCGGTCGGAACTAACCGTTTTGTAATGTTAGTTATGTTCTGTGTATGCCATACTTGTTATAAGGCTGCTACAGGCAAAAACTACTGATGATCTTTATATTTTTAATGTCATAGATTTTCCAGATTGTTATAGAAGACTGTTTTTCTTTTTTTGGTTGTTACAGATATATGCAATATAATTACAACCCAAACACATTCTCATTTATTCAGACCATATGTTCTTGACTGTGTCAGCCTAACTAGTTTCATTGTTCAGCCTGTCCATCTGGTCTGACTTAATCATAAATGATGTACAGGCTAAACAATAAGCTTATGATAATCTTATTTTTTATGCTGAACATATGTATCTGCACACACACACAGCACTTGTGCACATTCCCAAACACGCTCAGTCACACATGCGTGCAGTACACTTACATCGACACAAACAAGCACATGAACTCTCAAAAACACACACATGTATAACTGTCGAGATGCTGGTTTAACAATCTGACCACTCAGTAATACTGGTTTAGTGGTAGAGTATATTTTGGTATGTTTTGCTATTTACTGTTGATTCTGTGAGGACATTTACATTTAAGCCTGAGGTCTCTAGGAACAGGATTTTTATGGAATGTTTAGGGACTTGCTTTAGTTTATTAGTTCTTATGTGGATGATTATTCCTCGTTTGTGTTATTCTGTTCCACTTACTTCGTGCTGTTCTCCTTGAGACAGTCTCTTTTGTTGTTTCATTTTCTTTTCACCTTCCTACCGGCCGTTTTAGTGTTACATGCTGAAGGTGTTTCTTTTCTGTTGTTTTCCCGTATCAGCTCTAGTATTTGAGCTCGGGAGACTTTGTTTTTGTTCTCACTCACTCGTGTTTTCGAGTTCGCCCATTTTTCCTGGGTTGATTATTATTTGGCTGTTTAGCCAGAAGTATTTATTCCTCTTTCTTTTCTTTTCTTTTCTGCCCATTAGCGGCTTAAGCTCCTTTTGTGGTCCTCACCTTTGTGGGCAACTTGTTCTGATCCCCCTTCCTGTCGCATTTGATTCGCCGCTCAATGAAACCATTACAGTTCCGCTGAGTAACAGCTGACATCTATCTAGCCTTATGCAAATGAGTATGCACTCAAGCAATGCCAGGAAAACCCACCATTATGGAAACACCAAACGCACACTGTACCATTCTAGAAACACCAAACGCACACTGTACCATTATAGAAACACCAAACGCACACTGTACCATTATAGAAACACCAAACGCACACTGTACCATTATAGAAACACCAAACGCACACTGTACCATTATAAAAACACCAAACGCACACTGTACCATTATAGAAACACCAAACGCACACTGTACCATTATAGAAACACCAAACGCACACCACAAAACTGAACTTTCTCCCGATGGAGTTGCGAGGCTTTCAAAATGTTGTCATCTTTGCCTTGCAAGCGCTTCACAAACAAAGTGTGCGCTCGAGTTTGGTATAGGGGAGAGGTTCTGAAAGTGACATTATTACAGTTGCTGACTGTGCAGGGAGGAGGAAAGAGCAAAGGTGTGGAGTAACAGGGAAAGGTGTGGCGTAACAGGGAAAGGTGTGGAGTAACGGGAAAAGGTGTGGAGTAACAGGGAAAGGTGTGGAGTAACAGGGAAAGGTGTGGAGTAACAGGGAAAGGGTGGGAGTCAAGGGGAACGGACTTCTTATTGTTTGCCTTTCACTTGTCAGGGTTTTTTTTGGCTCCAGCGTACGTGAGCACGGACCGCTTAATCCCATATTACCAGGGCTCAGCCCTCGTCATGTGAGGTTTTAAGCATCTGACTCCCTGCCGCTGCCAAGAAGAGAGATTAAGTCCAAGTAAATCGAGCTCCAGATAGATAGCTGGCGGCCAAAAACAATGAGGCTGTGCTTTTATAATTAGCTGGGGGCCGTTTGTCCAGTTTTGTTCAGAGACAGGTATACTGTATAGCCGTCCTTGCATCTCTAGAGAAAGCAATACTATGTGAGGGTGGTGGGTGATGTAAGTGGCGCATGCTGCTCGCACAAGACAGGGCTACTCGCCATAGGAAGCTTGAATTGTCTGGCACCTTAACATAGCCTGCTAATGCCTGGATTAACAGTCATGCGTCCTGGCTCGTTGCACGGGCCAGATTTGAATCTTTTCCATCCGTGTGGAAACCTGGGGGAGGGAGGTAAACAGAATGCTGTTTATGCTATAAGAAGGAATCCACAAGGAAAGTCATGGTGACTTTGTCGGTGTCTGCAGGACACTTGAGAGACTTCTGTCAAGCCTAAAGCATCTTAATGCTTTTGGAGGTAAATCCCTCACCCCACTCGCCATCATCAGATAATCTCATTATGCTTCCTGTCTCGGCTGGGTACTTACGCAGGCTTTCTGTGCTTCATCAAAGTGAGACAGGAGCAGAAATGTGAACCAGGTGTTTTGCATCAAACACAAAAGACAACAAAAGAGATGAAAGAGCAGTCAGTGTCATGTGACTCGTGTGTGAAGTCTTAGTGGTTAATCATCCGATTGAGTTCCTGTCAGAACCTAAGACAGGGCATGGCCCCGTGTCTGTTAAAACCTGGTAGAGATGACACAACATGTCACAAATCTCCAAGGTGGTCCTTTCTTTTATTTACTATCAACCCAACTGTTTAGTAAAGTCTGACTAGGATTTCCAAGTCCAAAAAACTCTGGCATGACCACAACCGTGAAAACAGTATACAGTTAGCCGGTAAACATTACACAGAGTCTTGAGAAAAGTAGTTTAATGGCCGTTTATACAAAATGATTTTTTGTATATGAAAAAAATATATTTCAGAATGATCCAATTAGGATCCAATCACAGGAAAAAAACTGATTAAAAGCAAAAGAACATACTGTACCAAGCAGAAGCGGAATTAGCGGGGATGCCGTTGGTGTGACGCACCCATATGAGCAGCCATGGGGAGGTCCCTGAGTACCCAAACAATTTAGACATAAAATCCATATTGAAAAAAACCTCAGGATTGTATAGACGTGGTGGGGAACCCCTGCCACCCCACCGTCCACCTCAACTCCTCCCAAAACGTATAACCCACAAGTAAACAAACACGCCTGACGAGTGTGGCAACTGCTACATCTATCAAATGTGAAAGGGGCGACATGGGCTACACTCTATGGTTACTATACGCAGCACGGTTATCTGACCGACCCTCAATACTTAACTTGTCTTAACTTGTGCTGAAAAGATGCTCCAAAACTTTTATATAACTGATGGAAACCGTAAGCTATTCATGTTAATGCATATTAGAACCAAACAACTCTGGAATTATCTTTATCTTCGCTATAGCCTAGATTCACAGCTAGCCTACATTAGATTCATGAGTTCAGTTTTCACAGGTAAATAGGCTATATAACGGTGAATAGCTTATTAAATAATGTTACTTAAAATGTTTTGTGACAAGTTTTTATATTTACAGCACATATTTGAAGCACATCACTGGGCTATCGACTCAGGAGTTAATGTAGGCTACTGGGTTAAGCCAGCGTAATGCAAGCTACATTGTACCCGCTTGCCAGCTGGCTACCAAACTAGTTGTAGCCTATTAACAGGAAAGGGGTATATGACCACAGAACTATATAAGAACTAGAAAGGCAACTGCCTTCCTAAAATGGCGCTTTTTCCATGGCCCAAAGTTCTTGGCCAACGTGACATGTCACGTGAATGTGGTCATTTTGTCACTTTTGTACAGAGTAATGGCTGCTGTTATGCTCACATAACGGATTTATTTTGAGCGATGAAAGGGCGCACACATGTAATCCGACATAAAAAAGCAACATATAATAGTAAACGCAGCCACAATAGGTTTTAATGTAACGTAATATAATGTAATGTAACATGCTTATATCGGGACACTATAACGTTGGACTACGCTGGTCGTTTTTCCTCCAACGATGCGTCAACGTGGCAATGTGTTAGTAAAGCTGGAGGATTGCATCTGGTGAGTTGCCGGTCGCTAACTGGTCCCTGACGGGCCAACGGTCGAACTATCAGACGACCTCTCGTAAACCGATGTGCAAACAGCTAGCAACCCAACAGCATAATACACCGGGAGCCGGCCAACTCGTCTGCTGACTTACTAGTGTCATGGTTCGTGGTTTATTTTTCCTTTTCCGCTGTGATTCTCGTCCTTTTTCTCCGGTTGAGAATCTATCAGATTTTTTCTATGTTCCGTTCTGGGGTTTTGCTTCACCTCCCCTATTATTAGTTTCACCTGTGCTACTACCTGCGGGATAATTAAACTCCTCACTTCCGCTTCCCCGGTGCTTCTTTGTCATTCCGACTTACATTGAGCCAGGTATAGCTAGGTACAAGTGACCTTGTGATATTAAAGCTTTGTTTTATGTTCACGAGGGACTTGCTTCTTAGTATTAGAGTTTACGTAGGGGAATATTCCTCGTTGAATCTATACTGTTCGATTTACGCCGTGCTGTTACACTGAGACAGCCTCCTTTGTGTTCATTTGTTTGTTTCACCTTTTACCGGCCATTTTAGTGTTACGTGCCGAAGGTGTTTCTTTTCTAACATGTTCACTGGGGTCGGTTACTAGTGTAATGTAACACTTATCTGTAATGTAACATTTACTAAGTCAGTCCTTAGAAATATTGCACACGTGAAAGCATTTGAAAATTTCATTATTATGCACAAGATAGCTGGCAAGCGAACTTCAACTGTTAGCTAACCTAGCTAACCATAGAGTTCAGTGGAGATGGGATTTGAGGTGAAAATGGGAATAGGCCTCTTCACGTGATGCTACTGTGATGTAACTAGGATTATCACGTGACCATGTTCAGAGTTTAGTGCGCCTACTCAACACTCACCGATGAGCTTTTTAAAATCATGCCTATTAACAGGAAAAAAATTTAAAATGTGATTGCCTGCTTCTATTAATTACTATATTGTGAGCTTTTGGCACCTAGATTGCGCTAGGGTGAATTTCACAGCACTCCATTGGCAATATATGGCAGAGCTCATCGGTAATACTATTTCCGGGCCGTGGAAGCCATCTTGCGGTGGTGCCACTTGCAGAAGAACCAAATTAAATGGGGTTGAATAGAACCACGTGACTACATTGCCTTTCTAGTTCTTATATAGTTCTGTGGGTATGAGCCCGAAAAATGGCTGTTTTAGCAAGACAGAATAGTTTTATTTGCCTCTAACTATGTGAGGAGATATGCAATGAGATTAAAACATTTATTGGCCATTAATAATTTCAACTCCACCCATTTAATCCCCACATCGGAATAGATGGAAATGGATATAGGTCCAGATTTCAATTAAATTGATTTCTCATAATGTTGCTGAAGCTTAATACATACCATAATAATCAGCGGATGACCCACTCTACCTCCTGAGCCACAGCCGCCATTTTACAAAGGTTGTTGGCAATCACACAACGTGCAAGATATCAACAATATTGGTTTCCATTGCACATGTGGTCACTGCACTGAACTCTCCAAGGCCTCATACACACTGGCACTAAAACCCATTTCAGAAAACCGTCTCAAATCCACATTTTTACATGCACACTAATACTCCGATCTGAACCCAGTTATGGTAATACTCTGGTTACTCAAATGGTCATGTAGACACCTTTATCTGATAATGTAAGGTCATAATCTGTGTTTTCAAAACCCAATTTACACCCCTGGTTTCACCCCTCAACATTTGCTATGCTTGAGGTACCTTCAGGATCTCACTTCCAGAATTCTATTATTAAATTAACGCATTTCACCGCTGAAAGTATATTGTTCAGTGTTACGTGCTTGTGTTTGTACTAGCTAGCTGGCTAGCACATTAAATAACTGAAATGATCTGGAAATTGGCTGGATTTAGAGATCTGGAAAGCTAGCTAGTACAATGATATTATTTGGGATCTCTATGCCCACTAAGACGGACAATAATCCGTAGTGGAAAGGGGTAAAGGAGAACACAAAGAACCTTGCGATAATAATAAGCTATAAGCTTGAATACCGAGCAAACAAAATAAATAAGCGAATAAGCTTATCGAACTCCAGTTGTGGAGAGAAATTAAAATAAAGAGAAGTAAAAAACCCTAAACCTTAGGGTGAGAGCACTCGTAGGCTTGAGTGAGAAACGAAACCCAAAAATACCTGTGTTAGAAACAAGAGCAAACAGCAAACTTTTACTAATTACTCAGAGCCGGTTTTTGGCATAGGCAGTATAGGCAAATGCTAAGGGCGCCACCACCCAGAGGGGGCGCAATAAATGGGGGGGGGGAAAAGAAAAAAGTTTCGCTTTTTAAAAAAAAATTTTTTTTAAAAAATTTTTTTTTTTTATACTACTTAACTACTGTTATATTTTTTAATAAAATATAAAATACAACACACACAACAACTCTAGCATAGCAGCTATATAATAATAATATAATCTTAGTTCATGTCACCCCCCCCCCCTCCCAGCCAGCCCCCAGCCTTTACCTGCGCTCCCTCTCTGCTCCATGGCAAAAGTGGCTAAAAGACGTGACCCCCGCATTATATGCTATCAACATGTCGAAAAAAGAAAAAGCTTGTCCTGTCAAAAAAAAAAGGAAAGAAGAAAAAAGAAAAGAGGAACGAAAAAAAAAAAAAGAGGGTAAGAAAACATGTGAGAAGGAATTTATTGTCTAGTGCTCTCTGACTTTTAGCGAATCCTGGCCCCGGGGCGGGGCGCTTGGGGGTGAAGTAGTTTCCCTTTAAGTAGAGTAGCGACAACTACGATTTTTGACCCTTTTGAGATCCATTTTACATTTTGAGCGCATTGGCGAGGAGCCGTGCAAGGATTAGTGTATGTTTTTAGTGTATTATATGATTATGTTCATTTATGTTATGTGAAATGATATGAATGAGAACATGACAGAAGAGATTGAAAAGAGAAGAGAAGAGAAAGAAAGAGGAGAGCACAGACATTAACAGCCACAGAGCAGCCACATAGCGTTTTGATGCGCGTTTATAGTGACTAGAACTGCTACCGCTTTGCTACCTAAAATACTAGTCAATCCTAATACTTTTTACCTATTACAACATTATTTAAAATAATATATAAATTAATTTTTACATGACATTTTTTAAATTAACACATGATGTTGCATTATAAAAAAACATTTAAATTTTAAAAAATGTTTAAAAACGTACTAAAAAAAATTTAAAAAAAAAAAAAAAAAAAAAAAAAAAAAAAAAAAAAACAAAAAAAAAAAAAAAAACAAAAACTAAAAATAAAAAAAAAAAAAAGTAAAAAAAGAGTAAGTAGGCCTAAGAAAAAAAGAAATAAAAAATAAAAAAAATAAAGTTGTCACGTCGTCATTTATTTTTTTTTGTTATTATTTTTTTTTTGTATTTATTTTGATTTTTTTTTTTTTTTTATATTTTTTTTTTTTTGATTATTTTTTTTTCACTTTTCTTTTTTGTTTGAAAATTTTTTTTAATAAATTTTGTTTTAAAAATAATTTGTTTGTTTTCAATTTTGTTTAATGTTATATTTTTTGTTTTCAATTGTTATTTTTTTTTTTTTTATTTTTGTGTGTTCAATGTTTTTTTTTATTATTTAGAAGCAATGTTCATTTGTTAACGCAAATTTTTAAATGTATAATGTGCAATTTTAATTCGAATGTTATATTTTTTTATGATTAATATTAAATTTATTATTGTATAATTTTTTTAATATTTTATATTTTAATATTTTAATTTTATTTAATTTTTTTTTTAAATTATTTTTTTGTTTTCTTGTGTTTTTTTAATTGTGATTTTTGTTTTTAATTTATGTTTTTATTATTTTTTTTAATTTTGGTGTTTAACTTTAATATATTTTTTTATAATTAATTTTGTTTTTTTTTTTTTTATTTTTTTTTTTTTATACTTAAATTTTATGAATTTTTTTAAATTTTTGTTTTACTATTTAAATTATAATTAGTTAAATTTTAATGTATTATTTAATTTTTTTAATATAATTTTTTAATTATTTTTATTTTTTTTAAGAATTTTTTTTTTTAAATATTTTTTTGTTTATTATTTTTTTTTTTTAATTTTGTTTTTGCTTTTAATTTTTTTTATTTTTTATTTTTTGATTAATTTAACGCTTTCATTTTTTATAATTTTTTATAATTTTTTTATATTTTTTTTGTTTTAACTTTTAAAATTTTATTAAATTCAATTTTATGACTCTTCTCTGTTCATATTCATCAAAACTTTAAAACATCAAGACTCTGTTATAAGAACGTCTCAGTAAATTGTGTTCAATTGTAATCAATCATACTGGTCATAAAAAATCAGTAGGATGTAGGTAAAGTAGGAGGTGATGTAGAGATTGACTTTCAGTTAAGAAAGGAAGCTTTAAGTTGTGAGCTGTAAAGTGGTTTGTGTTTGTGTGTTTCTGTGTTTTGTGTGCTTTTTTTTTTTTATTATTTTTGTTTGTATTATTTTTTGTTTTTTATTTATTTATTTATTTACTTTTTTTTTTAATATATATTTTATTATATTTTAATTATTACATATTATATATATATATATATTTGTTAATATTATATATTTATATATAATATATATATATATTATGTAAAATATAAAAAAAAAATGTGTGTTGTTGTTTTTTGTTTGGAAAAAAAAATGAAAAAAAACAAAAGTGTGAAACAAAAAAAAAAAAAGTGAAATAAATGTATGTGGGGGCCAGTGAATTGATTGTACTGCTAACAAGTCCTGCGTTGAGAAGCAAATCGGTCGGCTAGAATGTTACGTGAAATAACATGGAAGCAAAGAAAAAAGGAGGAAGCGGGGTATAAATAGTGAGCGAAAAATGCAGGACAGGTGAATTCACTAATCACAGAGGCGAACGCAAAACCCGTAGAGGAGCAAAGAAAAAGGAGATGGATTGGGAGATGAAATGGAAAAAGGAAATAATAAACGCGGAGATAAGGGAAGGAAGGCGCGATCCATGGCAGGACCCCCCCATCTAAGAAACGGCACCAGACGATTCCAAGACCTTATCTCTGTGGAAGTTGGTGATTAACTGAGGCTCCAGGATGTTGGAACCCAGCAACGTTCCTCAGGACCGTAGCCCTCCCAATCCACAAGGAACTGCCACCCTCTGCCCACATGTCTCTCAGCCACTATGCGGCAAACGGTATAAGCCAGACCCCCCTCTATGATTCGGGGGAGCGGCGTTGGTCTGTCCACCAGGGAGAGTTCTCACACATGTCGACGGGCATGTCTTGCCAAAAAAAGCAGTGGGATCCATAATAATGCCGAGCCGACCATGGTCGGCTTTGATAAGAGTTTTCTGACAGAACTTGCTCTGCGCGTGTAAAAACATTCACTCCGCTCATTTGATGTACGTATTTAAATCAGTTTATATGTGAGAAAGTGAAAATATGCTAATTGGTTTTGTATTGATCAAGCCATTTTCACAATAAAAATGGGTGAATTGCTGTCAGACTGTTAGATAGCAAGTACATGTGATTAAATGAATATAAACCTAAATGTTGTTGCGGCCCTACATGGAGTCGATTACAACATTTCGCAGCATAATTTAATCTAAAAATGGTAACAGAATTGAGCCTGCCATCTGTGCCCTCATGGCCCCCCCCTAAGCACAGGGGCCAGGGCAGCAGACGTGCTATTCCCCCTCTGACTGCGGCCCCTGATCCTACCATTGGTTTTATGCACAGAGATGTCAAGTTTATAACACTATTACACTATCAAAAATGTTGGAAAAAAAACCCATTAAAAAAACAGCATTCATGCATTCCAGTTCATTCTCGTTTTATTAACGACTCTTTTATCCAATATATTATAACCACAGCAATGGTATTTGCAATGTCTTATTGGATGCTTCGAACTATAAATTACAATCGGGCATAACAGAATTTCTCATTTTATGCAAACAACTTAGAATGTAAATTCGCTCATAACTGTTGTTTTCCTGGATTTTCACAAGTTTTTACTAATTTACCAACTTGTCAGCATGGCTCGAGAAAATCCTCGCCTGCTTCCATGGATTTTGGGAGTGGGTCAGAAGAAGATACCATAATTACCAAGATACCACCGATACCATACCTTTGATTCTATAGGACAGGAAGATGAGAAGACTTTCCTTCTCAATATGTACGTAAGTTGCCTATTACAGCTTGTGATATTTCAAATATGTACGTTAGTTTTTCCACTTGGCCAGAGTGTTGTCCCATATGTTTGATATTATTTTGTTTGTTATGTTTGCATTTTGAGTGCATTTCACATACTGTAGCATTTTTTCCCACAGGATTTTCTGAAACTGTGGTGGGTGGACCCTAAACTGTCTAGGGAGGTCCGGGGGCATAATTTCAGCAGCTATATGTATCAGAGATCCACATTTTTTTTTTATTGGAACATGGGGAATGGAACATGTAAAATAAATACAATTTTGGTGAGCTGACCTTTTTGGATAGACAGCTAGCTAACATGCACAAAAGTAGTCTAATGAAAAATGTTATGGTTAGCTTACAAGACTATACAGAAACTACCACAATGCGATAGTGACAAAGTGATACTGCAGTCAAAAACCAACTTTTCCTGTTGAAAACCAATGTTTTGGGTTAGATTATGATCACTGTAGTTTTTGTGTAGGCTTACCAATACGCTGATTTTCGGGTATTTGACGTCACAAGATCCTTAACATAAAATGGGTGGAGTTGTTGTTTGTTTAATAGTAAGGAGAGAGCAGGAAGGGTTCTGCCCAGAACCTGCAGCCCTGTGGGACTGAACTTGAAACCTAGCCTACAATAAAAAAAATTCAGTACAGTTCTATAAATACTTCTTTATTGAAAAAAAAAAAGAATCGGAATCTGATTGGCTGGCTATTAAATGTTTGCTACCTTTATTCTTCCTCTTCGTCTTCTCTAGGCTATGTATTTTCTTAGTAAACAAAGTACTTTAAAGTAGATCCTGTTATATGACATGGAAGCCAAACGAGTGGGGCAACGCCAGAGATGGTTAAAAACTGAGAGACTGCACTGAAGGGAAATGCCAGGGAAACCCTGCTTGAACACAACAGGTTGCATTGTGCTGATATCTCCCTTGAATAATGTCTGTATTATCTTCCACAAGATACTACAATATACCTGAAGTAGTAGATATTTTATTTTGTTTTGCTTCTCAAGTTAGCAAGCGAGATAACATGAGCTTAGTTGCAGATAAAATATTTTATAGCCGCGACCACTTGCTAGCTAAAGTTGTACAAAGTTGTTACATTAGCTTATGCAAAATTAATATCGTAACACAGTCGAGAGCTTGGCTCGTTTAATGCTTGAACAATATATCCATTATAGTGTAGGCTAGGCTACCAGAGGGTTTAACGTTTACAAACATACTAACCACGCCTAATCTCCTCAGAATCGTGAAGAGATACAGCCTCTGTCTCGGAGATGCACTTGCGTATTTGCGGGACTGTCTATGAATGCACATTTGTGTGAAGCAGGGGGGAGGGGCAGCAAGTAGAGTGATGAAAGCCAGAGTCCTTTTTTTTAAGCGACATACAACAATTTTTATTTTTGATATCTTTTTGAATTTGAAAATTGAAAATCAATTTGAAACTGTGGCGGTAGAAATGTAATTGTGGCGGGCCGCCACAGTTTAATATGTTAATGGCAAACACTGTGTAGGGTAAGTGTTCATAGGTGGCTCAGTCATGTTTTATGTTTGATTTGCCCTGAAGCTGCCAGCATTTTCCTGATCGAATATTATTTTATTGTAATATTATCGTACATAATGTAGACTATGGTGTATTCGTATCTACCGGGGCTATACTTGTCACTTAGGGCACACTCATTCCAATTTACTGTGCATATCTGCTAAATGAATGTAAGATTTCCCTTGGAGTGAGTATGAATGTGTATATGCTTTATAATGGACAAAACATATTTTATTCAATATATGACAGGATTTGGAAAGGTTTTTGGACCCATAGATATCTATCCCCCTATACTGATGGAAATATGGTAATTCCCACTTGAGAATGATGCTTAGTTTTATGAGCCAAAACAGTTGATTTGTAGTTAAATATATGATTTACAGCAGTGAACAATTTAGCCATTTGGATAGATTCAGAGACACTGAGGGACAACAGGGTACACTGCCAACATTTTGTAGTAGTTCATCATAGTAGTTCTGCATATCACCCTCAGATTTTTCATGCTTGTGGACAAGGAGTCTAACAAAATAAACTAACCTAAGTTAGTATTGTAAATGGTACAATGGTTTTGCTTAATTTAAGCATCTCTCCCGTCAAGGGCGTAGGTTTGCATATGGATGGTAGGGACATGTCCCTACCAATATTTTGGGAGGACAAATTTGTCCCTACCAATATTTGAGCGAACTCGTTCGCGTTATCTTTGGAGTGAAGTCATATTAGATAATTCCGAAGTGCCCTCTCACCGACAACGTCTCCAAGACGACCAATTTAGGCATGCTTGCATTTGATTGGCTGAAATGGAGGAGGGTCTTTTGCAAATATTCGCTCGAACTGAAGGCTCACATGACATCACATTCAAATATCGTACTTACTGCCAGACATGGAGGAAGCGAGAGATGATCTGTGTGTGCTGACAACGGTTACTCCTTTTCTCGTTGAACGGTAAGTTATTAGGTCTCAGGGCTGTCAGTCCATACAGGCCCGGCGTTTGGGGGTTAATTTGGGGGGCTTTGCCCCCCCGCCTCTGCCTCCTTGCCCCCCCATTGGCTGTTAGCCCAAATCAGAAAAACTGAGACTGCGAGAGTATTGAGTGTGGGACGAAAAGTGCGTGTGAAGAAATACTCTTTAGCTAACTTACTAGTGTGATAACTAACAAAACAACTTACAATAATGGACATAAGGAAATTCTTCCGACCACCGCCACCTGATAAAACTACCCCCAGTAGGCCTACGTCAGAGCAAGCTAGCACAGACGAACAAGCTAGCAGCACAGCGGCAGAGCAGGCACCTAGCAGCACAGAAGATCAAACTAGCAGAGGACAATGGCGTCACAAGCAGCAGTATGGCAAGTTGTCCTTTGCCATCACCGAGCCCAAGCTACAGTGGACTTTCCAAAACACAAGGTGCCCCTCCAGATGATCTGGGAGAAGACAAACCCGCTCAGGTCATTCTGAATAAGTTTCCCGTTCGCCTTTTCAAGGGTCAAAAACGTTCATTTGTTGGCCTATGGTACAACCGCAGAGACTGGTTAGAGTACAGTGTTAAAACTGATGCGGCATTTTGCTTTGCATGCCGAAAGTTTGGAACAGTAGATTCTGTGTTCACAAAAACAGGTTACTGTGACTATAAACACGCAGCAGAGTCAGAGAGAGGATTACGCAAGCATGCGGAGTCTAAAGAACACATGGAAAGTGTGGCAAAGTGGCGAGAGAAAGAAAGAAGGACTGATTCTGGACAGGAGATTTCCACCCTGGTGAACGAAGGGCAGCTAGCTAGGAATCGGTATTATCTTGCTGCTATTATCGACATGTTACAATTCCTGGCCATAAATCGATTGCCTTTCAGAGGAAGCGTGGAGGCATTTGATTCTCAGGAGGATGCAAGCTGCGGTCTGTTTTTATCATTGTTTGAATACACACTTAGAAAAGACCCAGAGCTGGCCAAGATCCTTCAAACAATCCCCCAAAATGCCAGGTACTCATCACACGAGATCCAAAACCAACTGCTTAAGATCATGAGTGATCTACTAATGGATGAAATTGTACATGAAGTCGGTGATTCTTGGTTTACAATCAAAGTGGACGGGACCCGAGACCCAACTGGGTGTGAAAACATTTCTATCGTGATCCGCTTTGTAGCAGACAATTTAGAAGTTAGGGAGCGTTTACTAACGATTGCTACTGCAGATGCGGGCGATGCCAAAACCCTTGCAAACACTATAATCACAGAGCTACGCAGAGTTGGATTAAGTACATCTAAAATCCTTAGTCAGGTGTATGACGGAGCATCAGTCATGTCCGGGAAGCACGGGGGTGTTCAGAAGATACTGCAAGACCTACTCGCCAGAGAGATACCCTACGTGCATTGTTTTAATCATCAGCTCCACCTAGTTGTTATAAATGCAATGTCAAATGAGGGAGCAATCGAGGACTTTTTTGGAGTTTGTGGGTCTCTCTACAAATTCATAAAGAAACCCACCGTCGCAATCAACTATAAAGGGGAAAAGCTTAAACGCTTGCTCGAACAGCGGTGGACTGGCCACCTAGCTACCGTCACAGTTGTGCTCAAATCATTTGAGGACATTTTCTCTCTGTTGTCAGAGATTGACAGCAATCGTGCCTTTGGAACTGATTTACGAATTGAGGCAGCAGGTCTGATTCGGGCTATTTCAGAGCCGAGCTTTGAATTCATTGCACGCATGGTGCAGAAGATCTTACAGTTGCTTGATGCCCCTAACAAAACGCTTCAGTCAGAACAGATGGATTTGCTGTCCGGGATGGGGTTGGTGAAAAGCGCGTCTGAATGCGTTGCGCAACTGCGCTCTGAAAGCGAGTTTAACCTCATCGTGGGACAGTGTCGGGAGACAGAACGGCCACAAAAGAGGAAACGGACCGTTAACAAAGCTCTCCAAGGATATCTCGTAGAAGACACTGTTGGTCAGTGTCAGCAGCGTGATACTGACGAGGAGAAAACCGAACTGCGGAGATTATTCTACAGCACCTTGGATGCGGTGGGGGAAGAAATACGCAAGCGTTTCAGTGAACGTAACAGTGAACTAATGACCGCTCTTCAATCACTGGACCCAAACAGTGAAGCTTTCCTGGATGTCAAATGTGTAAAGCCCATTCTGACTTTATCAAGCACTGAAATAGTTGAAGCAGAATTTGTGGTTGCTCGCCAGTTCCTCAAAGCAAACATGCAGACCACCGACGATGAAACATGGACAATCTCACGAATTGTCAAAACATTCCATGGCGCACTGGAGGCTATGCCAACTGTGCTGACGGCCTTTAAACATGCTCTTACATTTGGAGCGTCAACTGCAATGTGCGAGAATTCTTTCTCCACATTAAAAGGTGTTCTCACAGACAACAGACTAAGCATGCTGCACCAACGAAAAGCACATTTAGTGCAACTGTCCTTCGAAAGAGACTTAACGAAAAGATTTGCTACTGAGCAATGGAAGGAGGCAGTAATGAGGAGATTCAACTCTGCAGGGAAACGCCGACTGCAGCTCTACTAAGTGAGTAGGGTAGGCCTAAGCTATATAGCTAGCTACAGTGTTTATTGTGCTGTAGCGGACTCCTTTTTGCGACTTATTCAGAGACAGAATGCGCCACTAGGGCTATAAAAAGGGCTGCGCCCCTTCTTTCTCTTTGGTCTTTGTTGGGCTAATAAATGCAGCGCAATTGCGTGTGCAACGAGAGAAGTTGTTTTGCCTCATCCTTGCAGAATCTACGTACGGCACTAAAATGCTATTATAATCTGCCACCATTGCTGATGTTTTTGTCATGTATGACAACTGGTTTTCATACGCAGTTTAAGTGAAATTTGCGCTAGTAGGTTAATAATAGGTCTGTATGTATGTATGTATGTATGTATGTATGTATGTATGCGAGATTGCGAGACCAGTGGGAAATGCAATGCTGCCCCCCTGTGGTCATCACATGCCCCCCTTACAATAAGGTTCTAGAGCCGGGGCTGAGTCCATACCTCATGCATGGACGAAAATTTTGTCTTTCAGATGACCGTCTTACTCCCTTTCCTGAGGAAAGTTTCCTCTATTGCCTGCACTGCACAGCACACATACGTAATTTTGTCCATGCCAACACGTTTTGTACTGTTTGTTACGTTTCATGTTTATGCCACGTTTCATGTTTAGTGTTTGTCACAGTTTATTTTCTGTTCATGTCATGCTTGTGTTGTTTATGTTACGATGCAGTTCATTGTTAGCATACACATTTCCATGTTTTTCCGCAGCCTTGCGTTCATGCTGTTTCTTTCTCTTGCTGTCGCTCACGCTTCCCTACTCTGGTTACTGAACTTGTGCATGGATACCGATTTTGAGACTGCCTTCTCCCTCAGTACTGTATTTTTGGTTTGGCTGGATTTATTGGTTTTTGGACTTTGCTTGTGTGACTACCATTTTTGGATGTCCCCATAATAAAGCCCTTGCGGGCATTTATTATTACGTCAGTGTTCTGAGTCGTGCATTACGGGTCCAACCCGCACACATCCGTCTCAAAGAGACATCAGGAGCTTTTTCACCACCCAGACTAGCATAAGTAATCTGTAGTAAACGAACTAGCCAGTAGCCACGTTGATTTAAAATGAAAACCTGCTAGCTACCTAACGTTGTCATAAAATTAGTTCTTACCGTGAAAATCCCTGACCTGTTTAAAATTTGAAACAGATGTTAAGGTAAATCTATCACCACGGCGGCACTGTCACCACAAGTCAGCATACCGGAAAATGCCCTTTTTGAATCCAAAAAAATGAATGAAAATAAAAAGGCTAGTCTGTTCTGCATACCTGTTTTTTGCCACAGCTACATCATAGCTATGATAACGCGGAGCTGTCAAAACTATAATAGCGTGGAAACCCTTTAAGAAAAAACTAAACTAAAAGCCTAGCCTATGGATTTGATAACTGTCTGGACTAAACGGGCCACTTTTTATTTCATAAAACTCAAAAGTAAGCTAAAGATATCCAGTGAGCACAAGTAGCTTACACTAGACTAAGCCTACTAGTTCACTATTTTTAATACTCTCTTTTTTCTGTAAGTATAAACTTTAAAGGTTATTTTTTTATTGTTGTTTATTTATATATGCATACATACAGTTGTGTTTAAAAAAATAGCAGTACAACATCAGTAACCAGATGGACCACTGTTATTAGTAGTAGTGATATTTCTGCATGCCAAATAATTTACTTGTAGATGTAGTAGTGTAATAGAAAAACAACAGACCCAACTGTCATGACATGCACGCTGCTTGTTCTGAGTAATTGACTCATTCATTGAAAGGGGCGTGTTCAAAATAATAGCAGTGTGGAGTTTCATGAGAGAATTCATTAATTCTGTGAAAAAACAGGTGTCATTAATTGTCCTTTATTAAGGAAGAAGGGAAGCAAATGTTTCACACATTGTTATAAAATATATTTCCTTCCGAATTGCTAAGTAAAATGGGCCTTTCCAAACACTGTTCAGAGGAACAACGTAATTTGATTAAAAAGTTGATTGGAGAGGGGGAAACATAAAGAAGTGCAGCAAATTATAGGATGCTCAGCTAAAAATATCTCAAATGCTTTAAAATGGCAACAAAAAACTAAAACACGCAGAAGAAAATGAGCAACTACTGTTAAAACGGATTGAAGAATAGTCTGAATGGCAAAGATTCAATCATCACCTCCAGAAAGATCAAAGATGATCTAAAATTACCTGTAAGTCAGAAGACATTTGATCAAAGCTAAGCTATCAGCAAGAAGCCCCCGTAGAGCACCATTGTTGAAAAAACGGCATGTGCAGAATCGGTTAAAATTTGCCAAGGAACATTGATTGGACCAAAGAGAAATTACGTAACATTCTGCGGATTGATGAGAGTAAAATAGTTCTTTTTGGGTCTAGTGGTCGTCGACAGTACGTCAGACGACCCCCGGGTACTGAATTCAAGCCACAGTACACCGTGAAGACCGTGAAACATGGTGGCGCAAAAATCATGGTATGAGGACACTACAGTGTTGGGCCTATTTATCGTATACCAGGGATCATGGATCAGTTTGAATACATCAAAATACTTGAAGAGATTATGTTGTCGTATGCCGAAGAGGAAATGCCCCTGAAATGGGTGTTTCAACAAGACAACGACCCCAAACACACGAGTAAGCGAGCAACATCTTGGTTCCAGACAAAAAGGATTGAGGTAATGGAGCGGCCAGCTCAATCCCCCAACCTCAACCCCGAAGTTTTATGGCCTACCTTGTAGTCATGTAGCTATCTGAGTCATGAACCTATATTATGTGCGGTTTGCATATGAAATGATAGAGAATGCATTTCGGACATATAAATGAGCTCCCTACAAATATTACAGCTGTAAAAGCAATAGTGAAGAAAAACGTCAGCACCGTTAGCTGGAGTCTCCAGAGAAAAATTGGAGGAATACAGCCATTCATTTAAGAAAACAGCCCTTCATTTATCTGCTTTTGGTATAGTAGGCCTATACATATATATTAGCTATACTAGCCAGAAGTCTGCGACACTCATTTCTCCTTAACTTAGGTCTGGGTGTCTTACGCCAGTTCATTTTTGGGGATCCAGAATAATGTGTCCAAAACACCCTTCCCTTACACACCTCAACTTAAGGGTGTGTAGTCAGACTCTTCCCTCTTCATCTATTTCGTCCTCCACAGATGACAAATGAAACTGCTCGGCCCGACTCATTGCAGCACACATTTTACAGTTACCACGTGGACACCACTCGTTTACACGGCCGAGGCAGTCCTGAGTCAGCTCTGGATCTGGCCGTGTATTCGGACTCAAAACAGTAGCTAGCCTTCCACCTACGATTCAAGTAAAACTTCTCTGAATGTATCGTCATCTAGTGTATAGTCCACAAAATCGTTGGAAACCATTGTACTGGAATTGGAAACTTAGCTCTTTGTGCTAGCTCACAGAGCTAATACTGTTTACAGTTGTAATAGCAGGTTCCCCGCCTCTCTCTGTGAGTTTGGTCAAAGCCTCTTTCGCATAGCATGGGAGGTATCTTACCACTGTAGTTTTTCAAAAATTAGGAAGTTTGCCTTGATCTGTTAAATAAGGTTAATGTTGTTTTTCAGTGGAATCCCCCTTTAAATGATTATTATTGACACCATTATTGCATAATCACATGAAACATATTCATGCAGTTCAGGAAATACATTGAAATTTTCATTTCAATTTGCATTATCATTTGAATAAAGCTAATTATAAACTGTGCAAATCTCTGTTTAAATGAAATGTCAATATGTGTATATGAAATGTCAAATTAAAATGAAATTACTAAATTAGAATTTTCATTTTGAGACAAAATTTGTGAGTGGGAAATTTAAATGCCATTTTACGCATTGCATTTTCATTTGAGTTTTGCCTGCGATATGCTTCCATATCACACAAACAAAGAAGGCAACGGCCAAGTTTAAAAAATATTGTAGCAATTATTTTATTGGCTGACTGCATCACATGTGCACTTTCTTATATGTCCAAAAGCATTACATGTTCACATCATTAATTTTGCCTGTGTAACCTGCAATTGGCTACTTTGATCAAATGTTATTGGCAGATGTATAGCTAAATCCACTATTGGGAAAATTGTTGATTGAGGGACTGGAGCATTTGTGATGACGAAATCGGCAGGAAGGAGAAGGATAAATACAAAAATAACCCAAGTTTTGGGCTTTATTGTGTAGATGGGTGAAGTTGTACCTTAATTCTGCATGGTTACATAAGGTCAGAAGGTACAGAACTTAATGTTCTTAAGGGCTGAGAGTCTGTGGTCATTGTGGTCATTTCTGTAGGAAACCCTGAAAAGTCACAAACTCTCTGTGCTGTATACATGTACAGTAGGTATGGGGCATGCCCCACCAAGCCGTAACTTGGCAGATGGCATACCTGCCATCCAAATATCTCTGTTATTTACAATTATAACATGGTGTTTTTGCTAGCTTGTTTTAATAAGGAATTTGATGGCACAATGTGGTAATGTTGGTAGATGTATGAACCGGGCACTTGCTTATGGCTGTCCTTGGCTGTTTCTGGATTTTTATAACTGGCCGGGAATAACCGTTATACACTGTTATTTTCTCATTTAATTTCAATATAGACCAAATGCCATCAAGGTGCATCAATTAAGTTTATCTATTATTATACATTCACTAATAAGCTACCTCTAACCTTAAACAATTTTGACACTAATTATGCAATGAAGTTTGAGCTGCTGGTAGCTGCAGTAGACTTGGCTATGAAAGAAAAAAGTTTATCTTTAAAAAAAAAATGCAACTGTGCACAAAATAATGCACAACATGAAATGAGCCAGGCCGCACTATTATTAGGGCTGTCCTGGGGTGACTCACTACCAATTTTACGAGATGTACAGTAGTAAGATACTTTGACGCCATTCATTTATATTTGGAAGCGTTGAAAGAAGAATGAATGACACCAATATTAGTGGACTGCAAACTGCCAATGAACACTGACAGCAGAAAGCCCCTCACTCCTGTGTATTACCCCCCTCTGTGCTTTGTCTGGTTGGTTTGGTTGGAGAACCTGACACTTGCTGTGTCACTGTGAATGTTTGTGCGTGTTCATCATCTCAGTCCAGGACATGACAGTTAGGACTGTCAATTGGACAAAACAATTTAAGTTGAAATTATATTTAATTCCAAGACCTTGACCAGAAATAAGCGGGTTAGATAATGAATGTATGGATGGATGGATATTGTATTAAAAAAACAACAGCGATTTGAATATTTTTTCTGAAAACGTCAAGATTGAATCATAAATGCATTGCCATGAAATACTCTTGGGCACTTCCCGTTATGCGTTTATGTCCACAAGGGGAAGCAAGAAGGTAGGCACAACAACAATGAAGGTAGCATATATACATTTTTGGTTTTGGCAAAAAATATATACTCACATTGAGAGTAGTACCACACAGCGAGCAATAATAAACTGAGCAACATCCCGGAAGTAGTGAACGAATGAAGGAACGAACGAACAAATGAGTGAGCCAAATGGACAAATATTTTGAACGGACGGAGCCAAAATATGCGGCTCATCCACAGAACCATATAGGGACTAGAAAGGATAATGCCTTCTCAACATGGCCCTTTTTTGGCAGCCCATGGTTTTTTCTCTGACTAGCATCGTGACGATCATTTCACTCCTGTTTTTTGTTTTTTTGTTAGCTAAGTTAGCTAGCATCCAGAGGCGTAGATAGCACAGGCTATCATAAAGCCTGTTTGTAGTACACCTCACAATGGTAGCTAGATTCTAAATAAAATAAAATAAGCCAGTCACTTTACAATACTTGGCTGTAATTAATTTGTAGCCTTAACGTAAGCTCCTCCTTCAGCAGAATTCTAGTTCGAACATCATTTAAGCCTAACTGCAATTTACATGTTGACGTTCCTATTCATTAACTGTAAGCCAGTTTTATTATCAAAAATGAGAAAGAAATATGCAGAGAAGACTTACAAATTTGAATTCCAAAAGACTTGGATCAAGAAGACAACTTTTTAAAAGTATAATTAGCCTATAGCCTCCTTCAGTAATCCTCTCAGTAGCCTAGCTGCTTGGCAACAGGCTCTAAAATGCCCACATAGGTTATCTGGAGCAAAAAATAAATACATAAAATAATAAAAATATTGAATAGGTCTATGACATGATTATGTTCACATATTTAAAGAATGGTTATTATATCTGCTTGTTTTCTTTGATGAATCCACTGCTTTTGTTAGGCTTGGCAGTCTTAGACTTTCCGTAGACCAGCCTTGCCCTACATATAAGGCTATCTAATGATTAATGAGAAATTGTGATAGAAATGCCCACGGTGGTAGCCTATTTTGCGGATATAGCCTGCCAATAACATCACTTTTAATTGTGCACTATGAAAGATTTTTTGCCTTGCTGTGGTCCTGTGCTTACAATCAAAAAAGTCTCCTCTATTCTAAACCCAGCCCACTCCCCTCCATTGAGGTAGAGATAGTCTGGCACGGGCAAGAAAGACACGAAAAATGTCAAGTGAATATAAAATGAAAATAACATTTTTAGTAACATGCATTGTTCTAAAGCAAATTGAATCAAATTAATTTTACTTGTAGAGCACATTTTACAGTGAAGTTACTGTCACAAAGATGCTGAACAGAGACCAAATCACAGAACAGAAGGACACAGACTTGGAAAGGTTATAAGGACGGCTGACACTGCTGGCTTGTAATGGCCCGCTCAGCAGTGAGTCCAATTATCTAACCGACTAGCTGAGTGTGAAAAAGTAGAAAATGCAACATCCGCCATTTCTCTCCGGTCTACCTTCCTGTCGTTTCCCGTGTTTTTCAATTCACCCTATCTGTCTGTTCCGTGTTTGTGCAGGCTGGGCGTGGTTCCCTGTTTTTGTTCGTTAGCATTCAGCACACACTTTAATTATCCCATCAGTACCCGCACACATTCCTCACTCCTTTTAGTTATTCTATTAGCCTTTTCACCTGTTCCCCTCCTTATTTAAGTTCCCTTGTTTCACTGTCACTTCGCCAGTTCGTTGTTTGTCTCTGCTCTGTTCTAGACATTCCCCGGCCATTCTGTCTGTTTGTGTGATGGATATAGTAGCGGAGAATCAAACGCAGAGGTGAGGGAGATCAGACAAGTCACCCACACAGGTGAGGACCAATAAGGGAGATATAACATGAAAAGAAAAACAGGAATTAATTCCTGACAGCTAACCAGTTAAATTAAATCTACCCAGGAAAAATAGGGTGAACTCTAATAGAATGAGTGAAACACAAATCTAAATTTCCCGAACTCATTAATAGAGCCCAAACGGGAGACTAGAAAAGCAAAGAAAACCCATTCGGAATGTAACTCTACAACGTCCGATAGAAGGTGAAACAAAACAACCATCGAAAGAAAACACTTCAAATGAGCTCCACTTTTCGTAGAGAACATCATGGGAATAAATAGCGCAGAACACTAACAGGAGGAAACGCAATCCTATACCTGAACAAGCTAAAAGCAAGTCCCTCATGAACATAAACAAGTTAATATCACGAGGTCACTTAAACCTGGCTATACCTGGCTCAATGTACAAATTAATGACAAAGAAGCACCGGAGAAGCGAAAGTGAGGAACTTAAATACCCCGCAGAGGTATTTGAGCAAAACCCCGGGACGGAACGAGGGAAAAAATCTGATTGATTCTCAATGGGAGATAAATCAATGGAACACCCAAACAGCAAACGAGGTTGAAAAAAAAACACTCAAACAGTGGCGACAAAAAATTCCCAAAAACTAACCTTTTAAAACAGGTTAGCCCCTCCTATATGTATCGCCTTCTTTGTGATGTTTGACGTTACTCGGCCATTGTTTGTCGTTTCTAACCTGTAAGTCTGATTCCAGTTTGTCCGTCCAGCCCGCTTCCCTGTTCCAGTCATCCTGCATTCAACCCTCTGCTGCTACCCTGACCGTCACCAGTTCCCTGCTTGTTTGTTTGTCCTGTCACCTCCTGCCTGAATAAGTACACTCCTGCAATAGTTTTTGCCTGAATCTTTCTCTGAGTTCTGCATTTGGTTCCATTCCAGGTTTGGAAACCATAACACTACTAGTAATATCTCAGTCTTATCAGAGTTCAATAAGAGGAGATTTTGGTCGTTCAGACTGGCCTCGAGATTAGACAACTGATCAACTTCACCTGGCTTAATTGGTATATAAAGTTGTGTGTCATCTGCATAGCAGTGGTAGTTGACACCAGGTCTGCTTATCCACCATGTCCCAGAGAGAGAGCATGTACAGAGAAAAGAGCAAAGCACCCAAAACCGATCCTTGTGGTACTCCAAAGTTTACCCTAGAAAGCTCAGAGGACTTATTGTTAACCCTAACAAACTGGGATCTATCAGAGATAGGATTTAAATCACATAAAACCTTAGCCAGTGAAACCAACTAAATTTTGTAGCCTGCGGTGGAGAATAAGGTGGTCTATAGTATCAAAAGCGGCACTTAAAGGGATTTTTCACCTTTGTGTGACAGAAGTAATTTTGTGGAGCCTACCCCATTGTATTTGCATAGCAGCTGTCCCTGCTGACCATTAACGGCATCCTCGGTAGTCCCGGTTGTCAGGCTTCCCATTCACTCCCATTCATTTTCGGGAGCTCACCAAAATTAATTGTTTTAAAGCACACACTAACTACGGCAGATAATACATCGATAAAACAGAACACTTCTGGCAATATTGACGAGAACGGACTTGGATATCCCATTGCGTGATGGCAGATGAGACCATGGGGATAAGCTTACAACTAGGCTACATTTTTAGTTCTCATTTCATCAATAAAGGAGACTGCAATCTTTCTATGAATGGAAATGAGGCGAGAAATATCTATTAAAATAGCTGGATATTTACCAAATTTTAAACATATTTGTATAACCAAGCAGCGTGTTACGTTTCTGTCATGTTTATGCCATGTTTCATGTTTAGTGTTTGTCACAGTTTATTTTCTGTTTATGTTACAATGCAGTTCATTGTTTGCATACATATTTCCATGTTTTTCCGCAGCCTTGCGTTCATGCTGTTTCTTCTCTTGCTGTCTCTCACGCTTCCCTAATTGTTTCATTCTCCCTTGTCTAGTTACTAATATACTAACATTAGATCAGGATTGGGTAATACTAACTATCTAACCATGTGTTCATGTTTACTTTACGTTTCTCGTGCATGTTGATTACTAATTTACTAACGCTAGGTCAGGATAGGTTAACTACTAACGATTTACTAATTGCCTCGTTACGCGTCTCATTTTCTCAAGCTGTTGTGAATTTCCTGCTGCTCTCAAGCTAAATGTTTGCACCTGTCTACACCTGCATTTAAGCTCAGTGTTCATGTCTGTTTGTTGCGAAATTGTTGCCTTAGTTTACGATTGTCACTCTTGAGCATTTTTCCATTGTTTTGACCACCGTTATTGATCTAGCCTGTTTATTGACCATCGTTACTGCCTGCCTATTGTTTCCTCTGCCTGTTTTTGACCACGAGTTTTGCCTGCTGTCTGTTTGTACCTCTGCCCCGCGGATAGGACTTCGGTCTGACTCCTGCTACGCCTCACGAGTCACGACTACGAACTTTGCTTTTTCCCTGTTTTGTACTTCTGCTCCGCTGACAGCTACTCTGGTTAACAAACTCTTGCATGGATACCAATTTCGAGACTGCCTTCTCCCTCGGTACTGTATCTTTGGTCTGGCTGGATTTATTGGTTTTTGGACTTTGCTTGTGTGACTACGTTTTTTGGATTTCCCCATAATAAAGCCCTTGCGGGCGTTTATTATTACGTCAGTGTTCTGAGTCGTGCATTACGGGTCCAACCTGCACACACCCGTCTCACAGCGTTCTGTCCTTCAGAGTAGGGGTGCACAAAAGATGGCCCAGGGATATCGATCTCATTGTTCAACTGCTGACAATAGCCATGTTTTAATAGGCTACCTAAAAGCTAAATGAAAGAGGAAAGGTTTGTGGAAATTAGCAGGAAATTCACAAAAAGCATCATCACTGTTAATAGTGAAATTAACATAATTTAAGGCTTTGCTCAATGCTGCAAGACAGAAAACCGTATGATGAAACCAAACATTTGTTATTAATGTTACACTCATTGTCAGTGCATCTCTCTTTGCTGGGATGTAGTCTACTTACACTTAGAACACATGTAGTTAATATTTTAATATAGATTTTTTAAAATGTCTGTCATGGTTATTGGCAGCCTCTGCTGTTTCTGCGGTCGTTGTTCTTATTGATGGCGGCGGGGCGATCTATTGGATTATTTCCGCCTCCGTTTCGGTGTTTGGATATCTCCCGGCTATTACTCGCACCTGTTTTGAGTTTCCTGCCGGTTATAAATAGCTCAGGACTTCAGTCTTCCTACACTTTGAGATTGTCTAAACTGTTGACAAACGAAGTCGGTAAACGGTATAGGAATTTGTTCACTGCATTTCCGATTTGTACAAATAAGAAACACAGGAAGTCCGCTTATAATTAGAATTAGATTGGTTTGTTAATTTCTTTCCAATCTTTCGTTTTATCCTTTATCTCTCAACCCGTTACCTTTTGTGTTCAGTTATTTTTTTATTTCTTTCCTTTACCCGTTTATCTGGGTTTTTTTTTTTTGTTCCTCAACCTCCTGTTATGCCTAATTAATTTGTGCGTGAGGTTATTTTGTTATTTATTCTTGTTGTTTATCGAGATACGCCTCTGTTTTTTGAGGCTGTTTTGATTTGCCTTGTGATCGCTATGATTAGCTAAAGCTTTTAGCATTTAGATTAAGACTTTTTCCCCAACGACCTAGCTCAAATTCTACAACTCTAATCGCTAAAGTAGACATTGCAATATGACGGGCGTGACATGGACTAATGCTTTTGATGGATGACATTTCTGTTTATTGTGCAGTTTTTAAATAAACATTTATAATTCTACAATACCGGAAATTAATTGTCCATTGACTTAACATTGGGGCATAAATTTGCTAGCAACCGAATGCTAATTGAAAGTTTACAACAGTCTCGTGCAATGCGAGATTTCTTACTCGCTCTGTCTCTGAAGCTCTCATCTTCCACTGCACAGAAACCAGCCGTAGGCTATCGTTAACGTTACCAATTGTTAACCTGAATGTCCAAGGCGAGTTTTGAATTTTATGTTTAACGTTTTTCTGAATCACAAGAAGTAACGTTAGGGGCAAATCAACTTGAGAGAGCAAAATGGATAACGTTATTTTGCCAGTTCCGTGACCACAGCAGTTCCACACAACTCTGACCGAACAACAGCAACTGTAACGTTAGCTTAGATAGCTACCGTTACTGAGTGACAAAGCTAGAAAAAATATCGCTAACGTTACTATCTAACTTTGTTAGCGAGATAAAAAACCTAATTTATGGCAACCTAGCTAGGTGTACTAACGTTACTGCTTTCAGACATGTCCAAAATATTATCTGTAACGTTAATGAAGCTACAAGCACCACACAGTGTGAGCTATCAACTAACCTTAACATTAGCTACAAACCCCACACGGTTCGTCTTTAAAATAGCCAGATGTTTCGCCGAATATAGTTTTGGCAGAATGTCCTGTTAATTACACTAAATCCTATCAACACAACACAGTTGAAGAGTGATAGTTTTAACATTACATTTTTAGCCAGTATAACAGTAACATTAGCTCAGTTTTAACGTTAGGTTTCTAACGTTAAATCTGGCCATAGGCAGATCAAGCATAGCTATGTGTAACATTATGATGCATGGAACATTTTTAGTGTGATGGAGTAGACACTCCTACATGATTTTGAATCGGTCATTAACATTACAGATGTCCTATGATAACAATTACTTTACAGACATTGTCCTGAAAACGTATCTTGTCCGAATAGGGCTAAATAAAAATATATAATATAATACTAATCAACATAAATTATTTTTACAGACCTTCTGCATATGGGCAGTTTTAGCAACCTAACGTTATAACCTGAACATAAGCATGGCAAGCTGAGTTAATACTTAACCTATGTGCTTCGTCAGCTAGCCAGGTCTGCACAGTGCACACTTTGGGAGTAAGGTTAGCGTTAGCTGAGCAAGCACGATACGTTTCTTAGTGCAAAATGTTTCAAAGAAAACCTTCATTATCCCTATCCACGGTGGCCCCCTCGTGGTTGTCTTCGACTTCTCAATGATGCGTATTATGTAAAGTAGACTATATAGGCTATTTTATGTGATGATTCTGACAAATATTTATTCCGTTGCAAATTTATGAATGGTACAGCCTTTTCTTCAATTTGAAATCCCTGATAAGTGTAGAGCTAAAATTTGGCTGAGTGGTGCTCATTTGAATTTCCTGTCTTTTGCAGCTTTTGACCAAGCCAAACTTCACACTTAAAACATAGATTTTTGTTATTAATATACTGTAGGCTACGTTGCTTTGGTTAAAAGTGTCTGCTAAGAAGAATGCATCTGGCTCATCGTTACTGCTGTCTCCGACGAATGCAGTTGTAATTGGGGATTCAACGTAATTGTTGCCCGTGGTGTTAAGGATTTTAGCGTGTAGCCCAGGCACGTGGGGAGGGGGGGGGGGCTCTGGGTGCCAGAGCACCTGCCCTTTTTGCTCCAAGTGCCTGATGTGATGTGACAAGGGATGTAGGAAGCGGTTAAACTTGTCCGAAATTTTAATTGTACCCGGAAAAAAACACGTTCGCTATGTAGTCTACTTTTAATTTGAAAGGCATGCTGTCAGAGCACAGTCCACAAATCATCATCCATCTGAGTGTTGAGGGCAGAGCAACCAATCACAACAATTGGAATGGTATGTCGGACTCAGGGTCCTCTGCCCAGAACTCCAGTAGTATCTAGTAACAGTGGTGCGCTGCGTAGTCTACTGCGAGTAGGGATGGGTATCGTCTCCATAATTTTGTTTAAAAAAAGAGATGTTGTGAAAAGAATTAAGTTATTTTATTATTACTTTTAGCAGAAATAACAACGGTTATTTTGATAAAATGAAAATAAATCTGTTTCCTGAGAGTATATAATGATGGGACCAATTGCTATAAATAAATGTCTGGTAGTGCGTTTTGTTGCTGCTTCACTACAAATACAATACACTTAAATGAATAAGATTATAGATTAACAAAAAACAATAGTTCTTGAGCTTCTCAGAATAATAGTTATAAATAATAAATAATACAGCGGTGGTGAATGGGTTGGGCTTGGGTGTTTGTCTTGAACTGCTCTCCCCTGAAGGAGTGGGGGCTGCCGCTTGACTGACGATAGCTATAGAATGAGGAACATGTTTCAAAAACTTTTTAAACTAATGCTGACGTTGCGAGAATACCAGTGTTATTATAACATAGTAACAACGCTGGACACAGAAAATGCCTTGTTGCTCCAAGGCATTCTCTGTTACCTATTGAGTGTTTTAGCTCTGTGTTTATATAATGCGGGCGAATAAGCTAGTTAACATTAGACAGAAAATTCACTATTTAAATTACTTTTCTGTGAGTTTTCGGGAAATATATGCCATGTAGCTACATTACGAAAAAGTAACATAATTCTTTGGAGCAACAATACTTTGTCGTTCCAGGCCATTTAACATACAATACATCATTGTTACGATGTGGCTGGCCATCTAGTAAATGCTGACAATGTTATTTTAATAACTATGGAGTTTTGTCTTATAACGAATGTTACCTTGACTTGATGAGGTCCAGACAGTCACGTTATTTTGGGGAATTGCATCAGCTTCGGAGCCGTATCAAGGGCTGCACCAAAGGGAATGGCGTTGCGGCCACTTTGCTGATGTAGTCAAATACACTGCACTGCTTCAGATTTATGGCATGTTGTATTTGTAAGTGTTTCATTAGATTGCTAGTATTACTCCCCTTACACGCAACATATTTTTACATAAATTGCATTTTGCTGTGTTTACGTTCGCTTTGGTAAAGTGGGCCCACACTTTTGAACGTCTTAACCTGTCTGCCATCAGTGCCACATGACTGGAGTGCACAGAACGTAAACAGACAACATTGGGCCTTATTCATGAAGCGTTCCTAAATATACGCATATATTTATGTCCGAAGGGAGTTGGTACAAAACATTTACGCCGGATTTATCAAACCATGTGTAGAAGGTAGATTTTTCATATTCACACACGATGCGTGTCCACGTTATTTTGTTATTAGCATAAATACATGCCCATGAATTGCCTTATATGGAGACTGTCACTTCCATTTAAAGGTCCATACCTAGTCAGAACGGCCCAGAAAAAGCAAAGGAAAGAATTATTCTGACACTGAAATCTAAGTTTTATTAGCAGATGTTCAATCAAGGGGGAAAAAATAGTTGAATATTGTCAGTATCGGCATCATGAACTGGTAAAGTAAAGGCCTAGCAGGAGATAACATGTACAAGCGCATTGCTTTATCGCAGCCTGAAAATAGATTAAACGTTAATCATTTTGTAATTCTGTTGGGGTTCTGTGTATTGTGAGTTGTGGTTTTAAATCAGGTAATCACATCGTCTACCTTATTTTAGAATCTCTCTGGCGCATTCTAATTGCGGTCACATTGATGCGCGTGTCCCACACAGCTCAGGTTTTACCGGGATAGAGCCTGCTGGCTACATTCTAACCGGTTAAAAAACTTTCAATTTTAAATAGTTTATTCAGTTTTCCCCCTGAACGTGAGACGGCGTTTTCAGACTTTTCAACAAAATGTGCACTGAGGTGTGCAGTCTATGGTACCGATAACATTGGACAGGTTGGCAATTTCATAAAAACCCCGCTTTACCTCCACCTGTCTTTGCATCTCGTTGGGGAACTGGATGTACAGTGGCATTAGCTAGATTAAGCGGTTGACCACAATTACAACCCTGGCGACAGACATGTAAGTCACTTTAAAGCAAATTTCGTTCATTGGTTAAATGTGTGTTTTAATTAGCTTAGCCTATGTAAGGTAATGTAGAATTTAAATTTTTAGCAATTTAGAAAAAATAGCGTTATTTGTCTAATTAAACAGCTTCATAGCCTAAAATTGATTAATAGGCGTAATCTAAAGTGTTTGCTTTTTACAATCATAATTTATTACGTTTGCAATGTGTATTTCAAAGGCTACATTTAGTCTTGTGAATTTAACAGAAAATAAAAATAAATTAATATTCTAATTATCACTCAGACGTCTAAGAAGCTACATTTACCAGCATTCTGAATTTACGAACGCGGTACGAGTGGTCTTGACCATGTGTACAATTTGTTAGTACGTCCGATCAAATCTCAGATACCAGAAAATTGATGAATGCCAAAATACGTGCAAAATTGCAAATACAAACAATTTACGTACAAATTCATTGTGCTCACGTTTCATGAATGAGGCCCATTGAACGTAATTGCCTGATGCTAACACCTCATCATTAGAAGAAAAAAAACGTGTCATTGTTAGGACCTGAGTAGAAACATATATTTTACGGTAGGTAATTTGAAAATGCCTGCCAGCTATGTTTGAATGAATTAAAGTGAATTAAGTTCAAATATCGATAGCAGCACCATTTGTTCAGGAGCTTATCTGTATTTCGGTCCTGACCAATCAGTAGCCGGTACCGGTTTAATACCGGTTCTCGATACCCGTCCCTAACTGCGAGCTAGGCTAAACTGGCTTAAAGATGTTCGCTTTTTTCAACCTGGACCTTATTGAAAGGTTGTTTCCCATCATTTATAATCGTGCATAGCATAACCTCTGATAGCTTCATTTACACACAAAAATATATATATATATTTCCGATTTATACAAATTTTTTCACCCAATTTAGTAGCCAATTGAACCCCTATTCCAATTCAATTCCTCCCGTGTAGCAACCGCTAGAGAATCACCGCTGCACAACCCCATCAGCCGGTAGTAGACGGAGGTCACCACATCCTTATTCATGGTGCGACTCCTCCAAGCTTGACCGTGATTCCAACTATTCCGACTCCGCAATATGCACAGCCATTCTCTCCGAGCCCCTCCCCCCACCCGGGAGCAGCCGCCAATTGTCGCTCCCACAGGGCACCGGCCATGCTCGGATCTGGCAGGACCAGGGCACAACCCCGATCCTCGGAGTACAACTGCACCAACTGAAAGTCTGCGCTTTTTACCGTGAGGCCCGGTTCATTTACACTTTAATGGCAGTGGGTTAAACGTGTTCTAATGGGGTAGGTAGTTTAGGTAGACATTTTCATTATTTAGATCATTGTGCTATGATAATGACGAGCTATTTTCCTCCTGATGAAATAAAGTGAATAAGGCTTGTATTTGACCTAATTTATTAACATTAGATTTAAGATGATGGGGGAGAGAGGAGTGAGGCAGACTGCAGCAGCTCAACTGAGCCCTCTGAGCCACAGCAGGTAGGAGTAATGGTGACAGGAGACAGAAGCAGTACAATGAGTAGGCCACATCTGAACCATGATATACATGTAAATATATGATTTTGTTTGTTGCTGAAGTATTTAAATAGAAACAGAATAAAATCTAATAATACAGCATTTGATCCAGCTACTTAAGAAAAGAAAGGGAGGGAGGGAAATTTTGCAAGAGTGCAATTACATTTTTTTTTCTTTAAAGATTGGTTTGTTTTGCAGTATTATTAGCTTGTTTGGAGTGCTTTTGTTTAGTTTTTTTTAACAGCAGATGAATAATTTTCTGTTCTCAAGAGGCCCTAGAAATGAGCATTAAAAAAAATTAAGCATTTAAAAACTAAAATTCTTCCCGGGGGGGCAGTGTCCCCCACAAATGCCAAACCACTTCTACGCTGGCCCCCCCTTTGATTTTTTTTAAAAAAAATTTTGTATTATATTTATTTTGTTCAAATAGTTTTTCTAGGTTTATGTTGATCCCTTTCTCCCTTTGAGCACATGCCCCTCAAAAAGGTATCTGCATGGGCCTGGGCCTATTGTTTTCCTGGTGCAAGAGTGGATGACACAGGCTACAACATCAAGCTCCCGCAATCATTAAAAAACACACAGAAGCTGTGATCATTCATGAAAATTTGAAGTTTTAAATTTTATTTAATTTTAGGCCTATAACTGTATCAAACCCATTTGCAAGCTTGTGATCTCAGGACCGTGATCATGAGGATTTGTGATCCGTGACAGTGAGAAATTCAGCCGGCTCAGTGCCGTAAATGTCAGGCTGAAAAAAGTGTGTGCTTGTTCAGTGTTTGGCTACCGTTAGTCTGAACATTCATGTAGAACTGGGATGTAAAGACGGAATTGTGTGTGGAATAAGTAGCCTATAACATACCTATCTTGTCTATCATAGCTAGCTAATACCATTGTAAAGTAAATTACTTTTTCATGAAGATATTTGTATACAAATATTGTTTATTTTCTGAAATACAACGTTATATTAATTCGATTCAAAAGGTACCCGACTTCAGCCACCTAGTTACCTAAACGTAGCTTGCTGTATAGCTAGAGGTAACGTAGCCTACTTACACGTCCAACAGAAAACACTAACTCCGAATCACATTTAATTCCCTTGCTAAACTTCAGCTGTCACCATTGAGGAAAAGAAGATCCTAGGTTGAGTCTGCTTCTTGAACCCAGAAACATCCTGAGCACATCTTAACATAATAAATACAGGCAGAGGAGCAAGGTTTATGCAATCTTTTTTTTCCAACTGAGATTGCTTGTGCATCATAGATATGACTGAGCACGGTATTATATTTTAAAGTTAAAAATCCTGCATAGTGCACCTTTGAACTATTGAGAGAATAAAGTGGTAGAAAAACGGATAATTTTGAAACAGGGAACAAGTTAGATTTTCAGTGTGCACGTAATTACATTGATTTTAACAACTGAAATGTTTAATTTTCCTATTAAAAATATATTCAAATATTGAATCTAAATTTGACAGCCCAAATGACAGATTAATTATAATAATCACACAATGTTCAAAAAACATTTTAATTGATAAAAAAAAAAAATTCTACATAAAATAGGATACTATTTGAGGAGAGGGTACTTACCAATTTTTGGACGATTGATGTGGCACCCACCATCAGAGACAACAAGCAATGGAATTCTCCAAGTGGCACTTTATGTAGCTAATTTCAGAGGAGTAAAATCCAGGGGTCAGAAAGTTAAAGTCCTGCCATGTGTTGCTTCCATCCATGAGCACAGCCAGCTGATTTCACTAATTACTTCTACCTCCTGGCTGAAAAACCCTGGTAATTAGCAAATCCAGGTGATTGGAACAAATTACTAGTCTTTTACTAGATTTCATATTTTTAAAGACAGTTGGTCAGAGATTTTATTCCATCACTAAAAAAATAATAACAAGGTGTGGGCATATACTTACTTATGAATATTATGATTTTTAATGCTTATTTATTATTATACTTTTTCTTACAAAAAAGCCTTTTTTAAACAGTACTCTCCAATGAAATGTGTGACTTCCAGTCGTATTGTAGCATCACTCCATGGAAGAGCAATGTAATGATAAAGTTTACAAATAACATTTGTTACATTTGTTACTCAGTGTGTGTGTGAATGTATGCCAACCTACAGTACACTTGCATTTCTTAACCCAAACTCCAGCAGGTTTCAATCATAAGAATTCAAGCAGGCCAAAGGTTCATCCAGTATTATTTCCCAACAGGAGGTTTATTTGTGCTTTCCCGTATTATAATTACCATCTCCTTTACAAAGCATCAGTTCACTCAGCCCTGACGTATTCTGGCACTCCGACGTCCCGTGATTAACTGTCGCAAATGATTCTTTGCGTTTTTTTCTTGTTTCCACAAACGTCAAATCTCACAAGATAAACATTCCACCAGGAGGACTAATTGCTCTTTGCCTCCCAGTGAGCAGAGGATCATTACGCTTGACCTCATTATTGGAGGATTAAACTGTGATTGAATTGATTTTGTTGATTTGTGTGGTTTTGGTGGGAAAACAGAAAAACGGCGGACCAGATCTCGGACGCTTGCTAATCGCTCCACACGCATAGAAAGGAAACTGAGTAACACAGTCCTGTTAGCCACTTCCACAGACAGGTCAGATTTAAGATTTCCACAGGGAATGACTGTAACGGAATGATAATAATCAATTTGCTGTAGCCAATTATTGAGAGTAATGGGTAGGGTTGTGTTTTATGCAGCCAAGTTTTTCAAGCAGTAATTCTGTCCTCCGGTGGCAGTTTATCAATACCTCCGTCTTGTGAAGTCAGCTGTTGAGCAATCTCCTAAATTCATCACTTAATTATTGCACACACAATGTGCTCAGGATCACTAATGCATAGTTACGCATTTTATTCAGTAAGATTCCTGTATGAATCTTTACCAGCCTATGTAAAGTATAGAACATTATTTATTATTTTGCATTTTGCTAATGATTAAGAGGGGGAAAACGATGAATCAGAAGTTGTTTTGTCGGTTAACTCTTACTTTTGTAAAGCTACAAAAAAGAGTGGAATTTTAAATCAAACGTTTAAAATGTTTTAGATTTATGGAGAAAACTGAAAGCTTGCAGAAAATCCAAATATTTTTGTCCCCTCTTTACAACACTCATACTTTCCTGTATTTGTGAATCTATCATTTCTCAAAAAACTGTACTTGGTCATTACTTCACAAATATACATCACATAGAACAACAAAGTGCATGTGCACAAATATAAATGTGCAAATATGTTAACATTTAATATTCATAGAAACTGGATTCTTCCTTGCATACACATCAATAATTTTTTTCTTGCAGTTTCCCTGATCTATACATTAATTTATGCATCCTCATATACTTATCCTCATGTAGCCAATTACTTTGTCTCAATTTTCAAAGGAATTTGTCTTTTTTTTTTCCAAGTTAAATGGTGAACTGTCCAGTGTCCACCATTCTGATGCACGCAATAAACACCAGTTTTTAGCCATTTCTGTATTTCAACACCTCCAGGTGTCTCGTCACTCAATAAGCTGAATTGTTGGAATTATTATTTTTTTTTAAACATACTTGTAGGGAAAAATACATTTCCTGTATGGGGGGGGGGTCCATTTACCATTTACCATTTCCCATTTACAAGCCTCTGGAGGCAGTGTTATGATCTGGGGTTGCTTCAATTGATCAGGTCTAGGCTCAGCAACATTATGCAGGAATAAAATTAAGTCAGCTGAGTACCTGAATGTACCGAATGACCAGCTTATCCCATCAATAGGCATATTCCAGGACGACAATACCAAGATTCATCGGGCTCAAATTGTGAAAGAGCGGTTCAGGGAGCATGAGGAATCATTTTCACACATGAATTGGCCTGAGCTAACTGATTAGCTATCTATTCAGTGCTATCTGCTAACTAACTGATTAGCTATCTAGTGCTAAAATTAATTCAGGCGCCAATCTGTTCAGACTCACTGCAGCCACCTGTTGAAATCATTCAAATGGCATGGTGGAGTGGGAGGTAGAAGGGTGGTGCAGAAAATTCAACAAATTGAAATTCAGAGATTTCATACGTATGCCTTCTATTCATAAACCCCATTTTCTGAAATGGCGAGACTTCAGGAAACATTTTGCTTAGAAGGACATTATGAAGGATGCACAAAACCCAATTGCCATTAAACAGCCTCCTCACCGGAGCAGACCGTTAAATAATTACCATAGTTAATTACTTGTTATATGTTTACTTACGAGTGGCTACAGAGACACGTAGTGAATTTAAACGGACTTGCAGGTCACAAAACCCTGTTAATGCCACTGAGTTGGCTAGTATGCTGGTCATATCACAAGTACCACATTGTTTTCCCTGTTCCCTTTCAAAGTGATACAGTTGAAAGTTTAAATGAAGAGAAAAGTGTTGAAAGGAATTGATATGGAGATCAAGCAGAGAAGCTTTGTTTCTGTCTGATAGAGCGTGGCAAATTTATTTCCAATTTCCTTCACAGTGCCTGGAAGGTGTTACAGAAACATTGTATCAGGAGAACCCTCTTGGGCACAGATGCTACATCATGGTGTTGCTGTTATAAGAGGTGGCTTCCTCAAAGTAATGAGTGCCCAGCATACTTACCAAGTCTTCTTATAATCAGTGACTTTTTAAATCAAGTTTTTTTTTTTTTGCAAAGCTGTGGGATGGTTTAAAGGATTAAAAAGGACGTTCTTGTGAAATGGCTAAAATCCCCACTCTCCAGGCAAAAAAAATCCCTCTTCCCCATATAAACATGAAGTACTTTTAAATACCTGTATTTGAAATACTTTAACCCTATAGACACCAGTAAAAAATCAGCAGTATTAAGACCAGAACGTGTTTCATATGATTGAACATTTTGGCTTATAACATGTTTTTGTTGAAAATGATCAGGGATCTGCAGAAGTGTTTTCAGATATTTTACAAATATCTAAACAGTTAACATATTTCAAACACAGTCGGTCCAGTATTATCAGAGGGCAATAAGTTAAAAGGCTATTTTTGTGCCAGTAATTGTCGAGGGCACCGTTTCTGGGGGGAAAACAGTTATAAAAGTGTTAAAATGAGAATACTGTGAATGTAATCAGTGGGCTGCTGACTCAGCAATGGCCAACCCTGTTGGCATCCTCCATGATTACAGTCATAAACCTGATGGGCACGTTGCCCGTTTAAAACACAGGATCTTCCTTTACTTGTAATGGCCGAGTTTGAAAAAAACAAATGCAACAGGAGGGTACGATAAGCAATCTCGGAAGAGATTGCCACTAAAGCGAAGCTAAGTTCGCCAGGGGGGAATGCCTATAAATAGCAAAAATACTAAACAAGGGAGAGGTACGTAAATCAAAACAAAAGTACAATCCCAAAGGGAAGGAGTGAGAACTTTAATAACCCCTATAACATAGGTCAGAACAGAATACCTCTCGCCTTCAGCACGGAAGGCAAACGAGAGAGGTAGTTGGCACTGCGAGACAGAGAGGGAAAGCAAAATGAAAAGGCAGAGAAAGATCCTAAGATCTAATCCTAAACTAATTTGCTACGGTATCTCTTGCTTAACTTATAAAAAAATAAGGAAGTCAGTGTCCCGATCCTATACCTTACCGGCTTATGTGCAGTCGCAAGACAACAAATCAAATCAATATTTATTTATATAGCGCATTTCACAACTAGTTGGACAAGTACCCCCCCACCAGGAGTAATTTATGGCTGCATAGCTATGAAGACAGGGTTTGAGAGCCCATCCAGTCATGAGAGAGTAAACAATCCTACCCACCTATCAAGAGCCAGCCCAGAAAGATGGGGTCACAGCTGTTGACAGGTGACAGTAAGGAAAGGATGCCACTCCACATTACTCTACGACTAAAGGCTTCTCTGGTCCTGTCTCCGGACTACAACTCGTTATAAGCCTGATCATAAAGGTGCGTTTTTAATCTAGATTTAAATATTGAGACTGTGTCCGATTCCCTTATAAATTTTGGCAGGGTGTTCCACAGTAGTGGCGCTCTGTAGGAGAAAGCTCTACCACCCGTCAAGTTTTTAGATATTCTAGGGACTACTAAGAAGCCTGCGTCTTGGGAACGAAGGAATCTTTTCGCCTTATATGGTAAAAGCAGACTACATATATACACTGGTGCAAGTCCATTTAAAGCTTTAAAGATCAGAAGCAAAACCTTAAAGTCTATCCTATACTTAATTGGTAGCCAATGAAGTGATGCTAGTACTGGGGTAATATGCTCATATTTCTTAGTTCTATTTAAAGTTTAAAAATGCGAGTGGCTGCATTCTGCACAAACTGGAGATTATTTAGCAAGGATTTAGGGCAGCCAGATAACAGAGCATTACAGTAATCTAGCCTAGACGTAACAAAAGCATGGATCAATTTCTCTGTGTCCCCTTCTGATAGGAAATGCCTAATTTTAGCTATGTTCCTTAACTGAAAGAAAGCAACTCTAGATATGTATGCACACTAAAGGTTAAATATGGGTCTATAGTAACACCTAGGTCTTTCACAGCTGAATTTGGAACAACTAAACAACCATCAAAATTTAAAGTATATGTACACAATTTCTCCCTTTGTTTTTTGGACCTAAAACCAGCATTTCGGTTTTCTGAGTTAAGAGACAACAACAAGCAACGAACAGCGGACGTGGGAGGTTAAAATACCCGCAGGTAGAGGAGCCAGGTGAAATCACTGAGTGACTGGAGGAGACGGAAATTCCGGAGTGGAAGCCGAAAAAATCCGATAGACTGCTCCTATCGGAAAAAAACAATAAACGTCCACAGAAACAGAAAGGTCTGAAGCAGCCCATGACATTACTAACAAAAACAAGTCATAACTGGCAGTAGACTCACAAGTCAGAACCCATGATCACAATTCTAGTAATTCTCTTTTTTTTTTCTTATTACATTTAAATTCCACAAAGCACACACAAATATTTTGTGGATTTCACCAGCAATATCTGTAACACAGAAGATAGACCGTACACTATACATAAAGGGGCGGTTTCCCGGACACAGATTTAGCCTAATAATAGACTAAATCACACTTTTAATCTGGACTGGGGGGGGGGGGGGGTTCCAGGTAATTTTCAGCAATTTTCCATTTCATGCCTAACCTTCCTATTATGTTAGAATTTTACTGCCATTTGTGTTTAGGTGACAGGTCAATAAAAAAAAGTTCCAAACATCTTTTTTTCTTTCCTAATATTATAGGATGTCACAAAGAGTAATTTGGGGTTATATAGACCCTAACATAATAGGAAAGTTAAACAAAACTAATAAAATGTAAAAAATAAACATAAAAAGTCAAATGTGCTGAACAGGCTCAGGTCCATTTTGGAGAGCTGGTTACCGTCACATATGGCCACCATCACTGCCACTGCACAGCACTGCCATTGCACAGGATCAGGAGAAAGTTGGCTACATTTTCCAGCAAGGAAGGGCTGTGGAGTGCTGATGCCATCTGGAAGGCAGCCAAACACATCAAGGCAGCAACCTGGTGGAAGGGACTCTGTAAGTATGATGCCCCCTGTTGCTTCAATTATTCTCCAGATTCCCGCAACATCAGTTGCATCAGAGCAGAACTGGCCCCTGTTCGGTGGAACACACAGCAAAGTGTCAAACAAAATAGTTGAGAAACTGGTGGCTTTTCGGTCAAACTTGAAACTCTTTGAGCCTATCAAAGATGACACCACACAAATTGAATCTGAGGGGGATTGTCCAGATTCTTCAGAGTCTCTTTCTAGCTGTGGTTCAGATAAATAATTAGCCAAGGTTTTTTGTTTTTTGCATTTAGTGTAACCTTATTTTAGGCAAAAGATTAAGTTATTCCTAATAAATAGGCGTACCAAATTTGCCATCTTAGATGAAAGAAAATGACTAGGTATATTTTAGCATTTATGTTTTTCTTTATATAATATCATTTTTGTTAAACAAACAGCAAAAGATAACTTTGGAAAAAAAAACATTCAAATAAATGTGTTCACATTGCGGCAAGTATTTCCAGTGACCCCTCAAATAGGCCCAATACATAAAAAACCAAAGACATACTTACTATTTATGAAAAATATTGTTAACAGTATAAATTCTCCAAATAAAATTTATGAAAATTTCCAAAATTACCTCAAAAAGGGGAATTATCCTGAAAGTTTTCCTATTGAACTCCATGGAAAAATAAGTCAGGAGAAGAAACCCTATGTCAGACTCTTGATGATTTTTAGCCAACCATGTGTTACATCCTGTTCCAGTGTAATTTACAGCTAAATCTAGTCCCACCCCGCAAGTCCCATAGAGATCCATTCAAATGCAGAGTGGTTATAGTATATCTTGTAGGAGTACCAGAAAACAAGATATCTAGAGTCTTTTGATATTGTTGGGTCACAATATCAAAAGAAGTCATAGCATGCAAAGAATATGCAACCAAATATTTAAAATGATTACTTTATTCTACATTATGTTAAACTGTTCAATATTTTTTGATGCCTGAAAATGGGGGGGACTATGTACAAAAGGTTCTATAATTTATAAACGGTTCATCCCATATGGATGAAAATACCCTCAAGTTAAAGCTGACAGTCTGCACTTTAACCTCATTGTCATTGTATCCTTTCAAACTCAAAGTGCTAGAGTACAAAACCAAAATAATAATAAAAAGTGTCACTGTCCAATTAATTATGCTGTTCACTGTACATACATGCAGAACATAAGCAAAGAACCCTACTCTTGACTAACTGAGATGGCAATTCTCAGAAATGGTGTAGATTAGTCTCAGACTTGCTCTAGTCTTTATTTTAAAAATCTGATTTCCAGAAGGAAGATTGGAGCTACTCCAGATCTAAGTAAAGGCTTAAATTAAACCTGGCCAGAGGCAGGTTTAACCTCAGATTGGTTTAAGTCTCCAGGTTGACCTTGGCAATAGAGGAGAATGATGATGAAAGACCACCACCAAAGCCTGACAGAAGGGTGGCTATAGACAGGACTACTTTAATGATGATGAGACCACCAGCAAGGTCAGTCAGAAGGGTGCTTACATAGACAGGAGAAACCTACTGAGTGCTTATGATGAAATCACTTTCCGTGACCATTTCTGTACGTACAAAGAAAATGCAGCCAGCTGAAAGCATTTTTCTGCTTAACTAAGGCTTTCATCTTACTCTTAGGGGAAGGCCTATAATAATATAAAATAGTAATAACCTGATTTGTATAGCACCTTTCGAGCATTCAGCACAAATTGTTATTTACAGCAGTAAAATAATACATTAAAAAAAGACTTAAAGTAAAAATAGAACTTAAAAACAGAAAAGAAGAAACACAATAATGAAAATAGAATAAAACAAATATAAATAAATTTAACAGGGTATTAAAAAATAAAATGGAGAGATTACGTATGAAGAGTTATAAAAGTAGTTAAAAATGGGTAAAACAGAAATCTGCATTGTAAAAGGCAGTTTGATAAAAATGGTCTTAAGAAGGGATTTAAAAGAGGCCACTGACTCAGCAGCTCTAATGCTCAAGGGGAGGTTGTTCCAGAGTCACTGGGCTTTTACTACAAAGGCATGCTCACCATTGGTTTTTAATTTGGACTCTGGAACAGCTAGAAAGCCCTTGTCAGAGGATCTAAGAGGTTTTTGAGTCTCATACAGAGCTAATCAGTGTAAAATATAACTGGGTGCAAGACCATGTAATGCCTTGTAAGTGACAAGTAATTAAAATGGACTGGTAGCCAATGGAGGGCAGCGAGTACTGGAGTAATGTGTGACTGTTTTTTTTGTCCTGTCAATATGAGTTGGGTGGGAAATAAATGGAGATAAGTATATCTTTCTCCATAAATAAAGCAGTTAATTATTATGTATCTTTTGTGTCTTCTTTGAAACTACTCTCTCTAGTAATTTAGAAATTAATGGTAATTTAGAAATAGGTCTATCCCTCCTTCTGTCCATCCCTGCTTCCTCCCTCCTCCCTCCTCCTATCCCTGCTTCCTTACAAGTACTGATCTCCCTGATCATGCCATGTGGGACCTTCCATCATGATGCAGGAGATTTGTCTGATGTAAGTGAACCAACTCTGTGCAGAATAGCCCACAAGTCTGCAGTGCCATCTGCTTGATAGCCATGAAGCAGCTCTCCAGTCTCCCTCATCGTTTTAGTTACATGTGTTATCGGGCAAGTTTAATCAACTTGCTAAAGGTCACAACCCACACCCATGAAGAAACTGTCACTCACAACGCTTCAGTCCAGAGGAACATGGAATCATCTCGGACCGCCACTCTGACACTGTCTGCGTCTGATTGTCTAAGGGGATTACTGCCAAATGGCCACTCCAAGGCAAACCGCTGCCACTCACCGCACCTGGTTCTCAAGGACGAGGACAGCCACCTGATGCGGTCATCATGCGAAAGCTTTCGGAAGGACATGAGGCCAAATTAAGGGCTAGATTACATCAAACTTTAATCTAATCCCCCAAAGCAAATTACAGGGACATATCCACATCAGCCTCACTGGGTTTGGGGATGCAATGCAGTCATAAATAAAACCAGTCAATATGCCAGCCATCTCGAAATGTAATTAAGAAATGTGAGTTTTGAATTTGTTTTTGAGTTTTGAATCCTGAAAGCATATTATCAGTCGCTTTCGAAAAAAACAAGTGAAATGCATTGAGCATTAAAAAGTTTAAGTAAACTGCCAGGACCTGCTGCTCTAACGTCCACATCCCTGGTTACACCATGCCTCATCACATGGCTGACTGGAGAAAATGGTGGTTGAGACAGCGAAGGGGGAGATAGAAGCGTAAAACAACTCCGGTCACTCTGGCTCCTTCCGCCTCAGTCCACTCCGCAATTTGTCGCCGACACTGGGGGTGCGTCCCAATATTCTTCACTCCTCACCTCCCTTCTTCCACTCCCCCACTACCACTCCCCGGAAGTATGTGGAGGAGGAAAGTGGAGGAAAGGAGCCGTGAAGAACATTGGGACAGTGAATCTGCTTCACCGTCATCAAAATCACTATTGACTATTGATGAAGTTGCTCTATCATAACTTTGACTGACGCCAAGCCCACAAATATTCCCAAAGCCAATCACAGATCGTCCACATGGTCAGCCCATTTAAAGCTGCAAAATATATTTTAAATTACAAGTGCAAGTAACCTAGTTGCGATTCACATCGAGACAGTAATTAACATATAATCAGCAACATTAGATCAAAGTAAACATGTTGTAGCCTAGTAGTATAGGCTATGCAAACATAACAATTTACTGTAATTCCAGAATCCCGATGTCTGAAGCTATCGAGCACTAATTCACCTCATAGGCCTATAGGCTACTGTCACACTACAGCCTACTATTGCCAGTTCGCTGCATCTCACATAGGCAAATTGGGAAACATTTCCGTAGTTTAGTGATGAATTATCGTTATATTATCGGATATAGGCCTATCATTCCCAATGTTCATGGCAGTGGTTACACTGAAAAACTATTTTTAATTAATTTTAAAACGTCCTTTGGAATGGTTTAAGAAATTAATTAATGCATATTCACAAACTGAAATGGTAGCTGTCATACTTACGCTATATTTATGTATAGTCATGTTGGTTAGTAAGCAACGTTAATGTGCAAGCAAATAAATAAAGTGGTATCCCTGACTTAAATTGCCAAATTTTTAGATAGGATATGAACCACAAAAACGGACTGGCATTTTGTTATCCGTTGTAGGATGCTATGTCCTTTGTGTGCTAATATCCTACTGAAGCACACACCTAAATTGTTTAGGCTAAATATCTTGCATTGGGGCATCATTATCTTGGGGAAATTCATACAAGGCATAGCTACACATCATCACTGTTGCTTTTCTTCTTAAATCTCTGTGGGTGTGAGCATGATGATGTCACGAAAAACTTTGAAAAAAAGTAGACCCTAAAAGTAGCCGGTTTCATTCCCAGGTAGTTGCCGTGGCACCCTTGAGAAAGTACTTAACCTGAATTGCTTCAGCTGTATAAAGGGATACTTTAAATTTAAAAGGTTAACATGGTGGTTGAATGTGACATTTGACAGTTGTCTTTAGGCAACAACAAAACAAATGTACATAATTAATTTTATTATTCAGTCATTTCAATGCATTTTAAATACAAAGCCTATTTATAATCCAAAATGTCCTTCTATAAAAGTTCACCCAAACTGTCTGGGCATGATAATGAGAACTGACAATTAACTGTCAATTAATATGATTTACAGACTGTGCCCCCACTTTCCACACATTGTTGTTTGTTACCATAGCTACCTCCATGATACACGCTCATCTTTATTATTTTTTTTAGCTAACTTAGTATATCCAGTATCAATAGCTAAGGTAAGGACGCTGACTTATCCAATAATAATTTTTGCTAGCTAGCTAGCCAAGTTAAGATAAAAGCACAACTATAACATCCTTATGAAAGCAAACTTAGCTAGCTAACGTTATCGATAACGTCACCTTATGAACGCAAACTAGCTAGCTAGCTAAATGAATATAACCAGAAATAACCAGTCTAATAGTCCTTAAAAAACATTCTAATTTAAGTGAACCCAACATCGTTAGTCAAATATTTGCATTGTCTTGCCTGTAGGCCAGCGGTGCAAACTGGGTCATGAGTTATCCATGTGTTTCCAAATATGATTTAGAATTATCACAGCAATCTGACTGACAGAATTAAAAACTCAAAACATAAAATTTGCGAACACACCATTGTTTTGATAAGAGGGTCTTCAATGTGTAAATCGACAGTAAACATCATTAGATTAGCATTGTTATTATTAGGCAATCAGTTATTTAAAAATTACCACTTACTACTTTGAATGATATGCTGACAGGATAAACGAACATAACAGGGTGTTGTATCAACTCCGAGGTAGCTACAAATCGCTGGTTGTTTTTAAAAGTTAATTAGATTGAATGTAGGGGATAGGGGAGTGGTTATCCTCGTGTGACGCACTACGAGGAGAACATTCTCAACTGGTTGAAAATAGCATGATAAATTTAACACGCCTACTTCTCCAAAACTAAAGAATGGACATATTTAATACTTTCATTGTGTTTATTCAATGCCCTCTTGTGCAAATAGCATATAAAAACATAGAACGTGTGAGCAACCACCATGTTAATCCTTTAAAGAATAGTGTCAGTTGCTCTGGATAATTATTATGAGACAGAAAACCTGGAGCTTCTTGCACAAGCGTATTGAAGTCTCACTTTGCTTAATAAATTCCCTGGCTAATCGACTCCCACCTCCATCTCCACAGGATTCAAGAGTTAAGCAGTGTTGGAATAGCAGAGAAATACCATTTTTTATTGGGCAGGGCACATTTCCCGCCCCCGGTGGTGACAAGTGTTAATTTCAGACACGCATTGCCAATGCATCTGTCATGTGCTCGCAGAGCTTTTCCCATGGCAGAGATATTGTGCAGATGCACTACAGTGCAGAAAACTCGAGGCTCCTTGAGGAATTTCAACGGCTTCCTTCGTTCAAAATGCAACGGCAAATTATTTGTGACCCTGGTTGTACTTGTCCTCTCTTGTCATGTCACTGTGACTATGAAGGCGAGTGTGTTTAATGACAGAAACTTTTGAAAGAGTCTGTTTCCCGGTGTGGCAAAATGCGGCCTTGGATGATTGTACATAAATATCTCAGTCACGCCGCGATTACATTTGTCCCAGGATACGAGATATGAGACGTTATGAGATATTCCATATGCCATGCCATTAAAACCTTAAAGTGATGGTCAAGGGATTCTAAAAACTTCCAATAACCACAACATATCAGAGGGATGTATCCACTACACACCCACCAAATATCTTTTCAAGAAAATGTCAATAGGTGTATTAATATACATCTCAAAGTAAGCTAATAAACTCAGTCTTGAAAGGACTCAGGATTGTAGGGGTGTGGTCTAAATCCACGCCTTCAACACGAGTGCCATCGACGTCTCCAGCCCAACATATTTGAGTTCTTATACAATCAATTCAGTGTGTAAAATACAGTGTGGCTGCTATCAAGAGATAAATATCGCATGCAAGCTCGCAATCAAAGTTAAGTTAACTTAAACTCTAAGCAGAGTATGTCATGGTCCGTAGCTATTTTTTCCTGTTTCGCTACGGTTCTCATCCTCTCTCTCCGGTTAGCAGTCTATCAGATTTTTTCCACGTTCTGGTTCGGAGTTTTGCTTCTCCCCGCTTATCATTCGTTTCATCTGTCCGATTACCTGCTAGGTATTTAAGCCCCTCACTTCCGCTTCCTGGTGCTTTTGTCATTTTGTGCCTTCACGTAGTCAGGGTTGGTTAGAATATAGCTGCTCTATATTTTCACTACTAGATTGGCTTTAGCTACCCTTGAAGCTCTTTAGGAATCAGTGCCTTTCATTATTTTTGTTTCTTACTCTCTTCTACTCTCTGCTATATCGAGAGTGAGAGGTTTATTTTTATTTCATTTATTTTTCACCTCTTATCGGGTGTTATAGTCTACGTTCCGAAGGTGATTCTTTGTTTTCTCCTTTTCGAGCTTATGCTCGTGTATTTCTGTTTGGGAGTCTCGTTTCTCTTACCTTTCTGCCTTTTCCGTCTTTGGTTCATCATTACAAACCCAAACCCTTAGTGTATTGCAATTTGCAACCGTTTGATATAACATTAGTCTATTTAAAGCAAGCTAAATCGCAAGGTGACGTTTCACCACATGCATGTTCCACACAAATCATTAAATAATGGTAGGTTTTATCATAGGTTTTATTTAAAGGCCCATTCCTTAATTGTCTGTAACGTTAGCTACATCTATTCTCAAACACACACACACGTTAATATGATGGTTATATAATACAAAAATTTCCTGGTTTCCCTCATATTGTCCACCATTAATATTCTAATGAATTAAATGGAGGTGGCCATCAGGTATACAAACGTGTGTGATACAAACGTTCAAGAGAAATGGTAATGACTTAGTTGTAAAAATACGAAATACAAACATACTGGTTATGCTAGCCACCTCGTGTTAAATTGCAAGGCAATGTTGCCTCTGGCTTGCTCTTGTGGGGGTTTAGTTTGGGCTGGGTTTTTCTGTGAAGCGCATTGTGACAACTAGTTTTGAAATGCGCTATATAAATAAATATTGATTTGATTTTGATTTGTGTTCCCAAATAAACATTAAGCTTGTTTGATTGCTGTTATTTGAGTGCCAGCTAGCTAGCTAATGTTACACAGCAACTAGCTGATCAGAGTCAGTGGGGCGGTTGATACAAACGTCCAAATGTGTCATGTAAATTAACCTCTCTTACACATTTGTTTCACAATGCCCTGATGGCCGTTCTTGCAGAAGTACCACCAACCAGTGGCGTTTAATTCACCTGAAATGGGCCTCTCAACTGAAAGGGGCCTCACCTCAATCATAAACTGAAAAAAGTATATATATAATTTAAAAAATAAAAATCACAGTGAATAAAAGAACCGCCGACCCGGTAGTTTTCCCATTCAGCCCTGCCAAAGTAGCCAAATGTATGTGGCCCAGATATAGCCCGAGTGCGGCTTCTGAGTCGGCTTGGGTGTGGCCCAGGTTTGGCTTCTGAGTCGGCTCAGCCTCGGTCTTGAATTACGGCCCGAGTCTGGGCCAATTCATGCGGCCTGATTCCGGCCAGCTGGCACTGTGCCATATGTGCCATAGTGATGGGTCGTTCGTGAATGAATGGCTCTTTTTGAACGCCTCTCTTTGGTGAACGTAGAGAACCGATTCCTTTCGGTGAACGAGCCTTTTAGTTTGGCTGTTTTTATTCCCGTGTTAACCAACGTAATGTGACCGGTCGGCTGTAAATAAGCCTTCTGTAACCTTAGACTACTTAGGGATATAACTCCTAACCTACTTCCATTTATAGTTCTTAATTATAAATCAAGCAGATAATTAACTGAATAACAAATATCAATGAATAGGCTATGGCAAGTTTTTTGGTGCTAGCATTTTTCTTTGTCTCATAAAACTAAATATGTGTAGCCGAGGCTACGGTGCGCTGGAAAAAGCTGGGTGTAGCTAACGCATTAGTATTTGTTTTCGTTTGTTTAGCTTACGTAGCCTAACAAGCAAACAATTAATTTGCTGAATAATCGCTTATAAAATCGCCTAAATAACCTATAATGATTAAGAAATGATAATGACAATCTCAAGAACTACTTGAGATTGTTTAACCTGGGTGGCAATAATATGCAGCATGCGTTAAAGAACGTAGGCTAATTAACTTTAAGATGGCGCTCAAATTAGTCAAAGCCTTAAGTGTCTCGAACCGTTGCGTACAACGCATCGGCCAATTCAGGCTAGAAAACATTCACTAGAATCGCCACAAATGCTAGCTATAACGTTAGCCAACATCAACGAGCTTTGACAGGTCGCTGTAACAAGCTAACGTTAATGTTACCGAGAGCTGTTGTTAGCATGTAGCTATGTCATAGCAACTGACACTGTAACGACAAGTAACTAAAGAAATGAGAGGCGAGAATGAATAGTTGTCTCGAAATATATTTCACTAACGTTAGCTATCTTTGCAGCCACTTTACCGTTAACTTTATTTTTAATTCATATCTTAACCTTAGAAAAATAACTTAGCAAGCTGAGTTATCGTTAGCTGTGGCTTCCTTTAATTTAACGTTACCTCAGATCCAGGTAATTAACGGTCAAGACCATTTCTGAAAGAGAAAGAGATAACGCTAATGTTTTCCTGAATTTGGTGAACATCAACAGACAACCAGAAAATAAACGCGTTTAGCTATGTAGCTACATCTTAAATTGACTATAAAATTGAACATTACTAATGTGTTTTGTTAACGTTGAATAAAATAAACTTGGCCAATACTCAGCCAGCTGCACACTTTATTCTGTCAGAGTGAGACTAAAAGACTGTTTCTCGTGCAGTTATCCTCGCAATCGGTCACAGAATGAGATGTTTATAATTGTAATTTATGTATTTGTTTACCTCAATCATGACCAAAGTGTGACTGCTGAAGTTGTGCTGTCGATGCACCTCTGGCCTGAAATTAATCAATTTCCATTATGCGAGAGTGCACATATTCAATCCCTTTGAAATTTGTATCAATGCTCCAAAAGAAGAAAATAACAGATTAAAAGTATGGCCGTTTAAGTCTAAGAAACCGTTGCATTTCTTAAATAAATAAATAAAAATTTATTTTTAATCGTTGCCCATTTTCAAAACATGCCGAGCAGTAACCAGAATCGGCCCGAGTGCGGCTAGCCATAGCATGGCCGCATCTTTGAATCAGGCGACTCTGCCTAAGGCTAGCCGGAATCGGCCCAGATAGCTGTCGCCGAGGCAGACACTCTGCCGGAATCGGCCCAGATATGTAGGCTAGCTGGGTGTAGGCACTGTTCCTAAATTAAGCAATTTCAGTGATGCTATCTTGCTTTTCCTTATTTTTCTCTAGTCTATGGATGTGACCATTTCTGACCCACATCAAAACACTTGCTGCTAGCTACGATGTCATAATTATCACATACAGTAGATTCATAATACCACGTAACAGTTCTGTGCATAATTCGCATAAAATACGTAGCCTAATGTACCTTTAAAAGTATGTGATTTTACATAACAGCAACGTATTACAGCCGCAAGTGCGATAGGTAGCACTGTGAAAACATCTATGTAGCTGGGCAGGGGCAAAATGGAATAAGAGAATCTCTTCAACATTCAACAGAAACCAGTTGTAGAATCGTTATGAGGTAGGATATTTGGTTTCTTAATCTAGTTATCAGAGATTTGTAGAAAAAAAATGTTAACGTTATACCGAAAGTACATTGGGTAGGCGTAGCCTACATACAGTATGCAAAGGAAAAGGCACCGAATGTTTATTTGTAACAGTTTAAACTTTTTAATAATAGCCTATAGGCTAGCCTATGATTGTTCCTATATCAGAAAAAACATTTTTGTAGTGTGTAGAAACAATATGTTTTATGCATGTTATTGTCTGACTGTGGCAAGATGGTTGTAAACGGGTTTTGTATGCACAAGCGGCGACACTGTAGCAATCCTGCATTGAATATTTGAGGGTTGTTTACAATTAAAGTTGTTTACGATTTCAGAGAAATATGAATAGGCTACTATAATTGGGACATTAATGACTAGGCTAGCATCCAACGATGTCCCCATCATCACGTTTTCGCTCACGATCGCCGAATACAGTTGATGCGCTCCCAACTGAATGGGAGTAGTTATAATCCACAACATACATCAGATGTCAACAACTGTACGCTACATGATAACGACATACACGTGGGTGGGGGACGACAGGTTTACTGTGCACTTATTTCGGTTGCTAATCGAACGCAAATTATGGCAACTAAGTACCTACTTCGGTGGATAATGGTTCTCTTCTTGTCATATTTGTTACTGTAACCAGCCACTGAACAATACGACAAAACCATTTCCAAGGCATGGTTTATTTGGCAAAATCTGAACTAATATTTTCGATATATTATCTGACAAATGAGGAGTGCACCAAGTAAAAACGACGTGTGAGTGATTAGTTCGTTTCCATGCTGAGCTGTGCAAGGAGCAAGCTAATGTCACTAGCTAGCACCACGGAGGGATGGATAAAAAGGTGAAAGATTGGGAGAGGGATAAAATATATGGATAATGAAAGCGGGAAAAAATAAACACTTTAGCTAACTTACTATTTCAAATCCAAATGCTGATAACGCGGACAACTATTCTCAAGGGCAAACAAAACGAGCGTTTGGTTCAGACTTCAGACAGGATCTTAGTGGAACAGGACGGTTTTATTCGCCTCAAACAAGGACCATTTCGACTTTTCAGCATACAGGAATAAAGAGATATAGATAGACTGAAATTTAATGCGATTGCAATGGAATTTAATGAGATTGCAATGGAATTTATTCCTCACGCTTTATTGGTGCTCAATACATACATTAATAGCCATAAATAACATATTACGGATTTTCATTGACCTTCACTTTAACTCCTTTATGCAGATGCATGGTGAGGTTCCTGCTGGCGCCACCTTTTTGCTCAACTGAGACATTTGTTGCTCCTGCAGCCAAACTATTAGTGGAAATCACAAACTCTGTGTTTTAACTTTATTGGTGGACGATTTGTGATGATTTGTGCCCAATGCGTAGTTTCTAAGTGTCACTATTTTCCCGTAGCAAGTCCATTTAACAAGCACCCCCACCCAGTCTATACCTACCCATGCGTGACATAGTAGACAATAGCATCTATGTTTGAGTTCATAAATATATTTATTCATCAAATAAAATTTGAATTCCGTCATAGCAACAAGATAAACCCAACAATCACAAAGCGGACATGGCCGGCGAGACCGACTGGCGGGGCAACTGTCTGCTCTAAATGTGTGTCCAGTAGCACTGAATGAACATGATTATATGTAATTTGGCAATTGTTTGAAATATTATTTATACAGGAGAGCTTTTTGTTAGTGTCTCCATTTCTTGTTATGTTTGTATATTCTCCCTTGCAGCCCCTCTTTCTGTCCATATTGTTAATCCAAATCAGTTTTATTTGTTATGTTAGTGTTAATAAAATCACTTCTGGATACTAACATATCAGTTTCATACATCTTTTGTGTGCCACATAACAACCTTTATTTATTTAAAAACACACTATAAGCATACCACTTTGACATCAATGTATGTCAACCACCTGTAGGGGAAGTGAAGATTCTGTAAAATGTCTATTTTCTGAATCCAGCGTTTCCAACAGTCATTTCCCTTTTTAAAATGTTCAGCACTCTGAATACTGAACTCAGGCAATATTGCATGCTAGAACCCCTCACTTATCCTGCAGTAAAAATATATTTCACATCATTTCATAATTATTAGAAATGACAATCCTCAATTCAATCGCATAATTCGTCCATAGGTCAGTCGGGACAGTAACTTGGTGGAAGCAACCAGTCAAAACAAAGTCTAATTCAGGCCTAAGAGTACATAATTTCAGTAAAAATAAAAAAAAACAGTCAATTAGAATGATGACTGCAAATCATTAATTCATTAATGAATGTAGGCTGACTACTTCGAATTTACAAAAAGGAAGACATTCATTTGAAGTTACCAGTAAAGGACGAGAGACAGATGAGCCAGAAATAACCCAGGTATTACCCTCCTGAAGCTTACACGATCAGCAAAATTGTTAGTATTTGTGTATTTTTTTTCTCCCAAATTGTTCTGTGCTGCTGAAGGGGGCACTCAGATGAAAACTATATCTTAAAAGGTAAAAACACAAGGTTTTCTGCAACACATGAGTCCACCAGGACAGGAGAATCAATAGATGGCCTCCCCCCGATGGCCTCATGCATTGCAGTAATCCATGGCCATGTGGCTGCTGTGGCCTCTCCCCTGTCTGTCCCCGTCCCTGTAGCAGGGCATCTGAGTGCCTCCAAAGAAAGATACAAGGGTGAAGGTGAGCCGTGAGCCTATTGCACAGGCGTAATTTAGTTTCACTATGCAAGAGAAACTACAAATTTGCAAAGGAAAAACATCACAAATTGAACCTCACCTTATATTTTCGCTTGAGGTTGTCCCATTTTTTTGCAATTTGGATGGGGCTCACCTGGCCCTGTAGGCCCATCTACTGAAGAATTTCACTGAGGAAAACAACACATGTTACCATACCATACCCAAGTGCCCTACAACAATTACTGCCATGCCATAACATGTTCATGTGTTATCCATTTACAGGGGCAGGCATGCCTCTTGCTATTACACTTACATTAGAGATATCAGAATATATCAGATATCAGAATTTTGCATACAATTGACTACTTCAACACAAGACATGAATCACCATGCAGAGGAGTGATTTCGTCAACATTAGCCTATGCCATGTAGGTAGATGGTTGCAAGTGAAGCATCATTTCCCATGTAAATTAACACCACCCTCAGTCTCACAAAGTTCTTAACATGACAAAACTGTAACTACAATGACAAAGCAATCATGGTTTTATTAAGAGCAGCCTATTAAGTAAGGGGATACCCACATGTAACTCCTTATGGATATCTTACGGTGATTATCATACATTGGGAACACCAAATCACATGTTTTTCTTGAAAAATTTGTTTCTGATTTTTTTCCCATTTTTCTCCCAATTTAGTAGCTAATTGAATCCCTATTCTAATTCAATTCCCCCCATGTAGCAACCGCGAGAGAACCACCGCTATACAACCCCGTCAGCCGGTAGTAGGAAGGAGGGCGCCACGTCCTCTACAGAGCCTCCTCTTTCCCCACTCCTCACTCCTCGCTCCTCGGTGGAGCATTTGGCGCTTTGGAATGTCCTTAAAGATGGCGGACCTTGATCGATTTCCGGGTCAGATGCTACTTCAGCCACTTCAGCTACTTCAGACCGAAATCATAGTAAAAACTGTCTGGTTTAATTAATTAATAAACCGAATCAGAACTGAGTTTTGTAAAAGCGAGGATAAAATAACATTGCTGTGTGGGTTTTCAGACAGATGAACAATGGTAAGAGACTGATAAATTGACATTCTAGGTTTCAGTGACTGATTAGCAATTTGTAACCACTTCTATTGAATCCAGGCTATGCTATGCTAGCTTGGCTGTAAGGATTTATTCTGTTAATTATATCAAATTGCTTTGGGACATTTTATTTCATTTCTCAAAAATGGCATTGCTAAATAATAAGGGGATCCCCAAAGGTAAATGCAAAAATATCTTTGATTAAGAGCTCTCTGGTATCTATGGGAATTGTAAATGCAGATCATTGTGAATGCGTATGATGTTTTAATGTTAGCTAATCGCTAATAGTTTTTTTTCAGCCGGCTTAGTTAGAAACTTTTTCAACATTAACACGTAACGTGGCCACTTAAAACTTTGGCCCTGCAGAGGCGATTTCTACTACTTTTACTTAAATGTCAATGTCTCAAAAAATATTCTTGAAAAAGAAGCTGTATCATTCAGAAAATTGCAACAGAATACATTCAGAAGTCACATACAGTATATACATAATAACCATAACATAAGTAGCCTAATGTATTTAAATACGTTTTTTTTTTTAATGTACAAAAGCGTGCATGTTTTTATACAACAACAGCAATGTATTTCAGCCCTAAGTGCGATAGTTGATCGCTGTGGAAATGTTGACTGTACGGGACTTGTAACAATATAAACTCTTCAGGGTTAATCAGAAAACAGCTGTAGCTGAATATACTGGTAAGTAAGTTTTTGCATGTTTTAATTAATGACTTACAGACACTGCATTGTAGGCTATTTTTGTACATTGGAAATGAGCAATATCAGAGACTCCCAAACAAATACACGAGCATAAGCTCGAAAGGGAGAAAACAAAGAATCACCTTCGGAATGTAGACTATAACGCCCGATAAGAGGTGAAAAAATAAATGAAATAAAAATAAACCTCTCACTCTCAATATAGCAGAGAGTCAAAGAGAAGTAAATTTAAAAAAATAGTTCCTTTCACAGCTAAGGACAGCTAAAGCCTATCTAGTATAGCAAATCTAGAGCAGCTATAACCTAACCAACCCTGACTATGTGAAGGCACAAAATGACAAAGAAGCGCCAGGAAGCGGAAGTGAGAGGCTTAAATACCTAGCAGGTAATAAAAAGGTAGTGATTGTATTAAAGTATTTTTATTTAACTTTGAAGAACACATACTTCATTTTCATAATAAACTTGTACAGTTGATGAATGGGGTCCTTCAACTAAATATACGTGTCTGCGGAATTGCCCGTTTTAAAGTCAGGATATGGCGTCACACCAGAGGACATGACTTTTAGTGACAATATGTATTGAGCTGGCACTCTTGAAATAAATCAAGGAGCAAAACCCCGTACCGGAACGTTGAAAAAATCAGATTGACTGCTAACCAGAGAGAGGACAAGAACCATAGCGAAAAAAGAACCATAGCGAAAAAGGAAAAAAAAAGTCACGGACCATGACACCAACATTATAACCTACATGCTTAATTGCAAGATCCTCTCAACCATTATCTTTGTGGTTTCAACCGTGTGTCTGTCCCCTCAAAAGGTATTCCTGGGGTAGGTTATAGCAATGCCAAGGGTTTCATGAAGGAGTGTCTGACACATGTAGAAGTTTCGAGCTGGTTGGGTACAAGGTAACCAGTAATACGGGGTCACATTCTTTTTTTAGTATTGATCCTTCCAAGGGAAGGAATTTATTTTGCATCATGCATATTTTAACAAACTGCAGAGATGCATTGATAATGTTGTATGTATTATGTTTTTAGTCTTAAGCTGTGGGATCGATGACCAGTACTATAGATAGAAGGCTAATCCAAAGGAGTGCTGCTGTAAGTACTGTTGTTTGGAAAGATGTTTTTTTAATATAAAAATTGGATTTTTGGTTGCAAGGCAAGTGATATAGATAGGCCTCGTACAGATTTAGCACTTTTCTGTTGCTTTAAAATTGCAACTGTTTGCAAAATTGGATTAATGTCAAGGCAAATGCAAAACCATGAGAAATTACAGTCTGCATTGTGCATTATAATCCAATCGAAATATTGTTACAGGAATGCACTCAGGATATGTATCAATTATACATGCAAGTTAATTTTAAATGGATTTTGATATATGCACAATTGTTTAACTCGTCCATTTATTATGGAATGAGAGGCAGAGAACCACACTGCACATATTTATATCACTGTGTGCATTGAAAACATCTGACTTTTGGAAGGTGACTGAGAAATGAAACGTGTTAATTTGCAATGGCTGAGGCCTTCTGCATAGTGCACATGCAACAACTAACACCCCCCTCCCTGTCTCTCTCACTCTCTCTCTCAGTATCTCCTGCGTTGAAATGCATTGCAGGAAGTTGTGCTTTTAACTGTTTCTTGCAACGTCCTTCCTGTCACATTTCCATCACAGTAACATTGTTGGCAGACCTCAAACAGATCCGCGAGGATTATCATTGCTCAAGTTACAGCTGTCACAGAACACATTTCCTATGCAGACAAACAGCATTATATAGTTCCGTTGCTTGATTAGCAACTGCATTTAAACACAAAAACATTTAGATAAGTGGGTTGTTGACGTGACATGGCATTTTCACTATCACAAAAGATAAAAATGTATATAATTAGCATTGTGGTCATTTAAAATGTAATACATGGTTATAAACTTGATTGTTTTACATGGGCCTGTTGTCATCAAAACTTACATAACAATACATAAAATTGCTGATAAAACCCCTGGCATAATTTTACAAATGTCTATTTTCATAAATGACCACCCCCTTTTCCATCCATATATTTCTAAGAGTGCCAGCTCAATACATATTGTCACTAAAAGTCATGTCCTCTGGTGTGACGCCATATCCTGACTTTAAAACGGGCAATTCCGCAGACACGTATATTTAGTTGAAGGACCCCATTCATCAACTGTACAAGTTTATTATGAAAATGAAGTATGTGTTCTTCAAAGTTAAATGAAAATACTTTAATACAATCACTACCTTTTAATAATAAGAGTTTTGAAAGGATGACAGCTAATTTTAACTGGCATTTAAAGACCACTGTCAACAAATCGAGAGAAAAAATTATTAATATTTATCATTGCATATTAAATAAATAAAAATATATGAAGATAAGTATCTAAGAATGAAGATAAATGTCTCTTCTGATAATTGTATATTATTTAACTTTTTCTTGTTAATTGTTTTTTTTATGTCACACATTTACGGTGCGGTTAAGTGAAAATGTAAAAAAAACAATGGAAAGACTGCCTAAATTAGTGACCCCTTATATTTTCCAAAAGATCAGACTTCACATGACATACATATATTCATTTTGTCTTTTAAATATGTTTTACTGTTTTTTACTGCCTATTTGTGAACTACCCAAGTACATATAAACACATTTGCTATTTACTGTGTACCCCCTCCTTATCTGCAAAGCTAACATTACATGCTACTATTTGTTTACAACCACAACATGAAAAAAGGAAGCGATCTTTTAATTTAGCTAATGTAGCAGAAACGAAAAAGAGAAAAAAACAGCAGTTTCCCTTTTTAGTTTCCTGTCTTGCACAGATGGAAATTTACTGAGCGACTCCAAAAACATCCATTGCTGTAAAAACAAAATTGACTCAGCTCTCCATACCATTTTCTCTGAGTTGCACGTTAGCATTGCGTTTTCTCTTCATCACGTTAAAGAATGTCATTCATTTAAGACAGCACTTGATTTAGTCCAAACGATTTAAACATTAGAAAGCATCCATTTAAAGTGGAAAACCTAAAATTGCTGGAACCAGCGTTGAGCGCAATGTATGCTTTCAAGCTAGAAAAACAAATTTACTCAATATATGTGCTGTTCATTGATCACTTCGCATGACATAGGCTATTAACGCATTTTGTGTCAGCACAAATGTGAATATAGTAAAATGCTGCACACGTTTATTTACCTATTCGTCGTGCTTATTGAGAAATTCAGTCGTTAGGCTAACTGGCAAATTATAGCCTACTGAAAAATATTGAGACGAGTAGCCTAATAATCTGGTTAAAAGCAAGATTAACTACAGAGAACCTGGTCCTACATCCCACAGTACGCTACTCTGTTGCTGCATCACGCAATTTGCTAAATTATGAAATACAAAATAGCAAACTACTAGATTAACCTGTAGCCTATTTATTAGCCTATACACTGTCTTTTCCATTCTGTATGCGCTTTTAATGTATAATACCCATATAAACATTAACGTGATTATCACTGAACAGGACGTTCGATGTGAATTGTGGGTAATATGAGCTTGCCGAGTCGGCTCTTTTGCAGACTCATTCCCTTGAGAAACGTTGAGGGTGGAGGGGCTATGTCACAAACTTCACTTGGCTTTATAACAGATTGGACTTAAAATGGAGACCGAGGGTACATCCTGGTCTCAAAAGGGATTCCCCCAAGTGAAGTTTGCAAGTGAGGTTTACGAGGGTGGAGCAAAAACTGGATTGGGATGCAGCCCATGTCGTCGTAATTAGGGGCTTGGTGAATGTATAGACAGTATGACACCTTTACAAATGAACAGTACTTATTGCTGACTTTTTAAATTTTTATTATTGTATACATACATGGACAGTGACACAACGTTTTGTTGTCTTGGCTCTGTACTCCCAACACTTTGGATACAAAATAAAATATGAATATGAGGTTAAAGTGCAGACCATCAGCTTTAAAGGTATCCATATTCCATGATCCAGATTTAGGAATTTCAGTCCTTTTTATATGTAGTCCCCAAAATATGAATTGTTTCATTATTGCCCAGGGATGGGAGAGTTACGATTGGTCGATCAGGCACTCGCAAGTCTGCCTGTTAAGCTTCTCATGACATGCCTTCCTCTGACTCATGCCTATGTGAGCCTGCCTTGCAGGCCTCGCAAACTGCGCGCAGTGTGATAAGAACCGGTGGCTGACATCTCGTGCTTCAGCGGAGAGCACATGCTAGATTCCAGTACTTCCGATCACACAGATAGACGACAAATTTTGATTTGTTTCTGTACTTGCTGTCGATTTGTTATCGACAAATGTTGTTTTGTTTTACTTTTTTCTGTTGTGTTCTCCAAGCTGTGATTGTGCTTCGTGAAATGTCGTTGTGTTTTCTTAGCAGTTAATGTTTTGTAACAATCTTGTGTTTTTGGATTTGTTATTTTATTTTGTGAAATGCTGTTGTGTTTCTAAAGTGTTTTATGTGTTGTAAATGTGTCTTGCAAAATTATTTTGTGGTTTCAGAGTTATTTTGTTTTATGAACTGTTGTTGTGTTTCTAAGTTGTTGTTTTGTTTTCTGAGTTGTTAATGTGTTTTATGATTTGTTCATTTGTCTTGCCCTTCAGGGCCGCTGTATATGCCTGGCCCGTAGAATAGGGGCTTGGGAAATGGGCTTGAAACTCTGAGGCTGTGGGTTCAATGCCCTGGTGGGAATATCATTGTACTGTTCAGCAAACTTTAATTGCTTTAGTAAACATCCAGCTGTATGTAAAATGATTTTAAAATTATGTAAGTTGTGTCAATAGCTCTGGATCAGGCTTCTGTTAAGTACCAAAACTGTAATTTGAAAAATGCTCAATTAAACTGGATACTGGTGTAGTTTTGGTGAGGAGACTTGCAGCTGAATTCTGCTCTAACTAGAGGTGCCAATAAACCACCTGCAGAGCCCTGAGAATTTCAAAGGAAGACTTTGCTAACTAAAATGAGGATTTTAAATAAAGTGTTTTATTTTACCAGGTCTGCATCATACAATATCCAAACTGCAAATCTTCACTGAAAAAAACACGTTTTACTGGAACATCTTGAGATGATAGAGAATAACAGCAGTGCTCATGAGTGACCTCATTTTCTACATAATGGCAAGTACAATGTATTGTATTACTCATACAAGGTTGCCACTTGGCTGGCCTGCAGAATTACTGCTCTATTCAATTATTACTGCTGTATCCAGGCTTTATTTTCATATATGGAAAAGCATGTCTGCATGTCTTCTGTATAGAATAACAAGTCAATAATGTTTGATGGAGTTCACACCAGTATTGTATTTCACTCTCCATCGTAAGCCAGGTTAATATGACACTGTCCCCATTCTTGCATCTTACACTTTACAAACTTCCCAAAACTCCTACGAGTGACTGTCACAGCTTTTCTTCTACCTGTAAGCATTTTTATCTCAGAAGCCACACGCTTTCAGCCATCAGAGAAGGTCAGCTTCTGAATCAATGGTCATGACATTTTGGTTCCTTTTTTAAAATCACATGACAGTGACAAAAATGTGGATACAAAATGACTATTTGGACTATTTGAATCAAACAAGGAAGTACAAAATAGGAACATAAATGTTTTTACTGTTTGTAAACATTTCAGAAAGAAAAATGTGGTTCTCTGCTTTCATAATGAAATATGAGTGGCATAAGACCACAACAGATTTGCCATTTCAAGCTAGTAAGATAATTATTTGACCTTTGACCTGAATCATGTTCTCATCAGGAGACAGAGGAGGAAGCAACTTTGAAATATGAGTTTTCTCACAATGGGCCTCATTTATCAATATGGTCATAAAAATATTTGCGTATATTTGAGCGTACCAACTTGCACACAAAAATCTCACGTGTGATTCATCAAACGTGCATAAACCACCGATCTGAGCAAGTGTAATTGTGTTTGCAGGTTGATAAATCCGACTTGATTGTATATTGAAGTGCGTGCACATCATTATGAATTGCCATACTCACACGCCCATTTACTACCATATTTGGCAAGGCCACCTCTTTTACGATGCACATGCCAACACCGTTTTCTCAGTATTCTTTTCTGGATCGCTGGTTTGCTGCAAACTTGCAGCTAATATGTAGTGCATTTGCCACAAACTAAATAGTTTTCCACAAAATGTTGCCAGAGGTTTGCCAGTCGTGAAATTCTGGTGAACTTCTTGTAACAATGGCAGTTCGCACAAAGCTAATTTGCATGTGAAAATATGAGCTTGCCGCAAACCTGCGGCAACAATGCCAAAGGTTTGACGCAAATTTGCCAGGATGCCTATATTTTTGTAAGGGAAGGCGGGCAACAGGAAGGCAAGTAATTTTTCTGTGAGGGTGAAATTTAAATGCTTCTGAAGGGACATGAAAATGCTTTTTGGGAGCGTTAGTAGTGGTGTGTAGCCTAGCTCAAACGCCGATAACCAGGACTGCAAATAGTGCTTCCTCTGAATAACGGGAGAGAAAGTGGCCCTGGAAGCCCTGATAGAGGATGGCAACAGTGACTTGCCCCCCCCCGCCAGCATCTTTTCCCATTTAAACTGGCGGCATCAATGATTCTTTCATGCCAGGCTGCAGCGTTTGCTAGGCTTTCTAGGCTAATAAAGCTAGATCGCCCATTCTTAGAAAAAATTAAAAAAGGTTACATGTTTGCATCTTTCATACAACATCACTGGTGATGCGTAATTATTTTTATATGGCTGTCTGCAATAAATCCTTATACAGAGGCTATTTCCTGATCAGTCATTTTAACCGGCTCATGCTTCATTCCATTTAGGCTACATGTGATGAGAAACTAATAGTGTCTAAATAAAATTTACTTATTCAGGTATTATTTTTTACCAAATGGGCTACTTTATGTACGTCTCGTCGCAATGCGTAGGTCAAGTGCATTTTAAAATATTGCCTAGATGCATTAATGGCTTTTAATACTTTAATACGCCCATTTTACGATCAGCTACTTATTTAAGGTGAAGTCTGGTTTTTAAGCTCACATAAGCTAAGTTTTCCAAAGAGCACCTTTTTGTTTGTCACCTGTTGACTCCACAGTGCTTTGAACAAAAGTAATTTTTTTATTTAGGCTGCACAACTACACTGCCTGGCCAAAAAAAAGTTGCCGTTGCACCCATCATGCATAGTGCCCACTGTACAAGCTTCTGGAGGCAGTGTTATAATCTGGGGTTGCTTCAATTGGTCAGGTCTAGGTTCAGCAATGTTATGCAGCAATAAAAATAAGTCAGCTGAGTACCTGATTGTACTGAATGACCCGGTTATCCCATCAATGGGTATATTCCAGGATGACAATGCCAAGATTCATCGGGCTCAAATTGTGAAAGAGTGGTTCATCTCCGTCGCATTTTCAGTAAGCAGCTTGCCACTGTGTTGCCACCCCACCGCCCGTATGATTGTGCCATCAACCTGTTTCTTGGAACCATCCCGCCCAGAGGTAGAATCTTCTCATTGGCCGCCCCTGAAACCAGAGCCATAGAAGTATACATTAAAGACGCCCTCAAGGCTGGTCCGATCAGACCTTCTACATCTCCAGCGGGCGCCGGCTTCTTCTTTGTTAGCAAGACGGATGGCAGTCTACACCCCTGTATCGACTACCAAGGTCTGAATAAAATCACTATCAAGAACCGCTACCCTCTGCCCCTGATGTCCACAGCCTTTGAGTCCCTTCAGGAGGCCACTATATTCACTAAACTAGATCAATGCAGTGCCTATCACTTGGTTCGTATTAGGGAGAGGGATGAGTGGAAAACCACCTTCAACACGCCTACAGGACATTATGAATATCTGGTGATGCCTTTTGGGCTAACTCTCCAGCGGTTTTCCAGGCATTGATCAACGATGTTTAACGGGAAATGCTTAATAGATTTGTCTATGTGTACCTTGACGATGTTCAAATTTTCTCCAGGTCCCATACGGAGCATGTCCAACACCTTTGTCAGGTCCTTCAGCGACTCCTGGAGCACTAACTCTATGTCAATCCTGAGAAGTGATGTTTTCACACTGACTAAGTCTTCTTTTTAGGTTTTATTGTGGGCCGGGGCAGGTTATTGATGGACCCACAAAAGGTACGAGCTGTCCTGGATTCACTGCTGTTCCTTGCTTGTTCTTAGTATGCGTTTGTACGCTCTACAAGCTCCTGTTGCTTTGTTACCACGTATTGTTTCCCTAGTCTCCTCGTGTGCATTCCCTGTTTGTTGTTTTGGTTCCTGTGTTCAAGTTTCCCTCAGTAAAGCCTTTTGTCAATTACCTACCACCTTCTCCCTGTCTCTGCCTCTGCACCTGGATCCACTCCAGTTACCTGACAGTTACCTTGACTTATCACAGCACATCTTCAGCTGTAGCCCATATTTAAAAACAAATGTCAGATCAAGTGAACGATTGACCTCAATAAAAACTTAGGAAGAGAAGGTAGCCGTTGCGCACCACTTTTCTAAATTCAATCAGGAACCGGAGGAGCAAGTTGTGAAAGAAAACATCATTCTGGTTCTTCCTCACCATTGTGCTTATTCCAATTACAACAAAGAGACGTGTAATGGTTATTACAGCAGTAAAGAAGAACATGGGGCTCTGAAGCCCAGTCATATCAAATGAGAAAATTTGTTCAGTGGAGACTAGAGGCCATTTTTGTTAGAGGAAGTCTGAGCTGCCTCAGCCAGCACTTATATGGTGATGCATTAATAGTGCCTTAATATTCTGAGATTTGCCTATTAGAGTTCACCCCCACTTTGCTAATCCCTAGGCTGGACTGGCTTGATAGATGGAACCACATGACACTGCCACCTGCTCAGGTAGACAGCAGTGGGTTCAAAGTGTTGCCAAAGAGAAATGACAGGGAAATATTTTAAAAACACATTCAAATCAAAATTCAAATATCAAGAATTTTCCCAGGATGTCTCTGAAGAGGGAAAAAAACAAAACAATCATTTACACCCACCCCCCCCACCCCCCATACAAACATTCAAAAGCCACAAGAGGAATATAATTTGCATTTAAGAATTAGAATGACAACCAAATAATCCTGGACTCAAAGTTAAATTGTGAAACGTGATGGATAAAAGACACTTGTAGTATTACCACTGCCAATGAGATACTATTTCCATAATTATCAAAAAAGATTAAATCAATTCAAATAAAATTTGATTCTCATTTATTACTGATTTGGATGTACTGATTGAATATCTTGCTCTGGCTCTAGAACATGTATTTTATGGCTGGTAATTCTTTGCATATCTTAATATGAGAATAAATAATAATCAGTATAAATAATAACGAAAAACTGTAAAGTGAATGACCATCCACAATTCAAATACTTTTATAACTTAATAATTCAATGGCCCATGTGACTCTACTATAATCTTCAATGGACATTGATTTTACTTAAAATGTAGGCCTACATACTGGAATCCCAAAATTCTGGAACCTTTAATTCTTGTTAGTTCTAGAACCAAAAGTTGTTAGCTGTGAATGATATGAATGGAATGGAGTGTAACCTGCCACAGAGCAAGTATAGCAAATATTATGGGAAAGTATGCAGTTGTAATGCTAAAACTTAATAATAATCATAATAATTTAAAGAGAGGGAGGTGGGCACAATGAGATTAGCTGGTTATTGAAAGTTTTGGTTTAAAGTCATAACTTTCAGTTAGAATCATTGATCATTTATTTAGGATTACTAAAATCAACTTTACTGACTCCGCGGTTGTTTCTTGTTATGGCCACTGATGATAAATGAGTGGGGCAGCGAAGGCATGAGTAATTGCTGAGGGCTTCAAAGTCAAATTAACTCGGGAAAGAACAAGCTAATTAAATCAATTCGCTCCACGGTTCACTGGCACATAGAGTATGGCAGAGGTCTAACTACATCTGCAAGACAAGAGTTTCAGAGCCTGTTTTAACTTAGATATGTGTAATGTCAGCGTAAGAAAGCGTTCAGAATTAAAGGGGGTGTGTTTCTGAGCTTAGTCTGTTGTAATTGTCAGATATGCGAGTGATCCACATTGGATAAGCTATATACGAGTAAAAAGTATGAAATACTTCTTGGATAAAGATTTAGTAGGACTAAAGACAACACACGTAGGCCTACGTATTTTTTTCATTATGAAATGTTCTATGCGGTCTTCACAATAGCCAGGAAATACCCTTTAAAAATTAAAATAACTAACTGCTATTGTTATATCTGCTTATCTATTAGCAAATTGTCAATACTATCCACAAATATGCGTTTGTGTGGCTATATCTGCACGCAAAACAATGAACATGTGTTGTGTTCAAAGACCCTGTCCACGACTAACCGTAACATAACGCACGATTCGTCTTTTATTTGCACTTTTAGCCAGACGTAGATGATACCAAGTAGAAAAAGTGAAAGGAAATGCAGCATCCAGCTCGTGCGTTAGCCAAATATTCGATAGCTATTGTATGTACAAAGAAGAACGATACAACTCGGTGGATACAAACGAAAACCATGGTTATTTTTTTGTGACGGGGGGCGGGAGGGTACTTTTCCATCAGTTCTCAGCAACCTCCTCATGAACGCGAACGTGCGCATGTTTCCATGTGCTCGAAAGCAGAAACAACGAACCGCGCCGATTTGCAGGAACTGTCACTTTAAGAAGACGCTCTCCTGTTGCATGGGAGGCAGGCCGGTGTTTTTCCACTCTGATGTCTAATGGTCACCCATTTTAAGAGACAAAGGTCAGAAAGAAAAGCTTATAAATTAAATTTACGGCTGTAATTCTCCTATTCAACACTCAGCCACCGCACAATAGACAAGGGACAGCTCACTTCCAAAGGAATAAAAGGACACCATTACAGGTAACGGAACATCGCTAAAGCACATAGGCTATATGTCACTGAAAACCGCTTAACATATAGGACAAAGAATAGCTTTTTGGAGGTAATATTTCCCACCATTGCATTGTATATTAGGTTGTTAATTTAATAGTAAATGAAAATGTTGTTGTTTTTTGCACTGCAAGTAGCCTATTTTCTTTACATTTCTTCAGGTTCCAATTAAGATTAATTGGTAGCCTATAATTACAGTTTATATGTAATCTTTAGTAATATTTTCGTTTTGATTAACGGAAATAACTAACTAACTAGCAGTAAAATATTTAATTTGTATAGACTAGCTGCTGGGTTGTAGCCTACTAAAGAAAATGTTGCTTGTTAAACACTGATGATGTGCCATGAACGAGGTAGAGGAAGCTACATCAATTTAACAGGTTTTCCAAAAATGCCAGTAGCTTATTCCTATTTTACAAAAGTATACGCGAGCATCAAAAAGCTGTCTTGAATGTATTTGCACAGACTTTACATGGACCATATGCCATCAGTTTATAGCATATCTGTACAGATAGGCTATAGTAGAATAGGGATACAGCAGGTTTAAATAAAAAAAAGATGCTCACAAAACTACATGCGTACGAAATCGCTAGTTTGGTATATTTATGCTTGAGATTAGATAAATTGTCGATTGTTCACATTCTCGATTTTTATTGATTTTCAGTAATTGTGTGACAATACCAGATGGGCTTTGTTCAATTTCTTCTATCCCCGTGGTATAGAAATGACCTGCTTATTAACGACGAGGTGATCTTTGGTTAGCCTACAGTAGTAGGCTACATCAATAATTGAAATTAAGAGGATTACATTCTTTGGGTATTATAAAATATGAAATGTGCGTCTATGTATCCAGCTATCTGCTTTTTTCATTAAGTGTGGTATTTATGGAGACTATACGGTTCGGCTATATGTTACCAAATACAACTACGCCCGCTATTGTTCGTTTCTGTATGAAAAGGATGCCAGCGATTTTACAGCCCCCATTGCACGTGCGTGGTTGCATTGATTTGATAACTGTATTTTCTCAATTGTGAAAACTGTGGACATAGTCATTGCACTTGGTATTAAAAATTGGTCTTTTTTTATGAACGCGGTTCTGTCTTTCATACCGCTCATTTGTTCCTTTGTCCAAGACCCGTGCGTGACTGAAGATGCGCTTTTATGCGTCGAAGCGTTTATCGGCTGGTGAGGACACTGTTCAAAACACATGTTAGTTCTGAGTTTTACTGTGCTACCTGAACAGGGAAAATAAATCTTGTTTTTTGTGCAAAATTAAGGGCTTGCGGAAATTGAATTATGTCATGGTTGTTGCCTTATTTGGTGAGGCTGCGTTAACATTGAGAAGCGCGTTCGCCGTCATTTCCTTGTGTGGATAAGGTTAGTATAACGACATGAATTTCGGATTCATTCTTTGGCTGCACTGCTCTGTCTTAGCACATCTTTCCCGTTGGTTTTAGTAGGGGGTTATTGCGCCTGGGAGTACACTATTACACTGACGAAATGAAATGCTGACAGTAGCCTACTCTGGAGAAAATAAAGATGGGTGAATACATAATCAAACGAATAAAAGCATCATGAAGATGCAAACTGCCCCTTTCATAGGAAATTACTTGAGCTCTTTGTGAATTTGATGGGAGCAGACACTTCTGTAGCGTTCAGTGCCACTGCCCGTTTTGTCCATACCAGTCAGCTGTTATTGTCCGTAAGGTAGGCTACTATAGGTAGATTTTAGTACCCCGTGTCTGGTCATTATCCATGAATACACACAGGGATTGTGCTGGTGAAACAGGCGATTTAAATGACTCCAAGCTGATAACAAGCAGTAAGTAGGTTTAATTGGATCTTACTGTGGTGTGTTTTTTCATTCATTCGGTTGTTTCAATCGGAATAGGCGAGCCTACTTTGCTTGCGGGAGCTGCATGATTGCCTATGTAGCCTAGGCTATTCAAAATGGTTGTCACTGAAGTTTATTAATATTTCGTTTCGGAAAACCAACCGTAGCCAATAGTTAAAATATCAGTGATTAATTTCGGGTCAGTTCACTCGTGGGAATACGCGTTTTCATTTAATTGACTGTATTTCGTTTTTTATGTAGCTACATTCAGTCATTTGATCCGCTGCGTATCCATTCAGTCACTTTCCCTTGTTTGCTTCTCCTTGACAGCAATTTGTTGCTTTACGACGTTAAGCAGTCACTAGGCATAAAACATTTACGCAGAGGCTGCATGGATTATTTACCCGTGAGACCAAAGTCTTGCTTCTGAGACAACGCTTCAGTCGACGCTTTAATTTGTGTCCGCTTTAAGCCAGTTGCCATGGCGGCTGTGGAAATGTTTGGAGCTCAGGCTTTTAAAACAACATGTTCGGTATATGGGTTATTGTGCTAACATTATCTCAGTTATTAATAGAGGTTCGGGTGCACTATTGTGAACAAATATACAACCTTTGACTTCTAAAATTTGGATAGGCTTCCACTCCTCGCATTCCTTTCATCTTAATATCTCAGCAATACCATTGACCGATAATGGTATTCAGACAAGATTAGCCTATGTAGCTTATTTTAAATCGTGGGCCGTGTTCACAAGAACAGAGTAGTCTGCTTCCGTAATGTCCTCTTTACCAAAATATATGTGCCATTTAGCTGCTTATTATATATTGACATGAAGCCACACGTCTATTTAAATTTCAGCTGTTGAAGAGACACAAAACTTCAAGGATGACATAACCCTGTTACACTAAGTAAATTAGGCTGTAGTGAAGTCCTGTGTAGGTCAGTAGACAGGCTGTGTACCTTCGGAGAAATGTGATATGTCTTCCAAGTGAAGCCTTCTAAATCCATAAATCTGTTACATAATATGTAGGGTCCTTGCTGTTTTACCAAAAGGAAATGGGGAAAACCATTATAGAAGGCCACTAGACTGTCGTCTTCCGGGCACAAATGCGTCGTGCCGTCTTCCGGGCACAAATGCGTCCTGCCGTCTTCCGGGCACAAATGCGTCCTGCCGTCTTCCGGGCACAAATGCGTCCTGCCGTCTTCCGGGCACAAATGCGTCCTGCCGTCTTCCGGGCACAAATGCGTCCTGCCGTCTTCCGGGCACAAATGCGTCCTGCCGTCTTCCGGGCACAAATGCGTCCTGCCGTCTTCCGGGCACAAATGCGTCCTGCCGTCTTCCGGGCACAAATGCGTCCTGCCGTCTTCCGGGCACAAATGCGTCCTGCCGTCTTCCGGGCACAAATGCGTCCTGCCGTCTTCCGGGCACAAATGCGTCCTGTCGTCTTCCGGGCACAAATGCGTCCCTGTCGTCTTCCGGGCACAAATGCGTCGTGCCGTCTTCCGGGCACAAATGCGTCCTGCCGTCTTCCGGGCAAAAATGCGTCCTGCCGTCTTCTGGGCACAAATGCGTCCTGCCATCTTCTGGGCACATGTGTCCTGCTTTTAATTACATTTTAATCCATGGCATTCAAGATGAAACTGTGCAGCTAGCTAATAAGATATATTTGAGGGTTTGCAATGTCAGCTATATTTTCTGTGATCGTTGGTCACCTGTTCTTTTTTGTTCTGTCCTCTCCCTGCCATTGGCTTGAGGAAACAGCCGCTTAGTACTTGATTATCTAGCAAGACCCAGTGCCTGATGAATTTTTCACAATTTTGATTTGTCACACACACACACACTTTTAGGTCATGTGGCAAGGGCCTTGTCGTGTAAGTTTCTCTCGATGTGGATGTCTGCTTGTCTGTTACTAAGATCTCCATTGTCAGACATCGAAAAACGGATTACAGTGAAACAATATGTGTTTGTGACACTGGTGTTCTTGTCTGTATGATTATATTCTTTCCTGTTTGGGGCCATAAGCTTCCACATTGCTGTGTGCTGTGCATCTTGCACCGATACCTGAAACCATATGCCATTCTGTTTGCACATTGAAAACAAATGACTACATTACAGCATTGACAGTGTGCTGGGTAAAGCCTGGTTTCTCAGGGAGATTTCGTTTTTTTAAAAAGAAATTGCACTTTTAATCAGGGCAAATTACCCAAATTTCATACCTGTTTATGCCATATTTCATAGCCATATTTGGTGTGGTAAACTATAATCTAATAATAGACCTTTTTTAGTAATACACAAAAGATCCACAGATTTTTCATGACATGCAGAGTTGAACTGAGCCAACACCCCCAAGTTCAGCTGCGCTAATTATTATTATTTTTTTAGCTGCGATGTTTTTTGACAGCTGTCCACATCTTTTGTGAAGGAACACATTTTAAATACCCCCCCCCCCCCCCACTCTGAGGTTTTTAAGTATTTGCGATCCATTCAGTGCATGCCAATGTGGCACTGAGACCCACAACTAGGCAGCACGCAGGTCTTTTCTTAGGGTCACGTTTCACTGTCGACACGGTGACTCATCCAAAACACAGGAAGAGTGGAGCAATCTAGCCAAGCCACACCACGCTCTGCACTATCACCGGTGAATGAAATAGAGAGCGACAGGTAACTTTCGCATCTACTGTTCTCGTGATGGTATGTTTAATTATTATTATTTTTTAAACCTCCTCCGTTATGATCAGGCATAAAATGGGTATCTTGTGAGGGCCTTGGCAAAATTTTCCTTTGGCGGCTGAGCGAGGTAAAGTCATAAGAGGTGTGATAACTTATGTATGCAGTGCAGTAAAGTGGGTAGTTGTGTGATGAGTGTTGCTGTCACAGTGGAGGATGCATCAGCACTGTGAGTCAGACAGCCTGAGTTTCGGGAACACATCAGTCAGTCCTCTGAGAACATGAGGAGCATCTCAAATCATTTCTGCCACGACGTCATACTTGTGAATTTATCTTTGGTAGCTTCAGGGAAATTAGATTTGATATCTGTCATGGGTGTGGTTATTTAGTAGCACTAATGCTTTGCATTGTTTGGAAATATGCCAGTTGAACTGACAGCTTAATAACCATTTCCTTCTGTTTATATGTCATATTTAAAATTGCAGCAATGTATGCCACGTGGTTCTGTTATTATACTTAACTATTATGCACAAAAGCACCTGTAATGTCAAAATGAAACAGTCAGTATCATATAGTATGAATATGCAGACTTTGGAAACTAATTGGAACGATTTTAAAAGTTTAACATTAAATGTTTATCACAATTTATTACAATAAGTGAATGCAGCAATGATTGGTGAACATGCTCATGACATATATTGTTGTATACTTTCTGATCATGACAGTGTATTTTATTTCAAAATACAGTAGTATGTTCCATTTCTGTAAGCAAGCCTCATTGAGCAAAGAGAGCCGTTCAAAATGTTGGACTTTGATCCCTCAAAGAAAGACAAACAATGGATGCTCATGGTGGACAACATATGGGGTATAAAAAACAGAAAACTTTGCATGGCTAATAGTAGCTTCGGGTAACTTAACGGCTTAACCAGCACAAATAAGCGCCCTGTCTGAGAGGCCATAACTTATCTCGCTTCAGTCTTTGTTCATCAACATTTTTATGACCTGCATGACACCCCTGACCTCTACAGTGTCAGTTTAAAAGGACCAAAGAACCACATTAGAACATACTCTGCAGGTCTACAAACACATTTCATATTGTTGCCTATTCCCAAAAACTACAGATTTTGAATGCTGCAATGTTGTTACTTAGAAATATCCCATCCCATGTGCTGAAAATTAAAGTCATGCTCTCGTAATAAATAGTTTGAATTCCATGCGTCTTTCAAACTATTTGAGCTTGTAGCTGTTGGGTTCTATATGACTGTCTTGATAAAAATGTTGAATATTTGGAATACTATTTTTATTATTTTGATTGCTATATTACAGACTTTAATATCAACGATTGAGCAATGCAATACAATGCTATGACATGGGGTTTGAACATTCTAAAGCCTGATATCTCAACTATACTATCTGCAAATAGAGCTCTGTTATTCCAGGATCTTGCGTGGTCAAGTAAGTATCAGTCAAGGTAATTTTAATATGTTCAAAATAGCTGTTTGCCTTTGGGTGGTTTGTTTAGTGGTATTCAAATTGGCTATAGAACCTACAGAGCTCACATGTGAGGGAAAAACTCTTTCCAGGATCACCAGCCTATGTAGTGGAATGCAGGGGGCGGGGAGGAGGAGGAGGAGGAGGAGGAAGGAGTTTAATGGGCAGGCCCTCAGGAAGTGCACATGCGTGGTCTTAAAATAGGGACATTATGTAAGCGGAAGGACGCTCACGTGGACTACCGACCTGAGGGCTCCCTGGAAGCCAAAATGTACATTTGTTTGAGTTAAATGAAAACAATCTTTTGTGGTTATGAAACACGAGACACAATAGCATGGGCAGTCAGAATGATCATAATATACATATGGATGATAGCTCAAGTGATAAGTTCTGTGAGGCTTTGTTTAAAAGAAAAAAAAAAATCACAACACATGAAACAATACACATATACACATTCAGAAACAATGCCTATTGTATCTGGACCCGCAGGACTATAGAAGAATGGCTGTTTTTTATTTCTGTTTGACAATGGGACATAATGGGCCTTTATCTGGGTGGAGGTAATTAAGAGGAAACCTGAGACCTTTTACAAGTGCAATGGAGAACTAGTCACCTTTAAGTCACCTTAAAATAAAAGTTTAACCCAGTCACCGGACTTTGACTGTATCTAACAGTGGAACTGCAGTCAGTTGTTGTGTGTTGTCATGCTAGACATGGATGACCAGTCCAGCATGTTATTTTTGTTTTGTTGTATCAAATTCAGTTTCTTTGCTACACATTAAAGTAATTTGTGCTACATCTTAACAGAGCATTTCATTTGATCAATTCTTCCATTCTTTGCCACAAGCTTCAGATGAAGCCTAAACTTGATGCACAATGCAACCATAATTTTTTGTTTGCAACCGTAGTTCACGTCTCAAATGCAGAGATTGTACTGCTGATAATGCACTATTTTGTAATGTTGCTGGCTGGCTGTGTTTAACACTGAGCTGAAGAATTGCTGGGAACATCCTTCTGCCCCCATCAGAAACTACATTTTAAAAAGGCTAAAATGCAAAATGTCTCTCTACAGCCACTGTGGAACCACAGCCACTTTGAAAACTGTATCTGTGGAAATGCACTGGGGTATGGATTGCATGTTCTTTCTTGATCCTCCAGTGTGTCTGTGACTTGAATTACAAGCACACACGATACATGCAAAGTGAACTATTGAGCCGCCGACAGTGAGCTGGGAAGTGGAAATTTACAGTACACGGTCAGAGTGAAGCGTGCTGTCCTAGGGCTAGAAAGCTGTGCTCAATCTGCATTTAATTGTCTTTAGTCTGGGGGAGGGTCCTTGGTGTCAGATCCACTTACAGTGAACTGAATCCACATTAAAGCATTCGAGACAGAGTTATGGTGACAGCAGACAGCACAGCACAGTCCACACAACTGCAGCCATGAAGGAGATGTAAGTTGAGTTCAATTAATTGACTTGGAATGACTTTATTTATATTTGAATTACATTGATGCATTTCCTTACAGAAAGCTACTCCACCGGCGTTTTAGTCTTCACCTCCGTGTTACAGAATCGCGTCTGATCGACACATATTGTCAGCACGTTTTCTCATTGGAATCTTTATGCAGCTTTAGGTTTCTTCTAGCAGTGCCTTTAATAGCCAATAACATTTTTTCAATTGCTCTTGGGAAAGTTAAAAAAAAAAATTAAATCACTGCATTTTCTCTGAGCCACTGTGTAGAGACGTTTTCTGATGTGAAGGTTCTGGTTAAACGTCTTTGTCTGGTTTATACTGTTTATGGGCTACTTGGGTGTTTGTGGAGCGTATCTGTAACACTGAGATAATGTGAGCAGGGTCCCGGCAGAATGGCTGCAGGATATTCTTCTTTCACATATGAAGAGAGTAATGGGAAAGGGACACTGGGGCTCCACACAGACTCCACAGCATTTTTACACAGTTATGTAATGTTGAGTGTTGAAGGCTACGCAGCTTGCGTGTGCAGCAGGCTGAACGCTTGCAAAATTGAAGGATTATACACACTGTACACTGCAGAAAATAATAGAAACAAGTATATAAGACTGCAGTAAGTGTTCATCTGATAGCTATTTGAAGGTGAGCTTACCATTCTCACTGGGAAAACCACCCCTTAAGCGCAAATCATGCAGGAGGATTATGGTGAGTTGAAGAATAAAGCCGTAATATAAATATCAGTTCTGGACTTTTCCTCATTTAACATAACATACCCCCGACCACGCGCGATACCGATGATAAGCACATAAAGCTCAGGTTCTGTTGTCACAGTTGGGTTTGAATTGAAAATAAGTCTGCTTTCTGAGCTATCACAGAGCCAGGGAAGCATCTCACACTACTCTCCGATTTTTGTTGCAAGGTACTGCATAATAAATTATTTCCTTCACTTTTGGGACTGCCCAATCAACAGCACAGAGCGGCGAGGCGGCATTGAGTGTGAAACAGATATTTGTGGCAGCTGACGTACGACGTTCCGCGCATCACCTTCCCCATCACTCAAGACATATTTGCGTCTTTGCAACCGGAGAGCAGAAATTTACTGTCTGAGGGATAGTGTGAGTAAGCTGTGGATAGAGTAGCTGGTTTTAGGGCGGTATAACTCCCTAGGGAGGGCTTACACACTAATGAGCGCAGTTAAATGGCCAGGACCTGCCATAGAAATGTGATACTTCCAGGGGGTTTGTGCAAGTTCTGTTTTAACCAGCTGAAATTAGTAAGTTCTGTCTTTGCGTCTTGCCCCGCTCAGGAAGCACAATACATCACACAAAGTAGAAGCCATTTTGAATCAGTTCACTTACAGTACAATGATTTCTCATACATCTTATGCTGCGGTTTTACATATTTTTGGAATTGTTTTTTTTAAATGATGATGGCAAACAAAGGAGTTTGCTATCACAGTTTTTAGAAGGACTGTACTAAATCGAATGTACTTATTGCTATTGTTATCATTGCTAATCTGTTTTTATAATGTGGATAAACTGGGAAATAAATAGTGTTATGTTGAGATGTTACTCTCTGGCTCTTGTAAGTGTGTGTGAAGTGGGCTTTCAAGTTGACTGGTTTCATTAGGTGTTTATGGGAAGCCAGTGCAAGCCTTTGATCGAGTCCGTCCTCAGTTTCCTCAGATAGGAATTTTTGAACAATCACAAAAGATTTTGGAAAGTGATTCTGTGGGCGTTTTATCATGATTTTTTTTCACCATGGAACCATTTCATTTTCAAAGAGGAGAGAAGTCCAAACAGCTCTGGAATCAGCGACGGGCTTGACGTTGAGGCTTTCAGTTGCCCGAGTATTTCTCATGTTGGTAACCCTGCAGCCATGAACTTCAGCCATTTTTTTAACTCGTTGTTCAAAATGCAATACCTATGCCAGTAATAACGATTCCTTCTTGGAAAAGAGTCTTGACTGTATAAACATATTATGGACCGCACCGCTCAGAGCAGGTTTGTAAATGTACTGAGTGATACCATGACCGGAATACATCTCTTTTAAACTGATACGTGTGTATGTAACCACCAAGGAAGGTAACCCCAATGACCGTGGCTATTATTACACGTCAGTTTATTTTATGGGAAGGTTGTAGTTGGCTTTATAAATCAACTATGACTGTCTTAATAACATACTTACACCCTATCTTTATACCAATTCTTAATTTTGTGTTTTGCAGAAACTCTTAATATAACAATTAGATTTATTTTTCTAAATTATAATTTTGTAGTGTATTCAAGGTTTATTCATTAGTATTTACTTGCTTGTCATATGCCCTTGTTCAAAGAAATGTACATAGTCTGCATTCTACATGCTGGAAGAATGCAGAATGTGTGTCACATGCAACAGTTGAACAGCAGTGCCCTCGGAAAATAATAACTTTCCACCCACAAGCCAATTACCTTCACTGATATACCACATTCCTTTTTGAGCTTTAAAAACAAAAATGTGTGCATTTAAACACACTGGCCTGGATTCAGTGAATATTGGTCCTAAGCCTTGACTTCCAAGTAGATGCAAGTTTCAATTTCTTTTCCAATGCAAAAGGCAATTTTCCAATGAAATTTGGCGATTGCTGAGCAAGGCCACACGACTGTGTTTATAAAGACCAAGAAAGGAGTCCTTGCATTAATTATGACTGAGTTATGGCCAAATTCTGATTGGGGCCATAACTTGAGGCCTGTGTTGGCTGCTCCTGCCTTGCAGTGGACAAGGTCTTTTCTACCTTCCAGAAATTTCACAACACCTATTTTGCTTGTCGGGTTGTCCATGGGGTGGAAGACGGCTAATTTTAGATAAAGGTGTGTTTATGTGTCCGTGCGTGTACACATTGGGAGTCTAGGAAATGGGAAGGAGAGGGTATTAGAATCCATTACCCATATTTACTGAATGATGGACTGTTATTGTCATCATGTCCAGAGATCCATTTCCCCTTCCTTTCCTCTATGTTTTGAGATGAGATATGAGATAAAGTATACTGGTAAGCCATAAGTCCTACTTAACATTGTTTTAAGTATGACATAACACCTGCCATGACCAGTCACAATATTTATACAGCTTATGACCCATGCAACTGTCATCTATATGTTATAACATTGGTCATGAGCTGTTGTGACAGGTGATATGTAGTGCTTATGAGTGCATTATGTAGCCATTGTGCCATATAGCTATTTAGTGATATTAATAACTGCAAAGTTTGATAAATCAATTTGTCAGTACAGTCCAAGGACAAAGAAAATACACATTCACAAATCCAAACAAGGCAATAGCTAGACGCACGGCATGCGCGCAAACCAGCACTGCTAATAACTCATCTGATTGCTGCTGTACAATGGCTGTGCTAATGTCGACACGTCTCTCTATCACCTGCAGCATGGCACAGAAAGAGAAGCTCCAATGCCTGAAAGATTTCCACAAGGACACGCTGAAGCCCTCGCCAGGGAAGAGCCCGGGCACACGGCCCGAGGACGAGGCTGAGGGCAAGCCGCCGCAGCGGGAGAAGTGGGCGAGCAAGCTGGACTTTGTCCTGTCTGTCGCGGGCGGGTTTGTCGGTCTAGGGAACGTCTGGCGTTTTCCTTACCTCTGCTACAAAAATGGTGGCGGTGAGTCCTTTTTCTCCCTTTTTGGAATCATTTCATTTTCTAATATCATTATTATTATTATTATTATTATTATTATTAACCTACAGTTACTGTCATTATTATTGAATCTTCATTATTAAATAAATTATAAAAAAATTTGACAATGATGTTTCAATTAAAGTAAAATATTAGTTGGAAAAAATGTCATCCAATGATGAATGGAATAATGGAGCGTGAAATCTGGCAAATAAAAAATATAATTTAACAACATTCACAGGCAACTTATTAGGCTCCCCTTAATTCAGGGCTTTGCACATAATGGCATCTCATTCTCATGTAATGATGCCATTGATCATTGAAAGGGCTGCTTTGCCCTGACAGTTTGAAAATGTTTTTCATGATGTGCTGTTTGGGGCCCACAGGTGCATTTCTCATCCCGTACATCATCTTCCTCTTTGGTGGAGGTCTACCCGTCTTTTTTCTGGAGGTGGCCATTGGGCAGTATACCTCCGAAGGTGGAATTACCTGCTGGGAAAAGCTTTGCCCCATATTTACTGGTGAGTCCAGTCAAACACTCAAGTGACCTCCCAAGAAAAATTCACTGAAGACCTTTTAACGGTCTGCAGGTCTGATAATAGAGCTGCTACAAATGGTAGCTTTACTGTGAGAAAGCCTTTGCATCTACATCAGAGTGACCCTCAGCCTTCAGTTCTACTAAGTGATTGTATGGATTGAGCCAAATGTATTTGCTTTCCTGATTTAAAAAAATAATAATTATGAGAATCTGGACCAGTGCCTTCTTGGCTGGAAAACGTTGCTCGCATGCTGTGGATTTGAAGTTTCTGTATAAGCACATGGGTCGCAGAAGTTTCCAGGCCTTGCCAAAAAGCAACCGTCCATATTTTATTAAACATACCTCTCTCTTGATTGCTTAGATAAACAAAGATTCATATTGCTTTCTTAACATGACCTTCCGTTCTTTACAGCTAACGGAAGTGTGTGAGAATAACCGTTACACCTGAAGGAGAACACTCGCACTCAACTGATTATCCACTTTCTCTTTGCTTCTCCTTCCTGCTTTTGCTTATTTTAAATACCTTACAGAATGTAATTTCCCTTTTCTGAACACACAAGCACACACACACACACAAACACATACACACAAACACATACGCACAGACACTGCCCGAGAGTCCCATGCATGTACAGCTTGTACTGAATTCTATGTTGCCATGGCAGCAGTGCAGAAAAAACATCTGAGAGATGACTAGCAATGAGATCCAACTCAAAGAAACAGACATCTTAGGAATGAAAATCAGGGAACAGGGAAACGATGTGACAAGCGCGCGTCTTTGTACCGCGTACACCCGTCCGGCTTTGTTTTGCCAAACACATGACCCTATTTATAGAATAAATTGGGTTGGGATGAGACTGGATGTCAGCAAGCTGTTAATTTTAATTCTGGCAGCTGGGTTTACCAGCCACTTTCGGTTTTACTCAGGCAAGTTGCCTAACTGGAAGGCAGCCTCCTGTTAGTTTGCACACTGATGGATGTGGAAGGAGAAGGAGTGGAATAACCTGAGTCGGAGCTGAATATCAGCGCTTTAGCAGCTGTTAATTAGCGCTCTGGCTAAGGAAGGAGTGTTAACACAGCATTGTCAAATGGAGAATGAGATAAATCAACCCAAGGAATGCTGGACCTAAATGAACCCAAGGAAGTGTGTGTGCAGATGTTAGATTAACACATTTAAATGACGTACATTTCATTTCCATAAAAATACATTAATTTAATTTAGATATTACAATGAATGAAGGAATAGAACATATGTCTCCCACTAACAGGGTAGCTCTCCCCACCACCTCTAAGAATAACATTTTGTCCATGTCAGTTGTTTTGCAGACATTCTGTACTGAGCTTATGAAGATATAGAGTTTTATGAGAGCTTAAATTGTATTGCCAAGGGGATTCATCAATTCATCAACTACCGTTATTTGTGCACTCAAAGTTTCAGATTCAACCTTTCAGCTTCCAACAACTTTTGTTTTTGCATGGGAAAAAGAGACTGCACAATAATGACTGGTTTTCTTTTGGCAGGTATTGGCTACGCTTCTATTGTGATCGTCTCTCTCCTGAACGTGTACTACATTGTGATTCTGGCCTGGGGGCTGTACTACCTGTTCCAGTGCTTTCAGCCTGAGCTACCTTGGGCCAAGTGTAAGCAACCTTGGAACACCCCCAACTGTGTGGAGGACACCGTCCGCAAAAACCGGACACTCTGGGCGGCCGCCAACATCACAAACTTCACCTCCCCCGTCACTGAGTTCTGGGAGTGAGTATGCTGAGCGGACACTTTAGAGCAGGGATTGGAAACTCCAGTCTTGGGGGGCCGCTGCTTATGCTAGTTTTCAGTGTGTTTCAACACTGATTGGCTGAATGATCAACATGCCATCTTTCCAAGGACTAAATATGCTGCTGATTGATAGGAAAACAGAACAATTAGCAGTCACTGCTAATTAAACCTACAGACACAGCTCCCCCTCCAGGACTGGAATTAAACCTACAGGCACTGCGGCCCTCTCGGACTGCAGTTTAACCTGCAGGCAATGCGACCCTCCAGGACTGGAGTTAAATCTCCAGGCACTTAGGCCCTCCAGGACTGGAGTTAAATCTCCTGGCACTTAGGCCCTCCAGTACTGGAGTTAAACCTACAGGCAGTGTTGACCTGCTAGGACTGGAGTTTCAGAATGCTGCTTTACTGTCACTTTTATACTGTCCACGTCTTCCCTCTCCACTCGCTCGTGTTTACCGGAGTGACAGCCCCTGGATGGCAAATGCTTGTGCAAACACTCCAGACCAGACAGCCTGGAGAAGAGAGAGATTTCAGCCACTCTATACTCCTCTCTTGCCTAGTCCTTTCTTTTCATTGGTCCTTTTAGGAACCACACTCAAGCCTACACAGGCCTCAAGCCTTTCCCCACATTCAGAAAAGAGAGAAGGCCAACACCACTGGTTGTGCATTCTTGCGTGATGCTTTGGCTAGTTCCCTGCTAAACGTAAATGTGGACTCTTGAGTGGTTTCCTCTCATTCCTCTGCTAACACGCCCCCCCCCCCCCTCACACAGGCGCAATGTGCTCAGCATCTCCAGTGGCATAGATGAAATGGGGCATCTCAAGTGGGACCTCGCCCTCTGCCTCCTGGCTGTGTGGGTCATCTGCTTCTTCTGCATCTGGAAGGGCGTGAAGTCCACGGGGAAGGTGAGTCCGGACTGAGCTCGATGAAATGTCCCACGTCTCTGGGCCGGTCGTAATCGTGTACAGCCAGGGCCTGGCACGGTAAGGATACGGGGGAAACGTTTGGGCGCGGTAGTGAAATTGATCCTCTGCCACTTTGTCCTACTACTCGAACCTTGTTTATTGATGGCTTCATTTGGCCGTGGTGTTTAGAAAGGGAACGGCACTGCATTTCTCCCCTATCTTCTGCCAAAGGTGCTACTTTATCTTTACCAGGGAGTGGCTTACCCTTAAGACTGCAACAAGATGTGATACACTGTAAATCATTAATTTACTGTATAAATATGAACCTACTATTACCTCATCAACCACATTTTTGCCACATGGCTCATAAGGGACCGAGATATGAAACAGCCGATGTTGGCTGGCCAGTGTACTGAGAATTAGTCTTAAACTGAAACTCAGACTGTTTATTACGTCTTGACAAAAACAGATTACATAAGAAATTAAAGGCAGTTCTCAAAAGTCAGATCACAAAAAACTAAAATAGAGAACACTAAATTGGCCGCATTAGAAGCAGCCAGTGTTCTGCGGTTGGACCAGGCTGTCAAATGGCTTGGACGTTAAGCTGAACAAACCCAAAAGTGGCTTAACAATAAATATCTTTAAAATGCCCATAAAGCACAGCAGAGTACAGACAATCAGCCTGGAGTCTGGCTCCGCTACTCTCCTGTGCTTATTGCAGTGAGTAAACACACACAGCGGAACTGCATCAGAGGATATCAGTTCTGTCAGCAGCTGACCACAGAGGTCTTTGTGCGGCCCGCCTACGTTTGGGCGGTCTGTCAGCGGGGGGCAGCTGTGGCTCTAAACACAGCTGCAGGTGGGCGCTGACTACCCCTGCCTCCGACAGGAGCGTGGCCCTCCAATCTGAGCATGCTCCTGGTGGCACTTTCAGGAAAGGTACGCCATGTTCAAGTACGGCGGCCTAGAAATACTCGTCTGGCAGGAGGAACGGGCAGCTGATCATGCCACGCTCCTGCTGTCTGTCTGCAGGTCGTCTACGTCACGGCGACATTCCCCTTCGTCATGCTGATCATCCTGCTGATTCGCGGAGTGACTCTGCCCGGTGCGGCCGAAGGGATCAAGTTCTATCTCTATCCGGATTTGAGCCGCCTGAAAGACCCAGAGGTAAGAGCTGGACTGCTTTCTCCGTCTATTTCCACACTATTTCTACTATTGCCCTACCCCACAAGACACATTTCCTCAGTTCCTATTATTTTACAGCCATTGATCCAAACCTAGATATCATAAAATCATTAAGTGTTAAATACAGGACAGGCAAAGTGGGGGACCGGGCCCTGGTCCGACAGTAGTGACTCATTGCACAACAATCCAGAGGGAGTGTAAACAAGACATGCGATGGGACTGTTTAGGCCTTGGGAAACAAGTTAGCTGCCTTCTGTGAAATGATCAAATCTGTTCCAAGCTTGTGGGGCCTAATAAGTCAAATTTTGGCTGCCTGCGTTCCAAATCCCAAGCAATCAATATGTCAAAATTGTGGGAGGAGATACTCATGGCCTGGCCAGACGACTTTTTCCCCAGTTGTAAATAAAGCAAACAGCTCTGTTAGCCTCTGCCGTGCTGCTGTGTCTGTCTGAGCACTCCCTTGTCACATTTGATGGGAGGAACGCATGGACCGAAGTTTTACTTCTGCCCAATCTAAATAAACGCAAAATCACCGCAAAGAATTTACAAGTAAACAAAAAGTGTTCATAATCTTCCAATAAAGTGTTTTTTTTATATTTCATCCTTAGGTTTGGATTGATGCAGGAACTCAGATTTTCTTCTCGTATGCAATCTGTCTGGGGGCAATGACATCACTGGGGAGCTACAACAAGTACAAATACAACTGCTACAGGTGAGCCCCCCAGGCCCGGGGAAGGGAGGCGGGGGTATTAGTTGGGTTTAAAAAAAAGTGGGGACGTAGGTTCCATTTGTGTTAATTAACAAACTCCATGACATATGTGTGACATAGGGACTGTTTGCTGCTGGGAGGCCTGAACAGCGGTACCAGCTTTGTGTCTGGCTTCGCAATATTTTCCGTCCTGGGCTTCATGGCACAAGAGCAAGGGGTGGACATTGCCGATGTGGCAGAGTCAGGTACGAGGGTAACAGTAGCAGTGATGGTGGGCACTGCTACTTAAAATTAAAAAAAGAGTCTGGTCAATCCAATTTATAGAACAAAGACAAAACCCAGAAAATAAAAATAAAAACGAAATAAACTTACGGAAACTAAAAAAAAAAAAAAAGACGACACTGAAATGTTGAAGTTCCGGCGATCCAACATTCCTTAATGGGGAAATTTGGCAAAACTTAAAACAATTTTCACAACCGTCAAGAGTCCAGAGGTGAGCGGAATTCATTCTGGTTGGATTTGTCCAAAGAAACTATAAAAAGCTACTGTATCGAGTGAACATGCAAGGAAAACCCGGGGGAAATTAACTATTCTTTTCTACTGGAGATGGTCCAGACAAATAGTTGCGAAGAGTCGACTGAGAAAGCGCCGATGTCTTTTTTCTCGTTTTCTCTAGAATGCAAAAAGTCTGATCTATTTCGGCAGACACGAGAGTGAAGCAAAACTTAGTGAAAACGGGTCGTCTTGTGCCAAGTTAAACATTAAAAGAGGAATAAAAAACTTTTAAGAAGTTTTGTTTTATCGAATCCTTGGCTTTTGTCAATCACCTGCATCAACGGCTTTTTCTGTTTGTTGGTTGGATTTTCTCGAAAGCTCTTAATAACTGCCCGATGCCCGTGGTGGATTCTATTTGTCCTCTCTTGCTTCTCCCTTGTTACGTTATGCGGATGCTAAGAAATGTGTATCTTCACTCAGCATGCTCCCTCTATCAAAAGCCTTGTAATTGTGTTATTTCCTGTGTCGACTTGGCCAAAGGGGAAAAAATGTTTCAGTGTGGTGATTTTTTTTCCCAGGAAATATTTATTTTTTAGAGAATGTCACTTTTTAAAAAAAATACTTGGGTCTACTTCTGTTTTATGTTTCGACATTCCTCCTGATAAAGAAAGCAAAGATGGGTTTATTCCTTTTTTCAAATTTAGATTCCGTTTCACTGGCTCCCTTTTTCAGTGTTTAGTTCATCTGTAATGCTGTATTTACCAAAGCCTCTCTAAGGAGGCAACTGTACTTAGTGTGCTGTTCTCTCCACACATACAGTACTTGTTATCATTACTCTTGGGGGTAAAGCATTTTGCAAAGATGGATTGTAAGATTTCAGTCTGAGCTTAAACTCACCGATCACATAGCTAACACACCGAGCTAATACACACAGTCATGCTATTTTGTTTCTCCATGACGTTAATCAAGACAACTACAGAATTACAGAAGTCTCCTTAGAGAGTTGACTGTAACTTTTACTGACTTGGATACGTGAAACTAAACCACATTAAGGTAAACAGTGAAAGGGTAAATGACTTTAATGATGGCTGGGGAAAAAGTTTGAAAATAGTTTATTTTGCCTTAACTGCGGAAACTTGACCCTGAAGTGCAGTTTGGAACTTATTCTGGATCTAAGCATCGCCGGCTGCTCAGTTTGCTAGCCCTGGTGTTGTTTTGTTTGAACGCCTTGTGATTTTCCGCAGCTAAATGAACCGCTGTGTGTTTGCTGTCTTGTTCTTGTTGTGTGTTTTAACTTCTGTTGAACAGGTTAACCAATGGCACGATTGCAAGAAGTTGCAATATTGTAAAGACCAGAGGAGGCCATTAGTATGTTGCCCCCTCTGTCATTGTGATTTTCTTCTCAGTCGTTGTATAGTATTCACTAAGGGAATATGGCACTACTTTGTTACTAGATAAATGTATATGTTTATATGTGTATGTGTTTATATCTATATTTGCATAGTTATATATTTTTATATGGCACCAGAACTGTGCCTTATTGAAATAGTTGTATTTGTATGGCACCTAAGTATGCCTGATTGAAATAGTTGTATTTGTATGGCACCTAAGTATGCCTGATTGAAATAGTTGTATTTTTCTAAGTTTACATTTTTCAGTGATAAGATTGTGTATTGCCCGCACCATGCAGTAACACGGTTATTTAGGAAGAAACACGCATATGTCGCATAAGGGAGAAGTAGACAGATCTGCCTGATGATTTATTTTTAATGGAATTTTGGTCTGCGCTGCACTTGATGCCGCGTGGCGTCACGGCACAGATCAGATTGACAGAGAGCGTTTGTACTGATTGTTTTCTCTCCACATCCCCTCCCCCCTTTCTCTCTTGTGCCCCTCTAGGTCCTGGCCTGGCCTTCATTGCCTACCCTAAGGCTGTGTCCATGATGCCACTGCCTACCTTCTGGGCAATTCTCTTTTTCATCATGCTTCTGCTTTTGGGACTCGACAGTCAGGTCAGCGTCTTCTAATTCGTGAAATTCTCCACTGCTGTCATTCTCAACAAACTTACATTGTTGCAGGTTGTAGGCTTTCTTTGTGTATATCTCTGGGTTCAAGAATGTTTGTGCATGCCAGTGTCTTGAGTGATGTATAATTCTCAGTACGTGTGTGTGTGTGTGTGTGTGTGTGTGTGTGTGTGTGTGTGTGTGTGTGGGGGGGGCTGTGGTGGAAGTGCTGCAAGAGTGGTTCCTGATTCTGTCTCTAAACCCGGTCCTTCCCCCAGATGTTTCTCCTAATCTGTGAGCGTGTGCGCTCTGCGTTGATTGGTTGAACTGCTGTGGGGGGGGTACAGGAAACATTTTTTGGCTTGCTGCACACAATCCACCATTTAACAACTGCCCCATATGACACACACTGCTAATTTGGTTAATGAAATGAGGATGCAGTAACAATACATCGTTTTTCATGGAGGCATACTGGGGTTATAGGGAAATCAGTACTTAGACCAGAACCGTTTTTACTTGCCAAGTGAATGCAGATTCATAGGTTATTACATTTTGGCACGATACCGTGGTAACTTAATTTTGTACAGAACATTCTGATGTATATAAACAAAATTGAAATATTAAAAAAAGACGGCAGGCTGTTGGCGACTGTTTAGAGTTGCGTCAGTTGGGCTCTCCAGCGATCAGATTTCTCAGCCCTTGTGAAATTGTACCCTCCGCTAAGCGTTAAGTCAGTCATCCTCAGTGTGGCTGGAGCCCAGCAGGATGCCAGGAAGCCCGTCAAAGTTGCCCACACTGCTGGACTGAAATCCAACGCCGAAGAGTTAGCAATTTTATCAATATTTGTTCAGGTGATTGTCAATACAAGGAAAGAAAGACAGATGGACCACTAATATAATTGGCCATGCTGTGTTTCTAATTATAATTAGAAAGCCAAAAAGTGCTGGACTGAGACACCCACACAAGAACAATATATTAATACAATTGCAAACCTTGCCAGAAAAATTACCTGTAAATATTAAATAAAGTTTTATCATAGATTTTTGTTATTTTGTTATTAGATATATTAGATTTTGTTATTTTGTACATTATTTAGTTAAATGGTAAATGGACTGCACTTATATAGCGCTTTTATCCAAAGCACTTTACAATGGCTTCTCGCTCACCCGCTCACACACACATTCACACAACAATGGCGGCAGCCACCATGCAAGGCGCTAGCCTGCTCATTGGGAGCAATTTGGGGTTCAGTGTCTTGCCCAAGGACACTTCGACACGTGGACAGGAGGAGCCGGGGATCGAACCGCCAACCCTGCGATCAGTGGACGACCCGCTCTACCTCCTGAGCCACAGCTCAAATACTAGTCAAAATTGAGTTAAAATACTAGAATTCTAGTTCTTCTCGCCGATGCAGAGTTGTTTGTATGCCTGTGCTATCTCCAGGGATGCCAAAAAGGGGGGGCCAGGGGGCCATTGGCGCACCCACTTTTACCGTCCTCACAAATCCCTGTATCCCCGCTAATGCCCCTATAATCGCAACACCTAGCCTATGGTAAAAAGATGTGCATTCCCGTCCACTCTAAGACATATGATAAAAGTATGCACGCAAACATAAAAAATACTGGTTTACACGAATCAAATGCATGCAGTGTACATCAACCAATAAAATTGTTTCAATGATGTGATCACGTTGTCTGTTGAGCCGTTAAAGTTAGCTCAGCTCAGCTCGCTATCAGTAGCCTATATTGCGAACATGCTTCAAAAGAATCAGAGCATACGAAAGTAAAGTGCAGTGAAACAAAACTAAACATTAATGTTACATCCCCACCGTCCACAACTGTTGGAGTTTGAGTAAAGGCAATCAAAATGCGCCCCAAGTTTATTTAGGATAGGCTATGAATGACATCTTCCGTCTTCACAACAGCAGGGCGCGCTAATAATTTACCAGTAACGTTAGCCTAGAGGCTAAATCATTTTGGTGAATGTGCAGGAATGTGAAGATGAAGAAGTAGTCTAGGATGGTCAGGTGCTTTCCAGATTTTTAGTTATTGTCAATATTGTCATGGTCCGTGGTTTATTTTTCCTTTTTCGCTGCGGTTCTCGTCCTTTCTCTGATTTTTTCCCCACGTTCCGTTCCAGGGTTTTGCGTCACCTCGCCTATTATTCGTTTCACCTGTGCAACTGCCTGCGGGGTATTTAAGCTCCTCACTTCCACTTCCCTGGTGCTTCTTTGTCATTCCTACTTGCATTGAGCCAGGTATAGCTAGGTACAAGCGACCTTGTGATATTAAAGTTTTTTTATGTTCATGAGGGACTTTCTTCTTAGTATTCGTTTTTACGTAGAGGATTATTTCTCGTTTAAAGCTATACTGTTCGACTTACTCCGTGCTGTTCTCCCTGAGACTCCCTGAGACAGTTTCTTTTGTGGTTTCATTTTCATTTCACCTTCTTATTGGCTGTTTTAGTGTTACATGCTGAAGGTGTTTCTTTTCTATTGTTTCCCCATGTAAGCTCTAGTATTGAGCTCGGAAGACTTTGTTTTGTGCTCTCACTCGTGTTTTAGAGTTTCGATTTTCCTGGGGTGATTATTATTTAGCTGTTAAGCTACTAGGATTATTCCTTTTTCTGTTCTACCCATTAGCGGTTTAAGCTCCCTTAGTGGTCCTCACCTTTGTGGGTGACTTGTTCTGATCCCCCTTCCCGTCGCATTTGATTCGCTGCTACTGAAACCATTACAAATATGGGATAGACATTACTTTGGGATAGAAATAGCCTATAGATGGTAGAAGGATAGAAGTGTGCTGTGTCCAAATGGTCTGCATCCTGTGTAATAGCATATGCCTACTGTATACTGCTTAGGCTACTGCATACTGTTTAGTAACATGCAGTATGCAAAAAATATCCTCCATAGGCTACTATTATCAGAGAAAACTCGGAAATAAGAATATTATTTGGGGATTTTAAGCACACTACATTTAGAGAACATTTCGCCTGCTTAACGTTCTCATCCAGTGTAGGCTACTCAACTATCATAACGTTACTCAATTGTAGCCTATAGAAGGGTGTGGAATCGGACACGGCCTAACCTTCATGCACACTCGTCTTTACCTTGAGAATCGTTGCCTATGCTAAAATTAGGCTAATAAAGTGCCGGAAACTTTTATAGGTCTACAGCATTTAGATGCAACTTTTCTAAATTTGGCTATGGTATAATTTAACTACAAACAATATGAGGAGTGAGCTTTGGTAGCTCAGCTACCTTATTACAATAATGCATAATGGAAGTAGCTTAATAGGCTACCTTTTCGTTTTCTCATATCCCCCTATCAATTCGCACATTGTAGCCTAAGCTATATATAATTGTATAATTGATTAGCTAACGTCAGAATTCATAATGTAGGCCTACAAGATAGTAGCAAGCCTTTCTTTGTTAATTAACCTAAACTAGGCCTACGAGTTTACAGAATAGTAACACTGCCGCGGCTGCAGAGGAGCAGCAAGCAATCGGTAAAGTGGATGTGTTCAGTCAGCAGCGCATATCTATCTCAAAACCACACAAAAAACAGAACAGTGACACCCTTGTTAATATTGTCCTAATTAAGTGATCGCATATACGCCAGAATAAAAGATAGTAGCCCAAGGGAAGGAATCTGTTGTAGCCTAGTCTTTTAATAAGAGCTCTACATATATCTAGCCAACAAGCATATAGTCTAGCTTCGGGACAACAACGTCAACCTAGCCATAGCTCTAGACTGAGAATACTAAAAGGGTAGCCTATTAATCCACTTCCTTCATGAACTGTTTTAAAGGAGAATATGTAACACAAGCTTATTCACTCCTCGTATTGCTTGCAAACTTGTTTGTTGTTAAATTCTGCCATAGCTACATTCAGGAAAGCTACATCTAATTAATTGATTCCTGTACTTTATTAGGCTTTATGGGCTAATTTCAACATAGGGTACGATTCTCACAGATGCCTCAAAAAAATAAACATGATCTCCCTAGATACTGGGATCTAAAAGACTAGATACTGTGTATCGCTTTGTTTGTTATTGCTAATTTAAACTTTGCTATTATTTTTGTGTAGCATATAGTGTTGTTCGGCACTCGGTGCTGCTGCGTTCATATTCTGCCTTGGGAGTGTTTGCATTTCTTTTTGGCTCATATTGCATTTGCTAATTATTGTTTAAACAAGAGAGGTAAATCCTTTGTTTAAAGCTGGCCCAGTGAAAATATTTTCAATCGGTGAGTGTGTGTGCTCCGTTGATTGGTTGAAGTGCTGCGAAAGTGTTTCCTGATCCTGTCTCTGAAACCCTGGGCTTGGTTCCTTCCCCAGTGAGATGTTTTTCCCAATCGGTGAGTGTGTGCGTTCCGTTGATTGATTGAACTGCTGCGGGACCTTTTGCTGATTCTGTCTCTGAAACCCTGGGAGTCGTCCTTCCCCCAGTGAGACGTGTCTCCCAATCTGTGAGCGTGTGCGCTCCATTGATTGTTTGAAGTTTTGTGAAAGTATTTGCTGATTGTGTCTCTGAAACCGTGGCAGTGGTCTTTCCCCCAGTGAGACGTTTCTCCCAATCTGTGCGCGTGTGCGCTCCACTGATTGGTTGAAGTGCTGCGGGAGTGTTTGCTGATTCTGTCTCTGAAACCCTGGGCATGGTCTTTACCCCAGTGAGACGTTTTTCCCAATCTGTGAGCGTGTGCGCTCCGTTTTCTGCTCTTCCCATTCTCCCCTATTGTGCTCCAGTCTGTTCCAGGCATGAGCACCTTGCACTGAATGTGGGGGAGCCATGGACCTGTTTGATGCTCACACCAGGTGCCACTTATGCCTTAGTCTAGGGCACCTGCAGGAGGTGCTTTCTGACCCCTGCCCATGTTGCGTGTGCATGTCTTTGGAGACCAAGTAGAACAGGTTGGATGCATTTATGTTCCATATGCCCCCCTCTGGTAGGGCGCCACCCCTTGTAGGTGTGGCCCTTAAACGCAAGGGTGTCACCGCCATTGATAGCCCACTACATAAAAAAGGGCAAGTCTGGCAGGGACAGTCACCTCTGCGCGGAAGTCACACAGTTTTGCTCCACAGTTTAGCAGCTGATGGCTATGCTGGAAACCCTCACTGAAACTGAACCGCCTCCCCAGCATGGTCTCCCTGATGGGCCTGCAGTGGAGGAGGATCCGAGCAAGGGGCCGGACTTTGAGGTGGTTGACGCGCTCTCCAAAAGGGCTTCCAACACCATACATACCATATATTCTCAGAATTGGGCCACTAATCTGAGAGGGGGTAGGTGGAAGGTTTGGGTTCCACTGAGGGTTCAATGGACGACTCTGCCTCTTTGAAGACAGTTCTCCGTTCGGCCTTAGCATGTATGAGTTGCGATGTGCCCCAGGTTGTCCCCAAGGAGTTTCACCGTCATGCTCCCCAGGGGGCTCAGTTTACCATGCAGGTGTCTACCGATTTTGTGGTGGAACTAACTAAGTATTGGGCACGCCCTGGCTCGCAGCCGGGGCCTGCAGACTGGAGGACGTTCACGTCTATGTCAGACGCTGAAGTCCATAGGCTTGACCATATGGCCTCTGTTGAGCATGCCATCGCTTGTGGTATCTCCAGAGGAGGCAGTTCGGGCGGATGCCCGATGCCCTAAGTCACAATGCAGAGCGACTGCTCTGTAGGTCAAATAATGCTATAACGCTGCAACCAGGATGGCGCGTATTGGGAACTCGCCTTCCTGGCTGATGCTTTCACAGTCACAAATGCTGCTTGATTTCGGGGTGGAGACCTCGATCAGCGACGCATCGCTTCAGGTTTTCGCATTTATGTCACATGAGCTTGGCCGTGTGATGTCCTTTCTCACTGTGGGCGTCAGCTGTGGTTGACTCAGTCCCCTCTCCCTCACATACTACAAAGAGAAGGATTTGGGACCTTCCAGTTATACCTGGCCAGATCTTTACGGATGCAGCCAAGCAGGCTCTTGAGCGCTCTGTCAAGGCGTCAAAGTACAGGGAGCAGCAGATAACCCCCAAAACATACTGCCAAACGGGCATGACACCCCGAGGCCCGCAAATTGGGCGGCCCTTACAAATGATCCGTTTTCTACAATTTCAAAGGGTTACTGCCTCCAGTTCCACCGGCAGCCCCCAACATTCTCCGGGGTCAGGTATACACGCATCCTGGACCCCACTCAGTCGGGGATGCTGAGTTGAGAAATTACAGGTCTCCTGGAGAAGGGCACCAGGTCAGTGGTGCCTCCCTCCAAACGGCTCAGTGGCTTTTACTCTCTATGTATTTTCTGGTGCCAAAAAAGGATGGTCTCCTCTGACCAGTCCTGGACCTAGGGGGCCTGAGTTCGCAACTAAAGCAGTACACTTTCCGGATGCTCCAGGTACCGGAAGTCTTACACACCATGAAACCGGGGGATTGGTTTACGGCTGTGGACTTGAAATACACGTACTTCCACGTCCCTACCTGTGTGGAACACCATCGTTTCCTCTGCTTTGCATTCCAAGTTCAAGCATACCGATCCAATGCCTTCCCATTCAGTTTTTCCTCCCCCCCATGTTTTCACCCGCTGTATGAGCACTGTTCAATCGCTGCTCCGGCTGCGGGGGTTAAGGATTCTGCCATACCTGGACGACTGGCTGATATGTGCCAAGTCACACGTTATGGCGCTCTCCCACACTGCTCAGACATTAGCCCATATCCCATATCTCCAGTCTGGGCATCAATGTCAGTTATAGAAAGAGCCAGCTAATGCCGAGCCAGTCCAGTACTTATATCAGACTGTTGCTCGATTTGCGGAGCATGATAGCATTTTAACCGCCCCATCGCGTAGCTAGTTGTGCGTCGGTTCCGGGGGAACGTGGTTCTCAAGATGAGGGTTTTCCAGAGGCTTCTGGCCCTGATGGTGGCTGCTTCAGCAGTCGTGCCTCTCGGACTCTTTGCAGCCAGGCTGCATAAAATGTGATTGAACGCCAGGGCGCTGCACCCCAAGTGGGACCGTCATGTTCGAATCACAGTGAAGCGTCAATTTTGCCAGGTATAAGTCAGCTTTTTGACAAGGGGGGTCCGGATAGGGGCTGTGCCATCGTGGGGTGTGGTGGTGATGACAAACACTTCACTCAACAGTTGGGGAGCTGTTTGCCGTCACCTACCAGCTCAGGGATTGTAGTCGTGAGTGCATCAGTCGGACCACATCAATGTTCTCGAACTTTAAGCAGTTTTTCTGACACTAAGGAATTTTTTTCTCTTGCTCCAGGGCAAGCATGTGATAGTGAGGTCAGACAACACCTCGACGGTCTATCACATAAACCATAAAGGCGGAGTAAGGTCCTGCCAGTCTTTGAGGGTGACCCAGCATCTCTTGATCTGGGCTCTTCCCAGGTTAGCCTCTCTTTGTGCAGTTCACCTCCAGAGTGTCTGAAATGAGGCAGCAAACTTTTTATCTCCAGGTGAATCCACCCTGGCAATTGCTGTTTCCACCCCGATGTGGAGGAGTTGCTGTGGCAATGGTTCGCCTCTCAGTAGTCCACTCACTGCCCCCAGTGGTTCTCGATAGCCGAGGACTCGAGCCCCCTGGGGGTAGACACGCTAGCGCACGAATAGCCAGCGGGCCTACTGTATGCTTTTCCGCCAGTTCCTCTGGTCAAGGCGACCTTGCACAGGGTCAGCACGGGCTACCACAAGCTTCTACTGGTGGTCTGCAGGTAGCCGATGGAACCTTAGTTCCCGACACTCCTCGGACTTGCCCTGGGGACTCCCGATCCGGACAGACCTGCTGTCTCAGAGGAGTGGCTCTGTATGGTATCCTCGACCGAGCAGGATGAAGCTCTGGGTCTGGCCATTGAGGAGCTTGACCCTTCATTAGCTGGGGGACAGACACTTTTTAACTCATAGGCCCCTCTACGAGAAGGGCCTATGAGTAAATGTGGCAGTTATTTTGCACGTGCACTGCCCGATTTTTTTTAAAGATGGCATTCCTACTGGCAATGGCGTCAGTAAGGCGTGTTAGTGAGCTCTGTTCTCTCTCCATCACCACGGAGTGATGATGTATGAGGTGACGGCCGGATGACTCTGGCGTCACCTCGCTGGCCAAACTAATGTAGCTGCACCGCTACATTGAGGCTACTGCTTCCATCAGACGCACAGGGCAGTTTGTCTCCTACGGCAAATCCAAGGGCAAAGTGCTCTCGGCTCAGAGCCTTTCCCGCTGGATAGTGAAGGCGATAGCTGCAACCTATGAGGCTAGTGCTCGGCCTTTACCTATGTCTGTCCAGTGTCTGTCAACCAGGAGTGTGGCTTCGTCATGGGCAGCACTGAAGAGACTTGGGCGGCGGCGACTTGGGCGTCTGCCTGTACATTTTCAAGGTTTTATCACGTCAACTTGGCGCCTGTATCTACGGTCGGCTCGGCCATCCTGCCGGCGGCCTTGGCATCCACTTAACGGTATGTCTCAGCCACTTGTGACTCTGTGGGTATTAGTCACGTTGACGACCCTAATAGTCAAAGGAATGAAAGAAAACTAATATTACGACCACAAATTCATGAGTTCCGGATGACCATTAGGGGTCATGCTCACTCGGGACCCTTTCGGGGCGAGAAGGGTTTGTGAGAACTTCCGCCTTGACGTGTCTATTTATAGAGGAAGTTCCGTCATCATGCGGAGGTCATGGCCATGACAAATTGTTAGTATAAGATTCTTGATGCATCCAGCAGCAAGAAAGTATATTCGTAACATCTTCTGTCTACTTCTTGTGGATGGTAGGCATTTGCTAACGTTAGCTGGCTAACCTTAGCTTATTTTTCACATAAGGAATGATAGCTAACGTTAGTTTGATAAACATTCAGCCCATCGACCGCCAACTCTCAAACATAAGAGAGTTCAGTTTATATCAGCTCAGTTGAATACAATGCCCTTGTCCTGGTATAGGTTCTATTCATATTCTTTTCAGCTTAATAATAGAACACTAACAGAACAGTAGTACATTTCATTGCATGTCTATTGTCTGTTGTCTAATGTCTAATTTCTATTTCCAAAACAAAGTGTTCTCTATGCTTTGCTTTTTCAAGCCAACTTGAACATAATTTTCTAGTTATATTGAATTATTGCACGGCTTTCTTATGTGATGTAAAATGTGCTGGTTCTGTGCAGTTCTGCAATCTGACTGCTCATTCTCTCCTCTGTGTCCCTGCAGTTTGTCGAAGTGGAAGGACAGATCACGTCCTTGGTTGATCTGTACCCGTCCTTCCTAAGGAAGGGTTATCGGCGGGAGATCTTTATAGCTATATTGTGTGTCATGAGCTATCTTCTGGGACTTACCATGGTTACTCAAGTAAGTGCGTGACCTACTTCATGGTGATTTCCAATGATTCCTTTAATAATAGGAACACTCTGCCTTTTTGTTCTTCCATTATTTAAATATCTGTAGCCCTTGTCCCCTCACCAATTAGTGAATTGTGAATGAATCATGGAAAGTTGTTTTTGTTTTGTAAGCATAAGTTCAACACATTGGTGTATGTTGCAGTCGATTACATCTATATAAATGCATGCACAAGGTCACATTCACTATTGGTTTTGTACCTTAATGTAAAGACAATGTGTTAAAACTATAACATGCTATTATGTTATTTTCCCACATGTTTTGCTTTTAATGCACATGAAACAAAATTACCGTTAAGTATGTGTACACCCATTGTAAACTATTTAATAAAAAAACGACATATAATGGAGGCATAAAATGATTCGAATATATTTATCCAGTCATGGAATAAATACAACCCTCGCGCAAAGGAACGTGTATATTTTCTACTGCTTTACAGCAGTAGGATTCTAGAAAAAAAAGTGAGTTATGGTAGGATGACAACCTCCTCTGTATTGTGTGGCCCAGACAATTCCCTTATCTGTTATCCTCTTTTTATGGCTTTCCTGTTCTCATTCTGAGCTGGAAGATTCCAAGCGAGTGGCAACACTGTTCTCATTGCTATACTTGGAGCGAGAGAGGAGCCTCACAATGCGTGCCTCGCCCCTCGCAGCCCCCCTGCCCCCCCCCCCCCCCCCCTTACAGCCCCCTCACAGCCCCCTCCCGGCACCCTGTGCGTCCAGGAATGGCACACTGGGAATGCCAGTTTGCGGTTTGCTCACAGGGGCCTTATTTTTCCATGACATCACGTCTCCCGTTGTTCCGCCGTGCGAGCGCTGGAACACGGGAACAGCTGATGTGTCTGTGTGGCAAAACGAAAAGGAAAAAATCCTTCGGCCTCCTCCGCATTTCACAGCCCACCCCCCCCCCCCCCCCCCCCCCATCTCCCTGCGCCCAAGCCTGTACATACAATGTATCAATGCATGGAATTTGCCTATGAAATACACTAACATCTACTGTCTTCTCCCTCCCCCAGGGTGGCATGTTTGTGTTTCAACTCTTTGACTACTATGCAGCCAGTGGTGTGTGCCTTTTGTGGGTTGCATTCTTTGAATGTATTGCTGTAGCCTGGGTTTATGGTAAGTGTCATTGAACAATAGGGTCTGTGATTATAACGTTATACGTATGTGCTATGTCACTTCTGTGCTTAATCCTGCCATGTTCATTTAGAAACCATTTCACTGTGTCATAGGAACACTATACGTGCACTGTAACTCGACCATTGTGTACACTATAGCTTTAAGAACATATGAATTAAGCCCCTATTCTTGTTTCTGTTTTTAGAAATATGAGACAGCCTTGTAGGTAGAAAGATCATTCTTACAAAGCTTTGTGGAATGTTTTTTGTGGAAAACACGAATGTTTTTTCTTGTACTCTAGGTATAATAAAACACACAGGTGTGAAATTCTGCTCTAGTTTCCATTGTAACGCCACTGTTGACTAGTTCAAACGGTGAATCATTCAAGGACGTTTCTTTTGGACAGGATGTTTGAAGGATTTCAGTTATTCAGTACTAGCAGGGAAATCACACTTTTCTCACACATGCTCAGAATGAGATTAAGCCGTTTGTTTTCTCCCCCATAATTAGGCGTTGATAATTTCTATGATGCGATTGAAGACATGATTGGCTACAGACCAAATGCCTGGATGAAATGGAGCTGGGCTGTAATCACGCCTGTCCTTTGTATGGTGAGTCTGCCCCGGCTGCGCAAGCGCTCTCCCCCCTTCTGAACTAAAACCAGCCTCCCGTTTTACGCCTATCCCGTCCACAAAATTTACCTACCAAACCCGTTAAGGATTTGCGTTACTATAGAGCTGCCCTTCAACTCAAACCATGCCTCTGTAGACTCCCCGCCTCATTCCATTCACAGTGAAATGGCTGTTGGTATCTTGCCTGTGCCGGATTTGCTGTGGAAATCCAGCACTTTGGTCCGTGTGAAACGAAGGCTGATGGAAAGGCCATCTGCTTGCTAGTGACAGAGTGAGCAGAAGGGAGATTGTGGATTTGTTACAATGGGGGGAGGGGTGGGATGCAGGCAGAATACAGTTTACCAATGGGATCAGTGGAACATTTATTAAAACCCTTTGCAGTTTTTTTAGTGGTCAACCACCACCATTGCTTCAGCTCCTAAAAGGGAGCCCACTGTTCTCTCCCATGGATAAAACCATTCAGGAGAGGTATTTGGAAAAGGTTTTGGTTTTAAATCAGAATAATCCTCTTTTGCTCTTTATTAATAGGACAAATGCTGAGATAGTTTTTCCTTAGTATTCTGTGTTACCATAACACTCTGGGGTCTAAGCCTATTTTCCCCATTTTTTGGTACCCTCGGATAATTACTATTACATATATGTAAGCCAATATGGCACTATCAGGGGTTGCATATCTTTTTTTCAACACAAACTGGTCCTGTGTGTTATTTTATCATATATCCATTTTAGGAGACTATATTTATGGCAAAATGACCACAAAAGCATAAAATTTGCATTACAGAATAACCTTAGTATTTTCGTTTTCATTTCACAAACGGTAAATAAAAATACTTACAAAAGGATCTGCCTACACCTTCGTGTAGGAAACGACAAGTAGCAAGGTAGCTTGCATCCCACTGCACAAAAAAATGCCTCTAATTGGCTCGTTGATATAGAAACCTCTGGTCGGTCTAGAAATGCGGGGGTGGGCTCTACTTGTAACTACAAAACAAAACATATGAGCACCGATTCCAGCGACATGGTCGACCCCAAAGGATTAACTAAAAGGAGAACTATCAATCATCAATTATCAGCCTTTAATGTTTCATATGTGAAACAATTTCAAAAATCCTGTTTTGGATTCATTCTTTATCTAACACCGGATTTTCTTCCACGTGAATCCTGAATGATTGATGATGGTTCCATAAGGTTCACATTTTTAATGATTTAAAGCAAGATAAATTCAATTCAACGGAGGCTCAGCTATCACTAATGTCGCTCTCTGCAGTACTTGGGAGCTGCCAACAGATTTCATAAGTGTTGTCTGCTAAAGATACGTCTGCGAGATATGTCTGCGAGATAAGCAGTTATAGCTCTGTTCAAAGGCCCTTTTGTTTTCATGTCTGGCAATGCTGTCGGATCATTCCGGCTCAACTGAGTCATTTTATTCATTTGAATCAATAACCATTACTATAAAGTGTGTGCCAGTTCCTGGTCTGGCTTGGGATTTTAGCTCATGTCATTGAGCGCTTTAAGAGCTCTATTTTTCCGGCCATCGCACGGCGTGTGGCGAGCCAGCGCAGTCAATGACGTGGCGTATGGTAGCCTAGACTGGGCATGGCTACTGAATTTTCTTATTTTTGTGACCAGAAGCGAGGAGCGCACAGCTCACAGCGTGCTGCGAATGTTGGAAATGGGTTGGGTTTGGCTGAATATTTAAGTGCAGTGATTGCATCAGATTGCGTTAGTCAATACATTCTAAGTTGTCACTAATCAACTGTTCGGCTATAGGCTATAGAAAAAAAGTGTCCCTTTGTGTGGTAGCCTAGGATATGATAATAAAAGGAAGTCCACCATATACTGAAATAGCCCATGCAGAAACTAGCTTATTTATATTTTTAAATGACCAGCTAAACAACCGTTAACAAATTATTCCACCTTGCGACCTTGCATTGATATTATGTTCAAACATTTCCACTGATCAAGCATTCAATCATGCATTTGGACGGAATAACTCACATGGACAGCTCGTTTATTATTAACGGCCATCCCCTAAAATAACAGGATTTATAACGTTACATTCATTAAATGGTTTTTCACTGGCAACATTGCTGCCATTCTTTTCACCGTTTAAGTTTAAGAGAGTTTTTTTACAGTGCAGAATATTGGTAATCATAGCTAGCCTAACTTACTATATACAGTTTTGTAGCCTATAGTGAGTAGTCTATTTTTAAACAATCTTCACTTTCCGTTCATAATAAGCTACAAATACTACAATACAACAAATATTAGTGTCCACATCAGCATCGCACAGCTGCATTTATTGTCATTCTTCTCATTACAGATGCGTGTAAGAAAAAGAACAGAATATAGTAGGTTACTTCCAGGACCACAATGCAATATAATAACAGCCAATTCTGATTCAGCCTAACAAAAAATTAAAAAGGACAATGCACAATAAATGCAAAATATGCATTTTTTCCTGCTTAGGGGATTTATATTCAATTCAAATTGGATGGCATATGATCCACAAAACCGGTTTATTGGCTTTTGAATTGGTCATGATCATGCATACCTTGGGAAAGCCCCAAAATTAGCAACTCGCCATTGGACTGACACACCCACACAGCGGCTCCCCTTCCACTGGGGCACACGGCGAGTCAAACAGGCTCAGGTGCGTGAAAATCCATGACGAAATTGCCACTTCGCCAGTGTGACGGCTCACCACACACCATGCGCCGGCCGAAAATAGAGCCCTAAAAGAATGTCAATCAAAGAGTCAATCATCTTGGTTGTATACAGCATCTTTGAACAGACTATTTCCAAATCCTGCAAAATTATGGGATATTATTAACGTTATTGCGCTATTGCAAACTGTTTCCTGACTATTAATCACACAACTCATTCTATTACAATGAGTCACTCTAATTGTAAGGTCCTACCTAATATCCATCAAAGCATTTAAACTACAGCTATTATCAATTGATGCTTGTAATTGATGTAATTGTACTTGTAATTGATGCCCCTGTAGTGCATTATTGTTACTCATTTAAACTTCCTTTTGTTTTTTTCTTGTTCTATATCTCCAGGGTTGTTTTTTTTTCTCCTTGGTCAAATACAAACCATTGACGTACAACAAGATTTACGAGTACCCTGACTGGTCGATCGGTGTTGGTTGGACTCTTGCCCTAGCTTCCATGATTTGTATCCCAATGGTGGTGGTCATTAAGATTATACAGTCTGATGGGCCTCTTATAGAAGTAAGTACATGTTTAACCTGCCTTTTGAACACATGTAACATGTGCTGATATGCATTCATATGCTCCCTTGTCAATGGAGAGCATCTTTATGGTGCATCGGTTGCACCAGATCCTCCCGCTAATTTTATTAAGTGATAATCGCAACATAATGTTACTATGTTTAGCAGTCACTCTTATTCAAAGAGTGTTCAGATATTTTTACATCCATGCCATTTGTAGGACAGGACGTTTTACTGAAGCAATTTAAGTTAAGCATCTTGCTCAAGGCTACAACGGCAGGGCAAGCTGGGGATTGAACGTTATAAGCCCAGATCCCTAACCGCGACGCAACATCCCTAACCGCGACGCAACATCCCTAACCGCGACGCTACATCCCTAACCGCGACGCTACATCCCTAACCGCGACGCTACATCCCTAACCGCAACGCTACATCCCTAACCGCTATGCTACATCCCTAACCGCTATGCTACATACCTTACCGCTATGCTACATCCCTTACCGCTATGCTACATCTCTAACCGCGACGCTACATCCCTAACCGCTATGCTACACCCCTAACCGCTATGCTACATACCTTACCGCTATGCTACATCCCTTACCGCTATGCTACATCCCTAACCGTGACGCTACATCCCTAACCGCGACGCTACATCCCTAACCGCGACGCTACATCCCTAACCGCTATGCTACATCCCTAACCGCTATGCTACATACCTAGCCACTATACTACACTGCCATCTGTTATTACCAGATCCATGACCGCTACGCTACATCCCTAACCGCTATGCTACATACCTAGCCACTATACTACACTGCCATCTGTTATTACCAGATCCCTGACCGCTACGCTACACTGCCATCTGTTATTACCAGATCCCTGACCGATACGCTACACTGCCATCTGTTATTACCAGATCCCTAACCGCTATGCTACACTGCCATATGTTATTACCTTTGGATAATAATGGATTGGACTTATACCATGCCTTTCAAGTCATGGTCTCAAAGCACATTACAGTGTGTGGGGAGGGGCCAAATACTTTATGCCTTTAGACACAAGTAAAGTTCCTGCAGATTACTGACAAAAAGAAAATCTCTTTCCATGAAATTTCCATGAAATTTCACAACAAAATTCCTCTTTCATATGATTGTACGTTTGGAAATGTCAGGGATCTGCAGCAGTGTGTTGAGATTTTACCAGCCTCTGAAGTATTTTGAATGTGTAATTTATCCAGGTCTGAACAATCAAACGAAAGTAGGGATGAGTAACATGAGGAAATAAATGAGACAGTCATAAATTATATATTCATCAATGTTTTTAATCTCTATCTCCTCTCTCTTTCTTGCTCTTTCCCCCACCCTCTCTCCCTCCATTCCTGGTTTTCCCTTTGTAGCGGATCAAGGCGGTGGCTGCTCCAGTGAGGGGTGGGGGCAGTTCCCGCCCGGCAGACCACCGCCCCAAGGGCAATGAGCTGACCTACCCCCTGGACCCCAACGGGAACAACGGCTTGATAAAGCCCACCCACACTATTGTAGAAACGATGATGTGAGCGCTCTCTGTGAGAGGAATAAAATTCACCTGCTTTCCATCTTATATATTCGCTAACTTTGAAATAGTCGTAGGACCAGGTTTACATTGCTACGTATCTGCACTAGGAGTATTCTTTTTGTTTTCTACAGAGGAAGTTACATATGGTTTTCTGTCTGTGTTTTTACAATTTTTTATTATAATATTGTTATTATTACTACTACTATTATTATCGCTGTAGCTAGATGGAGGCTCGATCTCAGACACATGGCAGTATCTTAAAACAGAAACAGTAATGTTCTGTTTTTTACTCGCTTTCTGTAGATAGTGGAATATCAGTGGTCTGTCTTTTTATTTGGGGAGGAATGAAAAACAAAAAAGGGTCATATTTAACAGTAAGAACCTAATCTTATGTGTATCGTGTTTGAAAAGTAACACTTCAGTATGTGGATGTGTTGAGAAAAATAAGCCCCACCCCACCTTCTCTTTAAAACGTCTTTCTGTTACTGTGGAGGTGCTCTTGTAGGGTAAGATTACTTTAATCTGTTGTTGTTGTTGATGTTTGTTGTGAAAAATACGCCTGAATGTACGGTACCTTAGCCAGATTTGTGGAGAGCAGAAAGCCCCTGCCTCTGTAGGGGCGCTGGGGTGTAATGCTTCCCCTTCGTGTAGACTGTACAGTGACTAACCTCTGGCCTGAAGGACACTACTGCTTATCTATCCCAGTGCATTAGTGTTTTATTCAAACATTACTTGTTTTTTTGTGCACTTTAATGCAGTTGAGATTCTTTGGTGTTGTAAGCGTTCTTTTCCTCTCGTAACCCGCCCACTTTAAAGAACCAGCCGGGGGAAAATTTGAAGCACACGACATCGTACTATCATGACAAACACTTAACATCTATCTATTCTATCTCTCACTCTGCCCGGCCAATGAGAGGACAAGCTGGGCTTGCCGTCCGTACTTTTATGCTGAACATCTCTCCCACCACAGGAGATGCAAGCAATCCCAATTATCCTTCAGCACAGACCTTCCCACTGATAGCAATGTTAGCCAGTGTATTAGGCTTATGTTAAAATTCAAATGCGATTTAACCAAAACTGCTAAAATGATCAACTTCTCCATGTCTTTCCACACTCTTCTCTACACCTGCATTTCAAATCCACCTTTTTTTGTAAAAAACATGAATATACAGAGATTATCAATGTGTTTTTAAATTAGTTATCTAAATGGATATTAAACAAAATACTAGTGAGAGCCACAGCACAATTAAATGCTTTATGTACACAAGAGGCATTCTTACCACGGAATGTGAATTTTATCTTTCCCATTTAAGTCATTTCCAGTTTTTCTTCACTAATTATAAAAGTTTCTTTTTTTTATTGTATTCATTTAAAAATATTTTACTTTTATTTTATTTTGTTTCTCAATCACATTTGCCTTTTTATATTCGAAATGTTATACTGTAGATGTGAACTCTGTCACTAATTACAAATCTTTAGGACATAAGACAGAGCCAGCCATTTACATTTAAACTGTTAATCAGTAAAAGCTTAAATGCAATTTTTAATGTGCAATACTTTGTAGAAAAAAAGCTATTTTAAAGCGATTTTCCTTGCTTTCTTACTTTTTTCTAATAGTTGGTACTTTTTTGAGTTTTGAATTAGAGATTAAACACAAAACGATGTGCAAGATATGAAATGTTTGTTAGGGGCCGATTTTCATGTATAGCAAAGGTGTAGCCATATCAATATTTAAAAAACCAAAACAGATTTAAGGCAGCATTACATTCTGTCAATCTTCACTTTTATATCATAAATGATGCAAAGTGTCATTCTTCCTTAAATTGGTTGTGGTTCTTATACCTGGCTTTGAGACAGATTGGATTGGCCCCTTAGTTACACAAGAATGACTTCAGCCAAACACATACACCATTATGCTATTATCCAAGAGCAGATTATTACCTAATGCTTCTGAACAGCTAGTATGGTGCCTGTGTGGTGCTTTTTCAAAGAAACTTAATTGAAAACCAAATGATTAAAAACCTCAAGGAGAAATGATATTCATCCAAATGCTTGGTTATGATTACTCAGCGATTCTCTCCATCATGACTGTCGATGTCACGACAGGGGTGGGAATTTTAATTAATCCTGTTTAAAGTGTGTTTTCGCTCTTGCATTTTACATACCAGCCCTTCCTTTTATAAGATTGTAAAAGCAGAAAATGTTTTTAATTCATGAAGCAACATTTTTAAAAACAATCTGAAAAATGTTTTTTTTATTTCTGAAATCTAACCTCTAAGCAAAAAAGGTGTATTTAAACAGGTTTTACAGCATCTAAAACTTTTTTAATTTCTTAATAAACATTTGTCATTTGAAAATGCCTTCATTTGTCTTGTACAGAGAAAAGCAGTCTCTTTCAGGGCTGATCACAGAACACTAATCAGGGTCCAAAAGCAAATGTTTCAGGCCCCCATTTCTGCAGATTTGAACAGCCAGCCTTGTTGGCCCTGCCAATCCCAGCAGTGCACTGGTGCATTCTGGGAGTCTGTGTGTCCCAGCAGTGGAAATACTGCCATCAGCATGTCTTTTTTTCCCTGTAATGTGATTTCAAATCAGTGCTGGTTCCAAGCCAGAATATTTCCTATATGTGTGCGCGACTCGGAATTCCAGTCTAGGGTGTGCAGCAGGGAATGATACGGAACACTCGCTGGGGGACGGGGGTGCCAGATTCTGAGGGAAGCGCTTCACTTTCAGTGGGCGAAGCTGGAGGAATTGGATGTCGTCGGAGGGCCGGGTGCTTTACGAACCTGAGAGAAACTGAAAAACGAGAACTTTACCTCTATTTTAAACCTGCCGAATAGCGTGCGGCTACACACACGTGTGACATCACTGCCTCTCTCTGACCGGCCCGCTTTGGCCGCAGCTGTCTGCACAGAGCAGCTGAGACCATGGGACGGCTCACTAAGCAAAAAAATGTAAACCCAACTACCCCAGGGATTAAAGATCAGCAACAGTGCTTAAAGTGCTCCAGAAATGTTCACAAATCTGTGCCCCCCACCCCCCACTGAAGCAGTGAGAGTAGAAATCATAAAAATAGCCACCCGCACTTGGAATGGAATTGGTCACTCTCCATTTCATAGAATGGGGAGAAGTAGAGACCAATTTTCAAAGGCAAATTTAAAATAGCACACCCCCATCCCCCAGTTATAAATAAAAATATTTTCCCTATCTTGTAAAGTGTACTGGGAATAGGAGGAGCCTGGGCATGCAATCTGTGCTGCCTTTCCAATCTGTTCAACTGTGATCCAGATAGCAGTGCCGATGAAAACCGGGTTTTGATACCTCACAGGGAAACCCTCTGCACTGTTGAGTTATTTTCTAACGTCGATGCCATCCTACCACTTATGAGGAATAACACTGAGTACTTGGCAACAATGGACTGATTTTCAATACATTCAGTTTGTACCATTTCCACCCTCTATTGCACTGATACAACAAGCGCAGGATTTAGTGACATGGTGAAATCTCATTCACTTAACGTCACAGAAATAATGAACTTGCATTTCTGCTACTGTTGTTATGTTAATCAGTGAAAATGTTTAAAGTGCTATAAAATTGGCTGTATACGTGTCAACTGATTAGAACCATCCCCCCCTATTTGAGCTGAAAAATTGCTAAATACCCTCAGAACATCTTGAAAAATCTTGGTCCCTCCCACTCTTGGGGTAAAGCAGTCACTTTTTTAAATAAAGAAATAAAGAAAATTAACACTTGAAATGAAAATCAAATTAACTTGCTAAAAAATGTGGTGAAATATATCTGACTTGGAACCAGTTTGATTGGTCCAGATATTGGGAGAGCTTCAGTTAATGCTGTGTGAAGTGAAAGAGAACAGTTGGGCTCGTCATACCGACATCTTTGTGGTTTGTGGTGACATGAGTCAGTGGTGGTGACATAAATTAGGCTAGACCGTTCTATGTATGCCCAGTTGTTCCTTATTGTATCATAATAATCGAATCTAACTCTGTGGCAACATTATGTTAAACTTTTCTCCATTTCATTGCTCTGTGAAATTATTTAATAGTTTCTGCATTTATAGAGAAAAAACATATTTTAGTAACATGTATTATTTGCTTTGATAGAAGACATTTGTAACTTGACAAACTTTGTGAGGGAAAAAATAAAGAAAATCATTTAAAAACATTTTGTGTGGAGAGATTTTACTATTGCACTCATCTAAAGTAGGCTTCATAAGTGTTTAGGCCAAATAACCATTCAGCAATGAAGTGCATGAAACCACACCATACAGTAGATACAGTGCAGTCTCGATGTATTTGGACAGTGACACAATTTTGGTTTTGGCTCTGTACTCCAGCACATTGAATTTGAAATAACACAGTGAATATGACGTTGGAAGTGCAGACTGTCAGCTTTACCATCCATATCATGTGAACCATTTAGGAAATGCAGCCCTTCATAGTCCCCCCAATTTGGGGGACCGAAAGTAATAGGAAGATTGGCTGCTCAGCTTTTTCTTAGCCAGCCATGTTGTTGCATCATTAGTTCATGCACAACAAAGCTAACTAGAGTTGATTCTAGGGGGTTATACTACAAAGGAAGTTTAACATACCCAAGGTTTATTTGTGTTAGCTGGCTTCACAAAACATAACCACCGAAATCTGGCTTAACACGGGCTTTGTTAATCAAGCTCTGTGCCCGTTCCCATTAAAGGGGCGGTGTCTGCAGCAACGAGTCGATAGTGGTACAACATGTACTCGAGCAGCGAATTTCTCTCGAAGAAAAAAAGACTGATAACATAAAACAATCATAACAGCAAAAAGCAACACCGTTGTCTCCAACAAAGAGTTTTTGCAAAAGAAAAAGGCTTATCGTGTAGGTTAAATTTGTTCGTTAATACCTTACCACTCGTAACGAATAACTCAGTCATTGTCATACAGTTTATTTCTAATGTGACAACTGTACTACATTCTAGAGCTCCTAAACTTTAATCTGGATACAGCATGTTTAAAATACTGCTGAAGCAATCACACCAAAGTTTAGTCATAAACTCTGGGAAAGAACGGATTTTGTCGGTCTCTAAAGCGTTTTCCGAAAATCAGAATTTTTTTTGCAGAACTCAATAATCTCGCCCTGCAAAGAGACTCCCTCACTATGCGCACATATCTCTTTGGGATCCTATGGAATGGTGATGCTGTAGCGTACAATTCTTATCAGCGTATAATTTTTCCCGTGGTCCGTTGCTTGACTGTACATCTCGCTAGCTACTAGCACCTAGCACTGAACTGTGCCGATTATACGCTCTATGCTAGCCAGTGATCTACGAGTGGGTTGATTTTCAATGCATTTGTTTAATTAGCTTGTAAATAAACATTTATAAAAGAAACACGTGTCTGTACCATGTTGTATGTACACAGGTATACATGATGTGCGTGAGTACATTTAATTACGCGTTTAAGGGTGCGTATCTATAGCTAGCTAGCTGTTTGCATGGTAGCTAGTTCATACACAAACAATAATGCTATGTAGGGTTACGGGTAGGACAAATGCCATCTATTGACCATGGATAGGTTCAAAAAGATTGCTTGTCTTTTCATAAACGTGCACAACGAAAGTGTTACCTGATTGGACATCGCTCAACTTCCCGCTTATAGTTGAGTAGCGATTGATTATTTGTCCTGTTGACGGACCGGGGAAGTGGCTTGGAAAAATTATACGCCACAATGCCTTTTTCATGGTCAAAGAGCTGTGTTTTAAAAAAATTTTTTTTTATACGTTTCAATCCGATAGCCTGACCTGAACATAACCTACCTCGGAGCAGGTTAGCCGTGCAAAGTAAGTAATAAGCAATATACCCAGAATAAAAGTAAGTCAGCTTTGTGATACAGAAAACCCAGGGTTTAAGTTAGTTCGCTAACCCTTTAATCTCACTTCGTAGTACACCCCCTAGGTGTGGCATTTGAATCGAGTCGTTTCTGTTGCCACTCACCATGAAGACCAAAGAATGGTCAATGCCATTAAAGCAGGCCAACATTGGGTGGAAATAAATCAGAAAAAAATTATCAGTCAGCCAAAACATTGGATATGTCAAAAAAAAACTTTTCAGATCAAGACCACAGGATGTAGGCATAAATGTGTCAAAGACTAAAATAAAGAGAAGACTACACCATCTTGAGGCTACACTACAAGCCTCAAGAACAGAACGGCCAGGTTAAGAGTTTGTCAAAAAAAAAGTTCTGGAAAAAAGTCTTATGGACAGATGAGATTACCTGTACCAGAGTTATGGAACAATGTGGAGAAAGAAAGGAACTGCTCATGATCCAAAGAATCACCTTATCTTTGAAGTTTTATGGTTTGGGCATGTGTGGCTGCCACTGGAACTGGCCCACTTGCCTTTATTGTCGATGTGACTGCTGACGACTGCAGCAGGATGAATTCTGCTCAGATCCAACCAAATGCCAAATGCAAAACAATGGACAATAACACATAAAATTCCATCAACAGAAAAGGAACAAACATAAAATCACAATAACAAAATTACGTTTATTACTAAAAACTAAAACACACACAATACATTACCAAAGGTAAGTCACCAAAATGGGACAGAACAGAACAGGCCAGAGCTAAACTACTACTAATCTGAAACCGTGATCTCTATTCCTCTGTACCGAGGCAACAGAAAAGGAGTCTTCCAGGAACCTGATTCCCTACTCTGACCTAAAACTAGCTAAAAGTGTTTAAATAAGCAAAAAAAAAAACCTGCCTGTCCACCAGCAACATACAACAGTAAAATACACAAACTGAAAAACTTAAACTAAAGATAAACGTGCTGCAACAGAAACAGCTGTGGCTGCTACACAACAAATATGCCCAAAGCATGTAAGGCAGAGAGAGAATGAGCCAACCCCGATCTGCACAGCAATCAGGTTTTTATCCATTCCGGCCATCAGCTGGGCACAGGACAGGTGCACATCATTAACAATCAGGACCTCGTTGAAACCTTCACCTTCTATGGGTCACAGATTTCAGGTAGGCATCAAATGCAAAGGATTTGCAACCAAGTATATGACAACTTTATTGAAGATAATCAAAATTTGTCTCATTATTTTTTTATTACCCCAATTTCAAAAAAGTTGGGACAGTTTGTAAAATGCACATAAAAGCAGAAAGCAGCATAAATTCTCTTTTACATGTATTTAATTGAAAACAGTACAAAGACACAATATTTAATATTTTACCTTATCAACTTTATTGATTTTTGTAAATATACGCTAATTCCGAATGTTATGCCTGCAACACATTCCAAAAAAGTAGGGACAAGAGCAAAAAAAAGACTGGGAAGTTCAGAAAACACCTGTTTGGAACATTACACAGTTAAACAGGTGATGCTATCATGACTGGGTATAAAAGAATATCAAAAGACTATTGATATCTTATTTTCAGGTACTCTTAGAAGCGATACTATAACATCTCTGCATTTGAATGGATCTCTATGGGAATTTGGGGGTGGGATTAGATTAAGCAGGAAATTACACAAGAATAGTATGGAACCCATGGTTGGCTAAATGGCTGTAAGTCATCAAGGGTCTGAGGTATAAAACAAGCCTCAAACCATAATTATGCTACCAGATATGCAGTAGATATGGATGGATCACTTGAAGGGTTGTTTTTCCTGATTCATTTTTCTATTGAACTTTATAGAAAAATACCAAAATCAATAAAGTTGATAAGGTAAATCATTAAATATATTTTTTTGTTTTCAATTAGATATACTGTATGTAAAATATAATTTACAAATCACTGCTTTCCGCTTTTATGTGCATTTTACGTACTGTCCCAACTTTTTTGGAATTGGGATTTGTATAAAAAGGGCTGTAATTTCTACATGGGTAACTGCATATGGATGTAAATACCCTTAAATTAAAGCTGATAGTCTGCACTTTAACAACATATTAGTTTAATTTCAAATCCAATGTGCTGGAGTACAGAGCCAAAACAACGTAAATTGTGTCACGATACAAATACCTACGGACTGCACTGTATTATGGCAAAAATAGATGTTAGAAGTTAGATGTTACTTTTTAGTGACTTTTAAGTAAATCATTTATAAAACCCTTTTAAATGATGTGAACTCTTCCTCTCTCAAAGAACAAAATGGTTGGCCTTTGCATTCCTGAACTATTTTTTCTTTCAGAGCCACCAAGGTTAAATTTGTGGGATTTTTCCATCTCTCCCAGAGTCCGTCTGCAGGTTTTTTGGAAAGTGTTTATTTTGGTCTTTCTTCTCGTTCACTGTGGCCGAAAGGAAATGGTCTAATGCACGGTCCTACTGAGCAGTGCCAGGGCTAAAGCCACTGCTGTCCCCAAGGGATGCGAGTGAGAGTCATTTCAGCCAAAGAGACAGACCTTACAGATGAGAGCATGTGAGGGAAGGTAGGTAGCAGTGAACTGAAGGAAGGGAGGATAGAGCGGTTACTTTAGGGAAGGTAGGAGAGAGCAGTGAACTGAAGGAAGGGAGGATAGAGCGGTTATATGAGGGAAGGGGGAATAGAGCGGTTGCTTTAGGGAAGGGAGGATAGAGCAGTTATATGAGGGAAGGGGGGATAGAGATGTTACGTTAGGAAAGGGAGGATAGAGTGGTTATATGAGGGAAGGGGGGATAGAGCGGTTACCTTAGGAAAGGGAGGATAGAGCGGTTATATGAGGGAAAGGAGGATAGAGCAGTTATATGAGGGAAGGGGGGATAGAGATGTTACGTTAGGAAAGGGAGGATAGAGCGGTTATATGAGGGAAGGGGGATAGGAAAGGGAGGATAGAGCGGTTACTTTAGGGAAGGTAGGAGAGCAGTGAACTGAAGGAAGGGAGGATAGAGCAGTTATATGAGGGAAGGGGGGATAGAGATGTTACGTTAGGAAAGGGAGGATAGAGTGGTTATATGAGGGAAGGGGGGATAGAGCGGTTACCTTAGGAAAGGGAGGATAGAGCGGTTATATGAGGGAAAGGAGGATAGAGCAGTTATATGAGGGAAGGGGGGATAGAGATGTTACGTTAGGAAAGGGAGGATAGAGCGGTTATATGAGGGAAGGGGGATAGAGCGGTTGCTTTAGAGAAGGGGGGATAGAGCGGTTATATGAGGGAAGGGGGACAGAGCAGTTACTGAAAGAAGGGAGAATAGAGCGGTTACTTTAGGTAAGGAAGGATAGAGCGGATATATGAGGGAAAAGGGGCAGAGCAGGTACATGAGGGAGGATGGTACAGAACGGTTACATGAGGGAGTGTGGTACAGAGCAGTTCCATGAGGGAGGGTGGTAAAGAGCGGTTCCATTAGAGAGAGTGGTACAGAGCGGTTCCATTAGTGAGGATGGTAAAGAGCGGTTCCATTAGGGAGGGTGGTACAGAGCGGTTCCATTAGTGAGGATGGTACAGAGCGGTTCCATGAGGGAGAGTGGTACAGAGTGGTTCCATGAGGGAGGGTGGTACAGAGCGGTTCCACGAGGGAGGGTGGTACAGAGCGGTTCCATGAGGGCTGGTGGTGCAGAGCGGTTCTATGAGGGAGAGTGGTACAGAGCGGTTCCATTAGTGAGGATGGTAAAAAGCGGTTCCATTAATGAGGATGGTAAAGAGCGGTTCCATTAGGGAGAGCGGTTCCATATTTATCAGTGCTCATTGCTGAGCACTTCCCCACAATTGATTCAGGAGAATGCAAACAACCACAAGCTGTTCTCTGAAGCATGTGTTACGAGCCGCCATTTATTTTCGCACCACAGTTTTGAGCTCACACAGACATGAATTGGAGCAAGATACTTTGGGGTCAATTTACTAAGATCCCAAATAATGGGTGTTAATTTGCTTGCGCAGCTAAAGTATTTTCACGTGTTATCATTTCACACTTTGCGGGTTATCAACTAAGAGTCATTATGCAAATTACTTCTGCTGCAAACAGTCATATTTAAATGAGAAATTTGGCGTGTTTGGAATGGTTACACTGTAAAGGTGTTGTTACACAAAGCAATTTTTATTGCTTGCAACTAAATTGCAGCTAAGTTGGTCATAGATTGCTTTGTGTAACATTCCCTGCAATTTCTGTGCAACTTGGTTGCAACAAGTTGGGAGCAGTTCAACTTCCATGCAACCGATCAGAACAGAGATATTGTAACGTTATGAACGCACATAACTTTGCAATCAAGACTTGATCACCAACCAGCAAAACGAGGTAAAAAACTCCCCGGTTCGGGAGAAAAAAAACACTCAACAAAAAACATTCAACGGTGGCAAGAAAAAACTCCCCAGTGGGAAGAAATCTTGGAAGGAACCTGGCTAGAGAGGGGGTGCCCATCCTTCGCTGGCTGGCTTGGTTTAAACTAAAGTTGATGAACTGGATAGTAATAGAGAGTAATAAGGGATCTAATAAAACTAACTGATAAGTAAGAACTCCAAAGAAAAGGATGTAAAATGTTCAATTCAAAATGTTCAATACAAAGGGGCAGGTGGTGCATCTGGGACTCCAGATGCGTCAAGTCTGGAGGATAAACCAAAGGAGGAACAGGACTGGAGCAGTCTGCAATCCAATCAGGCCTCTGACTCACAGCAGATGCTTAGCAACTGTTACCACAACAGATACTCAGTTCCTGATACACGGGTGCGAAGAGGGATCCAAGTGTGCGCCCAATCACAACATTTTTCATTTCAACACATTTTTACTGAAACATTCAGGGACTCCCCAGGCTCTAGTCCTCAAACAGAACGGCACACTGCACCCGGAACTCTGGAAATATGAAACACACTGGGTCCCACCCATCACTTTTCTAATCCTTGGTTTTGTTTTATTCAACCTGGGCAGAGAAACAGCCAAATTACACAGCATATAAAGGCCAGAATTTCCTGCACAGGTGTCCTGCTTTGTAATGTGGTTGAGTTACATTTTTTCCCTGAAACAACTGGTAACCTATCTCAAGAGCTTAGAATTAAAGTGTTTTGTTTGCAGGTAGTTCTAGGTGGGGGTCAAGGTAAGGTTTTCATATCTAAGATTTTAGGCATTTCAAGTTCCATATCACAGTAATGTTTTTTTTATTACCTCAATTAAGCAATAGATCATGAGACGGAGAGTGTTATTGGAAATATAATCACTGCAGTGATGTCGCAGCAACGAGACCAAACGCCGAGTTGCGGAGTAGCCTACTCTCCGCAGTGATTATATCCAATAACGCACAAATCCTCGAGTGATCTAATGCTTTTATACAACAATGTTACCATAAACGTTTAGTAAGTAATGAAAAAATATTGAAACAATAACTTTTGATTAACTCATTCTTTATTTCGGAGTTGCCAAATTGCTAGCGCCCTGTTGCCCTTGCTATTGTTGTTGTTTATGCTTCCTAGGCAACGCACTATAGAACGCGTCTACACAATGGCAGTGAGGTTATACTAAATACCAGCACTGGTGCAACGCGTCTTGGCAAATCACGATACTCACTCGAATCTCATTGTTGTATAATGTTAGATTAACATCAATAAAGAAAAATACAAAACGTCATCCCAGGTGTCTGTCGCACCAAAAAACACCAAAAAAATATTCCCATATTAATACATTTTAGGACAACAATGCCAACTGGAACCCTATGTTTTCAAGCTCTTATAATCTTAATGCTCTGTAAGATCAGGCAGGAAATGGGTGAGTGACGGTTTCACCTCGCCATCGCAAGCTTTGTTCCCGCCCACCCCGGCGCCACTGTCTCTGACAGGTGGAGTGAAGCGTGGCAGAGGAAGGGGTATGGAAAAACATGGCTTTAAATCTTATAAATAGATCTACAGAACTCAGCAGGTGCTGGGGGAGAACTGTGCCACTCTGTGACCCGCAAGACAAAAAAGAAAAGTGCTCCCAGAACGTGTAGCCACGCAAAGCTATTGGGACGCCCGCTTGGATCACATTACAAAAAAAGCAATTTTAAGAAGCTGAATGCTTTCTGATCTCAGGCATTATGTAGATTGGCACAAGGGCATTTGAGAGCGGTGCTATAGAACCCCCCACCCCACCCTGCTTTCCATTTGTCCTTTGCACCACTTGGAAATATTTCAAGCAGGTGAAAAACCAGCGAGAAATTAATCTGTGGACAGGTGGCAATATGATTAATTATTGAGTATTCACACTGCTTCTCTAAAGTCACATCTTTCTTCTTAATTGGCTTCATTGCAACTCAATTTTCCTGTTTATTCGCAGTGGAGCTCATTACAAACGAATGAGATATTTGAACTGTGTACAGATGCACAGATCGAAGTAAAACACACAAGCAAATAATATTTAATTCACCGTTGTCTAATGAGATGCTTACTGAGCAAAATTCTTTACATTCTTGTATTTGAGAAAAAGCAGATATGCTCATGATAGGATGACCAGAAATAAAAATGGCATTCAACACTGCACGCATTTACTCAGACAACAGATAGGCCTTTCACGTTTTCAAAAACATTTCACAAATTCATGTAAAATGTATATTCATTTAGTATTCTCATCTTTAAATGGCTTTAGAGTATATGGCAGACATTGACCATGCATTCTTTCTACCACACGTTTTCTCAATTTGATTCTACTTTGTTCATTTCAGATAAAACACTGCAACAAAAGAAGCACATAGCATATTTCTCTTTATTTTTTTAGTTTTTATCAAAATTATTACTCGTTACAGTACTTCATCAACAAATGATAAATATTTACATGTGCATCTATTCAAACCAGTATTTGTCAATCCATTGTTCATTATTGTGCTTAGATACATGGAGGGAGAAAATCTCATATAAAAATACTATACAGAGAATAGATCTTTAATATTACACATTTAAAAATACACATAAATATCAATGCATACACACATCATAATTCAAAATGCATAGGGATGGACACATTTAAAGCCTTTAAAAGCTATGTAAAAACCATCAGAAACACACCGCTGGCTTCCTTTTGATATTGCATATAAAATATGCAAAACCCTTCAGTGTCAAGTACAACACATTGAGACAAGTACACAAAACAGTTCAGGTATTGTACATTTGAGAGAAAAATAAAACAAACAAAAAAACTGTCCATCTCTGAAGTTTAAAAAAAGACCACTCAGGATGATTAGTGGTTAGGCTATGGCTGCACTCCCACATTGTGAAATGCATAAATAAAGAAATACAAATAAACAATGTTTCTGGAATAGATTTTAGAACAGTTTTGGAAAGTTACATGAGAACTGTTTTTTTAAAACCGTTTTTTTTTTTACCGTTTCTGAAGAAAACGGCAAGGAGAAATCTCTGGCCAGATTCATACGAACAGAGGTGGTCATTGTTCTACACAAAATTCTCCAAATAAAAAAAAGAGAAAGAAACCACCTCAAGGAACAATGAATGCTTTCAGTTATTGCAAATTGATCTTGCTTGTGCTTTCCAACAAGGGAGGAAAATACTCTGGGGCAGCGAAATAATATGCACTAATCCAGATAATTATGTAAAAAAGTGCGTTGGCAAGAGCTGGGCTACTCAAGACCAAAAGAAGCAGTGTCAAGAAATAGAATTTGAGTGTGACCACAAATTTTTCAGATGAGACCTAAAATACTCATTGTGAAAAAAAAAATCAGGAAGGCTCTTTCCTTAAAAACGTTTTTTTTAAAATTCAGTTGCACAAAACAAATGACTCGGTGGACCCTGTAGAACCATCCAATTAGGCCTGAATTGTCTCCCGCTGTTGTATGAGTATGCACATGTACTGTATGTGCACACGTGTGTGATTTAATTCTCATTATTGTATGAACACACATGTTTGTGCACACAAATGTAATTTAGTTCCCGTTATTGTATGAGTACGCACATGTATGTGCACACACATTTATGGTCCTTATTTATTACAGGTCCGTAACTTACAACATGTTACCCTAGACTGTTGAGCCCACGTCTCACTCTACTAACTGCACTTGGCAAGAGGAGATGGCATATGTAACTCGGCCAAGGTAAACTTAGCTGCCTGGGATACGCGATTGGGAGAGTCAAAGACGAACAAACTGGAATAACCTACACCTTTGAAAAATAACCTGGAGAGAAAGGTCTTTTAGAAGTGAAGGTAAACACAGAAGGGCACCGGTGAATTTGATGAACGGTAGTCAAAAGTCACAGCCTCGGTAAATCACAGACTTCACACGACGCTTTGAATAGGTGGATAAACGTTTGCATGAAAACCTAAATCTTATTTGCTCAGCCAGTGCAGAAGAAGAACAGTGTAAAATGCATTTGGTAAGCAATTGCAGGGGGTGAAAAGTTCAGAGATTAAAGGGGAGGTGGATGAGCTCTGTTTATATGACATAATGGATGAACTCTGTTTATACACAAACAGGGTGGAAAAAACTGTTCAACAACTGCTGGAATCACATGAAATATGCAGACATTACCAAAGACTTTCATTTAGTTTCAACAGGTATAAATAACAAAACAATGCTGGTGTGCATGCATCTTAAGTTTGTTGGCCATACCAACACTTGAACCGAAAACCACCTGTTGGGTTTACTGGTTTCTGGAGGCACCAGTCAGCACTGATTACAGTGACCCTACTGTAGAACACATCCTGCCCTGAAGAGGGGCGGGGAGTGGAACCTTCACAAAGTGGAAGAATGAACACCTTCTTCGAAGAGCTAGTAAATTTTGAGATTTGGAATTAATCTGATTTATGCCAACTGATGTCCTGTTTGCCTAAACATATAATAATAATAATAGAGTGAGGGTTAAGTGTTTTTTTTATCAGTGTCCCTCAGAGTTATGACCTGAGAACAGCTGGAGTGGGAATTGGACGAGGGTGAGGTTGTGTGGTATGCGCAGGTTTAGGGGTGCTCTTCAGGAAGGGGATTTAAAATAGAGCAGGGAAACGCTTGCAATACTTGGCAGCGGTAATGACTGCCAGCTCGCATTTATTTGGAAAGGGCAAAATGTGTCCTGAGCTTCACTATCAGATCGGAATGGGATGGAAGTTAACGGAATGAGAAGGGAGGCTTTCTGTATTTAAGGAAAGAAATATGAATAAATATATTTAAATAAAATGTAAAACGATGTGCTCATCATAATTAAAACAATTACAAATGTGTAAAAGCCATTCCTAATTCCATTTCTTCTAGAACCTTTAAGTCACAAAAAAAAGTTGTTTGCGAAATTCATGTAACAGAAATCATCCAATCAGAAAGCAAATTGCAAAACACATAGGAAAAAGGGCGTGCCATAAAAAAACTCTACAATACCACAATGGTTCCCCATGGATTCTCTTCTTTCCCAAAAAAAAAGGGGCTTTAGGTCTGTGCTCAAGGGTCAGTCAGCAGCTTTGTTACTTTGGCCCTAGCCTCCTCTCCGAGCAACAGGAGGTGTCCTCTCGTTTTAACGGCCTTCCTCCTTTTTGTTCTGTTGCTGAGTTCGCATTTTCCAGCCCCGTGCATTCAGCGGCTCAGATGAACAGAATGATTTCAACAAGCTGTCCAGTGTTTTTTTCAGTCTCAATGTTTTCAAAGGTTTTTTTTGACACTGGCAAGAGGGGAGACACAAAACAACATTAAAAAGTAAAAAAATAACAGGATTTCCTTGTAACCGATTAGCGAGACTTGGTGCGAGCTGTTCTGGTGATGTACTGCTTTCAGTTCTGGGGGTACTGTGTGTTGCGATGAGTTCTGATCACTGTGATTGGTTGATTCTTGACCAGGATTACAGGTCCATGGTGCTGTTCCTCAGCTCTCGGCTGCTGGGCAGTGTGGCTGAGGGGTCCTCGCAGTCCCGTGGCTGTCCCACGGATGCCTGCGCCAGGGGGTTCCTGCTGATGACCAACTCCAGCTTGTCCCCAGCCTCAGTGATAAGGGGCACAGCCAGGCAGCAGTCGAAATCCCTGGTCCGGACGTGGTTCACCTTTGGGAGGAAAAAGATCAGTTTAGAAAAATATTTTTTGGATCGCTAAGCCTAAAATGTACAGTAGCTGCCATCAGCTATAAAATGTGAAAATTAACAAATTAAATTAAGTGATCTGGCCGCCTTACATCCACATTTCAGTATGATAGTCCCTTGTGTCTTGGTCCTCTTATTTCTGCACATGCACAAGCCAAATAATTCAGTCTGGTTTAAATCTCTTCACGCAGACCCCCAAGTAGCCATGATGCAGGTGGTGTGAGATTAGACATTCATTGCTCTTGCAACCAAACTATGAGAGCGAGCTGTTGAATATTGAAACTGTTCTGGTGATCTTCTAGCTTTATTAGTACAAGATTCATGATTACTATGCCAAATATAGAGATTCTAAGTGTCACCATTGTTGCGTAGGTCATCCATTTAACCAGAAATTCCCACCCAATCTCACCTACAACAGCCAACAACAGACAACAATAGCAAACAATAGCCCGAAGATATGCTAATACAGCGGTGAAAAACACTGCTCACTCAATAGCAAAATAAACAAGTGAAATTCTTACCACATCATTCTAGTATCAATATCTTCTAGTAAATATTAAATGAATATGTAATCCTACTGTTGCTTTTATGCGTAGAGATGTTCGATTCAGTGGTCACTTATTGTCATTAGATAAATACACACCCCTTTATATTTAGGTGTGTGTGTAACGGTGTGATATAAATGTTTTCATCTTAAACCATCAGAAGGGGCAAATGTATATGCTTTATAACGGACAAAAATATTTAATTCATTTTATGACATGTTTTGGACCCATAGATATCTATCCCCTATGGTGATGAAAAGATGCAAAAGTGAGTTTCATGAGTCAAAACATTTGATTTGTTGTTAAATATATGATTATTTTATGATTTACAGCAGTGCACAATTTATCAATTTTGAAGAATGAAGAGTACCCCCTACTGGTCTAATAACAGCGAAATGTCGTTACTTTTTTGGATTGCATTATTAATAGGGATTTTCAGACAAAATTGAGCTGGCTAACACTGCAACTGGCATGTGAATTCTCTCAAACACAAAACACATTGCAGCTGTCAAACAAAAATGCAACTGTTTTTAGAATAATAGCTACATAGCTATTTTGCCATGAAGAATAAAAGTCCCATGTTCTTATTTTGGTTATTGTGCTATATTGGCAACAATTACATAAAAGGTCACAGAATTATTTAACTGATCAAATTAAAGATTGAGGTGGATCAATGGTAAATGGACTGCACGTATATAGCGCCTTTATCCAAAGCGCTTTACAATGGCCTCTCACTCGTTCACACACACATTCACACACCAATGGCAGCAGCTGCCATTCAAGGTGCTAGCCTGCTCATTGGGAGCAATTTGGGGTTCAGTGTCTTGCCCAAGGACACTTCGACATGTCGACAGGAGCAGGGGATCGAACCGCCAACCCTGCGAACAGCAGACGATCCGCTCTCCTGAGCCACAGCCACAGCCCAATAGGCTCCTAATTAAGTTGTTGAATGTGTTAAAGTTCTTTCTTTCCTCTGAGGTGGAAGATGGACAGTGACTCTACTGTCCAGACTGAGTTACTTTCAGCACTATGTGGCCAGGATAAAACGGCGACGTAACGGAACGTTGGCCCCTTTAGGGACAGAAAAGCAAGGCGTATCATTAGAAACTGAAAATGTTAATTTAAAAAGTCATTAGGTTAAGCAATACATGCAGATTCATCTTTGATTAAGTATTTGATTTTGGAAATTGAATCTACGACAAACAATAAGTATTTATGTAAATAGCAGTGGAAGATAAATACACAGACAGATAGCTAGCTACAGTATATGCCATGAAAGATATATGTTCACTAAAGTTCACTGTGATCCCTGCAAAAACACCCAATGCCAACAAAGTTGCTCGCTTCACCATCATTACACTCAACATAAAGCCTGGAAAAGTATTCTAATTATTTAGTAAGTTTCCTCAATTTATTTAGCAGAGACGATGCATTTTGATCAACACTTCAGTTTTCACATTGATATAATCTTAGAATGAGCTATTGAGCTAATATTCATCCGTAGTCTACGGGCAGGTTAAAACAAACTACAAGTTAGCAAAGCTGTATCCCGACTGTGAACTCGTGTCATATATTTTTACTGCAACCTTGGACTGTGATTCCAAACACTTTAAATAAACCAGTACAACAAACGTGACAGCTTTTGTGTAATTTATTTGATGGCTCAAGTGTAGGATCAAGCGTCTTACAAGTTGATGGGTTTTTGGATTGTTTACAAGAGCACACAATTCTTCACGGATCTGGTGTCCTAATTTTCCTCTCCAAGTGCACCAGATTGATGCATTTAACTGTTAAAATTTACAAAAATTTATCCCGGGGGGGCATGCCCCCCGACGCCCCTAGAGGACAGGGGTGAATCACCTCATAGTAGAGGCAACCATTTTTAGAATTATTTTTTTCTGGATGCATTTAACTGTATGAACCTGAGTTATTCGCTGGATGCATTCAACTGTATGAACATAATTATAGTCTAAACGTGACATATTGCATAGGCTACATACGGCAAAATGAATAGGCTATATATTTGAAAGGACATGGGTTAAAGTTAAGCATTGAAGGTTGCATTTCCTAGTAACAAACACATGGAATGATATGGGAAACAAAAATGTCAGTAATATGCTTATGTGCTTAACTATAATGTGTTTTAGCATTTTTTTAATGAATAAACGTGGCTTTTATGTGTTGTTATATGGATTAAATCGCTTTATAATAAATGAAAAGGAACGGTAAGATTGGATTGTGTGTGCCTGCCTGCGGCAAATGTATAACAATCACTTACACATTTTAGTTTACCTTATTTTAGAATCTCTCTGGTGCATTCTAATTGTGGTCACATTGATGCACGTCTCACACTGAGCAAAAGCCAGCATCAAGGTCAGGTTTTACCGGGACACAGCCCGGTGACATTATAACCGGTTAAAAACCTTTCACTTTTAAAACAAGTTTATCCGTTTTTTCACCTGAACACGAGACAGCGTTTCACAGGCTTTTCAACAAAAACTTTCACTGGGGTGTGCAGTCTATTGCACCGATAATAACATTGGACAGGTTGGCAATTTCATAAAAACCCAGCTTTACCTCCACCTGGCTTTGCATCTTGTAGGGGAACTGGATGTACACTGACATTAGCTGGTGTGTGCAGTATCAATGTTTCTGTTCAGTAGATGTTAAAATGTGTTTATTCCAAGTAGCTCCCCAATGAAACAAATCTATTTATACATTTTAAAAAAACTTGTTCAGTCTTAATCAGAACCACATTCTCAACGCAGGCTTTAAATTTCCTGCTTTTCAAACATATTAAAAAAATAAATAAATAAAAAACAGGAAATTTAAAGCAGATAAATTTGATGAAAAACATTGCTGTTATTAAGCTGGACTGTACTTGACACAACCCAGTGGTTTAACAATCTGTTCAATCTTGTTTTCTCTGGCTTTGATTTATAAACTAATATACGGAGCATTTATTGAATTTACACAGATTTAATCAATTCCAGACACCCATTCAAGGCCAGAGGGACTCATGCTGAAGGTGAAAAATAAGTCTTCATGGAATGAGGAAAAAGTCATTTTCACAGAAAGGAGCAGAGAGTGTATAGGCCCATCAGCTGTTTCTGTGCTTCGTTTTAGCTCTTTATCCAATCGAATGCCATACAATGGGATCTTTTATTTTTTTACTCACAATGACCTCAGTGTGCAAATTCACCTTTTGGCAAACAGTTGTTGCCTACACTGGCTATCTGGGACTGGGTTTATATTTAATAGCATTACAGACAGTGGAAAATACAGCGGCGGCCACAAGAAAAGCACTCAGGCTCTGGAGTTTTTTAACAAACATATAGTAGGGATATGCACGTTTAGTCGACTAGTCGATTAAACATTGCTACCCTCGCTAGTCGGCACCAGAAATACTAGTTGGTTAAACTTATTATTTTATTAATGTACACATTCAAATTACATATTGGCATAATTTGCACTGAAATGTCATGTTTTCCTGGTCAAATGTTGCTTTATAAAAAAACGAGCATCCGTTAATAATGTTAACAACGCCGGATTAAAAAAACAACAAAAAAAAAAAACAAAGGAAAAAAACAAAACGCATTAGCCTGTTCGCCCTGCAAGTTAAACCAGCGGTGGAAAGAGTAAGTAGGCCTATATCTTGTTGTTGAATCTTGTTGTTGAATAGCCCAATAAAACTAATCTAATGTCACGTCGATAAGTAGGCCTAATTGTAATTTTTTTGTGGGCCTATTATTGGTAGTTTTTCTGATGACCGATTATAATTTTTTACTGTATTTGCTATGCGATCGCGTTCACCCAATGAAAATTCTGTTGTAATAATCAGGCACGTTTCCTAAAAATGTTTTGTTACATTGAATATTGTTTTCAATAAATGTTATTTGTTAACTTTTATTTAGTGAGTTGTCATGTTTTGTAGGATAATGTGCAATGTTCATAATGCAAGGCGCAAAGTGCCACACATTTCAGCGGCATTTAAAATCCGATTTTGTTATTGAAGAATGTGATTAACGGTTTCAAATGGCTCTTATAATATAAGCAATATTTCTTCGGACAATGTTTAACCTTATAGATTAAATTGTGCTCAATTTTGACTGTTTTCTGAGTGTTTTCTTACTTTTAGACTAGTCGACTAGTCTAAGTTTAAACTTCCGTTTAAATGTCAGGGAAATCAGTTGTTAGGAACATCCCTAACATATAGCGCCTTTCATCTCGTAATCGCAAAGGAACGTTACAATGACGCAGGGAAAAATCTCACCTGCCACCGATTTCTAGCGCCCGTCTGGGTGATGCTCAGCAGCCCATTTGTCCCACAGGGATGGGGGGGGGGGGGGGGGGGTATGTTGAGGGGACTTGGCGTGCGGTACAGTACCTGCAGAATCCTGTCGTACGGCTTCAGCCCCGCCCGGTCTGCTGGGCCCTCGGGTCGGATCAAGTTGACGTAGACTCCTTTCTCTAAAAAGCCATCAGAAACGCTGAAGCCAAAGTCATCGCTCTCTGGATCCTTCATCACCGTCACCTGAAACCGGTTAAAAGCATTTACTGGTCAATACAGACCTGTGTAGGGGGCTAAATGCCTCAGGGAATAATTATGAGAACACACCAATCAGCTGATCGAGGCTTGTCATTCAGCTACAGTGTAGAGCTGCGGTCTCAATCTCAAATCCTCAAATACAATTTTCAGGGTCTCCCTTCAATCAGAAACCAATTCAAGCCAAGGAAACAAGGTATTTCGGACTCCAGGCAATCAGCGACAACTTAATAATTTAAAACACATGAAAAACTAGCAGACACAACATCATCCAGCATGACCGGTTTGGTTTAATTGACTTGGTGTTATACTGTGATGATTAAGTGTTCCCTCAATTTTTTTGAGCAGTGTATGTATGTATGTATATATATATATATATATATACAGTCAAGCTGGAAAGTCTGCCCACCCCTTTCACTTTCTCCACGTTTTATTACATTACAGACATATTCTACAATAGATTGAGTTCATTTTTGTCTCAAAATTCTACACAAAATAGCCCATAATGACAAAGTGAAAACATGTTTTTAGAAATTTTTGCAAATGTATTAAAAATCGAAAACTGAAATCTTTCATTTACATAAGTATTCATACCCTTTGCTTTAACATATTTTTAAAGTATCATATTTAATATTTGGTCGCATATCCTTTGCATGCTGTTACTTCCTGAACATCAAAAGACTCTCGATATCTTATTTTCAGGTACTGTTACATGCGATACTATAACCTCTCTGCATTTGAACTGATCTCTATGAGAATTGGGGGGTGAGACTAGATTCAGCTGTAAATTACGCTGGTACAGTATGGAACACATGACTGGCGAAATGGCTGTACGTCATCAAGGGTCTAAGGTATCAAACGAGCCCCAAACCATCACTCTGCGGCCAGATATGGAGTAGATGTGGATGGATCCCTTTAAGGGTTGTTTCTCCTGACTTTTGTTGTTGCTGACCAGTTCTATAGGAAAATGAGTCAGGAGAAATAACCCTCCCCGTTTGTTCAAGTGTCTTCTCATGTTCTTTTGGTGCTGCATCACATCCTCCCAAGGGATGTTTGCGAGGGCAGAAGATATTACGGATTGGACCATAGCCCAGCTATATGTAACTACAGTGTATTGTTCAAATACAACTTTGTTCTGAAAAGCTGGATGTGTGAAACTCACTGCATGCTGCTGACTACCAATTCTTAGTTAAATTTGATTTCCTGCCATGAAATAAAATGACCCACATATAAAACAACACAATGCAGACTTTACGGGTTGTTGTGGAAGAGACAATAGCGATTAAAACACAAGGACACAGTTAAAAAAAAAAAGGTTACACATTTATCATACATTTTCCAAATCCTTTTTTTGTATTATGAAAAGGCAGCAATTTGTATATGTCGTGGTTCGTGGTTGTTGTTTTTTTTTCTTTTGCTATTCGCGTTCTGGCTTTCACGATTGTGAATCAATCGGATTTTTTCCTTGTTCCATTTTGTGGTTTGCCACTTTCTTTATTGTTTTCACCTGGGCTTCTACGTGCGTGGTATTTAAGTTCCTCACTTCCGCTTCTCCGGTGCTATTCTACTAGTTTTAGTAGTTTGCCCGTTTTAGTGGGTTTATTTTAGTTTCTTGTCTTTTCTTTCTTCCTTTATTATTTTGTCCCCCTAATTATTAGTCCTCACGGTTGTGAGCTGATCTCCTCACCTTTGCGTTTGAATCTCCGAACCATCAATAAACCCATTACAGTATATAGTTTTCATAGGGGTTCTAACCTTATAGTCCTGTATTGTGAAATATATTTAATGTTCAGTTTGTTTTTGGAGGAGTCAGCAGCTGTACCTTGTGCAGTTCTAGAGGCGTGGGGGACAGGATCTCCTGCATTTCCTCCTTGATCCTGCGTGACTCCCACGTTTTTTCGGACATGCGCAGGGTGCCCCTGCCCTTGGCTTCGCCGTGGAGGTGGGAGGCCTTCCGTACTGGGCTGGTCCCAGCCTGGATCCCTGGCTCAGGGTGGGCCTTGGTCCCCTCCACACCCAGGCTCAGGGCACTGCCTGTCATGATTGATGCCTGTAGGAGATAAGGAGATGTAACAGTATAACAGTAACACATTAGTTTAGCAGTGTAACAGTAACACATTAGTGTAACAATAACACATTAGTCTAGCAGTGTAACAGTAACACATTAGTGTAACAATAACACGTTAATGTAACAGTGTAACAGTAACACATTAGTCTAGCAGTGTAACAGTCACATGTTAGGGTGTTACATTAACATATTAGTGTAACAATAACACGTTAAAGGCACACTGAACTTTGTTAGAACACAATCCAATCTTGTATAGCTGCTCCCTGGTGCTGATATGAGTCGTAATATTCACGCTCATCTTCATGACTTGCTCCAGTGGTCAGCAACTGGCCAACGGAGAATGAGGTTTTTCTCTCTCTCCATTCACTTCCATTGCATGGCGAAACAGGTCTCAAAAGCACACTTTTAGCACATAAATGCAAACATTTTTACACTTTTCCCAAACAAAGGTTTGAAAGAAGATCCGGTCGTTAGCTTATGAGGAAGTTCCTTGTTTCGTTCTTGCGCCAGTAACCGTCCGACTTTTCGAAGCTTGTGTTCTTCTAAATCAAATCAATCAAAATTTATTTAAAAAGTTTCAAACGTTATCACCTGGATGTTGTGATTTTATATATCGGCATAATCCGCGTTTGCATTCGTTTATGTGCTAAAAGTGTGCTTTTGAGACCTGTTTCACCATGCAATGGGAGTGAATGGAAAGAGAAAAACATTATTCTCCATTGGCCAGTTGCTGACCACTGGAGCAAGTCATGAATGGGTCATGATGAGCGTGAATATTAAGACTCATATCAGCGCCAGGCAGCAGCTATACAAGATTATGCTCTAACAAAGTTCAATATGCCTTTAATGTAACAGTAACACATTAGTGTAGCAGTATAACAGTAACATGTTAGTGTAACAGTAAGACATTAGTGTAACAGTATAACAGTAACACGCTAGTGTAACACATTGTAACATGTTGTAATAGTGTATGATTTTAATGCACAAAGTGGAGGCATGCATTAAAATCATATAACCGCATACCTCATTGTGTATTATCCTGTTTGGTCACTTGGTCACTTGCCAAAAAATTCTAACAAGAGCATTCACTTATTTTTGTGGATGTTTTGCATTCAAAAGATGTTATATAACAAGATAGGCGCCGTTTCCCAGGCATTGGAAACGTTACTTCACAATTCCAGGAAATATCCCAAACTGTAGATAAGACAGATAACAACCAGACACTCATTCTAGTCTCTCTCATTCTAGTCAAGTAGCAAGCCAGCATTATGCTAGGTTCACTGTCACTCATGTAACTTAGTATTAAAATTTTATTTTAACTACTCCATTTGCTTCAAAAGCTAGACGGTTGTAGCAAATCAGTCTTCATTCAATTGAGCACCTATGTGATGAGATGGGAGCCAACATAGCCTAACAACATAGCACAAAAAACCTTGTGGATACTTGCTAAAATGAATAAATATTGCTTGTATATTTATACCAAGCTGATTAGCTGGCTCATTGTTGATGTAACTAAGATATTCAATGTAAAAGAAGTGTTCTTTTCAGGTTCTGCAATCACAAGTAGATATTTTTTTAAAGCTAGCTACTGCATGACATCATTCAGGACAGCTGGTATCAATGTCAGTTTTACACGCACACTTTTCAGCCATTCAGAATCGAGTATTCAGACCACGGTATAATATAATTTATTAGCAGTATTCCATTTCCATAAGGGTCACCTATGTACTGGTAGTAACATAGCATTTTACATCAGCAGTACGGATAAATAAAAAGTATTTTAATGAGGCAGAATACAGATACACTCACAGAGGAATGGGATATTAAAGTAAATAACATTGTAAATGCAGTGGTTTATTTTCATCCTTATTCATTTCTGTGTATCAACATCAATCATAGGGTGGGGAAATGTGGGAAAAAGTGCTTGTCAAGAACATACTACAACAGCGGCAGCTGAACAAGTTCATGGTCGAGAGAGACTCAAGTTGTTTTTAAAGGTCTTGTGATGGATTGGTTTTCCTACAGTACTGGTAAAAGACATCTTACAGTACTTCTCTCCAGTCCTTCACATAAACAGAGAAAATTCACTGAACACTTTTGAGCTGTTCAGCAGATGAAGTAGACTCATATCCAGAAAGTTCAAATCTGTTACTAAATATAGAGTCTGTGTGAGACCGACAAAATTACATTCTCAACATTATAAAAACATGATTCCTACTGTAACCAAAACAGGCACACCACTGCTGTTTTTGCAATTCTGAGAAGACGTTAGGGAGTTCTGACTTTCCATACGCTTTTCTCATCCAGGTTGCAGACTGTAATGAGAGGACTGGCTTGATTAAGGGTGAAGAGGACTGTTCTCTGTGTTTTTACGGCAAGCTGGACTAGAGCATTTCCTGTTTGAAGTGAATAGAGTGGGGAAGTAACACAGTTGTGCAGATGAAAACCTAATCTTTGTAACAACAGTAATATCTAAAATGCACCTGGGATGGCTCTGCGGAATAGACCTGAATCAAATATTTTCAAATACTTCAATGACCACAAAATGACTGTTTTGCAATGGTCAGAACCATAAATTTGCGATTTGAATTGAAGAGGGCAGCTCACCAGGGAAGGATCTGAAAGATCTTGAAAGATTCTGCATGGAGGAATAGTCAAAGATCCCCTCCCATATGTTCACCGATCTCATAAAATGTAAAAACTGTGAAACACGATACAAGACCACTCAGTAGTGTTATCAGTAGTGGTATCAGTAGTGTTATCAGTAGTGGTATCAGTAGTGGTATCAGTAGTGGTATCAGTAGTGCTATCAGTAGTGTTATCAGTAGTGGTATCAGTAGTGGTATCAGTAGTGGTATCAGTAGTGGTATCAGTAGTGGTATCAGTAGTGGTATCAGTAGTGTTATCAGGAGTGGTATCAGTAATGGTATCAGTAGTGGTATCAGTAGTGTTATCAGTAGTGGTGTCAGTAGTGTTATCAGGAGTGGTATCAGTAGTGTTATCAGTAGTGGTATCAGTAGTGTTATCAGTCGTACTATCAGTAGTATTATCAGTAGTGGTATCAGTAGTGGTTTAGTACAGCATAATAACAGCCATAAACAATTAAAAACAGAAAGAAATACAATAATTAACATTATAAAAAAGACAATGAGCAATATATGCAAATTATAATTTTTTCCTGCTTGGGGGATTTATTTAGTTAAATTGGACCGCATATGATCCACGAAAATGGTTGACTGGCTTTTGAATAGGTTATGATCATGCACGCATTGGGGACAGCCCTAGAATTAGTAACTCGCTGTACACTGTGGTGCGATTTGCGCCATAACGGTAAAGCCCCACAGAAAGCGGCGTGGAGCAGATTTCTTGTGCGATTACACCGCCTCCATTCATTTTCAATGAGAGGCGATTCCTCGTGTCTGCAAAGCATGTTGGGATTGCTTGTGATGGGAGGCGTCCAGACAAGACGGCGAACATGGCGCAATAACCAATCTGATTAAAGATTGTGGGAGGCGAGAGCGATGGCATGCGATTTTACCGCTTTCTGTGGGGCTTTGCTGTAAACGTGGTCTCACCTGGCAGTCAGTGCAAGCGCGAATCGCAGTCTACTCTTATGGGGCGGTCACACTTGCAGAAAATCGTGAAAATATTTGCTTTGCGTTTTGCTTTTTGCAGCGATACAGGATATGATGTCATAGTTTGGGCACTGAGTTTGGGAACTGCGTTTGGGCGAGTGGTAGCCATTTTTCAGATACCACTCGGCTGCTAAATTTAAAAAAAAATTATTTGAGTTGAAATTAGTTTCTAGAAACAGTGAACTTTTAAACATCTACAGAAATGTTTGTTAACTGATGATTCTAGCTAATAGTTTGTTTCATAGATAGAATTTGCGCATCACAGTCGAATGGTAGCTAGGTGGCTAGCTACCATTCAGCTGTGATACATTGAATGCTAATTGAATGTTAGCAATGACCTGTTCTCAGCTAGTATCGTCAGCTAACTTTAAAACTGCAAATTAACGTTACAGAAATGTAATGTTCTATCAAGTCCCGTTTTGCAGCTGACTGCAAACCAAGCTGCATCTGTTTTATTTTGTTTCTGTAGTCGTGTAGTTATTGTACAGCACCGAATGCTGGGACACAGCCACAATGAGCAACGTCCTCCATTTTTAATTTTGGCGAGGTATTAAAATAAGCATTTCTGATACCAGAGATTTTCTGGAGGGTCTCCGCTGAAACTGCAAAAAAACATAGTTGAACTTTGACCCGAGGCAAATTGCGAATTTGCCAGAGACCCTGCGAATTTGGTATGCAGCTGGAAATTATGCAGTTTATTCGCCATTCACACGGTTTGGAATGAAAGTGAATGGTAGGCGAAGCAAATATTCGCACAATTTTCTGAAAGTGTGACCGCCCCATTATCCCAAAATTGCATTCCGGTATGCAGTAAAATTTAACTGGGCCAGTTGTACTCCGAGGATCGGGGTTCGCGCCCCGGACCTGCCATTTTCCGAGCATGGCCGGCGCCCTGTGGGAGCAGCAATTGGCGGCTGCTTCCGGGTGGTGGGGGGAGGCTCGCTGAAGAAATCGCTGAGACATATAGCAGCCACGGGGTTGAATCACGGTCAGGTTCGCGGTCCGGATCGGCGCTCTGGCATGGCTACCTTCCTTCTACTTACTGACGACCGAGTTGTGTTGCAGTGATGCGGTTCTAGCAGCGGGGGGCGGGGGAATTAGAATAGGAATTAGAATAGGAATTAAATTAATACTAAAAAGGAAAGAAAAAAAAAAAAAAAAAAAAAAAAAAAAAAAAAAAAATTTTTTTTTTTTAACTGGGCCAGTTGTACTCGAGGATCGGGGGTTCGCGCCCCCGGACGCCATTTTTCCGAGCATGCCGGCGCCGCCCTGTGGGAGCAGCAATTGCTGCTTGCTTTGGTGTGGTGGGGGGGCTCGAGGAGAATCGCATGAGTTATAGCACGCACGGGAGGGTTCACGACGGTCGGTCGTTCGAGGAGTCCGCGTCTGTGGAAGCATGGCTACCTTCTCTCTCTGACGACCGACGGAGGTTGCTGTGCAGTGATCTGGTAGCGGTTGCTACACACGGGGGGAATTGAATAAGAGTAGGTTGGTTGGATTTGGCTATTGGGAGGAAAAAAAAAAAAAAAAAAAAAAAAAAATAAAAAAATAATTTTTTTTTTTTAACTGGGCTGCTCCCTCTTGACGGACACACCCCCCAACAGCAGATTCCCTCCCACTTCAGCGCATGGCGAGTCACCAAATTACCAAACGGGCTCAGGCGTGTGCAAATCTGTGACGATATGCCACCTCGCCAGTGATGGCTCGCCACCGGCCGGAAAATAGAGCCCCAGATTTGCAGTTTCGCTGTTCCATCTGGACTGACACACCTCCACCAGCGACTCCTCCCAGTCAAATGGCCTCAGGAGCGTGAAAATTCATGCGAAAATTTCACTTCGCCATTGCGCTAGCTCACCACCCACCATGCACCAGCCGGAAAATATTATTATTTCAAACACAAATAGGCAACTTACAAGATGTTTTTTATTCAAATATCTCCTTCATTGTAGCGAGTCTTCTTTAGCAGGGTCAGTTTCTCCGTCATTACTGAATATAAAATGGTTTCATAATAAAAGCGTGTTTGGGTTTTGCTGTCACGAGTCTCGTGTTTACATAGGCTACTTCCGGGTATTACACGAGCACAAACAAAATTACTCTTCAGGTCCAAAAAAACAAGTTTCACATCTCAATTTACAAATAAAACAAAACATTTTTGTTATATTGAGCCTTTTTCATATGGTTACTCAGAACACAAGCGCCACATACAAAAAAACAAGTTTCACATCTCAAATTTAAAAAAAAAAAAAACATTTTTTTTATATATGAGCTTTTTTTTTCATATGGGTACTCACACACAAGCAACAATTTTTTTTTTTCAGTCGTATACAGTAGTAGTAGCCTACTGTTTAATTCTCACTGAACTTATATTAGGCTACATATTTTTTATTGAATTACATATAGATTTTTGAAATCACAATTTTTATTTGAAACTTTCACTAATTACCACAACTTCATCCCAAAAAACACACACAAAACATCACACTTTGCGTCACAACTTTTAGCTGCCGTGAAATCAAGCATTTTAGGCTGCAACAATCACAAAAAAACTGATAAACTTTATACTCTTTTTCCAGTGCACAGGCTGTCCTACATATTTAAATGCTACACAATTTTATGACACAAAGAAATATGCTAGCACACAAAACTTGCTGTAGGCTATTTATGAATATTTGTTATTCAGTAAATGTAAGGGGTTGGGTTTGTAACAATGAGCCAAACGCGACAAAACAAAACACGATTACAGAGCAAGTCACTCACGAACATGAGGACCACTAAAAGAGTCTCAGTAGCAAAATAATAAACAACCCACTAACACGGGTGTGGCTCGTGGACACGAGCAGAAAAGAGCATAAGAATCACCTTCGGAACGTAGACTATAATGCCCGATAAGAGGTGAAAAATAAATGAAATAAAAATAAACCTCTCACTCTCAATATAGCAGAGAGTAGAAGAGAGTATGAAACAAAAATAACGAAAGAGACTAATCCCTAAAGAGCTTCAAGGGCAGCTAAAGCCAATCTAGTAGTGAAAATATAGAGCAGCTATTTTCTAACCAACCCTGACTACGTGAAGGCACGAAATGACAAAGAAGCGCCAGGAAGCGGAAGTGAGAGGCTTCAATACCCAGCAGGTAATCGGACAGGTGAAACGAATGATAAGCGGGGAGAAGCAAAACCCCGAACCGGAACATGGAGAAAATCTGATAGACTGCTTACCGGAGAGAAAGGACAAGAACCGTAGCGAAACAGGAAAAAATAGCCACGAACCATGACGGGACCCCCCCTCTAAGGGATGGCCCCAGCCGATCCCCCAGATCGATCTCTATGGAAATCTCTCATCAGTTTGGGGTCCAAAATATTTCTGGATGGGACCCAACACCGTTAGCCATAGCCCTCCTAGTCCACTAAAAAATGTAAACCAGTAACTACCCGTCTCTCCGCCGAGGAGGAGGAGGGGGTCTCTCAGTAGGGGACAAAAGACTGACGAGTAACGGCTTTAAACGAGAAACGTGAAAAGTAGGATGAATGGAGCGCGGTAATTGAAGGCGCACCCTCACCGGGTACATTTTTCGGATTATTTTGAACAGTCCCACGTATCGTGGGGCAAGTTTATGAGACTAAACCAGCAGAGGCAGATCTCGCGTGGAGAGCCAGACCCGCTGTCTGTCGGGGGCTGACCGACGATGTCTGTCGGCAGAAGCTTTTTGAGACGCCGATGCTCGCAAAAGTGAAGCGCAAACTCGTTTCCACACCGCACGGCACCTCCGAACCATTTCTCTCCAGCTCTGGAAACAGCGGGGGCAAATAATCCACCTGGGCCTCGAATGGACAAAGGCCCGTGGAGGCATTACGCAGTGTGTTATGGGCATATTCAGCCCAGGGAAGATAACGGCTCCATGAAGTGGGGTTGGAGGCCGCCAAGCAGCGAAGGGTGTTTTCCAGCATTTGGTTCGCACGCTCAGTTTGCCCGTTAGTCTGTGGGTGGAAGCCGGAGGACATACTAACAGACTCGCCCAACTGTGTGCAAAAGAAGTGCCAAAATTTGGCAACAAATTGAGGACCCCGGTTCAATACCACGTCTTGGGGCAATCCATGAATACGGAAAACGTGATTGACCAGCAGCTAGGCTGTCTAGGACACCGATGGCAATTTTGCCAGAGCGAGAAAATGCACCACCTTGGAAAGGTCATCACCTATGACTAAGATGACCGTGTTGCCCTGAGAAACGGGCAACCCGGTCACAAAGTCTAAAGCGATATGGCTCCATGGCACAGGTAAAGGCCGTAATAACCCAGAGGGTGGGAGTCGAGACCTCTTATTCCGAGTACAAATAGCACAGGCGGCAGCAAATTTGTGCACGTCCCTCTCCATACCAGGCCACCAAAAGCGTCTGGAGAGAAATTCCTTGGTGCGGTGAGCGCCAGGACGCACAGCAAATTGTGACGAATGACCCCACTGGAGTATCCGAGACCTCACATCGGGAGGTACAAAAAGGCAATTGGCGAGACCCCAGCTCCTGATCCCCCACGTCGTAATTCCTCTTGGCCGGAGTGAGGGCACGAGAGAAATACTCCTAATTCGGAGGCATCAATCTCCACAATAAAAGAGAGAGAGGGATTGGGCGTAATTAAAATGGGCTCAGAACTGAACCTCTTCTTAAGCTCCACAAAGGCGGACTCAGCTTTAGGATTCCACTGAAACTGAACCGCCAATGTTTTCTTAGTCAGGGCAGTAATGGGTGCGGCGAGCGCACTAAAATTATGAATAAATCACCTATAAAAATTGGCGAAACCTAGAAAACGCTGGACTTGTTTAAGTGAGCGAGGAGTGGGCCAGTTTAGTACAGCAGAAACTTTCTCGGGGTCCATACAGACTTCCGATACAATGAACCCTAAGAATGAAACAGTGCTAGCATGAAATGAGCACTTCTCCACTTTCACAAACAACTTAGCCTCTAAAAGAGCTTTCAAAACCTGCTTTACGTGACTGACGTGGGTGTGCAGGTTGGGAGAGAAAATTTTTATATCGTCTAAAGCCAAGCGCACACTACACGACTAAAAAATCTTTACAAAATCCCGTCCGAGGAGAGCAGCTCACATCTAATGACTGTCAAATGACAGTCTTTAAAAAAATCGCTGCATTATACAGCACACACTAGGCGACTTTAGGAAGACAGATAATTACTCGGGGGTCGTACATCACATGATTTCTACATGATTTATACAGGACTAAATCAAGAGGTCGAATTTCCATGCACAGTTGCCAAGGCTACGGAAGTATGGATAATTTCAAACAGTTTTTCGTTGCGTTTGTTGTGCGCTGTTGACATTCTAGTAGAACGATTCGACACTGCAAGTCAGCCAGAACTCCCGACAAAATCAAACCAGTTTGAAAAGATTGTGGGCTCTCCCGACGAGGTCCAGACTGGTTCACGACAGAAATAATAGTGTCTTTGACCATCTCAGATCAAAAAACCATTCCAGCCGACGGAACCAAGATTTCTTGCAGATTTAAAAAAAAATTAGGGCTGGAAAATTTGTCAGGAGTTCGTCTTTGGCGTCAGAATCGGGGCAAAAGTCATGTAGTGTGAGCTCAGCATTAGTAGACAAAAACAAATCTCTCCAACATCTCCCGCAGTACATCGTTCACTAATGCCTGAAACACAGAGGGGGCGCTAGTGAGCCCGAATAGTATGACCCGGTACTTGTAGTGCCCACTATGAGTATTAAAAGCGGTTTTCCATTCATCGCCCTCACACATGCACACCAGGATATAAGCGTTGCGGAGGTCGAGCTTGGAAAAGATAGTAGCCCCCTGAAGCCGTTCAAACACAGAATTCATCAGGGAAAGCGGATACCGGTTTTTAATGGTTATGGCATTGAGGGAATGATAATCAATGCAAGGCCTTAATCCTTCATATTTTTTGGTTCACAAAAAAAAATCCTGCACCAGCAGGTGAAGTAGATGGCCTTATGAACACATTAGCAAGCACTTCCTCAATATATTCTTTCATAGCCAAACTCTCTGGGGCAGATAAAAAATATATAGATTTCCTCTGGTAGGGGCGGACCCAGGGTATAATTCTATGGCACAGTCATATAGGCGATGCGGAGGAAGAGTAGTAGCTTTCTGCTTGCTAAACACCTCAACCAGTTCAGCATATCCGGCTGGGACATTGGGGAGCAAGGGACATTCAAGTGTCCCTGCTATTTTTTCCCCTACCTCCTCCATGGGCGAATCAGGAGGAGGCGACCATCGGATGTCAGAATCCGATAATTTGTCAGGAGAGAGTTCCTCCCCAATGGAATACCAATCAGCCAGGAAGTCCCATTCTAAACTCTCGCTACCAGCTTCAGACCCTAAAATAGAATCCTCCTGATTAGACAGGGAGATAACCTCCTCTGAATCAGAGTCAGAGCTAGAAGGTATTTTTGGTGTCCACCCGACACACAGGAAGGGGTTAAGTGACCCTGGGACCTACATTGGGGACCCCACTGAAGGACAATGGATTTATACCCTATTTAATATGTGGGTTATGCTGAACCAGCCATGTGTGACCTAGCACAAGGGGGTAAGCAGGAGAATCAACCAAGAGAAACTGAATCCTCTCAGTGTGCTTATCATGAGAGGTGTACAAAGTGAAGAGACCAGCGGTCTCTTTAATGGTGCCCGTGCCCAATGGGACTGTGACTAGTTGAGGCTGAGCAAGGCGAAGAACGGTTATATGATGTAAAAGGCAAGTTCGAACGAGATCACACAAACTCATAAATCGTTCGAATCTGTTATGTTCTGAGATTCTGAGTTCTGTCTGTTTTGTATTTTTTACTTGTTTAATTATTCTGATTTTGTATTTATGTTTCTGATTAGTTGTGGTTTCACTGTTCTGTGTTTTGTATTACTGTCACTACCTGTCTTCGTCACACTTTTCGGGAGTCGTCTGTGGGAATTTCGGTTTTCTCTGTATTTCCTCTCTCATTCCTTCCTTCATTACTAATTACAATTAATTGTAAATAATACTAATTAACTAACAACCGCTAACATCTTAGAATTAGGGTCTAGTAATGACTAACTTGTATATAATACTAATCTACTAACGCTATAGAATCAGGGTTTTCTACTAATCTACTAACTTACTAACGTCATCTTTCCTCACTGCAGCTAATTATCTTTCTTTGGTTCCTCTATTAACTACAGCTGACTCTCGTTTCCGCTTTCCATTCTCTAATTGTATGCACTTGCCCAGTGTTAGTCTGTGTTAGGTGTGAATCCGGTCTGTGTATTGTGTGTTCCCTTGTTATTTTATTATCGCTTTCCTCATTGTTTTATTACGTGCACCTGTCTGTCATTTGCCCTCCCCGGTTCCTCACACCTGATCCTCATTGTTTCTTGTTTCCCTCAGTGTATTTATACCTTGTGCATTCAGTCCTTTGTTGCGAGTTCCTCACCTTTAATAGCGTCATTGTTTTCGAGTCGTTTCTGAGTATCTGTTTTTTTTCCCCAGAGTCTTTGTTTTTTCCCTAATCTGCTGTTCTGAGTTTCTGTCAGTTTTTGTATTTGTGTTCCTCGTCCGTTCGTTGTGGTTTATTTTTCTGTTCCTGGATTTCCTGGTTTTGACTCTTGCCTGTGTTCTCGCAACCCTGATTCTTGGACTGTTTTTGTACCTCTGCTGTGCCTTCCCGGTTCCGACCTCTGCCTGTTTTTTGACCATTCTTTGGATTCAGTTTTTTGTACCGTTGCCCATCATTAAACTTGGTACTCCCTGCCTGCTACTGGGTCCCTCTTTTCCACCCGCCCTTACAGAATCAATTGGAATGTAACGCACATTGGGCACACATGCATAGACAGGATTTGTAGAATTAGAAAGTATCAAATTCTCCGGTGTTCTCTAAACTTGTGCACTCGACAGCAACACATTCTCCGTAAACGTCGCCATGATGACAATGATGCAATAGTTAAGAATGTAACATTAAGGGTACATTTGGAATGTGAACTGGATTGTTGTGAATAATAGGTTATTATTTGCTACTGTATGTTCAACGCCATTAACAATTCATTGATCAAGAGAAAATGTATTTCAAAATAGAAAATGTTACAGCTCACAATGTGACGTAACATGGCTTTTAACATTAACATTAGCTACTGTAGCTTGCTAGCTAACAAGCTTACAGAGACGAGTCTCTCTTCATCATTCACAACGTGCCTCCTCTTCAGATGCTCCAGCAAAACTGATGTTTTGCAGTTCACAGCCTTTTTGGCAGAGTTAAAGAGTGAAATGCGCATGTGCACCTCTCAACAAAGATGAGAAGGAAGCAAGACGTCTCACTCCTTAGCTACTTCCATAATCAGCTCCGGGGAAAATGATGCGTTTAATTCAGCTCCACAGCGTGAAACACACGCGATGATGTCACCAACTAATTGACAATTAAATTAGTTTGCAACGTCGATAGTTGCACCCCTAAAATCAATTGCTTGACTGATAATCAAAGTAAACGGGTTGAGAGTTTCATCCGTTTAAAGGTGGGCTTCGGTGACAGATGTCTTATATCCCAGATCCCATGATACACCACTGTGCAGCAGCATGGTTAACTTCAGAGTATAGATGGGATGAAGTGCATCTAAATTCAAACAACCCGCTCCGCCCTCGCTCCCTCCCACTCGCTAAACGCAAGTGTAATACTCCTGTTTTATTGGTATGTGTGTCACATCCTCCCAAGTGAAATGTGCAAGTGAAGTTTACGAGGGTGAAGCAAAAGCAGGATTGGGACGCAGCCCATGTGCATTTTGTGGACAATTTTGAGCCTTTTAACTCGAAACCCTTCCTGCTCAAGAAGGACGGTCTCCATCCAAACAGATTGGGTACTAAGCTGCTGTCTGCTAATATAAAAAAATCTCTTGGTTTCTGACTCAATGGCAGTAGCTTTATTTGTCCTAGTCCTTTACTCGTGTCTGTGTCGGGGGCCTTTAACTCTATCTGTGCTAGTCCTATATCGGTACCTATGTCTGTAGACCCCATCAACCCAGTTCTACCTATGTCTGAGGGCATTATCCCTATTTGTGCTAGTCCTGTATCTATATCTATATCTGTAGACCCGACTAACCCAGCTCAGCCTATGTCTGATGACTTTAGCTCTAACTATACTAGTCCTGTTTCTGTATTTAATCCTGCTGAGTTCAAAGCCAGAAAGGGCTTAGGTTTAATTCATTGGAACATCAGAAGTCTACTTACCCGCCAGAAACTTGACCATGTGAATTTACTATTGTCCCACACTGATCCAGATATTTTAGTTCTTTCTGAAACCTGGCTGAAAAGCAGTGTTTCTGATTCTGAGATTGCTATAGACAATTATACTGTTCTTAGGATGGACAGAGCTGGTAGAGGGGGAGGAGTGGCAATTTATGTCAAATCTTGTTTTTCTGTCTCTGTCTTGTGTGCTGTTTCCATACCTAAATGTTTTGAGTTCCTCGCTGTGATGGTAACTCTTGGTAAGCATAATTCTATCACAGTCATAGGGATTTACCGTCCTCCCTCTGCCAATGCCAGTTCCATTGGTCATCTCGCTGAGCTTATGTCTAATTACAAAGACTCTGAAATAATTGCGCTTGGTGACCTGAATGTTGATTGGTTAAACTGCCTCTTCTGATTACCTAAAAGAGGTTTCCTCTAGTCTCAATCTCTCTCAATTAATTAAGGACCCCACTAGACCTAATCTGATGAACCCATCAAAATCCACTGTGATTGACTTGATCTTCTCTAATAAATGTGACAAAATCTCCTCCTCTGGAGTTTTTGACCTAGGTATTAGCGATCACTGCCCCATTGCCTGTATCAGGAATTGTCACATAAAGAGAACCTCATCTCGGATTATCACGAGGAGAAATTTGAGAAATTTCAACGAGCAGGCTTTCCTTTATGATCTATTTAATAGCGACATTCAAGGCACTTCTGATATTTCTGATGCTGAACAAATGCTGAATTCTTCACAAAAACTTTCCTTTCAGTTATTGATAAACATGCTCCATTCAAAAAGCTCAGAGTTAAAAACAGATCTAGTCCTTGGTTTTCCTCTGACTTGTCAGCTCTATTCTTAGAACGTAACAAAGCTTGGTCCCTTGCCAAACGTACTAACGATCCATCCAACTGGGCTACTTTTAGAAAAGTTCGCAATAAATGCTCTGCCCTTGTCCGGAAGGCTAAGACTGACTACTATGTTAATTTGGTTGCTAGCTCCTCTTCTGATCCGAAAAAATTCTGGAAAGCTGTGAAAGGTAATTCTAATCCTGCTGCCTCTATTCCTACGCAGGTCATGTTCGGGGATTGTTTATTACATGTCCCAAGTGAGATTTGCACTGCTTTTAATAGTCATTTTGCTTCTGCTGGTCACCTTTTTGAACCCAAAACCAAAGCCTGCCATCCTTCCCCGGCTGAATTTACTGAGCCTCTTGTTAATTTTAATACTATAGGCCCAAATATCTCAAAATTTGAGCTTGACCCTGTTTCTCCAAACATAGTCTTGGAATCTCTCCTTGCAAGTGACCCCAAAAAACCTATCGGAGAAGATAGACTAGATCCTTTTTTTCTTCGTCTCTCTGCTCCTTTGATCGCTGAGCAGATAGCTCATATTTTTAATCTCTCTCTACTATCAGGAGTTATTCCCGCAGCCTGGAAAACGGCTCATGTCATCCCCCTGCACAAAGGTGGTGATAGATGTGACCCAAATAATTATAGACCGATCTCAAAATTGTCTGTGCTGGCTAAAATTTTAGAATCCTTAGTTAACCAACAGCTCAAGGATTTCCTTGCAGCTAACTCTGTTTTAAATCCGTTTCAGTCGGGGTTCAGGTCTCAGCATAGTACTGTGTCTGCTGTCACCTTGGTTTTAAATGATAAATGATTTTAACCCTGGTGCCTTGTCCTGGGTCCAGAATTATCTGTTTGAGCGGCAGCAGTCTGTGATCCTGGGTTCAGCTAAGTCTGATTATATGCCGATTACTAAGGGTGTCCCTCAAGGATCAATTTTGGGCCCCATTCTCTTTACAATTTATATTAATCATATTTTCATGTCTTTAACGAACTGTCACACCCATTTGTACGCGGACGATACAATATTGTATTGTTTTGCTGACTCTGTTGATTTAGCCGTGAAAGATTTGCAATCATCTTTTAATATTCTCCAAGCTGCATTTGCTGATCTTAAACTTGTTCTTAATGCTCAGAAAACTAATTTCATGATATTCTCCAGTGCTAGAGTCGACAGCTGCTCTGATCTTAGTATTTCCACTATACACGGATCCACCATTGAGAGAGTCTCTGTCTATAAATATCGAGGCATATGGATTGATGAGCATCTTACGTTTAGAACTCATATAGATAAGCTTGTAACTAAACTAAGGCAAAAAATTGGTTTTCTTTATAGAAATAAATCAAATTTTCCATTGTTCTGTAGAAAGAGGGTTATTGATGCTGTTTTCATGTCTGTGCTTGATTATGGTGATGTGATCTACAGGCATGCCTCTGACTCTGTTCTTAAGCCTCTGGATGCCGTTTACCATTCCGCCATTAGGTTTATCACTGGTGATCCCTATAGAACTCATCATTGTGCTCTGTACGCTAATGTCGGATGGACTTCTCTCTCTCAGAGACGCGACAAGCACATGTACATTTTTATCTACAAGGCCCTTCTTGGCAAACTTCCTGCTTATATTTCTTCTTTGCTTGTCCAGCCTACTAGAACTCATTTTACAAGGTCCTGTGATTGGCTCACACTACTCGTCCCTAGGGCTCGAACTGAGCTGGGCAAACGCGCCTTTTCTCATCACGCTCCTGCTGCCTGGAACTTATTGCAAAGCACTTTTAAGTTGGACTCTTTAGTTTCCCTCAGTCACTTTAAAACTTTACTGCTAGATCATTTTATTTCCGATTGTACTTGTTTTAATTGACTGATTTATCCTGTTTCTTATTTTCTAGTACCGGTTTTATTGTATGATTTTTGTCATGTTTTTATTTAGTTTTATTTTTGCCTGTTTGTTGTTTCTAAATGCACTGTTTACTCGACATCACTGTAAATGAGGCCTACACCTCAGCTGATTTTTTTCGAGTCAAAATAAAGGTCAAATGAAATGAAAATGACTGGACCAGAAATATTATGTGCTCAGGCATGTCAGTCCAGGGCAATGTGTTTTCTTTGTATTGATTCATGAGTTTGGAGCTCAGATTCATCACTCGAGAATTCTGTGAAGGACTCTGAGGGCGTTACATTCCACAGAATAACATAATCAGTTCAAGATTATTCTAGAACTACGATTCCGGAAACATCAGCCCAAGTGTAACACACACCCATTTCATATTTAATTTTTCTGTTCAGCACAACAAGCAATCATCATATAAATGTGTCATTAGGGAGATCTACAATATTTCCTGTATTCTTTGACCTTATTAAGGAGCATAGCTTTGCAATGTGGTGTTTTTGTGGTGTTTTTCCTGGCAGTGATGTGAGTATGACACACACCACAAGATTCACTTTTGGTTCTGTAAATGCTAGCAGCAGTACTGAATAACTCCTCCAAAATTATTCACATTCTGATAAAGTTGAACAAAAAAGAATACAATAAAAAATACACCAGCAAATATGGAAAATATTGCACTTTAATAATTAATAATAATAAGAATAATTTTATAAACATATTTATCACAAATATTCACCCGTTTTCAGTCCTTAGTGCATGCTCTACTGATAACACTACTGATAATAACCATACTGATAATAACACTACTGATACCACTACTAATAATAACCATACTGATAATTACACTACTGATGCCACTACTAATAATAACCATACTGATAATTACACTACTGATGCCACTACTAATAATAACCATACTGATAATAACCATACTGATAATAACACTACTGATACCACTACTAATAATAACCATACTGATAATAAGCATACTGATAATAACACTACTGATACCACTACTAATAATAACCATACTGATAATTACACTACTGATACCACTACTAATAATAACCATACTGATAATAAGCATACTGATAATAACACTACTGATACCACTACTAATAATAACCATACTGATAATTACACTACTGATGCCACTACTAATAATAACCATACTGATAATTACACTACTGATACCACTACTAATAATAACCATACTGATAATAAGCATACTGATAATAACACTACTGATACCACTACTAATAATAACCATACTGATAATTACACTACTGATACCACTACTAATAATAACCATACTGATAATAACCATACTGATAATAACACTACTGATACCACGACTAATAATAACCATACTGATAATTACACTACTGATACCACTACTAATAATAACCATACTGATAATTACACTACTGATGCCACTACTAATAATAACCATACTGATAATTACACTACTGATGACACTACTAATAATAACCATACTGATAATTACACTACTGATGACACTACTAATAATAACCATACTGATAATTACACTACTGATACCACTACTGATAATAAGCATACTGATAATAACACTACTAATAATAACCATACTGATAATAACCATACTGATAATAAGCATACTGATAATAACACTACTGATGACACTACTAATAATAACCATACTGATAATAAGCATACTGATAATAACACTACTGATAATAACACTACTGATAACATTACTGATAATAACCATACTGATAATAACATTACTGATAATAACACTACTGATAATAACACTACTGATGACACTACTAATAATAACCATACTGACAATTACACTACTGATACCACTACTGATAATAAGCATACTGATAATAACACTACTAATAATAACCATACTGATAATAACCATACTGATAATAAGCATACTGATAATAACACTACTGATGACACTACTAATAATAACCATACTGATAATAACATTACTGATAATAACACTACTGATAACATTACTGATAATAACCATACTGATAATAACACTACTGATACCACTACTAATAATAACCATACTGATAATTACACTACTGATAATAACATTACTGATAATAACACTACTGATAATAACACTACTGATACCACTACTGATAATAACCATACTGATAATAACACTACTGATACCACTACTGATAATAACCATACTGATAATAACACTACTGATACCACTACTAATAATAACCATACTGATAATAACATTACTGATAATAACCATACTGATAATAACACTACTGATAATAACACTACTGATAATAACATTACTGATAATAACCATACTGATAATAACACTACTGATACCACTACTAATAATAACCATACTGATAATAAGCATACTGATAATAACACTACTGATGACACTACTAATAATAACCATACTGATAATAACATTACTGATAATAACACTACTGATAATAACACTACTGATAACATTACTGATAATAACACTACTGATAACATTACTGATAATAACCATACTGATAATAACACTACTGATACCACTACTAATAATAACCATACTGATAATAACATTACTGATAATAACATTACTGATAATAACACTACTGATAATAACACTACTGATACCACTACTGATAATAACCATACTGATAATAACACTACTGATACCACTACTGATAATAACCATACTGATAATAACACTACTGATAACACATGGTTTCAAGCTAGAAAAACTAATTTACTGAAATATGTGCTGTTCATTTATCATTTAGCGAAACTGCAGAATCTTCGCATGACATATTAACGCATTTTATGTCATCACAAATTTGGATATAGGAAAATGTTGCGCAAGTTTATTTACCTATTTGTCTTGGTTATTGAGCAAATCAATTATTGTTTGATTGTTAGGCTGGCTAATTTAATCTGGCAAATTATAGCCGACGGAAAAAAATATTGAGAGTAGCCTAATAATCCATTTAAAAGAAACTGCACTCCTGGCTATGACCGAGGCACTCGCCACTGCTAGAGCCTCCTCCCTCTCCTCTGTCCTGATTCTCCTTGACCTGTCTGCAGCATTTGATACGGTCAACCACAAACTCCTGATCTCCACACTGGCTGAGATGGGCATCTCTGGAACTGCTCTCTCTTGGTTTACTTCTTATCTCACAGATAGATCCTACCAAGTCTCCTGGAAGGGCTCTATCTCTGCACCTCATCCTCTTTCTACAGTAGTCCCGCAGGGATCTGTACTGGGTCCTCTGCTGTTCTCCATTTACACTCCAAGTCTCTTGGTTTGGTCATTAATTCACATGGCTTCTCCTACCATTGTTATGCTGATGACACTCAACTCTTCCTCTCTTTCCCTCCCTCTACCCCACAGATTAAAGAGAGGATATCTGATTGCCTGGCTGACATCTCTGAGTGGATGTCTAGCCATCACCTGAAGCTCAACCTCGACAAGACTGAGCTGCTCTTCATGCCACACAAGACATCCCCGCTTCTAGACCTGTCCATCACCGTCGACTGAACTATGGTGACCGCCTCCCGCTTTGCAAGAAACCTGGGGGTGGTCCTGGACGACCAGCTGGACTTCAGAGAGCACATCAGGGCAATGGCACGGTCCTGCAAGTTCCTCCTGTACAACATTAGGAGGATTCGGCCGTACCTGACCACCTACTCTGCCCAGCTCCTTGTCCAGACTATGGTCACCTCACGCCTGGACTACTGCAACTCCCTTTTCGCAAGCCTGCCAGCCTGCGCCATTCTGTCCCTTCAACTGGTCCAGAACGCGGCTGCTCGGCTTGTGTTCAATCTCCCGAAGTTCACACACGTCACCCCCCTGCTGAGGTCACTCCACTAGCTTCCAGTCGTGGCCAGGATCAGGTTCAAAGTTCTGACCCTGGCCTACACTGCAGCCAAAAGGTCAGGCCCCTCCTACCTACAGGACTTGATCCAGCACTACACTCCTGCTCGACCACTTCGCTCTGCTGGTGCAGGGCGACTTGCACTTCCCTCCCTCCGTGTCAACGGCACTCGCTCGTCCCGACTGCGGAGCTTCTCCACTCTTGCTCCCCAGTGGTGGAATGAACTCCCCACTCCGTTGCGCTCTGCTGAAACGCTGTCTGTTTTCCGTCGTGGTCTGAAAACACACTTTTTCAGACTCCACCTTGATTAACTACATATATAAGGCCAAATATATAGTATGTTCTTTCTGTTTATTTTCTATTTGGTTTTGCTATTTCATATCTTAGAATGTATAGCCGACTGTATTCTGTAGTCTGTTGACTACTAGCGATAGCTCCTACGTTGTGAGAAAGTTGTGCTTTGTTGGATTTGCTTTGTAGATTGTGTCTATGACCTTCAATATGCACTAATTGTACGTCGCTTTGGATAAAAGCGTCTGCCAAATAAATGTCAATGTAAAAGCAAGATTACAGAGAACCTGGTACATCTCACAGTACGCTACTCTGCTGCTGCATAAAGCAATTTGATAAACTATGAAATACAAAATAGCAAACTACTACAGGATTAACCTGTATTTAGCCTATACACCATCTTTTCCATTCTGTATGCGCTTTTAATTTATAATACCGCAATAAACATTAACGATTATCATTGAACAGGAAGTTTGATGTGAATTGTGGGTAATATGAGCTTGCCGAGGCTGCTCTTTTGCAGACTCATTCCCTTGAGAAAAGTTGAGAGTGGAGGGGCTATGTCACAAACTTCACTTGGCTTTCTACCGGATTGGACTCACATTTAAAAGGGTAAAAGGGTAAATCCGGGGCTTATCAACTGCCCTCTTCAGTTCAGCCCACAGGTTTTCAATTGAATTGAGGTCCAGTGACTGAGATGGCCATTGCAGAACATTCATTTAGTTGTCACTGACCCATTTCTGTGTGAATTTTGAGGTATGCTTTGGGTCATTGTCTTGCTGGAAAGAGGCAACCAGATTGTTGGCTAAAATTGGCTGATACTTGGTAGAATCCATTATGCCATTTTCATTTGGGAGAAATCATGTTTTTTGTTAGTTTGGTATTTCAAATACTACAGTACCCATGAGCCTCAACAGAGGTGTCCACTATAGCAGAAGAAAAAGACAATAGAAGAAGAAAGAACTGCTGTTTCTGTTATTAACCCCTTCCCACAGAGGCTTAATTTTGCCCATTTTCACTTGTTTTGTACTGTTCTGCTTATAGCTTTATAACTCCAGATGTACATTTTACACAAACACCAATGATGACTTACATTAAAGAGTAAGTACCCCCTAGATCACTTTTTTTCGCTGTAAACATGTTTGTATGCCTACCTTATAATGAAATGTATTTGTGCATTCCGTTATTTTCAGCAATTCTGAAATAATATTGTATATCATAAGAAACTGGTAGAAAAGCGTCTTTGTGCTGCCCCTAATGGTTGAAATTTCCCTTCTGCTTCCCACACTGCCCCCGCCCCAATTGTGATGTCAGAGTACCTCTTTGGAGGTACCGCTACGTCATATGGATAATTGTTGTCGCCCACAACAGAAACAGCCGGCACCTGATTGGTTAGACCCACTACGTTACTTTCGTTTCGGCTCCACGTTTTAAAACCGGAACAACGTGGCGTCCTGTTCAACTCTCGTATTCCACCTAAATAGTCCTCTAAAATATGTTTCTGAAAATATTTGAGGTGAGAAATAGGCGATGCAGTTGCTGAATCTTTGATTCTGATTCATATTTGAGGTGCAACATCTAGTTTGACAGTTTGAGATAAAGTCAGAGATAAACTAAATCTCGTTTAAGGTACTAGCGACCTTGTGATATTAAACATAGTTTATGTTCACGGGGGACTTGCTATTAGCTTTTAGTTCAGGTATAGATATTATTCCACCTGTTAGCGTTCTGTGCTATTTATTTTATTCTTTTCTGTTCTCTCTGAGACACTTTTCTTTGTTTTGTTTGTTTTACACTCTTCCAGCCGTCCGAACTTATGTGCCGAAGGTGTTCTTTTCTTTGCTAAGTTTCCCGTTTTGGCTCCAGTATTGAGCTCGGGAGATTTAGTTTGTGTTTCACTCGTTATCACTCATTGATCCTGCTGAGTTCCCGTCGGATCCAGTCTGGGTAAGCCTGGAGTGACCACCCCACCCTCTGTGCAGTTACTGCCTCTGCACTGATCCACAGGCCAAAAAGTGCCACTATCAAATCTATTAAAGTCATTCAATTAATTTGCCCGTTCTAAATGGGTTTAGCCCCCTGCCTTGATTATAGCCGGTAATCTTGCTTCATACCATTCCACACTTCCTTGACATTGTTACTTTTCAGCTGAGATTCCGGTTTCTTTCTATTGGATTTCTTCCCTTCCCTAATTTTCTTTTTCAGCTCTTTCTGCACACATTTAGGTTCATCCCTATCACCCATCAAAATGCAAGTTCTTTTCTGATTAAGTAGTTCTTTAAGCTCCCTTGTTACCCATGGTTTGTTATTCAAGTAACAACGCACATGTTTTGTTAATATCACTGTATCCACACAGAAGTTAACGTACCCTGTGACACAGTGTGTTATCTCATCAATGTCATCCAGATCCTTATACAGCATACCCCAGTCCGTAATGTCCCAGCAGTCCCTTAGTTCTTCATGTGCCTTTTCCGGCCATTTACGGATAGACAGGACTGTTGTCAGTGGTGTTTTCGGTCAGCTAAGTTTCTGATAAACAAATCAGACTACTTTCCCGATAGTCCCGTTGGGATTTTACCCAGCTGTCACTGACAGCTCATCAATTTTGTTTAAAAGCGACCTCCCGTTACCCAGCATTACCGAGGGAACAATTGGTTTGAATTGCTGCTCCTTATTCCTGTTTCACCCTACCTCTTATCCCCGTCTCCGTGGCTTCATCTCCTGGGGGAGTTATAGATTGAGCCGCTCCACTTTGACAGGCCAGAGATCACGTAGCTCCTTTGAGCTGTATGTTATCATCGCTCCCTTGTCCTCTGATTGTGCCGCAGTCAAAGAGGTTATAAAACACCAGTATGTCCAAACAGATACCAATTCTCTGACTGTGAGGTCTATAACCATAACCAAGTAAATTAAACATATAAATGAACGTAGAAAAACAACACGCACGGACAGCTGTTTGACAAGTCGCCAACAGGCAAGCGCCAACCAATCTGCTACGAATGGAGTAAACAAATGCTCTTCGCTTTGTGTGTTACACCGTTAATGCTCCCCTTGCTCATATTGTAGGCGAGAGGTATTTTCTTTTCACTCGGTTCTAGAGTACGCCCTGATGGGGTTGTTTTGTTTTGGCTTAGGCCTGTAGTATTTTCTATTCTCCATTCCTTGTTTATTTATATATATAGTCCCCTCTCATAGTGCGGACCCATCCGTCTTTTTGGTGCACACTACGGCGTGTGCTTAGCTGTCGCATTTGATTCTTCGAATCTTACACTCCACCTGATACTTGGCGCATCGTCTAAAGTGTAAAGTGCATTTAGGGTGTGTCCAAGTCCACTTTTGCTAGTTAGGTGGTGCGTTATTTGAGCGCTAATTAAGGCGCAAGGCGCTAATGGGCTGAACCTAGCCTCTTCATTAACTATAGGTGTGTCTTGGGTGTAACATGCAATAAACCAATCAAAATGTCATATCCTATTCCCTTTAAAAGCCTGCTTTTCCACCATGGCAGATTGCTTATATGATGGCGAAACAGACTCGTGCATGTGTAGTGCGAACAAGGAATAGGCTATATGGATCAATAGTATGATCAATATTATTCGGAAAAACCATTATGGAGCATTTTTATATAGCCTGCACAATAATAATCTTTAGCATTATAGGGTTTAACACCGGCATGGGTTCCCAGTAATTCCCGATACTGCTGTTATTTTAGAAAATAGGCTATATTCGGTTAAATTTTGTTAAAAGCACCTGCATCAGCTGATAATAGGCGACCAAAATATGGCGTCAGTCTCACCTTAGACAACGCCAAATTAGCCTGCTTGTTTAACAAATTTAATTTGACTATACAATGAAGCATTGTCAAACATCAATTCCATGAGGCTGTTTTCATGGAGTTCTCGAAGTTAAAGCTTCATCCGAAGTTCATTATGTGCATTCTAATATTGATTAATAACAAAAATACCGTTATTTTGCCTTAATGATGACACTAAATACACTAAAGCTGTAAGGTTCACACATATTGTCTCTTGTTTTATAATGTCCTGCTTATGGAAAGAAAAAGCCTGTTTTACTGGTATAGCGAAATGCTTTCGCAGGAAGACCGTGAAAAGTGTGATTTTCAGCAGGGGAAACGGACCTACTCCTGCATGAAGTTAAAGCGCACATGCAGAGAATGGCATTACAATTAATTGTGAATTAATTGTTTAACGTGGTGCAAATTGGTTTTCGTTTCTAATTCGACTCTTAGTTCTCTTTAAAATGGTTTTGTTCAGTTATTGAATAACAGGTGAAATCAATGGGGTTTTAATAAACTGAGAGTATTGAAACCTTGTCACTGTAATTAAAATAATATGAAGGACGAAGAATAAGGCTAAAATGCAGTTAACATGGTGAAATTTATCTGTTTTTTAACTGTAGGCTATTGGAAAAACCTTATGCACAGCGAATCCTGGGGACTGTAGCCTATGCTCTTTGAAAAACAATAAATTCTATATTTACTGGACAAGGTTTAGAATTTTTTTCAGTCAAAACCATTCTATTTACTTACAGGCTGTAGGCCTAGAGAGCTGTATTGTAATGACATCTGAAGTGCATTTTCAGAACTCAAATGTTCGTCTATTGCAGTGGAGTTTTCCATTGAATGACAATTCACGCATTAGGTGTAATTGACAATTAGGCAAGGGTTATTTCTCCTGACTCATTTTCCTATAGAACTCTATGGGGAAAAAAGTCCCTTAAGAACCCTTAAAGGGATCCATCCACATCTACTCCATATCTGGCTGCAGAGTGATGGTTTGGGGCTCATTTGATACCTTAGACCAGCGGTGTCAAACTCCAGTCCTGGTGGGCCGCAGTGTCGACAGGTATTTGTGGTTTCCTTTCAATCAGCACCCAGTTAAAGGATTGAGAACAAGGTGTGTGGGCTTCTTAGCCAATCAGTGACTTAAATTAATCACTTGTGCTGAAACTCACCAAAAACCAGCAGACACTGCGGCCCTCCAGGACCGGAGTTTGACACCCCTGCCTTAGACCCTTGATGACATACAGCCATTTCGCCAGTCATGTGTTCCATACTGTACCAGCGTAATTTACAGCTGAATCTAGTCTCACCCCCCAATTCTCATAGAGATCAGTTCAAATGCAGAGAGGTTATAGTATCGCTTGTAACAGTACCTGAAAATAAGATATCGAGAGTCATTTGATGTTGATTGGTCACAGACTTCAGGAAGTAACAGCATGAAAAGGATATGCGACCAAATATTAAATATGATACTTTAAAAATATGTTAAAGCAAAGGGTATGAATACTTATGTAAATGAGAGATTTCAGTTTTCGATTTTTAAGACATTTGCAAAAATTTCTAAAAACATGTTTTCACTTTGTCATTATGGGCTATTTTGTGTAGAATTTTGAGACAAAAAATGAACTCAATCTATTGTAGAATATGTCTGTAACGTAATAAAACATGGAGAAGGTGAAAGGGGTGTGCAGACTTTCCGGCTTGACTGTATATCTGAACTAAAAGCTAATAGCAAGTCCCCCGTGAACATAAACAGCGTTTAATCTCACAAGGTTGCTAGTACCTGGCTATACCTGGCTCAATGCAATGTCGAATGACAAAGAAGCACCGGGGAAGCGGAAGTGAGGAACTTAAATACCCCGCAGGTAGAGGCACAGGTGAAAACAATGATGAGGGAAAGCAAACCCCGGAACGAGGGGTTTTCTCAATCGGGAAATAAGGACTAGAACCGCAAAGGAAAAGAAAATAAAAACCCACAAACCATGACACCTGCAGGCAGTAGCACAGGTGAAATGAATAATAAGCGAGGTGAAGCAAAACCCTAGAATGGAACGTGGAAAAAATCTGATAGATTCTCAATCGGAGAGAAAGGACAAGAACTGCAGTGGAAAAGAAAAAAATAACCCACGAACCATGACACATATAGACAGGCAGAAAATAACTACAGAATCTTAAACGATTTAATAATGTATGTAAGGTTATAACTTTATTCCATACTTAATGAGACATTTTCATAGCAGAATCAAATTATATGATGACGACAGAAATTCACTCAAATAAATTAGCAGAAAAAATAACTTTTTAATTCACGTACATTCAGAACGTTGTGTGTTTTTTATTGTTAATGTGATAGTACACAATTCTTTGGTGGTGAAAGAAGAACTGTAACCAACTTCTAAATATATTTTCATTTATTTAAATATTTATTTTTATTTAGATTTGCGCTCATGTAGATCATACTGTAGTGTGGTTGAGATACAATTATGAAATACGGAAGAACGGTAGCGCGTAAAAACGTAATATTTTGCGCGATAATAGCCCAAATGGCTCTGATGAAGATGATGTGCAGTTTTCCATGATACCACGCTTTCTGAAGTGGTACAGAAAGATGTTTGTGAAGTAGGTCCCATGGTCTACGCCACTGGGGGGTCTGAACAAAGGAGTTAAACAAGAATACTTTATAAAGCATTAGTACTACATTATGTTGCAACTAGTCATAACGGAGACCGGTAAAGTATGAAAACCATCTTTAAAACGATATCAATGAGAGAATGTTTGAACAAGCAAAAGTTTTGTTTGGAACTCAAACATTTATGGTGAGGTGAGTCAACAATATTTTCTATGTCTGGAGGACTAACTAGTCCCAATATTTAAAAAAATGTCACATATTTACACAAAGATTTAAATTTAGTAATTTAGGTGAATGGTAGATTTGATATTCCGGAATGCGATTCTGGTATTAACTCAATTAATGTTATTTTTGATAAGATTTGTAACGTTTTTTGCCTCTCCTGTGAAATGGTGTGAAATGAGTGCGAGACACGTATCACAAGCTTGCCTCGGGTTACACATATGCTGTTCACCTGTGTGTCCCTCTGTTCTCCAGGAGATCAACTTGATTTTTTTCCTGATTTTGATATTACCTCTGGAAATGGCTAACTTGGTTAAACCTCTATTGTAAATAGCACCGTACAAAAGAATGACTGTGATGGCATCTGACTGTGTGACTGTCTGTGTCTGACTGTGTGACTGTCTGTCTCTGACTGTGTCTGACTGTGTGACTGTCTGTGTCTGAATGACCGTGACTGACTGTGTCTGAATGGCCGTGACTGACTGTGTCTGACTGACCGTGACTGACTGTGTCTGACTGGCCGTGACTGACTGTGTCTGACTGACCGTGACTGACTGTGTCTGAATGGCCGTGACTGACTGTGTCTGAATGGCCGTGACTGACTGTGTCTGAATGGCCGTGACTGACTGTGTCTGAATGACCGTGACTGACTGTGTCTGAATGACTGTGACTGACTGTCTGTGACTTTATGTATGGACCATGGCCTGCTTGCTCACATGCCTGGCAGGATGGCAGTGCCTGTGGATGCAGGTGGGCTTCCCTACCTCGATCTCCCTGAGGAGCTCCGACTGCCCACAGGTCTCCAGATCCTCCAGTGCCTGGCACCAGAAGCTGTCCTCGTGATCCAGGATGAGGCCGTTGTTGTGCGGATGGCTAGCATATCTGTGTCAACGCATGGAACCAAAACACATGAGCAATCCCACGGACTACAGGAGCCGCTGAATCCGGGGGGCACAGGGGGGTTGTCTTAGTCAGATCCCCTGAATGGCCTGGGGATGGCTGAAGGAGGTGGGGGGGGGGGGGGGTGTTAAGACTTCCAGTCCTAGCTTAAGTGGTAGATTAATCTTATTTATTGCAGCCAAAAAAGTAGTGTCCTTTGGAATTATGAAAATCCTCCATACAGTTATTAAAAATGTGAAAAAGAAGCACCCACAAGGCCTTCAAATGGCATGCACAGCATTAGAGAGATGTGTGAAGGTCAGAAAAATACAAAGAATGCTTAAAAAAAATAAAAATAAAATAAAAAAGAGGTGTCCCTGGGGGAGGACGGTTGAAGGAAACAGAAGTGACAGAAAAAAAGATGCATTTATGGGTGAACACCAGGCATCCCCACAGGTAGCTAGAGGGGCAGATGAAAGACAGAGATTTCAGGGCTGAGAGACAGAATACCTGAGAAAAGAGAGAGCGAGAGAGAGAGAGAAACACAGGCAGGACAAACAGGACAGTGTGAAAGAATAAAAAAACACATGAGCTGCTAAACTCAAAGTATGAAATTCACAGGGACTACATAGTATGCAGTTGTTATGTAACTGTCCAAGCAAGATATCAAGTTACCCCAGACCTGTCAGGTTCACTTGACTCTGGAGCCAAGCTTGCTAATGGATTTTGACCCCTATCTGTGACAGAATGATTTTGGACTTTATTAAATCATGATTATTTAAAAATCTGAAGGTAGAGGCTTGGCAAAGATTCAATAACCACATCATTGTACCAGCAGGATGAAAAGAAAACACATATCATAGAAGTCACAGGAAGTGCAAACTGAAATGCAACTATGGACTAGTCTTAATAGTTACCAACTAATTATTGCCCCTATAATAATCATAAACATAGGATTACGATGATTATCGTGAATCAAAATCGTAATAATCCTACATTAATGCAAAAAAAAAAAAAAGCTGGTCTCATGAGACTAAATTAGTACCAGATCCATAACATTCTCATGGAAGTGAAAGCAAACGTAAAACATGTTGGCACGTGAATGCACAAGCTGAGAAAAAAAAGTTATGACAAAATGTATAGCTGGAGAGAAAGAATAAAACAACACAGAGAATTAAGCGCCAAGCCTATATTGTGTGATATTTGTTCTGCACTGGAAATTCCCTTCTCGTAACTTCAGAAGATAAGATTGTTGTGGCGACGGCGGGGACTGGGGCGTGTGTGCGTTCTGCCACGACCATTGTTTTCATAATTTGCACAGGCTTCCAAGTGATGTTTATAGACAATAGTGAGCAGGATATCATTAATCATGTTGGTAGAGATAGTGGGTGGTGTCGTAGTTGGCCGGCAGTCCTGGAGACCTGGCGGTTCTGCCCACTTACCCAGAAGGCTTGTCCCAGTCGTCTTCGCTGAAGCCGCCATCACTGAAGGGGTAGTTCTTGCGTCTGCCTGGAGGGGGCGTGCTGTTCCTCTGCTTGGTGCTGCGCCACTCGTGGGGATGCAACGCGATGCCAGCTGCCTGCTGGACATACGTCCCTGCGCCGGGATTAGTGGGTTAGCGGGTTAAGAGCTGTTATGGGCTTTAATGCTGGAAATGGTTCCTCAATCAAATCAGAGCCCGCATTCATCAACCTTTCTTACAGTACGACTGCTGATTTATTTTTTCTTGATGCTTTGGCGACTCAAATATTCCCACCACCATGTTTCACTGTTGTTTTGATGCACTGTGGTATCAATCGCTCTCCAGTTCGTCTCTGTGCATAAACCCTTCTGTTACTGCCATAAATCTAAAACTTGGATTCATCAGTAAAAAGGATCACTTTTTCCCAGTGATCCACTGTGAAATGCTGGAATGTCTTAACAAATGCCAATCGATTGGCCTTGTTCCCCCTCCTGAGAAGTGGTTTAGAGAGTGCTACTCGTCCTTTGAGACCATGACTAGCTAGCCTTCTTTTGACTCTCGTTCTTTATTCAGCACATTCTGTATCTGTGATGCAGTTGATGTTCTCTCTCTCTCAGTGAACAAAGCTTTATGTATTTAATGAAAATTTTTTGGTTTACCTTATGAACTTTACTATACATTTTTGTACATATACGCTAATTCCGAATTTGATGCCTACAACACAGGGGCAAAAAAAAGACTGGGAAGTTCAAAAAATTTAATATTCCACAGGTAAACAGGTGATGCTATCATGACTGGGTATAAAAGGATATCAAAAGATTCTTATATTCTGGTACTCTTACAAGCGATACTATAACCTCGCTGCATTTGAATGGATCTCTATGGGAATTGGGGGGTGGGACTAGATTAAGCTGTAAATTACACGGGAATAGTATGGAACCCATGGTTGGCTAAACGGCTGTAAGTCATCAAGGGTCTGCGGTATCAAACGAGCCTCAAACCATCACTCTGCTGCCAGATATGCAATAGATATGGATGGATCACTTTAAGGGTTGTTTCTCCTGACTCATTTTCCTATTGAAGTCAGTGGAAAAATAATTCAGGAGAAACAACCCTTCAAGGACTATATTTTAAGTTGTAAAAGACATGCCACTAGCTTCAAACAAGCGTAAATTTCCTCTTCAAGTCATGATGTTTCAACTCTAGTTGAGATTCTCCATTAATTTCAACCGGGCTCTCTAGGGGACGTGGCAAAGCATGCACATCGGGTACGTCAGAGCCCAGCTGCACGAGGAGCCTGTCTGCTCTGTTCTCAGACACAGAGAAGAGTAGAATGTGTTCTATGGATCTTAAAACAACCAGAGGGGTATCGTTTTGACCATTTCAATGCTGAAGGTGCAATGGCAGTGATGGTACCATTTTTCGCAGAAACCTGCTCTCCAGAAAGGACCTGGGCCTGTTCAGCTCATTTTCTTTGTTTATTGTTTTCTTCAACTTTTTGTGTTTTATTTGTTTAAGCATGAAATTGTTACAACGAGTGCTGATTTACCCTGGAAAATGGATACAATGGGATATTTGAGTACTTTCCATGAATGTCCAGGCTGAAGATATTTCCAGTGATTTTCAGCAATTTTCAGACTGGGTTGCACTTTTGAGATGTATAGGGTGTGACTCTGCGCTTCCCTACCTTGTGTCCCGTAGCCAGCGTCGATGCCCGATCCGTCCCAGGACTCCATAGCTGAGTCCACGCTGGGGATAGTGGTACAGTATATCTCAGAGAGCTTGTTGGTCTTCTGCGAGTCCGTCATCTCGTCTTCGTCTTCGCTCAGGTCATTCTCCAACCCCGACTTTTTCTTCTCTACTGGTACTGAGAGGGGACAGAATGCTGCATTTTCACAGACATTCAACCAAGGACACTGCTGCCTTGTCATGCAATTCACTTATATTCTCTGGCAAAGGCACGCATGCATGCACGCACGCAAACACACACACACACACACACACACACACACAAACACACACACACACACACACACACACACACAAATTCAAACTTCTTTCTCATCTGTAATCAATTTCATACTCTGTTCCCACAAATTTCACCAACAGGTAGATGAGGGCAAACCACCGAAGTATGACAGCAGCTAATGTAAAAATGGATGCTACGGGTGTCACTGTCTATGTGTGTCTTTGTGTGTCAAATCACAGATTTTAATACAGGTTATGTAGTGGTTATATTGTCAGTTCTTTTTAAAATGTGTGGACAGATCACGTTGGGGCGTGTGGTTTTGGAATGCTGATTTACTGCTCCAATCAGAAGAGACCAGGCCAAATCTAGACCTCTTGGTCTTCAAGGACACACCAGGACTGGTCAGACATCTGTGGTCATGACACTAAACACTGGATTGTGTCACGTTACCGTAAAAACTACTGCTTTGGGAATCAAACACAGCCTCAATATTTAAGTCAACAAAACGCAGCCTTACAGTGAAGTTTATAATCAGTTATAGTGATGTTTCAGCGCTGGAGAAGCGTGCAGGCATAAGTTCTAAGCTCCTTTAAATTGTAGTTTCCATTGTTTGCTTTACAGCCTATATTAAATAAAGTGCCACGCAGTGCTAGGAGGATGCATAGCGTCTCTCCCTGGGTACGCACAATTGGTGTCCACTTGCTTCTTTATCTTGAGGGTGACGGTCTCCCCAGCAACCTGCAGGTGGTGGATGGCTTCGCTCAAAGGCTTGCCCTTCAGGCTCACGCTGTTGATGGCCAGGATGCGGTCGCCTATGTGGATAGCCCCAGTCCTGCAGGAGATAAAACACAAAAATGCACTTACACAGGTGTGTGTGTGTGTGTGTGTGTGTGTGTGTGTGTGTGTGATTGTGCATGTGCGTGTGATTGTGTGCTTGCATGTGTGTATGTGCGTGCATGTATACGTGTGTGTGTATGTGTGTGTGTGTGCGTGCGTGTGTGTATTTGCTCACTGTAAGGAGGAACTAATGTTTGTCAGCAGTCCACAGTTTCAGCTGCACTGCAATAAGCATTCATTGTTGTACAGAAAGAATAGCCGTACAGTATCACGAGCTAAGCCGAAAACATTTCCTCAAGCAAACATCACATGACAGATACTGTTCTGGAAAAGTACAGGGAAATCATGCCACTAAACTTCTTTTTAAAAATAAGACACATACACACACACAGACGCACATGAACATACGCACAATCACACAGATTTTTTCAGTTTTTGCCAAGATGTGTAAATGGGCCATTGCATGAATGGGTTTAACATGAATATAAAAGCACACTAAACTTTTCCCAAGCCACTGAATACAGAAGTTAATGTGTAACTAGTGGAACAGAAGCTGAATTCACAGAAGGCAGGTTCTCAAATGCAGTTTCTAGACTGACAGGAAGAGGAACAGATTTCATTATCTTGGTGGACATAGACCAATGGCCTCACAATGTGTGCTTTTGTCTAAGAGTCACAAGCTGTTAGAACTGTAATCGTGACTAAGCCAGACAGCGATAAGAGCTCTTTGGCCTAACAACATCCCTTTTCCTATCGCTTTGCTAGCACAGCAGAGCAAAGGGGAGAGCAGGGGCTTTTACTGAAATGAGACCTCGTTTCAAAACCAGACCCAAACAAGTTCAAACACATCTGAACAGATGGACGGGAACAGTCCAATGCAGAATGAGGAAGAATCTGATCCTCACCTGGTTATTAGCAGTAATCTGATTCATCCATCTGATGCGAGTCTGAAAACACCGACCTCACCACACGCACACCACACAACACTACGATTGCTAAAGTGGTTCATAACTCAAATGAGACTGAGGAACTGCAATTCTCCAGATCTACCACTAGAGGCCCCCAGTTGCCTTTGAAACACAGCGTTTCCTCACCGTTCGGCAAGGCCTCTCTTGGTGAGGCCGGAGATGACGATGGGGTCGAAGGGCTCCTCGGTGCCAGAAATGGTGATGCCCAGGGGCCCGCCGTACCTTTTCAGCTCCACCGTGTAGATTATGGAGCCTGATGTCTCCTGCTCATCTGGGGATGGGGGAAGGGAGAGCACATTTCACCCATCCTACACAAACACTAAATCACATATTTTGAGTTATAAAGCCAAGTATCTTGTCTCCATTTCATAAATCACATATATCCTATCGTAAAAATAAATAAATAAATGTAATTAAGCCGTGCCACTGCATTTTGTGCCAAAAAAGAGGCAGTCACTGCAGAGGCGTCGTTTGGGGGTGGCAATTGCCATCCCCTAGATTCTGAGTTGAGTTGGTGAGAATTAGGCCTATAAAAAAAGTTGTTTTGACACATATTTTATTCCTCTGTGTGCTCTCATAATAAACGCTATAAACACTGATCTAAAATTAGATTAAATTGCAAAAACGTTTATATTGCAGATCAGATTCAGGCAACAAGGGGATTATTTGATGCAGCCAGCTTCACGATCCGAGACGAGTGATTCTGAATGAGAGCAAGCACGCGAGTAGCCTACGTGAAGGAGGCCGCAAGGGATGAGGTGCAGCTAGCTAGGATTCAAAGAGGTAGCATAAGTTAACTTAATAGTTAGCCTAGTTAATTGAAAAATGAAACGGACAAACGGCTAAAAATACAAGGATTTAAAAAAAAAACTAAATAACATACACATGACGAGTCAAATTCAGCATCATTAACTACTGAAGCTAACACTGCAGCAGCACTGTGGATTCTCACACTAATGCTAGCATGGACATTAACGCTGCTAATAGCAGCAAGACTAGCAACAGCAAGTGGGGTAAGCAGCATGTTAGACATTAGCAAGACAAAAAATGACCCCCCTGTCCAGCCTCAATTGTCTTGCTTTCCATCCACGAATGGAAGACTTTTTTCGGCACAAGCGTATAAGATTCATGAATGGATTGAGTATTGCATGTCATCAGACTCTGTGTATTGCGTGCCTTGCTGCTGGTGACACAATCGTGGCAGGGGAGAAGAAGCGGACTCAAATTTTCATTGATAAGAAGTTCACATGCTGGAAGAATGTACAGAGAACACTTGGAGTCTAAAAGTAGCGCCTCCTTCTATTAATATTTGATATAGGTGTTGACACAGTAAACTTTTTGAAAGTCAATTTTTATTGTATTGAAGCAGCCCCTTCATGTGCGTGCTCTGTGGATTTTGCCGATATATTGGTGTGTGTGTGTGTGTGTTGCTCTGTGGATTTCACCGATATATTGGTGTAATGGTTACACAGGGACATTTTGGGACTTTGGCTTTCTGATCATGAGACTGAGCCCCTTGCGGAGTCGTTCACAATTCCTGATCAGACTGAGGCACAATGGAGTGTCATGTGACTCTGAGATGAACATAGATTGCTTGATCGATCAGGTGTCAGTTTGGGCAGGAACACCCCCCCCCCTCTTTTGAGAAGGAGAGGGGAGAACCCAAATTTAACAAACACACACACCCTGAGGTGATTACAAATAGCTGGTCCATCTATGTTTCATTGTTGGTTCTAAGGGAATGAGCCAGTCTATTGTATGGGTACCCTAAAGCCATCTACCAATTGGGATCAAAGGACTTTTGAGCATAAAAACCCATGAAACTTTACCAACTTTTCTCTGATGGTAAAGACGCTGTCTTAAGCCTACCAGATGCACCACTGAAACCCTGACGGACTTCTGTGTTTCCCAACCCGCATCTCGCCTGATCACAGAGACAGAGTTGGCCTGCCACCGTCCACAAAATAAACCAAGCTGGTTTATTCTCCTTCAATAGCTGTTTTGAGAACATGTTTCTTCAAACTGTTGCGGCCGGACCCAAGTGGAGATCTGTGCACGTCCACGTCGACCTGACTGGAAACCTGTCGCTGTAATGGGTCTTTAAGGTGTCGGAGATTCAAACGCGAAGGTGGGGGAATCAGAACAAGTCAGTTCACAGCAGTGAGGACCAATAAAGTGGGGAGAAAATAATAAAAGAGAATAAAGAAAAAACAGAAAACTAATTCCCTAAGACTAAACAGCCAAAAACTAAAATAAACCCAGTAAAATGAGTGAACTAGAAAACGAAATCTCCCAAGCTCACTTAATGAGCTAGAACAGGAAATCTAGCAAACAAAAGAACACCCGCGACTACCTTAACTCAGAGCTGGAAGAGTGTAAAACCAAAACGAATGCACAAAGAAAAACTGTCTCCTTGAGAACAGCAACGGACAAAATAAATAGCGCAGAATGCTAGCAGAAGGAAACCAATCCTATACCTGAATAATAGCTAATAGCAAGTACCTCCTAAACATAAACAGAGTTTAATATCAGGAGGTCGCTAGTACCTGGCTATACCTGGCGAGAAGCAATGTCGAAAGACAAACAAGCACCGGATAACCGGAAGTGAGGAACCTAAATACCCTGCCGGTAGAAGCACAGGTGAAAACAATAATAAGGACGGCAAACCCCAAAACGGAACGTGGAAAATTTTTTATTGATTCACAATCGTGAAAGCAGGACGAGAACCGCAAAAGAAAAAAAAATAAACAGCCACGAAACACGACAGTCGCGACCTGACTACGGTGAAGAAGTCTCCAGAAGTCCACGCACCTGCCGGGACCTTGAATCAGCTGACGAGCTGACATCACTTACGGAATTGGGACTGGCTTCCCTTTGTTACCGTTAAGTATTGAAACCCATTTTATTTAGCACTGACATCAATTGATAGGCTAGCATAAAACCTGTAATACCCAGTTAGAGGTCATTTTACTGCTGGTTCCTATGTTGTTTGTATTTTGTTTTGCTATGCGCGTTTCGGTTTGGAATAGCCAATTTCCCTGACCTTATAGTTTTACATTGTTAAAACTTTATAGTTATGAGACTGATAAAACGAGCTAACCACAAAATATAGTTTTAGCGTGTCATTAACCCCTAACACAAACTAACCTTTGTAAATGGTAGGACTGTTAGCTTCTATATTTAGCCATCACGTAATTATAATTTCCTCTGATTAACATTAAGTCATAGAATATATTCCTCATGTTATATAATTATTCACATATTCATAGCCAATAAAACATATGTCATTTTCCCAACCAATTGTCTACGTTATTTCACTAAGTTGGGCTCTACTGACGTATAGAATTCTAACTGAGTATTGAACATAATTCATTCTGAATAAAAGTGACCAAACCTCACTACATTGGTGTGTGTTTGCGTGCGTGAGTAAGCACCGGGGCCGACGTGTCATATAGGCTAGCTACGCCAGTGATCATAGCATTATGGGTTAGGGATTATTGAGTTTAAAAAAAAATGTTTTATCTTTTTTTGCCACCCCCTAGTTTTTTCTGAAATGATGCCTCTGATTCACTGCAACACAAAGTGAAAAGTTTTGTTTGAACCACGCCCCTATCCGTGACGTAAAAAAAGGTAAAAACCTTTTTCCCACGTAAGCAAGTCAACGCCCCATCTACCGCTCTTTTTTTCATTTTGGATGGCACAAATTTTTATTGTGCATATTTTCTTGTGGGATAAAGTATTATATGTGGCAAGACACATGTGGAAGACAAATTATTATTAAGGTGAGGGCCGACCTGTTATATCAGTATTTATATATATGTATTTGCTCCAACCATGAACTACACCACCTGATTTCACTAATGAGCTTACTTTCTGAACCAAAGAGGTAACAAACAGGTAATTAGTGAAATCAGGTGGTGTAGAGAGCATGGTTGAAGCACATTACCTGTAAGCACTGCAGCCCGCAGGACCTGGAGTTGAGTAGCGCTGTTTTAAATAATGATTTTTGGCTGGAGTAACCAATTTCTTTACACTGGTTATAAACATGTACAATGTAATATACAGAATAGCATTAGAAATGCAATACAACACTGAAAGCCAGGGATCTTTAAACTCAGATCCTGGAGGGCTGTAGCATCGGCTGGTTATGTCACTGATTGTTTCAAAGGCCGAAACTGCTGATCGTTTGAAAGCAAATCACAAGAACTGAACTGAACTATATAGAGCGACAGCTGTTCACAGATCCCATTTAGATCCCAAGTAGGTCACATTTGGAGATCAAACTCCTGCAGAACAGGAGAACCTTCTCTTCTCTCTTTTTTGGACACAGACGAATACATTGTTCAAAAAGCAGCGATATGACAAATACATGCTGTCTGGATTCACTACATTTTTGTCTCCCATGACTGACTTTCATATCAGATGAGCCGGTGTAGGCGTTACACTGAATGCACAACAGACATGAACAAGGGTCCGAAAAGAAGGTCGACAGCAGCAGCTTCCCGCAGCACAACATACATTTCCAGTCAGCTTTTACCATCTCCAGAGTGAATATACACTATATACAGGGGCCTGGGCTGCTGACTAACCTGAATCAAGCACCGTACAGGTTTGATGTGCTGGAGAACCGCGCTTGCTTGTGTGCGGATGGCACTGAACTGCCAATGAGAATTCAATGACACAGGGGACACCAATGTTGTTCCCGTAGTCACTGCCTTTCCGTAAGAAAATGTATAGTTATTAAAATCCTTTTCAACGTGACAAGAATTCAAAGTATTTCTTGGGAAAGACATTTGCAACAGCTGCCAGGACCAGGTATACTGAGAATTCAGAATGATGACTTTCAGTCAGTGTAGTTGTACTCCGAGGATCGGGGTTCGCGCCCCGGACCTGCCAATTCCGAGCATGGCCGGTGCCCTGTGGGAGCAGCAATTGGCGGCTGCTTCCGGGTGGGGGGAGGGGCTCGGAGAGAATCGCTGCGCAAATAAGGCCCCGGGCGAGTTGGAATCACGGTCAGGAGCTTGAGGAGTCGCGCCCTGTAGAGGACGTGGCGGCCTCTTTCCTACTACCGGCTGACGGGGTTGTATAGCGGTGGTTCTCTAGCGGTTGCTACACGGGGGGAATTGAATTAGAATAGGGGTTCAATTGGCTACTAAATTGGGAGAAAATGGGGAAAAAATCAGAAACAAATTTATAAAAAAGAAAAAAAAGAATTCAGAATGATAATACCTGTGATGTTTAGGCTTGCTGCATGGTCGCGGAGCGGGGAGATTTGATCAGGCCAATCAGTACACAGAATGCTGATTTTAAAGTGAATCATTATAATAACACAACATGGCTACTAAACTAAACTAAAACAGTCATTGAGTGTAGTTACACCTATACTCAAATGAGCAACATGGTTTAAGTTTCATTCATGCACACATATCGGGGAATGGTCATGCTTAGTTGGGAGCAATCATAGAAAGAACTGTTCTTAGAGAAATCCAGCACCATACACTGCATTTATACCCTCAAATTCTGCATTCTAAAACCAGCAATTCACATAATTATGACATAAATCAATCGAAGAGAGAGGCCTTTTCACATCACACCAATCAACAGTGAGATTGACCTTGCCAGTTAACCAGCTAGAAATTTCAGTGTGGCCCGTTACACTGGCGCTATTTCGTGCAAAGAAAAATAAGTGGGAATTGGATAAAGCTCTCTGGCAAACTGGAGTAGGCTAAACATAGGTGCTCATTTTAGAAGGTGATGAGATGTTTGGGGGCGGATTGGTTTAAAAACAGATGCGGAGCTCCCATTTTCTACTGGGTAGGTCAAAAGTTTCAACACTAATTCACCTGGCCTTTCTGCTTGCCAGCCAATTGTAATTACCTCAGTGTTTCCCATTAATATATTAAAATTGTAGGCTTATGTGCGCAGCGTAGCCCCGTCGCTTCAAAAAGACCCTCTCTTCACCCTGGCCGATGCCCCGCCCCTCCCCCCTGCTAACACACAAAATCCGCCGCACAGAGGCTGCATCTCCTCACAAATCAGAGGAGATTGACGTGGTTAGTATGTTCGTGAAAGTTGTTTGCGAAAGTTAACCCCTCTGTGGTACACTATAATAGATACATATTGTTTCAGCATTAAGCTAGCCGAGCTCTCGACTGTTTTACGATATAAACTCATGATCAGCTAACGTAACGTAGTTATTATAATAATATATATATATTTTTACAACTAAGGTTATTATTAATATTATACCCTAGTTCATGTATATTGTATCTCGTGGAAGATAATACTGACGTTATTCTAATGTTATTATTAATAATATAGCCTAGTTCGTCTATATATTGTATCTCGTGGAAGATAATACTGACGTTATTCAGGGGAGATATCAAACAATGAAACAAAACGCAACCTGCTGTGTTCCCCCGTTTCCCTCACCAAAATATTTTCCCTTTAGTGCAGGCTCTCAGTTTTTTTTAAAGAGTAACATGGTGGTTGAATGTGACACATGCCAGATATCTTTAGGTAACATCAAAGTGAATGTGTCCATCAATGTTGTTATTCAGTCATTTTTAAGTACTATAAAACTCCTTTTTATATGCCAAAATTTCCCATTCTACAAGTTCACCTCATTTTGTAGGCGTATCAATGAGAACTGTCAGTCAGATTGTTACCATAGTTACCTCGAGACTGGATTTACCAGAAAGTTTATCGGTGTTCACAAAGTCCTTAATATAAGCAATGTGAGATGTCACACTAGTTTTTAACCTCTAAACATTGTTAAGGTACATGCTACCTATCAGGCCATAGAATGGAGCGAGTCATGCAGCAAAAGGTCATAGTCACGGGTAGCAAAGATCACGGAGCAGCTACCAACTCACTGAGCCACAGACACACTTCAGAAAGGCATATTTCATGCGGCTCGGGTAGTTCGAAGGAATCAACTAAATGAACGGCTCTACTGTACTAATCGGAAGTAACAAAAACTTGCAACTCTGACTGTGACTCGAACCCAACTCTTCAAACCGAACGGTACGGAAAGAGCCGAACTGCCCATCACTAATGCAGTCAGTGTAACGGTTCGTGTTCCCCAACCTCCCTGAAATAATGCCAGAGTAAGTTAGTTCACTAAAATATGGTCATTTTATGTTAGCTAGCTGCCAGCTGTAGAAGCTTGCTTGCTAGTTAACGTTTTGAAACTTTGTGGGCAATCTCGCCAACTAACGTCAGCCCATCAATAAACGAGATTGCTAGCTAACTAACGTCAACGGCGTTAGCCCATTGACAGACGAGCTAGCTAGCTAGAAAACTGCTAACTGCTGATAACGTCAGAAGTTGGGTGCTTCAAACTTCGATACGTTAGCTAACTAACTTTAGTGAACTAATGTCACTTGGCTGATTGTTTTCTTGCTAGCAAATTGTTTATTTTGTGACTAATTAGCTAGCTAACGTAGGAGGAGGGGAGCTTTTTTAATTTTATTTTGAGATGTTCTGAGAAGGACCCAAACGCAGACCACAGGTAGCAGGCAAAAACGTAGTTTATTCCCAGTCCGAGATCAGTAGCCAGGTAAAAGAGTCCAAAAGAGTAGTAAAAATAAATGTAGCAAGAGTCAAAAAACCAGAAAGACACAGCAAACAAAACAGAAGGAAAAGGCAGTCTCTAAGTCTCACAGAAGGGTTGTCTCAAGAATCTCAAATAACACAGGCTTACAAAAAAATCGGCACAGTGAATAGATCAACGTTTTAACAGAGATTAGTGGAAAGCAGAATATATATACACTAGGGGAGGAATGACACGAAAAGGAATCAAGTGTGGGTGGGAGGAGTAAGGAGCTAGACACAGGTGAACACAATAGGAAACTATAATTCAATAATGAGGGGGAACCGAAGACACGGACTGGAATGCATGCAAACACATAGATAACACACTGCCTGGGATTAGCAGGTAAACGAGTGCACAGCAGGAGGGGTGGATTCTGAAAGTGGATACAGCTGAAGAGAGTTTAAGGAATAACAACGAATAGAGCAGAGATAGAAAAGCTAAGGGAGAATGACAGCTGCAGTGCGTAGCAAAAGAGTGATTAGTAATTAAGTCACGTTCTAAATGTTCTACGTTAGTAAATGTGATTAGTTAGTTATATATACACATTAATCTATTAGTTATCGTTAGTATATAAATATAAAGACAGTTAGTTGGATTAGTATATGTACAATAATAATTAGTTAAGAAGAAAGGAAAACGAGACTTGAAATACAGGGAAAAACCTGCATGTACCGAAATGTGCAAACACGAATACAGGAAGTGGATTCTAGGATAACATGGAAACGTAGACAGACAAGGGAACTGAAGTGGAGTGTCAAATGGGAACGAACACAAACAAACACATGTAAGGAAAATAATAAAGTAACAGAAAAGAAACAGAGCACAATACACAAACAAACAGAACCATAACATATTTGGTGTGAGTGTGTGTGTGTGTGTAATCTGATATACCTGTTTAAGTCACAGAGGTGTGTTTTGTAACGTTATAAAAATGTTTTCCTCTTTATTCAGCTCAAAGTGATACTTGAAGTTGATAGTTGAAATTTGAAAAGTGTTCAGTGTACCAGTGTAGAGTCCCCCCAGTAAATTTTAGCCATTTCCAGCACTGGCTATAACCCAGTGAGCAAAAACCGGAATCTAGACTTAGAAAGTAAAAAACTTTAACTTTTCAACCAAAAATAGCCGGTTTTTCACCTAGATGCGAGACGGCGTTTCACTTTTCAACACAAAAACTTTCACTGGGAAGTTACCGTGCATGCCAGCTGTAGCCAGATAATGCCTGGTTCAGACTAACGCTACGCAAACTCAGTGTTATGCAACAACTGCAACAAACAGAAAAGATTCTGTTGTTTTACCTGGACTTTTAGCTGTATTTTCACTGTAACGTTAGCTATACCAGTCTCTAATCCTGCAATCATATCTAGAAAACTTGCACATTCACAACGAGGTCTGTGGAAGCAGTAGGGTGTCTCTTTCTCTGTGGGCAGGGCCAAGGGATGTTATGACTTTGCAGTGGAGGAGTTGGACGTGCCTTCTCAGAAAGAGGCTCCTACTGTGGTGCTAAACCAAAAAACACATATACTAGAAAAAACGTATGTCCAAAGATGTACGGTAGCACTCACCAACTTTGAGAAAAAGGACAGGGACAGTGCCTCAGTTTCACCAATTTATTTTGGCCATCAAACAATGTTTTTTCAAATGGACGTTATGACTTGTTTTGTCAACAGCGTACTCTAGCTTTAACCCAAACCCTGGTTTAACCGCACAGTGACCGGAATGGTGTTGTTGCAGCTCTCCTCACCAGAGTTGTCCTCGTCCTTGCGGATCTTGAGCTTGACCAGGTCTTCACTTTGCTGCAGGACCTGCACAGCGTCCTCCATGGAGCAGTTCTCCAGCCGGATGTTATCGATAGCCAGCAGTTTGTCTCCTGGCTCAAGTGTGCCAGTTCTGCACAGGGAGGGAGGGACAAATAGAAAGAGATACTTTCCATAACCCCTAGCTGCATATACACATTTGCATACATACAGTGACACATTTTTTGTTTTGGCTCTGTACTTCAGCACATTAGATTTGAAATGGAACAGTGACTATGAGGTGAAAGTGCAGACTGTATTTACATCCATAAACTGAAATAAAGTCATCATATTTAATATTTGGTTGCATATCCTTTGCATGCCATGACTTACTGATGTCTGTGACACAACAACACCAAAAGACTCTTGATATCTCATTTTCAGGCACTCTTTAATAGCAACCGCTTGAGAATTTGCCGCCACACAACCCTGTCAGCCAGTAGTAGGAAGGAGGGCACCACGTCCTCTTCAGGGCGTGACTCCTTGAGCTCCTGACCGCGATTCAACCCGCCCAGGGCCACTTTGTGCGCAACGATTCTCGCCGAGTCCCTCCCCCCACCCCGGGAGCACCCGCCAATTTTCAGGCACTCTTACAAGCGATACTATAACCTCTCTGCATTTGAATGGATCTCTATGGAAATTGGGGCAGTCTAGATTAAGCTGTAAATTACACTGAAATAGTACGGAACACATGGCTGGCTAAATGACTAAGTCATCAAGGGTCTGAGGTAACAAGCCTCAAACCATCACTCAGCTGCCACCTATTTCTTCTTCTGACTCATCCGGAGTGTTCATCGAGTCAGGAGAAACAACCCTTAGTGATCCATCCAAGCACATGGAAAACAGCGCTCCTTTCACGTGTACCAAAAATGTGCTTCCTGCCAAAGCTGCTTTCTCATCTGGAAGACCGGCCATGCTGTAGTAAGTATTGGAGACCTGCTTGATCCTTTTTTAACACTTTGCTGAATTTCTCAGAGGAGTAATGATCTAGCACATCACTTAATGTTTCCTTAAAAATGGAAGTAAGCAATAAGTAATAAGCAGTGCCTACTACTATAAGAAATAGTATATATAAATACATATAGAGAATATACACAGTCAAGTCCCCGGTAGTAAATGTTAAATTAAATTCACATATGCTTTATGCCAGCACTGTCATAGACCTCATAATGAAGTGGCCAGGTCCTACATTGTTCTGAGTGGAAAGTATATGATTATTGAGTGGACGCTGTCTCCCCCTGGTGGATACAGCGGGAATGGTTATCCCACCATCACAGAAACAAGTTGACGTAAAAATCTGAGTGTTTTGATTATTGTAGAAACTAGACAGGCTGTTCACTCTTAAATCAACATTAGCATTTGTATCAGCATAAAAAAAGATTCATTTAGATTTTAGTTTCAATCAAAATGTTACTGTTCAGAACTCTCTTTCTCCTCTCTTTTACAAGCATTTTTAAGATTAAATCATGGGTTGTGTTTTTTGGTCCTTTTAAAAAAATGTACTGACCGTGGCTGTCAGAAATTGAATATGGTGCAATAAATTATGTAAAACTGGAAAGGTTTTCATTCACAGTCCATTAAACCATCCCCTGGTCGACAATTCCTCCACTGTCATCCACTGCAGTTATGAATTCATCCCCCACAAAGTAAATTCTGCGACAAACATTACATTACATTCATTTGGCAGACACTTTTATCCAAAGCGACACAAACAGTTTATGGACTATGCACATCTCAAACGAAAACAGCATATTTAAAATACATGGACACTGCTTATAATATGTATGTGTGTGTATATATATGCAAGTAGGGAACAAAAAAACAGTAAAGGATTCCAGTTTTTCTGTAATGGCGTGGGGTCTATTTTTGTACTCATACCGTTCGAAGCCAAGGTCGATGCCAATCATTACTTCTGATGGGCCATTACTGAGTGATCATCGTCACTCTTTCTTCCACAGAAGGGAATAAAGAGGATGATTTCCCTGTCAAAAGAGCACGAGCCGTCGCCCCTATGGTTTGAGGAACCTGACACTGCCATTATACGTATGACATCAGAACCTAATCGAGCGTTTATGGGGTGTCGTGAATTGTGATGGTGAGTCGCTGTACTTTCTTTATTGCATATATCGCTCATAGACTCTGTACTATAGGACATACAGACCGTACTGAGCACATGTCTTTACTTCCAGTTTGTTCACTACCCTACCCTGTATTTCCATGTAGTTTGTCCACATATGCCTCAGATGTTATAATGGGAAGAGGGTCCAAACGTGACTAAAGAATGAAGTCTGCGATTCTGAAGATAATAAAATAGCTTCCTTCACGGTCCATATTAATCAAAAGAAAATGTTTGGACATATTACATTAAATAATGATGAAGCATAAATCAGCACAAATACTTGATATGTTGTTTGGATTAACGGATAGATACAGCTATCTTCTGTGTGAAAAGTGCTTGTGCCTGAGGATGATTTCTCTGAGGGGCTCCATGTCAGCCAAAAACAAAATGGACCCTAAAATGAATGTGGGCTGCTGGATGGCTCATTCGGTTAAGGCGCCACACTGCGGTGTATGAATGATTGAATCCAAACCATGCCAGTGCTGACTGTGGCCGGTAGCTCCATTGTGTCGCACAGGGCTTGGGAGCGTTCAGTTGGTTAGGGGCCCGTGTTTAATCACTACGCGGTCGATTGGGAACCTGTGGACTGTATGCCAAACTGCATATGAAAGGTCTTCCTCTGACTCCACTCGATCGCACTCTGTTCTGCAGTGTGAGGAGACGCAGGCTTGTTTTGGAGGAGAACGTGGAGAAACGACTCCACGTGGAGAACATCTACACTCTCCTGAATCAGCAGTGGGGTCCGCATATGAGCGCGGTTGCAGTTACAAATAATTGGCCATTCCAAAATAGGGTGGGAATTGGCCTCAGCCCTATGTCGGGTGTCAAATTTATATTAAAGATCCTTGCGGGGTAATTAAGATGTAAGTTACTAGTGTTACATGCAACATTCAGGTCTAATAAAATGAAGATTAATGATAAATATCTAATAAAACTGAAGATCCGCATTTAGAAGATGGTCTGTTGTGACTCATACAAGAGCAGTCCCTGTAGTATGATTGTAGTAGAAGCCAGATTAAAATTCTTCAAAGAGACTGCATTTAATGTTGTCGGTTGCTAAAAACATATTTCCTTTTTTACTTCTAGTGCCTTGGAAATAAAAGGTAGTTTTGAAATGGGCCTATAACTACATAGGATAGAAGCATCCAGACTGGACTTTTTCAGGAGAAATCCCAGATGATTTCAAATACAAAGGTACTTTCACTCATTGTGAAAAGAGAAGTTAGCAATCTAAGGAACATAATGACCTACTAATCCAATTACATATTAAAGCAGTCTTCTAGGAGCAATATCTAAGAAATAAGAAGATGAGTTAATTCAAGTAATAATATCATTTAGCTCCTTGGGTGTAATTTCATTAAAATAATCGAGTTTCCTGAATACTGTGGCAGATACTGTACCTGTGTGCCATGCTCCCCTTCTTAATGTCAGAGATGATAAGCGGTTCGTCTGATTTCTTGCTTGCTTTTGGGGGCAGAGGAAAGAAATAAAAAACCCATTACTATCTGTTTGAAACTTGAGCAATATACATACAAAAGCCAAGATATCCAGGCCTGAAGACCTATAGACATGAATGTATACTGGTCAGTACTTGGAAAAATAGCTTGTGTGTCTTAAAAAATATACATACTTAATAGAACAGTCTCTTTGGGATTCAATTGGAAAGACTGGATAAATCAAAAGGCATGCTGTATGCCTTTTTAAAATGTGGAGGTTTTTTTTGTAGGAGAATGATTCTGTTTGAAGTCTGCAATATATTTAATTAATGAAAACTTCCAGAGCAGACAACTGCTGCCGGCATCATACAAGAACGATAACAAAAAAAAGCTACAGACCAGGGGAAGGAGAACAGCGTCTAATAAAAACAGAGTTTAACTATGACATGGTTTAACTGAGAGAGACATGGTTTAACTGCGACATGGTTTAACTGTGACATGGTTTAACTGTGACATGGTTTCACTGTGACATGGTTTTACAGCGACATGGTTTAACTGAGACATGGTTTCACTGCGACATGGTTTAACTGTGACATGGTTTGAATGCGACATGGTTTAACTGTGACATGATTTAACTGAGAGACATGGTCTAACTGTGAGGTGGTTTAATCGCAACACGGTTTAACAGACATGGTTTAACTGAGACATGGTTTCACTGTGACATGGTTTAACTGCGACATGATTTAAATGCGACATGGTTTAACAGACATGGTTTAACTGCGACATGGGAACATGCGGCCAGTCCCTCGGCTCTCACATGTAAACAACCTCTTACTGCAGATATCCTGGGAGAACGTTTTTTTTCCATAAACACTGCTTCAAGAATTTGATTTCCTAGGATACTTCATGGACTTGCCCGCGGCTATCGGGCCTGTTTCCAGATGAAAAATTCACATACGTCATTTTGAGCAGCAATGGGTGCTCTATCATGGACACAGACAGACTGAACCAGCGGGAGAAAACACTGAATAAAACAGAAAAATAAAATGGGAAATACTGATCATAATGGCTGACAGTGGCGGCCGGCCTATAGAGGGCGCTGGGGCGCCGCCCCCCCTCCCCCACATACAAATTTTTAAAAAAGTTTAAAAAAAATTATAATTTTTTATTATTATTTAATTTTTTTAGTCGCTTAAAATTATTATTTTTTATTATTATTTTTTATTATTATTTAATTTTTTAGTAGCTTAAACATGTTATATGTTGGCCTTGCATTGTCTAAAGTTTAATACATTACATATGCATGTTCAGGGGACTGCAGGGCGCCGGTAACGTTATGGTGAATCAGAGCACTCATTCATTTTCAGGCGAGCCCCCTGATTCTGCTGCCTGATTCGCGGCCAAAAAGGGAGGTCCCCGGACGCAGGCCTGTGCGCCCCGGACTATCCTACCCTTTTCTGATTAGTCCTCATGGTTTATGATATTATTTGATTGGATTTAAGGCATGTTTATCACGCCCAGCCGGCATCTAGCAGGATATCACTGCGAGTGCGCAAGTACGGCTCGGTTCAGTCGGCTGCTACTCATTAATTCAAGTAGATCTAGACCAAGCGAGAGAGATAATTCGAAATGGCTTCTTCAAGTGGAACAGAAAGCAAAGAAAATTCGGTTATTTCTTTGCAAATGTATGAAGCTAAACTTTTTTGGCAGGCTTAGCATTGCTGAACAACTCGATGAAGGCTACAGAATTGGCATTAGGCAAACTCTACAGAAAGTGGGCACATAATGTATGCTACAAACAAATCAAAGGTTTTTTTTTAAATCCTGGCATTTTCTAAAAAAATATTGTTCTGTTTGATAGAAATTATAATAAAGTAACTGCATAAGCAATCACATTGTTGTCAGATTTTTTCTTTTTAAGTTAGAAGGATTTTATTTCAGAAAATACATCGGAAGTGGACAGAAAAATATCCCACACATTCAAAACAATGCTTAATTCCAGTTGCAAACGTTACTGTTCATTCTGTCCATCACAGTAACGTTAGCTATACCCCTCTCTGTACATGATTCGGTGGATTTAGTAACTATTAAAATGCACAGGAAGTAACTCAATTAAACCCTTTGTTGTTATGATCGGGAAGAATTTTGCTAATCCAATTGTATAGGTTTATAGAAACCCGATTGTAAGGCTAACGTTATTTCTGTCCGTGACCAATCAGTAACGTTCGCGAGTATTACATTGCGAGATCCACTTATATTTAACGCGGAAGTGATTCCCATCGTATTTGTGTGCCTGCGCTAAGATCGTAGATTCACGAATTTTGGAGCGGCGGGTGAGAGAAATTTCATTTTATTTCTCGAAATGAATGAATAAATATTCTGTCCACTAAAGTAACGATAGCGTCATGTAACGCACACCTCATTCAAGAAACGAAATTATGAAAACTACACATTATTTGAGGTGAAATGTGTGTTGAAATGACGAAAAGTTGGGATGCCCGTTGAATGCGTGTGTAAATGCATGTAAACATTGTGTACATTCGGCGAACCCGGAGATTCCCTGTGCTAACGTTAGACACTGTCCATGTAACATTAGCAAAAGCCCGTGTTTTCTGTGAAACCCAATCCATATGTTGATGAAGCACAAAAAAACTCATAAATATGTTGAAATGGTCATGTAATCATTTGCTGTATGTCTGTACATTCCATTATTTTAACATACAGTCAAGGATTTTTAACTGTTTTGTTAAGTTTAGTAAATTCTGTCCACGTAACATTAGCAACATATCCGAAAATTTAAACCCCTTTATTAATCAAAATATGAGTGGGCCAGGTCTAAAAGTTGGTGGGAATCCTTTTTATAATAAAGAAAGACCAAATAAAACAGAAATGTTAGATTGTCTTGAGATTTTATCAGAAAAATTAATGGGATCAAATGTGCCCACTTTCTGTAGAATTTGCCATTAGAAAGCATAACGAAGAGGTGTAGTAGTGGTTTTAGGCAACATTAGTGTGTTGTTGTGTTGTAATGGGCCAATTCACCTTTAGTGTTGTATGTCTTTGTCTCAAAATGTATGATGACTCATTTGAATGACCAGTCAAGTAGGCTCTTCTCAGTCTGAGGTTTTTAGCGGTTTAGCAATACAAAGGAATTGTGCAGCAAGGAGTTGTGTGTGGGGGGCAGCAATTAGCACCTCTCTAGGCAACATGACAGTGCTGTTGTGTTTGATTTGGACCCGGTGCTGCCAGGAGGTCTGTGGTAGCCTATCTGTTTGAAGTCTAAATCTGAATGTATGAGTCCTGCCTAACTTGAATGAACAGAGGCTCCTCCACTGTTCAGTGATGTCTTACTTGAAAAACTGTCCTCCACTGTTGCCAATTAAACTGTCTTATGCAACTGAGACACAAGGTGGCTTGTTTTTTCTGTTTAAAGTCAAAGTCAGATGTATTTGTTTTTTTTTAGAAATGCTAGCGCCCCAACCTATATTTAGATCACCAGCCGCCACTGATGGCTGAGCAGCAAAAACCACTACAATATAAATTAATTATTCTGTTATCTTTCAAATATGGGACAGCCCAGTGCACGTGTTAAAGCACATTTTCCACATACAGAATGTAGGTGTCTTTTCTATACAGACAGACATTTAATTAATAGATTATTTTAAAATTGTGAAATGATGTGATAAAGGCATCAGTTGCAGAAACAGTTACCAGTTTAGCAAGAGAGACAGAAAGAAGCAAAATTACACATCGAGCCAGGTGATGAGATATTTAAAATATTATATACAGTACAATAACTGTCCTACAGAATTTAAAAGTAGCACGGTTTGCTCCCATGGAAATAATATGGAGAAATTGGAAAGGCACTCGGTAACATACTTTTAAAGGTCCCATATCATGGAAATTGGAGTTTAGCTACTTTTAGCATTTATTTGTAGTGTAGCTTGATACTTATGTGCTGGTAAAATATTAAGTCGGTACTACCTGCCATTTTTTTGTTGTTGCATTAGAAAAAAATCTCTCAGCTTAAAAGTCTGTTCAGAATTGGCTCCAGCTGTGATGTCATTACTGGACTCCTGTGAAAACAGCCAGATGTCATTTGCATAAACCCGCCCTCCTTCAGCCTCTAAAGAACAGGGTAGGTATACAGTTATGTGGTAACAGCAGCTTTTCCGTTCTTTACTTAGCCTCTATCACCGACAAAGTATAGTTACGAGCAAGTGGAGAGTTCATGACTAGCAAAACTGGCCATGTTAAATGTGCTGTGTCAGGGCACTTTTAATCTTCCCAGCTACAATAGTAAGTGTTTTTTACAGCTCTCTAGCCAAGCTGCCTTGTTGCGTACAGAGTCATGTAACGTTAACCCATACGAACGATACCATTCATTACCTACCGAACAGAATCCAACGCAGATTTCGGTGCCACTGTAAAATACAATGCACAAGTTTCCGATTGCTAACGTTATTTAAGGACAGCTCAGTCAGTGACCGTACAGTGTAGCCTACTGTTAGCAAGCCAGCTAACGTTAAACTCGGTCAATTTTCTAAAACCGAAACTGTCTAAAGTGTGGCTGTATTTTACCCAAAATTATTCAGACGAATGCTTAAAAACAATAGCTTGCAAAGGGGGGAACACGTCAAAAATGGTGCATTGTTGACCTATAGGATACATTTGAAAGCATGCAGGGATGCATCTACAGGCTAAGTATAATTTAAACAGTTAAGACGTAATCGCTATATTGAATATATGTTACATGTATTTGCCTTAGTAAAAACTATGTTCTTTAATGTCTTCGTTTGCTCTTTTATATTTCTTCGGTTTTTCAAAGCGAAAGTGTAGTGTAGACAAGAGTGATTGTGATTCCGGGTCAGTTAGCCAATCAACGCAGAGCATGTGAAAAAAACCTGAACCGCCCACCCAAAATGGGCTGTTCAGCTGCAAGAGTAAAAAAACTCACTGGATTTATATTATTTAAAAATATATTGCAAAACTTTTTCCCTTAAAAAACCTTATCAACATGTTTAATAATAATATAATAATAATAATAATAATAATAATAATATAAAATTGACAAAAAATAGTATGATATGGGACCTTTAAGAAAAGACATTTACCATCGAAATAAATTAAACAACAGGATTTTATTTTAATTATGCTAAGTAGTTGCTTCAATGTTATCTGTTAAACAAGCGATATACAACATAATTAAATTAGAAATAAATGGGTTACAGAAATTCAAATGCATCTTTGCTTCAAAGAGATATGGTCATCACATGTATAATCACTAGCGCTCTTTCCAAAACAAATTGTATGCCACCAATTCAGGCAATGCATTTAGATTTGCATTTAACTGTATAACTCTCTTCAGTGGCCTTGTATTTCTTACGTAAAGGCTGTAAACCCTGAACCCTCCATGGCAGTAGTTGTAGTTGTAGTTACACAGTTGATTGTTCTGTATGAACAGCATCAAAGCTTTTGCACACATCCAACTTCACGCAGCTGTGGCACAGGCTACTATCTTCCCCTCGACCGTTCCCTGTCCTCCTCGATCAGATCAGACCATAAACACATCAATATTAAAGGCGATTAGAAATGCAGGAGGCAAAGTGAGTCTAGAGGAGATACTTTATGGTATCAAGGACAGAAGAAGCACTTGGGAGTGTGTAGTAGAGAGAAACACGCACATAGATTATTTTTCACTGCGATACAGCAAGCGGTCATTTGGCGCTCTATAAAAATATAAAAACAGAAAGGAGCTCAGAGCTAACACGCCGTCTGCAGTGCTAATGAACTGAGACGTCTTGGCAAAAATAAGCAGGGAAATAAACAAAATTGGCCCGGGAGCATGTGCAAGAATAGAGCTAAAATAATAAGGAAAATATTGTGGGAAGACATTACAGGGGAAATATCTAGTTTAATGAGTAATATCACGCCAGCATAGCCCTTATGCAACAAAATATATTTTTCAATGCATGGAGATCCGGTTTATTGCCGATGTTGATTCGTGATTTTGTGTGACTTTTGAAGGCTGTTCTGATATTTTCAGCATTTAGCACAATATCAAGTGGTAGCACTGACCTATTTGTGATATAAGAAGCTCACTTGAAATTTTTGCTGTGACATGTATTGAATAATATAGAAATATTGCAAAACATACCAACTATTGCTGCCTTGGAGTCGTATTTGAATGAAACAAACTAAATATACTAAGTAAATGGCGATATATTGTCCTGAACTGGAAAATACAGTTGGAGAGTGCCTCCATATATTCAGATGTTTTATTCAATGTACTGTAGTTCATTTTCAAATATATGGTCATATGTTTTTATTGTGTAAGGGAGAGCCTGATATTTCTGGGCCTTTCTTGAGCGAGAGAGAGTGCCGGGATGCATTCCCTGCCGCACAGCGCAGAGGGGCAAATTTTTCTGGAGTGTGTCAGGAGGAGGTGTGTGACTAAAGAGGCGTTGGCGTAGGTCTGAAACGAAGCACAACTTTACTCCCGGTTAACAGAGCGGTAGAGCGCCCAGGCTGCCCCTCTGGCTCGGCTGACGGAGCGAGCGGCGGAGCAGCACCTCGGAGGGGGGCACGGATTTGCTTTGGGCGGGAGGCTCACCACTAATCGTGATACCCAGCTCCACTCCTCTTTTCTTGGGAAGCTTCACGTGGAACGTACCGCTGCTGGGAACCACCGACTCTATGGGGGGACACAAAGTGATCAGAGCATTGCATAGACAGAGGGCCGATCTCTAATAAGAACATAAAAAATAAGGCCGAACCTCATGGGGAATCGAGTTTCCACAGAACTCTGAAATACACCAATTTGTATAAACTACATTTAAAAAAAATAAATAGGTTACACTGATTTTGTTCCCATAATCTATATCAACAACTAAAATTCAAACCAACAGTAATCAGGATCTTATTCTAACATAGATCAGTGCCAAGATGTTGCATTGTCTAATGTTGATAGTATCAAGAGGTTTTTATTAATGGAAAGTTTGACTTGCTTTAATTTTTGCAACTGTAATAAGAAGCTTGAAAAGGCGCACTTATGTATGCTACCCTCTGTCGACTGGTCAGTCCATAACTCTATGGTTCTACTGTAAATTGATAAAAACAGGCCATTCAGCCCATTGAGGCTTAATACAAACAGACCAGAGAGTATCCAGCACTCTATATACAACAGAGACCATAAAACCATTCCACTTATTGACTGCTTCCGTGGGAAATGTATTTACTTTCAGATTTTTGATATTTAACTAAGTTTACACAGATTAATAATATATTATTAATTATATCCTTTTGCAATCTGGTACTTATCAGTAATGTGTATATAGTAGTACAAATTATAGCTGGAACTTATTTCTGCTTTTTGGATTAATACAGTGTTGCCAAGTGTATTTCAAAAGTTTTTCTACATTTACCCCAAGCCTATATCCTTTATTTTAAATTTCCTGTTATGTCTACATAATCACTAATCACTCATCATCACAATAAGTTTTTGTCAGGCTAAAGAAAATCATGCATACATAAGGTCTTTAGGGGAAAAGAGGAAATCTCAAACCTGCCACATCAAATTCAATCTCCAGAGTGACTTTATTGGTCAGAGCAGCGTCTCGGAGCAGCTGATTGGCCTCCTCCAGTGTTCCGTCCTCTGTGGGAATGCTGTTGATTAACAGTAGTCTGTCTCCTACCTGGAGCAACCCGCACCTGTGGGATACAACAAAAACAATGCAACACATGGGTAAGATACTTTCCCAAATTCATATCCAATTTTAGGTTTATTATCTCAGACTTAAAGGGTGAAAGCATGTTTATTTTGAATCCCCAGAGCTCTTGCTGATTGAAATATGGCTTACAGTCACCCTTTGTTTTCTGTTTAGTGATATTCAGCCCTGCAATAGTAAGTCCACCAACGCTTCCAAAGTACAACAAGCCGCTACAGCAGACCTCTAGTGGACGGATGAGGCAAAGCAGTTTTAATGAGCTTCTGCTGTTACAGAGTGGGAAATAGTGGGTGAATGGTCCTACTGCTAGCCTACCACTGCAGAGGTGGTGGTCTTAAAAGTGCTTGCTTGCTAGCTTGACATTTAACTGTCATGAATGAGACCTAAAATATTCCTACTTTAAAGGGGAATACCACCCATTTTCAGCATTGAAATGGTCACAACTATACCCCCCCCCCCTGGTTGTTCCATAGAACACATTCTACTCTTCTCTGTGTCTGAGAACAGAGCAGACAGGCTCCTTGTGCAGCTGGGCTCTGACGTACCTGATGTGCATGCTTTGCCACGTCCCCTAGAGAGCCCGGTTGAATAATTAAACAAGTTAGAGATTCTCCATTACAGTCGCAATGCTAAAACTATTGTTGAAACATTGCGACTTGAAGAACTAAACTTGAAGATGAAATTTACATTTTACTTTTATGAGCATATGACTCATCTCACGCACTACTGCCATGTCTTTTACAATCTAGATTTACGTCTCCCTACCTCACTCTTCATCCACAAAAAGTGCAGGGGGGTTGCTTCACCTTAGCTGTGATGTTTATGCCCTTATTTGGAGTTCCACCTTCCTTGGCTCTATTCACTGGCTGGTAAACCACAGTCAGGCCAAGTGGTAGGCAAAAACATTCATGATGGCTGCAGGCAGACCAAGTTGGTGTTCCGTCCAAGTTGGTGTTCCGTCCCTGGGTGCACCGATTACCGGTAGTCAATGATAGAAGGGCATGTTTTCCATACCTTTCCAAGAAAGACATTGAAAGATGCAACAAATGGCTCGTAGCAATGCGAAATGTAAAATATATTGTGTCGAAAACTATTTTTTTCCCACCTACCACTTGGCCTGCCTGTGGTTTATGGGCCAGTGAATAGACCATATCTGGTGGGTATAGCCGCTCCACTTGATACATGTAAATTCTCCTGTGTGAGTCTTGGCCCAGATACCAAAATAATATCAACTTCTTATCCAGCTTTATAAGACTGCCAACAAAATTTCCTATGAAGTACAAAGAACCTTCCGTTTTAAATTTTAGGATCCTGATAGCCAAATCTTTCATTAAATATACATGTCAAACACTTGTCTGAATTTCAGCTACCTGTGATGTAAAATGCATGAGGAGGAAAGACGAGATAAAGCAAGAGGAACCTGTGGTGTGTGTGTAATTACACTGTCAATACCGCCAGTGACAGTGGGATAATCTATCTGGGGCCTGAAAGCAAACTGGGCCAGCCTACGTTGAGTGTAAACGTCTCCGATCTCCCACAGCCCAGGCTGCATTTGTTGTCAGGAGTAGGGTAGTGTACTGTCATTTAGGCTTACACATTCAACATGAAAAATTAAGCAAAATTAATTTGTATTATATGTCTACTTAGATGTCTAGCTATATAGGCAAAATTAGCACGCTACAGTGCTGGTTAGCTAGCTAGCTGCCTAGCCAACCACAACGTTTAGCGCAGCATTTGCAACGGCCTGGATTCGCCTGTCAAAAAAGTCCCATAGCCAGGCGTATTTTGTTCCTCTGCAGTTGCCGTTTCCTTAGTATGACACGCCCCGACATACCAGGCTTGAGAATACGAGGCGTGAGCTTATGAAACAGGAGGCTCCAGCCTGCAGCCTTACCCCACTCAAACTATGAGAACAAGAACAACTACTGCATTAGATACACTGATATTCTCACTGGCATGTACTGGTCTGTTCCTGTAAAGTGGCAAACCTCCAGACTTAGTCTCCTGAACATATCATACCCATACCAAAAATAATGATCTTTCTAATATATAAACTTATATTCTTGTATTTATTTCATTTCAGAAAATAATTGAAAATATATTATATATATTATTGAACATATGATAGACTTTTTTCCTCTTCCTTGATGACAAGCTTGATCCTGTGGTAGGCTATCTAATGGAGAAGGAGAAATTTGCCGTGCGTGTGTGTGAAATGGAGAGTTAGCATTAACATGAACGAAAATTAACAATTTTTCTAGTGAGAAACGGAATTGGCTGGATTTATATAATCATAAATCAGGTAGCCGTGTGGTGGAATCAAATAAAAAAAAATTTAAAATAACTTTATAGAGCATTTTTAAAGCAAAAAAAAACCACTAAGGGGTCAATTTACTAAAATCCAAAATAAGGGGTGTTATTTTGCGGGCGCAGCTAAAGTATTTGCACACGTTATCATTTCACACTTTGCGGGTGATCAACTAAGAGTCATTATGAAAATGACTGAAATTATCATAACTATGCTCACTAGCATTAAGCCTACTCGCGCAGTAAGTGTCACATAAAATCACATTTCCATTTGATCATGGGTTTTATTTTTATAAAGTTTTGATTTGCTTGTTATTCACTGTTTGTTATAATAGACATTGTATTGCTTGTTTGATTCAAAGTTACTCTTGTATTCTGTAACACAATTTGCTTCATGATTAAAAAAAATATTCTTACTGTTCATGATGTTGTAGTGGTTTGTGGCTGTTTGTTTGCTTTTTTTTGCGGCTCTCGTCCTGCCTTCACGATTGTGAATCAATCCGATTTTTTCCACGTTCCGTTTCGTGGTTTGCCAGCCTCGTTATTGTTTTCACCTGGGCTTCTACATGCGGGTTATTTAAGTTTCTCACTTCCGCTTCTCCGGTGCTTGATTGTCTTACGATATTGCTTTTGAGCCAGGTATAGCCAGGAACTAGCAACCTCCTGATATTAAACTTTGTTTATGTTCAGGGGGGACTTGCTATAGCTACTTAATCGGGTATAGGATTGTTGTCCGCCTGGTAGCGTTTTGGTGCCATCTATTTTGTACTTTGCTGTTCTCTCGGGAGACAGTTTTTCTTTGTACTTTCGTTTTGGTTTTTCACTCTACCGGCTTTGAGCTACGGCAGCCGAGAGTGTTCTTTTGTTTGCTAAGTTTCCCGTTTTTAGCTCATTAAGTGAGCTCGGGAGATTTAGTTTGTATTCTACTAGTGGGTTATTTTCATTTTGGCTGTTTAGCCTTAAGGAATTACGTTCCTGTTTTTTCTTTCTTCCTTTATTATTTTCTCACCCTTTATTATTTGTTCTCACGGTTGTGAGTTCACTTGTTCTGATCTCCCCATCATTGCGTGTGAATCTCCAAACCATCAATAAACCCATTACAGATGTAGCCTAGGCTGTCCACGAATTATCTTCTTGTGTATTTTGAGCATTAGCTAGATAATTAGCCCCCATTGTGCAATCATTCAGAACGTTCAGTTATGGATATTCCAAACCCACCTGTACGTGTCTTGCTACAATGACAGCCGTCATCTTATTGATTCCGTGTCTTTTAATACCTGCTTTCCATTTGTACTAAAATGCACCCGCAAATACCTTTCCAACACTTCCTTTCAGGCTTAGTAAATCACTTTACACTTACTAAATATATTTGCATGACCACCTCCCTCTATTTCGCAAAATAATGTAGGGGACGGCCAATTTTGCATATTCATTCAAGCTAACCAGCAAAAATGAGAAATCAACATATCTTTCAATTTTAGCACATGCAATCCTCTTTACACCTCATTAGTTGATCACCTCGGACAATTGTTTGTGGGTGGTAATAGTTTTACACGTGTTTTTGTACACGCAAACCTTTAATAAATCGACCCCTAAGTGCTTCACAAAAAATCAAACAATTTAAAAACACATGTATAAGAAAACATTAAAAAAACAAGAAATAAATGATCAGTTAGATAGATAGATAGATAGATAGATAGATAGATATATACTTTATTGTCCCCGAAGGGAAATTTGTCTTGGACTCTGTGAGCTGGGACAAGCTGCCGTCTTAGAAATACACATACAATATTACAATGAATGAGAAGACAGAAGTGTTGCACATTTGCCCAACAGAAATGGATGGGGTTGCACATTTGCGCAACAGATACATCATAAGCAAAGTAGCATGTATGCATAACGATAAAACAAAACATTCATTCATACAGCAGTAAAACCAACCATAAATAAATAAATATATTGCACAATATTGCAGAGTCACAACCATAACTATATTGCACAGTACCTAAAATCACAACAAATCACTACTTATATGTTGCACAGTACCCAAAATACCACAATAACTATCTTACAGCACCTGGTGTACCCAGACGGTCTCCCATCCAGGTACTAACCGGGCCTGACACTGCACAGCTTCCGAGATCCGACAAGATCGGGCGTGTAAAGGGTGGAATAGCATAGCGAAATCAACAATAACTACTGGTATATTGCACAGTACCCAGAGACAACACAGCAACTATATTGCACAGTACCCATAAAACCCGTAAGTGAACATATATTGAACGACTCAAGCTGTAACCTTATTCAGTAATCTGATAGAAGTAGGTACAAATGAGTGTTTGAATCTGTTGAGTTTGCAGGTGGGTGCTCTGTAACGTTTGCCAGATATTAAAAGAACATATTCAGAGTTGAGGATGTGGGCGGAGTCGGCTACAACTCTCTGTGCCAGTCTGAGGACAGACTCTTCGTAAATGGACTGTAGAGAGGAGTTTCCAGTCCCCCCTATAACCTTCATAGCTGTCTGGACCAGACGGTTAAGTTTAGATTTAGATGGCACAGAGAGATTGCCGAACCACGCCGACATGCCAAACCTGATGATACTTTCCAGCACAGCCTGGTAAAACAAGTGCATGAGCATCTGATCGACCCCGAAGACCCTAAGTCTACGTAAAAAATACAGCCGCTGCTGGAGGCGAGAACACAACATGTCAACTTGTATTTCCCAGTTAAGCAGATTATCCAAGTAAACGCCCAGATATCTGTAGGAGCTGACCTGGCTGATTTTTTTATCGTGGATTAAGAGTGGGGAGTTGTCGCCTATTGACTTAGTAAGTAATACAGTAAATCATAAAATGATATTAAAAAAAAATTAAATAGATATACAAATAAATAAATAAATTAAATTGAATGAAAAAAAAAGCCATTTATGTGTATTTATATGCTATTTTGAAAAGATTGGTGGCAAGATTCAGTTTGGTGGCAGAACTTTCAGAGCTATTGGACAGTAGCCAGTGGACCTCACTTTTTATTCTGTGAAATACGTACATATGGACTATGGCTTAAACTTACACCATGGTAGTGACTCTTATTCCAATGGTGGGTGTGTGGGAGCGAGTGGGTCCTGACGTTTGTTTTGTGTGATGTGGACCCTGCTGCCAGTCATGTGTCATCCCACAACATGCCATGCACTGGAGTAAACTGCTTATTTTATGTATGATTGTTGAGATATTATATCATACTTATAAAAGTATTTAACAAATTAAATGATCCAACTGACAAATCAAATGGTCCAATGGGTGTGAAACTTGGCTTCCTCTCACAGGTTCAAGGTTTAGTTCTGGGAGCAATGCTGTTGGATCTATTTTTAAGCAGTTGGAAGGTGTCCAACTGCTTAAAAATATGAAGCTACAATATATATAGTTCAAATAGTGTATTCATGTGTAAATATATAAACTATGAGTCAGTCTGGTTACACTCTGCCAAGAGAATAATACCAGCCAAGCAAATAAATTATGTAATGTTTTGAAAGATATGCTGGCTCCTAAACTCAGATGCCGGCTAGTTTTTGGTAAATAACCAGCAACAGGATAAGCTGGGAATTTAACACAATTTATGGAGTAAAGTGCTGGGCTGGCTGAGAGTCACTTGTAACAGTCAGAATAATTCTCCCATTGTGGTTATTTCAGCATAGCATTAAGCCTGCACACCACTAATACTGTCATTGTGGTTATTTCAGTATCAAATTAAGCCTGTGAACCTCTAATGCAATGTCGACCTGTGTATTACAAATTTAACCAAAATAGTCAATCGCAATTTTTCCTGAAAGAAAACTTTTAGGAAAACAAAATGGGTCTTGGTCAGTCCCTATAGTTTACCACATTGTGGGCATTGTGTGGGCTTAATATTACTTATGAATTTTTCTTATTAATATGTCTGTCAAATCTTTTAAACCCGTGAGAACCACAGGGTCTGCTGGTTTTAGTTGCTCGACCTTAATTGATCAATGAACAGTTTAATGCAGTGAACTGAATTGGTTGCTGATTTTAAGGCGAAAGCAAAAAGCTCCAGACCCTTCAGCTCTTCAGGACCAGGGATGCTGGCCCCTACATTAGGATGTGAAAAAATACAGGAGAGTCATCTGAAGTGTTTCACTAGTCTATAGCAATGAGGTTATGCTCTGCTCAGTAGCCCTGGTTAAGGTCTGCCCTGGTTACGCTCCGCCCAGCTGCCCTGGTTATGCTCTGCCCCGGTTACGCTCCGCTCAGCTGCCCCGGTTATGCTCCGCCCCGTTTACCCTCTGCCCAGCTGCCCCGGTTACCCTCTGCCCAGCTGCCCCGGTTATGCTCTGCCCAGCGGCCTCGGTTACGCTCCACTCTGATTACGCTCCCCAGCTGCTCCGGTTACGCTCCACCCAGCTGCCCCGGTTATGCTCCGCCCAGCGGCCTCGTTATGCTCCGCCCCGGTTACGCTCCGCCCAGCTGCCCCGGTTATGCTCCGCCCCGGTTATGCTCCGCTCAGCTGCCCCGGTTATGCTCTGCCGCCCCGGTTATGCTCCGCCCCGTTTACCCTCTGCACAGATGCCCCGGTTATGCTCCGCTCAGCTGCCCCAGTTATGCTCCGCCCCGTTTACCCTCTGCCCAGCTGCCCCGGTTATGCTCCGCCCAGCGGCCTCGGTTACGATCCGCTCTGATTACGCTCCACCCAACGGCCTTGGTTACGTTCCGCTCTGATTACGCTCCCCCAGCTGCTCCGGTTACGTTCCACCCAGCTGCCCCGGTTACGCTCTCCCCAGCTGCCCTGGTTACGCTCTGCCCAGCTGCCCCAGTTATGCTCCGCCCAGCAGCCTTGGTTACGCTCCGCTCTGATTACGCTCCCCAGCTGCTCCGGTTACGTTCCACCCAGCTGCCCTGGTTACACTCTGCCCACCTGCCCTGGTTACGCTCTGCCCACCTGCCCCGGTTATGCTCCGCCCAGCAGCCTCGGTTACGCTCCGCTCTGATTACGCTCCCCCAGCTGCTCCGGTTACGCTCTGCCCAGCTGCCCCCGGTTACGCTCTGCCCAGCTGCCCCGGTCATGCTCCACCCAGCTGCCCCGGTTATGCTCCGCCCAGCGGCCTCGGTTACGCTCCGCTCTGATTACGCTCCCCCAGCTGCTCCGGTTACGCTCTGCCCAGCTGCCCCGGTTATGCTCCGCCCAGCTGCCTCGGTTACGCTCCGCCTAGCAGTCTCGATTACGCTCCCCCCAGCTGCCCCGGTTACGCTCTGCCCAGCTGCCCTGGTTATGCTCCGCCCAGCTGCCCCGGTTATGCTCCACCCGGGTTACGCTCCGCCTATCGGTCTCGGTTATGCTCCACCCAGCTGCTGCAGTTACGCTCCTCCAGCTGCCCCAGTTACGCTCCACCCCGGTTATGCTACCCCCAGCTCCAGGTTTCCAGCTGCTGCAGACGGGAGCATCTCACCTCTCAGCAGGGCTGTCCGGCTCGATGAAGCGGATGACCGGGGGGGCGGAGAGTGTTTCCGTGGCGAAGATGCCTCCCTGGAGCTGGACCCCGAAGCCGTTGAGGGGGTCGCCCCTTAGGGTGATCTCGCTGGTCTCCGTGTGCACAATCTGCCCACCAGGCCCCACAGAACTGGACGCTAGCGACACTGAGGGAGCAGAAAGATGGTGGTTTGAGATGGAGCCACAGGAGAGAAACCGGACAGATGTTCCTTGGGAGAATGGGGCATGAATAAACACCCATGTCTCTTGCACATGCGGCTCTTTATATATTCATATAAAACATTAATATTTGTATATACTATATGTATGTATGTACTATATATATATATATATGTATTGTCATGCTCTGTGATGCAACCTTTTGGTTTGAGAAAGGTGCTATACAAAAACCTTTTTATTATTATAAAACATGTACATTAATATGAAGGTCCAACAGAAAACATGCCAACTCTGCGTTGCTTTTCATCCCCTCATCAACTTCAGCTGTCGCCATCAAGGAAAAGCAAATCCTAGCTTGACTCTGCTTTGCGGTACTTGCGCTTCTTCACCTCCGCTATTGCAGTAGCTAGCTAATGCTCTACTGAAACCAAATCCCACCCCACAGGCTCTGTAGCCACACCGACCCCTCCCCGCACAAAAATGAGCATAATGCCCAGAAATGCCCAGAACACATCTTAGAATAATAAATACAAGCAGAGGAGCACGGATTTGGCAAATGTGTGCAAATACAGAGATTGCCAGTTCATCATAAATATGACTGAGCATGATTAATTTATAATATTTACGTAGAAAAAGGTAAAAATGCTGCATAATGCACCCTTAAGAACAATGCAATAGGTGAGAGGTGCTGAATGAAAGGCTACAAAGGTAACTTTTCATTTAAATGAGAGGCTATAAAGGTAACTTTTCATTTAAAGACTGAAATAGCTCCTGCTTTCAATGCTAACATTTCAACAATTTACATGGTATTTCAACCTAAAACACTATCACTGGAAGCAATCATTTGGTCAAGAAGATCACTGTAATCATAGATCTCAAACTCAAATCCTGGCAGGGCCTGGCTGCTAGTTTTCAGTGCATTTGAACCCTTAATGCTTATTTTTTAAATGAATAGTGGACAGTCTGCCCCGCTTTCATATATATAATTTTTTACTTTATTCAGACAGGGAAAAAGCAGTGATGGTAACAGACAGAGAAACGATCACAGAAAGTGTGCTGATGGAGGATTGAACTGTGCCAGGGGTTGAGATCTGACATGCCCTACGGACTGCACCACAATTTTTGCTCCTTGAAGCTTAATTTAACTCACTGATTGGCTAAACAATCCACACACCTGGTTTCCAAGGTCTAACTTGGCTGTTGATTAAAAGGAAACCACAAGCACTCTGTAGGCACCACAGAACTCCAGGGGCCATATGTATAAAACTCAGAGTAAAAGAATGCGTAAAAGAATGCTCAGGGAGAAAGTCAGAAATCTTACGCAATGTTTTGCATTTTCTCCCTCTGACTTTCGGTCACGGTGTCGCCATATCACACTGACTCCAAACATTGCGTACGTGAGGTGTCCAGCGTGTGCAGAGGTACGCAAATTCTCACAGCACGTGTTATTTTATACATCTGAATTTCTGTGTGGAAACTCCCTTAGGCCGCGATCACACAGGACGCGATCACACAGGACGCGCTTTGTAGGCTTCAAAGTGTCAGGAGCACTACTTGTATTGATTTTACGAAAGCCATCTCTGAAAAAGGTGTTGGAGGCATCTTTTTTGCTGTTGCTAGTCAACCGAACTCCACTTCTGTCAATCACTTAGCTTAAGTTGTTAACGGTGTTAGCGAACTAAGTTTACTTTGTTATTTGTCTTTAAAAAGCCGTGTATACGTGGAGTGCCTTGGATCGCTTATGTTTATCATGGTATTCACGATTAGTGAAATAATATAACTCCGGGTGGGCTGAAACGCCAACTAACGTTACCAATTTCTCCTCAGCCGTCTTTGTTTACATGGAACCGACCGACAGAGTCAAGGCCCGCCTCTACTTTCGTGCGATTGGACAGAGGGGAAAAGAGTGACAGTGACGTGGGGTGCCTTTTCCTCAGAGTGCTTCAAGATAAGATAATTTCAACTCCGTGCACACCAAGCGTTTTTTGGAAAACAGCGAGGCACCCGAAACGGATAAACGCAAGGCGCCTGCGGTGCAAAAGCAGCGTGGAAAACGCTTCAAACTCATTGAAAACAATTTGAAAAAAGGCGCCCCAGCTGTTAAAGCGGATATGGTGTGATCGTGGCCTTACGCAGCATTCTGAGGGCATTTTTCTGCTCAGCACTGGCCCCAGGACTGGTAGTTTGAGACCCCTTCTATAAATTAGGGGACACAGGATTGGCTTTTGTAAATTAAGGAACACAGGATTGACTGCTGTAAATTAGGTAACATGGGATTGGCTGCTAGGGAACATGAGATTGGCTGTTGGCTGCTATAAATTTGAGGACATGGGATTGGCTGCTGTAAATTATGGAACATGGGATTGGCTGCTATAAATTAGGGAAAATAAAGGATAGTTTGCACACTCTATAATGCTCACAAATAATTTATTGCCAAAAAAAACAATGTTTTGACACACAGTGTCTTCCTCAGGTTGTATGCTATGCAAATGCTGAGTGAAGTCCTACATATACTTGAAGGGTTTCTTCTCCTGACTTATTTTTCCATAGAGTTCAATAGGAATATCTGTCAGGAGAAACAACCCTTAAAGTGATCCTTCCATATCTACTGTATTTCTGGCAGCAGAGTGATGGTTAAAGGCTTGTTTAATACATCAGACCCTTGATGACTTAGAGCCACTTAGCCAACCATGTGTTCTATATTGTTCCAGTGTAATTTACAGCTAAATCTTGTCTCACCCCCCAATTCCCATAGAGATCCATTCAAATGCAGAGCTGTTATAGTATCGCTTGTAAGAGTACCAGCAAATAAGATATCAAGAGCCTTTTGATGTTGTTGGGTCACAGACATCATAAAGTCATGGCATGCAAAGGATATGCAACCAAATATAAAAAATATGGCTTTTCTACCACATTTAATTTAGCGTGTTCAATACTTTTTTCCTGTGTCATTTAACTTTATTGCACATAACTTTTTTTAAGAATTGGAATGTTACAATTTCTTTAGCTGTGTAGTTTTATTGAGTTAATACCAATGTCTGGTCAAAATCTCATGTGAATAGCTACATTGGAAATATGTTTGATAATAAAATTGTTGACGTGTCCAATACTTATTTCCCCCATTGTATAGTGCAGGTGATTAGTAGTGGGCGTGGCCCATGACCGTGAAGCATGTGACAAGTAGTTGCCCATATTAACAGTTAAAAGACTGGAAAATGTTCTTACATCTTATATAGAATTAAATATCCATTAAAAAACACAATTATGCAAATACAAAAAAATATATATACACACTTATAGAAATCTGAGCATTCCTGATTTAAAAGGATAATTCAACAAAATTTTACAAACAGTCTATACAATACAGGACAATGTACTGAGTGCATCCCTACTTATAATTAATACCCATTCAGATTCTAGAAAAAGTACTTGTGAATAAACATTTTTACATAATATAAAACTTTATTTTAGAAATAATAAAAAACATATGAAAATATGTAATATTTAATAGATAATAGATACTCAGCATTTGAGTTATATTAATATAATTAATGTAGCCAAACAACATGGGTCAAATAATTACAAAAACAAAGGTCAAAGTCAACATTTAAACCATTACGGGTTAATGTTCTCAATTCTGAAACCCAATAGGCCTCCCTTTGTAATAAAAGGCTATCAAGATCTTCTCTCCTGGGAAGAGACACTTTCTCTATCCCAGTACATCTGAGAGAAGATATAGGATGGCTAGCCTCCATAAAGTGAGCTGCTTCTGGATAATCCATGTCCTGGCATCTTATTCTGCTCCTATGTTCAGCTATTCTTTGTTTAAGTTGCCTCTTTGTTTTACTGACATAGGCTTTCGAGCATCGAGACATTGGATCAAGTGAATGACTCCTTTATTACAATTACACCTTTGACGGGTATCTTTTTACCCGAATGTCTAAAAAAGCTATTTTTAGTGCGCACAAGCACCACTTTTATAGTTACCCTCCGGAATAGGGGCCAAGAGCCTTTGGCTAACGAGAGCCAAATCCCCATTAATTGTGCTATAAATTATGGAACACGGGATTGGCTGCTGTGAATTATGGAACACGGAACTGGATGCTGTAAATTAGAGGGCAGGGGATTGGCTGCTGTAAATTATGGGACAGGGGATTGACTGCTGTATATATACTTACTTTATTTATACATGGGGATCACACTGAGACAAGTCTCATTTTCAGATGAGCCCTGTGTAAACACCAAAACGGATACAATACAAGCAAAGAAATAAGAGATAAAAGCAATACAATGTTGACGGTGCCTGGGATCTGTCTAAATCACTGTTTCCTTCAGGTAGTGAATACCATGGCTCCATATAAGCAAGTTAAGATAAAACAGAGATCAAGTCTGTGGCTTAACCCAGAGATTTTAAATGTCATTAATCAAAGGGAGGAGGCCTTGCTGAAGTTTAAGAAATCCCATGAGCAAGCAGATGCTGATATATATAAAAAATGTAGAAATTAAGCCCAAAGAAGTATTAAGGTAGCTAAAAAGAAATACTACATTCATCTAATAAAGAAAAACAAAAATGAAGCTATGGAAAACTCTGAAAAACATGAGTTGTGGGGGCAAAGCGAACAGTGGCAAGCTCAATATTGGCCTAGATTATCAAAGGTAGGATAGAATTTGAAAAGGTTCAGATGGCCAATGAATTCAATACCTTCTTTACCTCAGTAGCCAACAAGCTTGTTGATGTATTGCCTCCTAAGACAGGAGTATATGGAGATGAGTTTTTTCAGAAGTTTTATTCTGACCGAGGGGTACTGGCCAGTTTGTTTGCTTTTACCAAAGTGTCAGTTGAGAAGGTAGCAGAGATGTTGGCCGAGCTCAACATAGCAAAAGCCACTGGCCTGGACAACATTTCTGGCAAGTTCTTAAGAGATGGGGCACTGGAAATAGCATCCTGTGTTACACATCTAATGAACCTCTCCCTGGAGCAAGGCACTGTACCAAGTGGCATTAAACATGCAAAGATTATTTCCTTGTACAAAAAAGGGAATAGATCTGAGCCTGGTAATTACAGGCCAGTATCCATCTTGAGTGTTGCATCCAAGATTTCAGAAAGAGTGGTGCACGAGCAGATATCGGAATATGTCGGCAAGGAAAATCTTCTATACGAATTTCAATCAGGGTATAGGAAGTCATATTACACAGACTCATGCCTCCTTTATCCAATTGATTTTATTAGAAAGGAGACGGATGAAGAAAAAATGTGTGGAATGGTTTTACTTGATCTTCAAAAAGCCTTTGACACAGTAAATCATGGTGTACTGCTTGATAAGTTGAAGGCTCTGGGAATGAATGACACAGCCATCAAGTTTGAGTTTTTTGGCAGGGAGGTGCAGGTTTTTGTCCAGAATTTCTCTATATTTGTCATGGTTTCTCAGCCTGCTCTTCTCTTGTTGGCCACTTCCCTGTGGAGCGCTCTTGTAGCGTCTTTTTCTTTTGTTTTCGTTGTCCATTCCGTGTTTTGGTTTTTCTTTCTGCTCAGTGTTTTCACCTGTGCCGCATTTCCTTTCATTATTTAAACCTCGCATTGTCTTTGTTTGACGCTTCCATATTGCAATTTATTTGACAAGAAAAGCTGGTAATTCACGGTATAGGACTGACAGATCGTTACGACCGTTTAACCTCAACTTGTTGTTGTTACACTGGACTTGTTTCGGGTGCCATTAGAGTTAGTTAGGAACTTAACCTTTTACTTTCTGCCCTTTGTTTGTTCCTTCGCGAAACCTCTCTGTCTCCCTGTCCTAGATAGATCTGTCTTCGCCGTCTTGTTATTTCTTGTTTGTGTTTTTTGCGGCTCACACTTGTGTGAGCTTGAGGTCTTTCTTTTTGTTTGTCTTGTCTTAATCTCTAGTTCAGAGTCTTTCACCCTATACGGGTCGCTTTAAGTTTGGTAGCTGTTACTCTCGTTTTCAGGAGAGTTTATTATTTATTCTATTGTTGTTTATTCCCTGTTTGCGGCTTTTGTGGTGTTCTTATTAGAGCACTTAAAGAACCCCCACTGTCTTGTTTGGTCCTTCTTCCCATATGCTACCCTGACAATATTGTGCACTATTCATTTTTCCATCAATCCTGACAAGATTGCCAGTCACTGCTGATGAAAAGCATCCCCACAACATGATGCTACCACCGCCATACTTAACGGTGGGGATGGTGTTACCTGGCTGGTGTGCAGTGTTGGCTTTGCGCCACACATACCTGCTTAGCATTTAAGCCAAAAAGTTCAACTTTAGTCTCATCAGACCACAATATTTTTTGCCACATTTTTGCAGTATCTCCTAAGTTTCTTTGCGGGACAGAATATGGTTTCTTTTCAGCAATGGCTTCCTCCTTGCCACCCTCCCATAGAAGCCCTTTTTGTGGAATGACCTGGAGATTGTTGACCCATGTACATCTTCTCCAATCGCAGCCACTGACTTCTGTAACTCATTCAGGGTTACAGTTGGGTTCAAAGTAGCTTCCCTAAGAAGTCCCCGGCAACTGAGTTTGGTGGGATGTCCAGATCTAGGCAGTGTGGTGGTAGTTTCATATTTCTTCCACTTCAGTACAATGACTGCACGGTGCTCCGAGGGATGGTCACGGCCTTTTTTTTTGTACCCTTCCCCAGATCTGTGCTTCTCTATAATAATATCCCTCACCTGCTTAGAATGCTCTTTGGTCTTCATTTAGAATCTTTTCTTGTGGCCTCTAGACAAGATGGTGGGACCTTGCAGAGAGAGGGACATTTATCCTCACAGATTAATTTAAAGTAGGTGATTCACTAATGATTACACAGGTGGAATCCATTAAATCACCGTGTAATTTTTAGCAAGAATTTATTTCACCTGAGCAAATTTAGGCTAGCTATTATAAAAGGGTATGAATATTTTATTTATGTGATAATGTCTGTTATTCATTTTTAGTAAATTGTTGAAAATTCAGGATTTTTTACTTTTAGGTTGACTTAAAATGTATTTATTCTTTTTAATTATTATTTTTTCAATGCACTGTACATACTGTATATGTACAAGCAGGACAAATACAAGGGAACATCTAAAAACAGTTGCATTCATCTATAAAAATATACATAATCAAGAGTTTGAACTCATCTAGAGGAACGAGGTGTTGGAGCCCTATCGAGCCTTGAAGGTTGTTCCAAATGTGAGGTGCATTAAAACTAAAAGGTTTTTTCCAGCTCTGTACTCACTCTAGGGATCTCCAGTGCCAAGCGTTCCTGCGAGCGTGTGTTGTAATTGCTGGTTTTTTATTTGAGTAGTGAGCATAAATAGTGAGGTAATTCTTGAATAAGAGCTTTATAGATGAACAATATGCTGTGTTGGGCTCTCCTTACATAAAGAGAGGGCCATCCTACCTTTTTATGAAGCTCGCAATGGTGTGTACGGTAGCTGTCCCTGGTAATAAAATGCAATGCAGAATGGACCAATGTTTTAAGAGCTGAGGGTACAGCATGTGTGTAAATTGTATCAGCATAGTCGAGTACAGGAAGGACTGTCGCTTGGACAATAATCTTTCTATTCTCATAAGAGAAACATGATTTATTTTTATATAAGAATCCAAGCCTGGCCTTCAGACCATTCTGCAATTTCTCAATATGTGTTTTAAAAGATAGAGTATCGTAAACCCAGATACCCAGATTCTTATAATGAGGGACTTGTTCAATTTCAGTTCCATTCAATGTGTGAATATGCAGATAACAGAATTACTAGATCTAGAAAAATACATTAATTTCGTTTTTTTTTTGCATTTGATACCAGCCTAAGGTCAATGAGGGATTTCTGGAGAAAATTAAAACCATGCTAAAGATCAATAATAGCCTGCTGGGCTGAGGGGGCACTGGTATAGACAACCGTATCATCAGCATAAAAATATAATTTACAATTACTCTGCGAAAGACCAAGATTATTTATATAAATTGCGAATAGCAATGGACCTAGAGTCGAGCCTTGCGAGACACCTTTAGCGATGCTGAGAAAGCTTGATTCCATCTACTGAGATACACTGAGTCCTATCCTGTAGGTGATACCTATCCTGTAGGTGATAGCAGAGCTATCAAGATCAATGGCAGATTGCCTTTGTAAGAGCAACTCATGGTCAACAGTATCAAAGGCTTTCGATAGGTCGATGTAGAGGGCTGCACAGTGACGCTTTTTATCAAGCGAGCTCACTATGTCATTAATTAATAAGGATATTGAAAATCTGGGCCAATGCTTCAGCAATCAGATAGGCAGAGAGACACAGAATTAAATTAGGGGGACAGGTGATTGGCTGCTGTAAATCATGGGACACAGGATTGGCTGCTTGGCTGCTGTAAATTAGGGGTCAGGGGATTGGCTGCTGTAAATTAGGGGACAGCGGATTGGTTGCGCGTGTGGGGCTGCGGCATGAGAAGAGACGGATATCCACGTACGTGAGCTCTTGTGCTCTTTCTTTCTCTGCCTCCTCTTCAGCATGGAGTTTCGGGGACTCATGGGATGCGTGGTGCGGGGCAGGGTGGAGGAGTTCTGGCTGGTGAAGCCCGACGTGTTGGTGGAGCCGGGGGCGAAGCTGGTGGAAACTAGAGCTGGTGGAAAATAGAAGGTGAACACTTCATGAGTACTGAAAGGAGACTATAGCAGTGGGCACACACTCTAAGATTCTGCAGATCCCTTCTTCAGCAAAAACGTACAAAGCTGTACCTCTTAATTTCCTCCATCCTGTATTAGGTATTATTAGACCACATTATTGGCTCAGCTCTAAGGGGTACTGCATACAATATATACAGTAGTCCATCTCTGATACTCCACACAATATATACAGTAGAGTCCATCTCTGATACTGCACACAATATATACAGTAGAGTCCATCTCTGATACTGCATACAATATATCCAGTAGTCCATCTCTGATACTGCATACAATATATACAGTAGTCCATCTCTGATACTGCACACAATATATACAGTAGTCCATCTCTGATACTGCACACAATATATACAGTAGTCCATCTCTGATACTCCACACAATATATACAGTAGTCCATCTCTGATACTGCACACAATATATACAGTAGAGTCCATCTCTGATACTGCATACAATATATACAGTAGTCCATCTCTGATACTACACACAATATATACAGTAGAGTCCATCTCTGATACTGCACACAATATATACAGTAGTCCATCTCTGATACTACACACAATATATACAGTAGAGTCCATCTCTGATACTGCATACAATATATACAGTAGTCCATCTCTGATACTGCACACAATATATACAGTAGTCCATCTCTGATACTACACACAATATATACAGTAGAGTCCATCTCTGATACTGCATACAATATATACAGTAGTCCATCTCTGATACTGCACACAATATATACAGTATTCCATCTCTGATACTGCACACAATATATACAGTAGAGTCCATCTCTGATACTGCATACAATATATACAGTAGTCCATCTCTGATACTGCACACAATATATACAGTAGTCCATCTCTGATACTGCATACAATATATACAGTAGTCCATCTCTGATACTGCATACAATTGCAGCATGACACATGCTGTGTATGTGCAATGCATGCATTAATACAGACATTTTTCTGTGAGAATTGCACATACCTGTAGGTAGAATACATAAGCACATTAGGACCTATAGCAAGGCCTATATTCTTATTACTCATCTATTGAGCCTACCAAGTGAACATGTCCGTGGTGAAAAGTCAGTGAAACGCCATCTAGGTGTTCAGGTAAAAAACACGGCTATGTTTGGTTGAAAAGTGAAGGTTTTCTAGCCGACTAGGATGTAGGCAGTGTATATACATTGGGGTCAGCCTAGTCCGTTTATAACAAAACATCTCTCAACCTAGATTTCCGCCCCTCGAGCTGTCTAGATTCCCGTTTTTGCTCACTGAGTAATTACATTTGCAGTAGTCATGGCTGCTGGTGGGTTTGCTAGAGGATGTCCATGTTGGCGTCTTGCCGTGGCTGGGGTGTTGGGTTTGGCAGTAGTTGACACAGGGGTCCCAACAATGTGGATGATCACTCTTTTGTACTTTCACTGCATGCAGGGAAAAAAATATACAAAACGGTATATAATAAGCCACAGTTGTCAATGACATGAATTTCAACAGTGTATATCCAATTTCTAAGTACTATTTAATATGAGGTACTCATTTCGCTAGCGTGTTTGTGATTTATCCTTGTTAATACCTAGAGTTCTGTAAAAAGTACTACATGCATTCCCATTAAAAGACAATTTCAATGGAATCAACATCTCTAATATGCCTACACAGTTCTTCTTTACTGCAATTGCAAATGCAATCACAGTGTTGCAAATGCAATCAAAGTGTAACCAATGCAATCACAGTGTAGCCAATGCAATCACAGTGTAGCAAATGCAATCAATCACGGTTTTTTGTTACTTTAGGTCATGTCATTTTACATAATGGACTGGAAAAACACTGGATCTATGGATGAACATGTCAAAAGGCTCCTCCAATTATTATATATTAACTATTAAAATTCTGAGAACAATATTAATATTGCATGATTCTATCAGCTAGCAATAATGGTCATTTTTAACCAATAGAATGGCACAGTTTTCTGATTGGCTAGCCAATTTTTACATTGCACAAGGATATGCAGAAAAATAGTGTGGTACTGTAATAAGATGGACTGTATCATGGTGGAGAGTTTCATTAGCATTTTTGTCATTAATAATCATAATGCAGTGCGTCTTGTCGCAAAGCCTACTTCTCCATAATCTGTTGGGTCTGCACCCGTCACATTTGAATGATAATATCCTGCTCTAATGCCTCGGATTGAAAAAGATATTCTCAGCAGGAACAAGGAGCAAACTCATTTGTGCCTGACTAATGAACTCCTCTCAGCCAAGCGGCATACTTTATTTATAATGGAGAGTGAAGGATGTGCGGTGTGAGTTTAGGCTGTCATTCCTCATCCTGCCCTGCAGACGCCGCCCTGCCTCAGGGCTGTGCTGCCTTGCCGGCTGTATCGTGGTGGCCAATGTTGCCATGTCTTATCAACCAATTGAGCGATATTGAATTTGAACCCGTGGGTGAAAGCTACTTTTAAAATGCACCACAGATGCAAACAGACACAGAATAGTTGTCATTCAGAACCCACCCCCCAGTTGGGCAGTTTTGCCTGGGGGTTTTGTTTCTGACCTTTGTGTGGGTTTTGAGAGACCATTGGACTGGAATATACAATTTTTTTCTGACCTCACAACACTATGGCCTGTATTCAATCAGTATTTGTCCTTAATATTTGTCCTTAATCTGACAAGCAACACTATGGCCTGTTTTCAATCAATATTTGTCCTTACCTTCTCAACAACTTTGACTTACAGGCAAATGCAAAAGTCACACATAAAGACAAATGTTTATTGAATTAGGCCTGTGTCTGGGGGTGTCTGTCTTCCTTCCTGCTTCCAGTTCCCGCTTAACCAAGTATTTGGGAGTTGAAAACACAAAGGCACTAACTAGACTCTCATGGCAACATATCTGTGTCTTGCAAAATTTCACTGCACAGAGAACCCAAGAATCCAGGCAAATAAATATTCACTCATTTGCCTGAGTGAGCGAGGCTCCGTGCTCATGGGTGTCTGTTCCTTAGGCTTGACTGGTATGCTGAACAATATCGGCGGCTGGGGATTTGCGAAGACAATCTGCCTGTTTGTGTCGCTTTCTGGCTTGAGTCTGGGTACTGGAGGTGTTTGAGGAGACGGCTCTATTACCACTTGTTCGGTGTGACGCGTGGCTCACCGTGCGTTGCAGCCCCTTCCCGGATACTTAACGGAGACAGGCGATGTGTAACAGAGCGTGGCTTACACGCTCAGTCAAAAAGAACACAAACAAGCAGATAAAAGTCAGTCACAAGTTTGGAGCTTTCAAGCCGACTCGAACCTGAAGAATATGGAGTTTATTCCAGGTTATTCCAATATGAGTTTATTCTCATATTAATCTGGGATTTTCATGTCAAAACGTGGCTAAGTGGCCTAAACTAAGGTCTGAATGATTTGCCCCCGCCAGTTTGAGTGAACCTGCCATCCTTTCGGACTCCTAACGCCAGTAAAAAGGGATCCCGAAACAAGCTTGGCTGTCTTACATAATCAAGAGTAAGTCGCCAGCCACCACGTTAACCATCCAAGTCACCAAAGCTTGAAAGCCGCCGCCACAGAAAGCCGCCACAAGCGTGTTTAGTTTCTTCACCAAATGCAAAATCGCAAATCCTCACTCCTCGCAGCTTACGCTAAGCTCATTTCGTATAACTTTCTAAGAAACGCACTTCTTATCTTCATTCAGAAGGAGAAAAAAAAAGTCGGTGACGGGGGAAAAAATTATGACACTGGGGCCGTTGACAAAAACCGATGTGACAGCCGAAAGCTCAAACCTCATAAGGAGATTAAAATACTGACTCTTAAGGCAACATCAACTATTTAAAAATCATGAATCTTAAATCGAGGGTAAGAACATGTTCATGGTTGATTACACGTCCGCTAATTTGCCCGCCTGCCCAGCTGCGTGTCTGACGACTTGTTTTAAACACGTTTGTCTAGTGCTGACATGCTGCAGGCACCTATTCGATCACATTTTCTTATATTCAATTTTATCATATTTTATCACCAACAATGTGTCAAAAACTTAATGCAAATGATAATACTCATTAACGCTTTAAATAAAGGCGACAGTAATAGCTGTTATACACCCGCACTACAATACTAAAGATTATGCGTTAGATTATGCATTAGTATACAACATCCCTGAATACAAAAACAAATATTATTTTCAAACATTTATAAAACAACAAACGCTACACAACATTACACACAGGCATTAAGAAGACGGCACTCATAGGTCTGACTACATTCCCTGTAATTAAGATCCTTCTGCGAGACCTGAAATTCCACTTCACAGAGTGCAGTTAAGCCAGACTTCAGAGATAATTCCTGCCTACTGCAGTCCACTACACACTAAAACCGCGTCCCCCAACCACAGCCAATAGAACTGCGTCTCCCACACATGCCTAATAAGGCTGTGCCGAACACTGCTGTCCCTTACACATGCCCAATATTGAGACTCTAACCTGTGCGTGTGTGCATGTCAAAAAAATAATTTCCAACTGTTGACCCAGTTATAAGCAGAGATAAATCCGCCCATGAACCAGATCCTGGGAGGAGAGATTTGTCTGTATGCATTAGGTATGGTGTATTAGTGCTGGGCTAAATCAAAAACCTGCACCCACACCGGCCCCTTGTGGATGAGGTTCCCCACCCCTCCATTAGACCCTCAAACTCTCTGCTCCTTGCATAGTCATGCATGATTTTACACGTGATGCATAGTCTATGTGAGAGGACAATCTCCCCCAGCATCCTCTGTTTCTTATATTCGCACACATGATTTGCTGGGTTTAAATTAACCTGATATATTTGTGTTGTTTGCATGTTCGTAGCGTAAACATTAAATGACTGCGTTGAATGAATATGATCTGGTTTCAGTACTTTCAATAGATGCTCCTTCTTCTCTCCTTTTTTCCAGTGTAGAAGTCATTGGCTAACTGTCATCCATCATTACATGCTGGTGAAATATATGAAAGTGTGGACACATGGCTATTAAATCTAACCATTTGGTAGATAATAGAATTCAGAGACAAACATTCTTTGTGTTGATTCAGGAAAAACCAACAACTTCATGTGTTCAACAACCTAATTAAGAACCTATTGAAGCTCGAGTACGCAACTTTCTTTTTTTTAAATATGGGGGAATGGTCAATCTTAGTTGGTAACAATCAAAGAAAGAACTGTTGTGAGAGAAATCCAGCAGCATACACTGTGTTTATACCCTGAAATTCTGCATTCTAAAACCAGCAATTCAGCCCAAATTTTTGTTTTCAAAACAAAAACTACAGACCAAGGTATTCAAATGAAGAGAAATTACCAAGATCAATTTGTTTACAGTTTAGGCAATCCACATGGAGACTTGCCAACCCACCTCTTCTCCTGTGTTGCCTTGTGGCCTGGGAAAAGTTATAATTTGGTATAACTTCCATCATCCCTGTCATTTTAAGCAAGGACCCATTTCCGAACTAACTCCCTGTCCTAGAAAATTCAGTTTTGCACTTTTTAATGTGAGTTCACTTCAATCAAAGACACATTGACCTGATTGTTGATCATGGACTTCACTTTATATTTTTAATTGAAACTTGGCTTAGATCGGACGAGGGGTTTGCTCTTATTGAGGCGTCTCCTCCAAATTATAACTTTTCCCAGACCACAAGGCAAAACTGGAGAGGAGGTAGGTTGGCAAGTATCCATGTGGATTGCCTAAACTGTAAACAAATTGATCCTGGTAATTTCTCTTCATTTGAATACCTTGGTCTGTGGTTTAAATGTGATACGCCCATCCTTATGGTGACAGTATATCGTCCACCGAAGCAGTGTGCCGCTTTTCTCCCAGACATTGCAGATATATTGTCTGTCATTTCAACTGACTATGACAAGGTTCTCCTAGTTGAACTGACACGTAAATGATAGCTCAGACTCTAAGGCTATGCACTTTTTAAATCTATTGCACTCACTTGATTTTATTCAGCACATTACAGGACCAACTCACAACAAAAGCCATACTTTAGATTTGGTCATCTCTAAAGGGTTGAATATTTCCGTCTCATCTATTCTAAATCTAGCTGTGTCAGATCATTGTTGTATTTTTTTTAATGTAACGCTCCTTGTAGAACTTAAAAGTGAGAAACGCACTGTTAAGAAAAGGCTCCTCAATACCCTTGCAATCAACAAGATATGGTGGCTGGCGACTTAAACTCTCTAACAGAGAGTTAGTTACTTCTATCCCTCACCAGCCTGATCTGCATTTTGATCCTGACAATTTGGTGAACAATTTTAACAACCGTTTGAGAACCACCCTCGACAATGTAGCCCCTCAAAATGTTAGTGAGGTGACAGTGAAAATGGACATTCAGTGGAAAACGGAAGAAAACAATCAACTTAAAAGGAACTGCCGCATAGCGGAACGTAGATGGAGAAAGGACAAACTACAAATCCACGATGAGATCCTTAGAGAGCAACTTGCTATTTACAACAGAGCAATGAAGATGGCCAGACAAGCACATTTCTCTAGACTCATTTCCAAAAACAAAGATAAGCCTAACATTCTTGATCGATTAATTAATCCAACGCTGGCTGCTGATCCTGACATTGCATCCGGTTCCACATCTAGACGTAATGAGTTTGCTACTTTTCAAGAAGAGATATCCAGTATTCGCTCACAAATCTCCCAGGTCGACTTAATTACAGATTTAGATGATCAATGTAGGCAAATTGATGCTGTCATGGATTAATTTGAGCAAATTGACATGCAAGCTTTCAGTGAAGTTATCTCTCAAATGAAACCCTCAACCTGCTCACTTGATCCCATCCCCACAAAGTTCTTTAGAAACGTGTATGATTGTTTACTTGATGATATTTTGGCAATTGTGAACTTTGATGCTGTCATGGATTAATTTGAGCAAATTGACAGGCAAGCTTTCAGTGAAGTTATCTCTCAAATGAAACCCTCAACCTGCTCACTTGATCCCATCCCCACAAAGTTCTTTAGAAACGTGCATGATTGTTTACTTGATGATATTTTGGCAATTGTGAACTGTTCTTTATCAGCGGGCAAATGAGCTTGAAATCTGCCATTGTGAAACCAGCACTGAAAAAGGGCATTTAGACAGCTCTGTTCTCAGCCACCGCGGTGGTACAGTGGTTAAAATGCCGCCTTTCTGTCGGTGCAGTTATACTCCGAGCTCCGAACGATGACAAAACAGAAGCCATTTTGGTTGGACCAAGACCTCAAAGAGATGCAATATCAAAAGACCTAGAGCATCTGGACCTGTGCAGTAATTGGGAAGCCAAGAACCTAGGTGGTATTATAAATAATGAGCCCCATATAAGAAATGTTACTAAAATTGCCTTTCATTATGAAACATTGCAAAGGTCAGACCTCTACTCCGACAAGCGGACGTAGAAAAGCTTATGCATGCTTTCATCACCAGTCGCCTTGACTACTGCAATAGCCTTCTCTCTGGTCTCCCCCAAAAAAGCATTAAACAATTACAGTTAGTTTAGAATGCAGCTGCAAGGGTATTGACTCGCACAAAAAAGAGAGACCACATTACCCCCACACTACTTACACTACACTGGCTAACTGTGCGTTTTAGAATAGATTTGAAGGTTCTTCTGGTTTTTAAAACAATAAAAGGTTTAGCTCCAAAATACTTAGGTGACTGCATTCAAGAACATGTGCCTAGTAGAACCCGTAGATCCTCCACTGCTTCTCTCTTGTGATTCCGAAAGTAAACTGTAAGAGAAGCGGTGAGGCGGCTTTTAGCGTTTATGCCCCTAGGCTTTGGAACGCCCTACCAGGCAATATCAGAGAGCCAGAAACTCTTAACACTTTTACGAAACTTCTTAAAACACACTTATTTAAACTTGCCTTCAGTTAGCCTGCTCTGCCTTTTAATTTCCTACTTTTAGGCTATTGATAGTGTTTTTTTATTTATTACCATTGTTTGTATTATTTTAGTATGTACTATTGTTTTTCTTTATAAATTCTATTTTTCTGTTCTTCCTTGGGTTTTTACATGATTTTTTCATGTACAACACTTTGAGCTGCAATTTCTGTACGAAAAAATGCTTTATAAATACATTTATTATTATTAATTTATTATTCACGTCGCGAACCAATCAACAATGAGATTGACCTTGCAAGTTCACCAGCTAGAAATTAAGCGACCCGTTACACCAGCTATTTCACACAAAGAAAAAGAAAAGGGAATTGCATAAAGCTCGCTTGAAAACTAGAGTAAACGTAGGTGCTCATTTTAGAAGATGGCGAGATGTTCGGGAGCTAACATTATATGTCGTTTTTATCGCATTAGCTAGAACCGGCTACTCGGCTATGACCATGCAGTAGCCAGATAATGCCTGGTTAAGACTAATGCTACACAAACTCAGCTACAAAAAAAATGCTACACAAACACAGACCTAGCTATACCAGTCTGTAATCCTGCAATCGAATATCTAGAAAACTTGCAGCACGTTCACAATGAGGTCTGTGGAAGCAGTGGGGTGGGGGGTGTGTCTCTTTCTCTGTGGGCAGGGCCAAGGGGTGTTTGAAATGTTTTGACAACAAATGCGACCGTTTGAAAAAGTTGCGTACTCCAGCTTCAAGAACCCCTTCACCCACTGAACAGTGTCCTGGAGCCCCACACCCACTCACCAGAGTCCTGGGGCCCCCTCTCCCACTCACCAGAGTCCTGGGGCCCTCTCCCACTCACCAGAGTCCTGGGGCCCTCACCCACTCACCAGAGTCTCCCCACTCACCAGAGTCCTGGGGCTTGCTGGGCAGCCTGCTGTGGTGTGCAGGAAGAATCTCCAGCCTGACCTGGTCTGACGTGCTGGCCAGTAGCTGCATGGCCTCCAGCAGGGTGCAGTGCTCTGTGCTTGTCCCGTCGATGGACAGGATGTGGTCGCCCACGTGCAGCGCCCCACATCTGGAGGTGGGGCATAGCCACGGGTGCGAGTGAGACAAGGGGCCAAAAAGAGGGGGGGTGAGGTGAGGCAGAACCGTGGAAAAAACATACAGTCATAAAATAAACCATCTAAACCATCAATCAACTGTGATTATCTGTTTAATGGATAAATATGAGCTAATTGCTTTTATACCCAGCCAGAGCCACATTTATACAAACAATTCTCCCAGTTTACAATAAAAGTCTTGTAGATTAGCATGTTGCAATTTCTTGACCATATTAATGTTGGACTGAGTTTTTAGGATGAAGATCTCCTTTAAACTACAAAACCCAGAAATCTATTGAAAACTGTAGCTAGAAGGGTGAAATCAGGCCAGATAAATGTGATGCACTGAATGCTACAGCTCTCTGCACTGTAAAGGACTGGTGGACTTGGAAAATAATAACATCACAAGCAAAGAAAAAAGAAAATGATAGATGCACATGATGTATGGGACACAGAAAGTGTGAGATTTCGCAGGTATGAGCACACCTGTCCACCACGCTGGCAGGTTTGATCTTGTCGATGACGATGACCTGCTTGTTTCTGTGCGTGGCTGTTGCCAGGGTGATGCCCAGGGCCGTCCCAGGAGATTTGGCGATCTCCACCAGCAGGGGGCCAGAGGCGTTCGTCACCGAATCTGAGTACCACAGCCAATGTAATACAATAAATGAGCATGAACCTCTGTGACATGAAACAATTGCATGTCAGTTATTTTAACTCATCTGCCTCCATGCCTAAGCCATAATTGCGCAGTGGTACATAAATAAATATAAGAAACGAGAAGCTGCCTTTTGCTGACCCTGAGAATTCAATTTCTGAAGATACAAGGTTTTTGTATGGCTCAGACCACATACATAATACTTGCAATATTATAGATAGTAGCTTGTGTCTTGAAAAGTACTGTCATTACATACAGGTGTGTTGATACCAGGGAATCTGCCTTCCTGGCTGATTGGGGAAGGTCATTCCACCATTGGGGGCCAGGGCAGAGAAGAGCTCAAATATGAGAGGATATGGGATAGGAGATGGCTGGAGCTGAATGGAGAGGTCAGGAAGGGGCAGTACCATTCACAGCTTGGTAAGGGATGAGAGAAGGATCCGCTGATAAACAGTATGGGATACAGCAGATAGGTCGAGGAGGATTAGAAAGAAGCTGTGTGACTTCGCCCGCCTTGAAACCTGATTGTTTGGGGTCGAGGAGGTTATTCCGCTGAAGGTGGAAAGAAAATTGGTTGAAAACTGCATGGAGTTTTATATAAAATAATATTACGTTGTCCCTCTTAAGAGCAGTGGGAACCATGCCGGTTGAAAGAGAGCGGTGTATTCATCTTCATCTGTTGTTAAAGCATGTCTTTCCCACAGAGAGGGCTATCTTTCAATATATTGTCTAGAATTTTATAAAAAGCCATTCCGATTATATGTGCAGTCCAGGCGTCTTCCGAATGGGAACTCACTTGGGAAATGACCTGTAATCTGCAGCATAGCAGAGGGACATAAATAATATGACAGGCTTTAAATTGCAGACGCGGTTTCCTGAGAGGGGCAAACGGCAACCATGTCTGTCACGTTGTCGCCTGTGCAGAGAGCAAGCGGGCGCGGTCGAGAGGGAGAGCCGCCTGCAGGGCACACGGCGACACTAAACACAGCGCAGAAAAACCAGAGGGGAATGGCCTCTCGGAGCAGCGGTGCTTGTCTGTCTGGGATCTAGCCTGACAACTTAATAACATCGCAGTGGAGAGGCGGCACTCGGGAGGAGAGAGGGGGGGGGGGGGGGGGAGGGATGACCACTTCATTCTGTAACCATGAGAAACCCAGGCTGAGGGATAGAGAATATCCTCTCAAACTGGCCACTTAAAAACCAGGCGAGATGAGTGTGGGAGAAGAAGTGCTTCTTAACATCTGACATTTTCAGAAGACAGGGACCATCTGAAACACTCAACTCGACTAGACTTCTTTCTCTGCGGTGGTGGGATGAAGCATTTGGCGATAAACAGAGATGGTGTTCCGGTGGACGATACGGAATATCCCAGGGGAATATTTATGAGGTCTGCTGCCTCTCTCCTTCTGTGTTTTCTCCTCTGTGCGGCTATTGTACATCACTGTTGCTTGACACAGACCTTTAAAATCCTCCACAGTGGTGTTCTGAGTGAACAAAATCTCAGCAGTGCTCGTCTGGGCATGACAAAACATCTTTCGACAAATCTGCCTTTCCAGGGCCAATGTCTTTATGTGAGCTTGGTCTGTCCAACATTCTGTGAGTTTTTGTTTTTTTGGAAAAGTATTACATTTTTGTAGAACTCTTGAAATTAATTTCAGACTTTAATAACATACACATCAAAAATTTTAATTTCAAACAAGTAATCATTCCATAAACCAGCTCTAGGTAGGCACACTAATTCAGAAGAGGGTCGTCTGCAGAATCTCAGTCCATTCAGCTTGGCCAAAAAACCCTTCACTTGTTACAATCTGTCAGACATAAATAGGCTCAGGTATTAGAAAATTTTTTATGAAATCACAGTATCTATATTACAATGGAGTAACCATAGAAAAATAGAGGATTGGATTAAACCAACATTTGTACACAAGTTTAACTGCAAGTTTAAATGCAAGTGTTATTTTAAAAATTGCTTGGTGTTATAAAAAAACAAAAAACGTATGTTCTGTTAAGTTAGGGACAGGAGTAGATAAAATCCAGGCCTCTGTCTCCTTTGCTTTCATGCTTAGTTATTTCAGGGAGTGCTCACCCATGATGGACACATCATACTCAATCTGGAAAAGGGCCTCCTGGCTGCATTGACCCAGTACGGTCAGAGCGTCGCCATGGTTGGCACTGTGCAGCGGCACCCCGTCCACACTCAGGAGACGATCACCCACTTTCAGAGTGCCCTCTCTGGAGACGGGAGGGAGGGAGAAAGAGAGAGAGGGAGGGAGGGAGAAAGAGAGAGAGGGAGGGAGAGAGAGGGAGAGGGAGAGAGAGAGGGAGGGAGGGAGAGAGAGGGAGGGAGGGAGGGAGAGAGAGAGAGAGAGAGGGAGAGAGAGGGAGGGAGGGAGGGAGAGAAAGAGGGAGGGAGGGAGAGAGAGGGAGGGAGGGAGAGAGAGAGAGGGAAGATTGAGAGGAAGGGAGGGAGGGATGGAGGGAAAGGGAGGGAGGGATGGAGGGGAGGGAGGGAGGGAGGAAGGGGAAGGAAAGGGAGGGAGAGGAAGGAAGGGAGAGAGAGGGAGGGAGAGAGGAAATGGGGAAGGAGAGAGAGGGAGAAAGAGGGAGGAAGGAAGAGAAAGAGAGGGAGGAAAGGGGGAACGGGAGGTAGGGAGGGAGAACGGAAAGAGGGAAGGAGAGAGGGAGAGAGAGGGAGGAAGAGAGGGAGGGAGAGAGGAAAGAGAGAGGGAGGAAGAAAGGGAGAGAGGAAAGGGGAAAGGAAGGGGAGGGAGAGGAAGGGAGGGAGAGAGCGAGGGAGGAAAGGGGGAAGAAAAATGAGGGAGAGAGGGAGGAGAGAGGAAAGAGGGAAGGAGAGAAAGAGAGAGGTAGGAAAAAAGGGAGTGAGGAAAGGGAGAAGGAGAGGGAGGGAGAGAGAGGGAGGAAGGAAGGGAGAGAGGGAGGAACGGGAGAAGAAGAGAGAGGGAGGGAAAGAGAGGGAGGAAGAGAGGGAGATAGAGAGGGAAGACAGGGGGAAGGAGAGGGAGGAAAAGAGAGAGGGAGGAAAGGGGGAAGAAGAGAGGGAGGGAAAGAGTGGGAGCAAGGGAGGGAGAGAGAGGGGGAGGAAAGGGAGAAGGAGAGGGAGGAAAAAGAGGGAGGGAAAGAGAAAGGGAGGGAGAGAGGAAAGGGGGAAGGAGAGAGGGAGGGAGAGAGAGGGAGGAAGGGAGGGAGAAAGAAAAGGGGGAAGGAGAGGTGGGAAGAGAGAGGGAGGAAGAGAGAGAGAGAGAGGGAGGAAAGGGTGAAGGAGAGAGAAGGGAGGAGGGGAAAGGGAGGGAGAAAGGATGGGGGAAAGAGAGGTGTAGGAAGGGACAGAGGGAGGGGGAGGGTGATGGAGAGACAGGCAGACACACAAACAGGGACAGATTATGATATGCACTGTGAAAAGTGTACAGTTGGGCAGCTGGTCCCCACTACAATCATGAATCAGTAATATCATCCCCTATGACACTGCAAATATCAATCAGTAATATTATCCCCTATCACACTGCAAATATCAATCAGTAATATCATCCCCTATCACACTACAATCATGAATCAGTAACATCATCCCCTATCACACTGCAAATATCAATCAGTAATATCATCCCCTATCACATTACAATCATGAATCAGTAACATCATCCCCTATCACACTGCAAATATCAATCAGTAATATCATCCCCTATCACACTACAATCATGAATCAGTAATGTCATCCCCTATCAAATGGTAAATGTCACACTACAATCATGAATCAGTAACATAATCCCCTATCACACTGCAAATATCAATCAGTAATATCATCCCCTATCACACTACAATCATGAATCAGTAATATCATCCCCTATCACACTACAATCATGAATCAGTAACATCATCCACTATCACACTACAATAATGAATCAGTAATATCATCCCCTATCACACTACAATCATGAATCAGTAATATCATCCCCTATCACACTACAATCATGAATCAGTAATATCATCCCCTATCACACTACAATCATGAATCAGTTATATCATCCCCTATCACACTACAAATATCAATCAGTATCATGTGCTATAATTACCTGCCCTTCTTTAATATTAATCAGTAGCATGTGCCATAATTCCCTGCCCTTCTCTAATATGAATCAGTAGCATGTGCCATAATTCCCTGCCCTTCTCTAATATGAATCAGTAGCATGTGCCATAATTCCCTGCCCTTCTCTAATATTAATCAGTAGCATGTGCCATAATTACCTGCCCTTCTTTAATATGAATCAGTAGCATGTGCCACAATTCCCTGCCCTTCTCTAATATTAATCAGTAGCATGTGCCATAATTCCCTGCCCTTCTCTAATATTAATCAGTAGCATGTGCCATAATTACCTGCCCTTCTCTAATATGAATCAGTAGCATGTGCCATAATTCCCTGCCCTTCTCTAATATGAATCAGTAGCATGTGCCATAATTCCCTGCCCTTCTCTAATATTAATCAGTAGCATGTGCCATAATTCCCTGCCCTTCTCTAATATTAATCAGTAGCATGTGCCGTAATTCCCTAGCCTTCTCTAATATTAATCAGTAGCATGTGCCATAATTCCCTTCCCCTTCTTTTATTTTTTAAAATGTATTTATTTATTTTATATTTTTTCAGATTTTTTCCCCTTTTTCTCTCAATTTAGTAGCCAATTGAACCCTGTGTAATTAAATTTCCCCCCGTGTAGCAACTGCTAGGGAACCGCCGCTACAACCCCTTCGACCGGTAGCAGGACAGCAGGCAGGCACCACATCCTCTTCAGGGTGAGACTCCTCGAGCTCCTAACCGTGAATCCAGCTCACCCAGGGCTGTCTTATGTGCGACGATTATCTCCGAGCCCCCCCCCCTTTAATATCAATCAGTATCATTGTGACATAATTCCCTGCCCCTTCTTTAATATTAATCAGTAATTTTACACAGTCGTTCCGACCCGCTCTTTCCCTCACTGCCCCAGGGACAGCATCAATGGGGCCAATTAGCATATTGTGATGTTCGCAGGTTCATGTAAAACAGGCACCGGTAGAATTGAAGAAAGATAGAATCTTAGGTGGTTCATCTGCATTTCAGATGTATTTTTATAAGCCTTCCTCTGGCTTCTGAGAGAGAAAGACAGAGGCAGACTGCTTTGTACTGTATAACCCAGACTACACCGCACTCTCACACTTTACAGGTGAGTAGGAAAATAGCTGGGGACAGGCCTGGCCGTGTGATGGTGATGCATGTACAGTTGAATGTGACTCACGGGGGAGAGGCACTTGGTGATGTTCATTGCAACTGAGAATAGACGCCAACATGCCACAGCAGCTGTTGGGGCACAGGGCCGTGGTCGCAGGGGAGGGTAAAAAAGGGAACCGCCGCATTCCGTCCTGATTTCAACGACCTGTCACCTCGAGGCCGCAACTCTTAGAAGCTATTTGAGCAGAGAGCACAAATCCCTCTCTGAGGCAAAGTCCCTCAATATTCGAGCAGATAGCACAAACCCCTCTCTGAGGTGAAGCCCCTCAATATTCCAGCATAGAGCACAAACCCCTCTCTGAAGCGAAGCCCCTCAATATTCGAGCAGAGAGCACAAACCCCTCTCTGAGGCGAAGCCCCTCAATATTCAAGCAGAGAGCACAAACCCCTCTCTGAAGCGAAGCCCCTCAATATTCGAGCAGAGAGCACAAACCCCTCTCTGAGGCGAAGCCCCTCAATATTCGAGCAGAGAGCACAAACCCCTCTCTGAGGCAAAGCCCCTCAATATTCGAGCAGAGAGCACAAACCCCTCTCTGAGACGAAGCCCCTCAATATTCGAGCAGAGAGCACAAACCCCTCTCTGGGGCGAAGGCCCTCAATATTCGAGCAGAGAGCACAAACCCCTCTCTGAAGCGAAGCCCCTCAATATTCGAGCAGATAGCACAAACCCCTCTCTGGGGCGAAGGCTCTCAATATTCGAGCAGATAGCACAAACCCCTCTCTGGGGCGAAGGCCCTCAATATTCGAGCAGAGAGCACAAACCCCTCTCTGGGGCGAAGGCCCTCAATATTCGAGCAGAGAGCACAAACCCCTCTCTGAGGCGAAGCCCCTCAATATTCGAGCAGAGAGCACAAACCCCTCTCTGAGGCGAAGCCCCTCAATATTCGAGCAGAGAGCACAAACCCCTCTCTGAGACGAAGCCCCTCAATATTCGAGCAGAGAGCACAAACCCCTCTCTGAGGCGAAGCCCCTCAATATTCGAGCAGAGAGCACAAACCCCTCTCTGAGACGAAGCCCCTCAATATTCGAGCAGAGAGCACAAACCCCTCTCTGAGGCGAAGCCCCTCAATATTCGAGCAGAGAGCACAAACCCCTTTCTGAGGTGAAGCCCCTCAATATTCGATCAGAGAGCAGGACTCAAACAGTGTCCCTTATTAAAAGGGGTGGGAGTCATCTGTCCATCTGTTCTGCTTTTCTTCATCGCTCCGCCTTCATGCTGGACTGTTTTTACTTACTGTTTTAACGCCTGTACTCACTCACACATGCAACCGCACGCGTACTCACGCACACACTGGTACTTCTGTCCAGGTGTAGTATTTCCCATTGAGACAGACTGATACACCAGCCTGTGCGTATGGGCGCTGTCATCATCGACTACTGGCGGCGAGAAAGCATAGAAGTTCTCAGGAATTTGAGCCAAACTTTGGGCTGTCGAGACAATCAGAGTATTTTGATTGGTTCACATAAGAGAAGACTGACAGCACATGCGACCTCCATCGGTGGTGAGGTTGCGACACTTCACTCTCCAAGCATTGGTGGCTACAGTTTGTGTGTTACCTGTCGGCAGGGCCTCCTGGCCGCACGTACGTCACCACTAGGGGGCGCGACTTGTTCCAGTCTTCATGAGATCCCCCTGAAAGATGAGAAACAGGCCCCTCAGTACCGCCATCTCCAGGGCCACCACAGATTTGCACCACATGCAATAAAGCGGTCTGTGCCCTGGATTCAGTCAACCATAGTCCTTAAAAGGGAATTCCACCAAAAAATTATGTTTGATTTTGTATAAGAGTAGCTGTCCTCCTGATTAAAATGAACTAACTCTCTACCTGTAGTGAGAGCAGAGATATAGCCCCAAACTACTGCGCATGTACAGGTACCTGTTTTACTGTGAATGGCCGGGCACTTACAGTTTTGGGCAGGTGTCAGACAATGCAAGTCACAGGTTGCCAATCCTACTGAATACAACCAGAGAGGCTGGGCGTTACTACTAGTCCTGGAAGCGGTTCTTCAAGAGAGGCTAATGTTACTTTCTGGCAAGCTAGCCACTACAGTTCTACTGAAAAAAATGTCACCCCCATTAGCTGGAGTCATTCATTTAAGAAAACACAGCCCTTAATTTATCTACTTTTGGTATAGTGAAAACATATTAGCCAGCCTAGCCAGAAGTCTGCGACACTCATTTCTCCTCCCGGTCCTCTAACTCAGTGATTTTCAACCACTGTGCCGCGGCACACTAGTGTGCCGTGAGAGATCGTCAGGTGTGCCGTGGGAAATTATCTTATCCTATTAACTTCACTTAATTAGGAACACTTTTGGTTGGTGGTGTGACTCAGGATTTTTTTTTAATGTAAAAAATGTGCCTTGGCTCAAAAAAGGTTGAAAAACACTGCTCTAACTTAGGTCCCTTATTCACGCGGTGTTCAAAATTAGGACGTGTAGTCGGACAGACTCTTCCTTCTTCATCTGTTTCTTGCTCCACAGATGACAAATGAAACTCACTCCCTGCAGCCAAAATTTCCATTTCAGTTGGGAATGTGGCAGTTACCACACATACACCACCAGTCATCGTTTAGCCGAGGCAGTCCCGGGTCGGCAGTGCGTTCTGCTCCGGCTACAGCATCAAAGCGGTAGCCTTCCACCACCAATTCAAGTAAAATTTCTCAGAAGGTGTCGTTATCCAGCATATAGTCCACTAAATTGTTGGAAGCTATTGAACTGGAATACTCCATTATACTCAAATCGTTGAGCTAGCTCGCAAGCTAATACTGTTTACAGTTGTAGCAGCAGGTTCCCAGCACCTCTCTTTCTGAGTTTGGTCAACGGGAGGTATCACCAAATTCAACTTACCCGCCAAATGACACCACTGTAGTTTATAAAAAATGAGGAAGAGCAGAGGCGAATTCCTCTACCAAATTTGCACCTTTCGCTGCTGATATTTCTGCTCAGAGATTGTTTTGGCCAGCCACAGTTGCGCCTTAATCTGTTAAATAAGGTAAATGTTGTTTTTCTGTGGAATTCCCCTTTAAGATAGACTATAACTGGTTATGAAAAAATATATATAAATTATGTTTGCTTTGCTTAGCTTTTCTTGTTAGCTATCCTTGTTTTCATGGAAATTAAATAAAAAATTAAAGGTTGGATTTTTCTCATTTTTTCATTGTGAGATTAAGCTAATTCACCAAACGGTGAATTTTTTATAACCCTTTTTACTCATCTTTACCAGGGGTGCCAATAATAGTGGAGGGCACTGTATGTGTGGGTTTATGCAGCCCTGGGGTTGACAATAGTTCTAAGCAGAACATTTAAGTCGATAGTTCACGTTCTGGAGTTTTTTTTGTAACACACCAGTTCACCTTCTTTATTTAACCTCCCAGCCTGTTGCAACTCCCCATCCATAAATGGGCATGAATAAATAATATTCAGCAACGTAGCTGAAACTTTCTTTTGTTTAAGACTGAGTTATAATAATAGTAGACATAATAGTAGCTTAAATTAGAATTTTTAAGTAGCTTGGGTAATGTTGGGTAAGAACACAGTCAAGAGCTTGCAACATATATTAACTGAGAATGAAATAAATACTGGCACAAAATATAAATTGATTTTCAAGTTCATGTTCTGAATTATGAATGGATGCCTTTTTATACACATACAAACATAGTGGTGACAACTACTTTGGTGACAACGTGAGCGCAAACGTTCCTGGGTGCAAGTGGGTTTGCTCGTTTTGTTTTTGCGCAAACAGAATATGTGTTGCCTGCGCCAGAAACATGAGTTGTTTCTGTAAATATGTGATTGGCCCAGACAGGTCCAATCAAAAACAATCACTGCAGAAAGCAACAAATAAACTCCAGAAAGTGAACTATCCCTTTAAGACAATTAAAATGGGCTGCTTACCTCGCATGACAAAGCCAAAGCTGTTGCCCTCCTTGTGCAAACATATCTCGATTGTCTTGGAAATTACACCTGAGGAACTGTCTGGTGCTAGCAGAAACACAGACATGAGAGATGTCTCCATTAAATCATATGGGTTTACTGAGCCTTTTCTCCCAACAACAGAGAACAGAAGGGAATGAATGGATAGAGGTGTAAACACATTGATTATTTTGGAAGGTCAGCCGAAAGCAGAAAGCTTGTAAACTTGACAGGGCTGGTAGACAGACACACTATTCTCTCACACACGCACACACACACACACACACACACACACACACACACACACACACACACACACACACACACACACACACACACAGACACACAGAAGTTTCTTAACCAGGTTTACAAGCAAAAGGACTATTGTGTGCTTCTGAAATTTTTTTTATTCCGCAGTATTCTACATAAACATAATCACTAAAAGACTTGAATTATCCTAATCGTAATATCACACAGAAAAGAAAAAAGACATTAATACCTCTAAACAATATTTCACATCTTTCAAGCTGTACCAAAACATACTGTCATTTCAGAATGTAAATAGAAAATGCTGCCAAAGTAAGAAGTAAAAATAAAATGCAAAATGAGTAGCTTACTTATGGAAATAGATCCAGCTGAATCTTCTGGTAGCGTCTGATGTTAATTTATAAAACCTACTGTGAACATTATACCGCTAAATCCCCTTAATTTCCTGACAACTTGAACCCAGTCACTTTCACTGTCAAAGACAAGAGGTATTCCATGAATACATGCTCTTGAGCCCTCTTGAAGAAAATAAAAAACTCATGATGCATCCTTTCCTGCGATCATGATACATGTTTTAAGTCCACAAAACACTTGCACCACACAAACCCCCTCAAGCCACAACAAGCCCTGAAGAGTGTGAGCCCCCACTCGATAAAATGACAATATTGCTCCCCCCCCACCACCAGAGTTGTGCCTGGCCCACACACTGCAGACCACTACAGATACTACAGACCACCACAGATACTACTGACCACCACAAAATACTACAAACCACTACAGACCACCACACATACTACAGACCACCATAAACTAGTACAAACCACTACAGACCGCCTCAGACTACTACAAACCACTACAGACCAACACAGATACTACAGTACACTACAGAAAACTACAAATACTACAGACCACCACAGACTACTTCAAACCACTACAGGCCACCACAGATACTGCAGACCACCATAGACACTCAGAGACCACTACAGACCAGTACAGGCAAAGTATTGAGCTTCATACCTGAAGGAGGAAGCTCGTACTCCACTTCCAGCACCACCCGCTCTCCCACGTTCTTCAGGAGACTGATGATCTCATCGTGCCGCAGCTTGGTCAGGTTGATGCCGTTGACTGACTTGATGTAGTCCCCTACGTTTAGCTGGTCGCTCCTTGGACAGCAAGATCAGACATAACATCAAGAACACTGAACACCGTGTTCAGACCACAGAAGGCCCTGCGCCTAACGCCACTGTTTGTAAGAAACTAAATATGTGGCTCACCGTCTATGTCTTCTTCTGCTCAGTTCATCTAAACCAGGGGTGGCCAATTCCAGGCCTCGCGGGCCGGTGTGTATGCAGGTTTTTACTGCCACCAGTTACCACGGTTCAATCAGCTAATTAGTCATACACACAATCACCGATTCACTTGTAAATTACAGAACGATAAAATGCTACAATACACGCATTGACGCATACCGGCACAAGAACATTCATCAGCTGCTTTTCATATCGCGGATATGTAGATTAAAATATCAGATCGTGTAAACGATTGGGCTAATTAAATAATTGTTAACTGGCGGCAGCAAAAACCTGCATACACACCGGCCCGCGAGGCCTGGAATTGGCCACCCCTGATCTAAACAATTTATTTGTTTAAATGTTGTGCAAGGGCAGCCTATGAAATAACCACATACATTAGTCTCCCCCAAATAATTGTGTATACTCTTGCAATACACTGGGTGTTACCTAAAACAGATTTCTGTGGTAGAGTGATTAAATAAATAAAAAAGGTAATTAGCAGCAATATTGCAGCAAACCCCATTAAACTGCCATCTTTTAAGCAACAATATTGTATTGAGCCTCATTAAACATTCGTCTCACAAGCAAGCCTTTAAATACAGTGTCGTCTCTTCATTTAATCACTTGTACTGGGCTGATATTCAAGCAAAAATGCCACGCTATTGTTCTGGCACAGTCATTTGGTACCCTAAATCTCCAATCTGAGAATTGTTAATCTCCCGTGTATAATTCTACAGAGAGGAACCATATGCTCATTTAAATACTAATTATCAAACTGCACACTGTTTGTTCTCAATCACCTCTGGGCTTCTAAAAGTTGGCTCATTACTGTCTAGCAAAAATATATTATTGGCCTGGAACCAGAGCCAACTTGTTTTCCCAAGTTAGGGAACAGATTTCAGGACAAAACATAGTTTGCTATGCCGAGGGAATTGTGGCCTCAAAGGGGATGAGATTTGCCCTGGACATCTGCTTTCTTGCACATTAAATACTATTGTGTGCAACTGTAATCAAGCTGATTTGTTATTTAACATGTGAATGCTAGCACTTCAACTGCAACAATTCAAGGAATGTGCCATTTACTGTATAGGCATTTTCTACTGTCTAGCACAGCGGTCCCCAACCACCGGTCCGTGGGTCATTTGGTACCGGGCCGCACAGAAAGAAATATTTTTTTATTCAGAATCTGAAAGATGTTTTATTTTGAAAAATGACCAGAACCATCCATCTGTGCGTCTGTGTCTCTTGAGATGGTGAGTTGTATTTTTTATGCACTTTATATTAGTTTTTATGCCAGTCGTATAATTTTATTTCGTTATATTTATATTAAAATAGTGGGAGGTGGGCAAGCAAATAGATTACTTTAGCACATGTAAAGTGATTTACTAAACCCAAAAGGAAGTTTGAGAAAGGTATTTGCAGGTGCATTTTAGACCAATTAAAAGACACAGAATCGATAAAATGATGGCTGTCATTGCAGCAAGACACGTGGCCTACGGGTGTGATTGGAATATCCAAAACTGAACATTCTGAATGATCGCGTAACAATGGAGAATTTGTGGATAGCCTAGCTACATATGCTACATCATGAACAGTAAGAATATTTTTTTAAATCTTGAAGAAAATCGTGTTACAGAATACAAGAGTAACTAGTAGCCTATTTGAATCAAGCAACGAATACAACATCTATTATAACAAACAGTGAATAACAAGCGAATCAAAACTTTATAAAAATACAACCCATGATCAAATGGAAATGTGATTTTATGTCACACTTACGGCGCAACTAGGTTTAGTGCTACTATGATCATTTCAGTCCTGACAACTCCCGGCAGAAAATAATAGACATCCAGTGAAACAGTTCGTAATAAATTGCCAGCTTATTCAGTCTAACAGTAGCCTATACCTAGGCCTACACTGTAAAAAGAGATTCCATAAAAACAGCAACGTCTTTTCACTGTGTTCTTACAGTACAACCATTCCAATCCAAACACACAAAATCTCTCATTTAAATATGGTTGTTTGCGGCTGGCGTAATTTACACAAGGACTCTTAGTTGATCACCTGCAAAGTGTGAAATGATAGCGCATGCAAATACTTTGGCTGCACCCGCAAAATAACACCCCTTATTTGAAATTTTAGTAAATTGACCCCACAGTCAGTTACACTATTCACTGGAATACAACAATTGATTAAATTAATTTAACAGTCAACAGTCTTCTTTAATCTCGTTCCATGTTAAAGGAGTAGTTTTCCAGATGGCTAAATTACATAAACTGCTTCATATAGTATGTATGCATAAAAGGGTGCACATAGGGCCAGATTCAGAGTTCAGATAAGCACTTACTCCCAAAATTCCACGGAGTTTAAGCTATTTGTGATTCAGACATTTGACTTATCCGCTGTTTTAAACGTCTCTCCAGTGCGCGGGGTGGAGATTTGATGAAAATGAGGCGTGTCCGCAAATTGTGCAACATACGCGTATTCAGAGTTCACTTAATAACGTCACTTTTTTTCGCGCAACTTTGTTCGGGAAAAAAAGGTAGTTTATGTCTAGCGCTGCCAATAGATTATTATGAAAAATACAGCATCTTTCACATAAATGGATATTAGAATGAGTGCATGTTATTTGGACATAATATTGATCATATTCATAGCTAACTTGCAATTATCAGAGAGCGGTCATAAAAATATGTCAAAGTAGGCTATGATTGACCGTCTGGTATATCATACCAGACACATATTAGATGGATTAATTAATAGACAATGTCTGGATCATATTCGCTTTGACAGAGCGAATGTCAGCACAGCTTCTCCAAAATGATTAAGTTGTGCGACCACCGTAGGCTGCATGACTTTACTAGGTAAATCTGCATGTCCAAGGGGAAGTCAAGACAGGCAGGGGTCGATCACAGGAAGGCACGGCAGAGGTACAAAATCAAAATCCAGCAGCAGGGTCGCGAGAACACGGACTGAGGTCGAAGCCGGGAAATCAATGACACGAAAAACTAAACAAAAGAACGAACAACAAAAACCAACAACTAGAAACAAGAAACACTGACTCGGAAAAAAACAGCTATAGCTTACTCGGGGGAAAAACAGGCAACAGACTAACGTGAACAATATTTTGTGTGACGAACTGCAGGTATAAATGCAGGTGTAGACAGGTGCAAACACTTAGCTTGAGGATAGCAGGAAATGGAAAACAGCTTGAGAACTGAGACACGTAACAAGGCGATTAGTAATTCGTTAGTAGTTATCCTATCCTAGCCCTGACGTTAGTAGTTAGTTAACAAGACAATGACTGGATACGTAAGGAAACATTAAACAGCTGTGGAAACGTGATGAGAACTAAATTGTTAGTTTGTGTTAGTAATAATTCTATTAAACCCTGACGTTAGTAGATTAGTTAACCACACCCGTGTTTAGCCAGTTAGTAATTAATAAGTCCTATATAATAATTAGTAGTGCAGGGTAATACAAACGAAGTGTACAGAAACTAAAGTAAAACTCCGTGAGAGGAAGCGAGAGCTTCAGCACAGAACGCAAGGCTGCGGAAAACATGGAAAAGTGTATGCTACAGAAACCACAATATCAGAAAAATACTTAAATGAAACAACACAGACTCAGAAAATAACACTAAGATAATTTTATCAATGCAACAAATTAATACGTTCACTTAATTAATACCTTCCCCATCATGCAACTATGATTCACAAACGTAGGATTTTACAAAGGTAAATGCGGTTATTACAGGCAATGTCACTGAAACGCTGAAAATGTATATCCCCACAAACATTTTATTTGTAGAAAGCTGGCAACCCAGGGGGCAGGTACAAGAAACAGGCAATTAGAATATCATGCCCTGTGTCACCCACATTTTGAAAAACGCACCCGCGTAGCGCAGGTTAGAATACGGCGTATCTCATCCCGCGTATATGAGGGAGTTGGAGCGGAGGACCAGATGTGACTGACAGGGGATTCCTATAGTTCTCCATAGAGGTGGAAACAACCACTAACAGAGAAGGAGAACTAAAAAAGGAAGATAAAACTTCCCGGCGAATATTTGCCAAACAAAAAACTACCAAGGAAAAGTGGGCGAAGAGCTTGCAGATTCGAGCAGAAAATAAAGAAGGAAACAAGAATTGTCTTAGACTCCAACACGGAGCTAAAATGAAAAGGCAATCAGAAACGAAGGAAGAAAATTACAAACCAGAACCGTGGGCGAGAAGCTCGCAGACTCGAGCAGAAATGAAAGGCGGAAAAGAAATACCTCTCGCGCTATATTCTATAAAAGAGCTTAAAATAACGAGGCAACAGACAGAGAGGTAAACAAAGAAATACCTCGGAGAGGGAGAATAACGAAGGAAGAACTCAGAAAAGAGTAGAAAGAAAGGGAAACTAAAGATCCCAAAATAAAACCTCTAACTCAATTCTAAAGAGAGTTCCTACTTCGCTTATAAAATAAGGAACGCAGTCTCCCGAGACCTATACTTTACCGGCTTTGTGTAGTGGCGATGATGACACAAAAGCAACGAACCCAGAAATCGCTGCGCTTAAATAACCAGCTGACGGCGGGACAGGTGGAGTGAATGAGTGTGGGTAAGAAGAAAAACACGGCAAGGACGCCGTCCCACGGACCCGAAAAGGAAGCGTCCGCAGAACAGGACCGGCGAGCTGCGGAACCATGACAGTGTTAAATCCGCGCATGACTTAAGTTTATTATCTCTGAATCCGCCCCATATAAAATACTGCTAATCACCCACTGGAGTTTGGTGTAGAAAAATTAAATTTTAACTAAAACTAAATTTTAGTATGACTTGATTGCGTTGGTATCTGTGTTTCAGGAACTGCGATTTGTTGTTGGGCTCCAACCTCCTAGCACCAGTGATTTCTGAGGGGCAGTGCTTTTACTACCATTTCAAATTTAATGAAATTATAAGCTGGCAAGTTATTGCTTAAACTTTTTAACATTTTAGAAAGAAAAATCCATGAGCATCCCTAACTCTGGCTGGTATACACTGATCTTTTTTGCATTGACTTGATAGTTCAGCCTGCTAGCGGAGGCAGAGGCTGCAGGCTGTAGAAACTACAGTATATGGCTTTCATCCTGCAAGAGGACATAATCATGGAGGCAGAACGAGGCATGCCACCATCATAGATCCAAGACAAAGTACAGGCAGTGCAGGCAGATGGATAAATATTTAAGCTAATTAAGTTAAAAAAACTTTTTAGTAATTATTTCCAACTGTATTATGCGACAATATGGTTGCCTTTTATTGCTTTAAACATGCCAGGGCCAATTGGTGATGCCATTCGTGCAAATGGTCTGTCTTCCCATGATCATGCTGACGATAGTCAGCTGTGTCTAACTCTTATGCCTGGAGAAAGATCTTTAGCTGGACTCATTTAACTAAATGCTTGTCTGTGTTAAAAAATAAAAAAATAAAATAACTGGATGTTGCTACATTTCCTTCAGTTAATTCCTTTGCGCAGATGCCTAGTGACCAAGACGGTGGCGCCAAGATTTTGCTCAACTGAGACATTTGTTGCTCCTGCAGCCAAACTATTAATGGAAACATCAACCTCCATGTTTTATCTTTATTAGTACAGTAGATTCGTGACAGCTCTGCAGAATATGGAGATTCTCAGTGTCACTATTTTCCTGTAGCAAGTCCATTTAACGAGCAACCCCCCACCCAGACTATACCTACCCATAGTGGACAATATCGTCTATGTGTGAGTTCATAAATATATTTATTCATCATATAAAATTAGAATTCCGTCATAGCAACAAAATAAACCCAACAATAGCCTGATCGTATGCCAAAAAAGCTGTGAAAAGCCCTGCTCACTCAAATGCAAAATAAACGTGAAATTATTGTGTTATATTCTACTATAAATATCTAAATATGAAATAAATATACAATCCAACCTTTGATTTTAAGCATAGAGATGTCCCTTTCAAAATTCAGTGGTAATTTGTTGTCTTGGACAGTCTGTTTGAGAAATACACACCAGTTTAGCTCCTTATTACACAACATTGAACATCTGTGCGCAACACCCCATATACTTTGGATAAAAGCGTCTGCTAAATGACTGTAATGTAATATACTGTACCTGCAGCTCTGAAGTATTTCACGTCATTCCGGTTTTATTCACAACTGTTATAGCCGATAGAGGACAGTATATCCTTTTCAATCACTTTTTCTGGGATGCTTTGACCAATAATTTGCAGCCCAGTGTTGTACCACCGCAGCGGCCTAACAAAATTTTGAATCTAGTCAATGTACTATGACACAAACAGAGTTTTTCTTCCGCGATATGAAAAAAGTACAGCTTGTAATTCGCAGTTCTTCTCGCTGGCTACATATGTACGTTCGTTTTTCCACTCAATCACCGTCTTGTCCAGTAGGCGTGCTATGTTAGATATGGTTACTTTCACATTTTGAGTGCATTTCACACAATATAGTGTAAACTCTCAGTTTCTCAGTCGTGTTTTCTGGTTGATGTACCAACTTTCATTGAAGCAAGAACATTTGGCAGCATTTTCCTGTTTGTGGAATATTATTTTATCGTAGTGTTATCATACATAATATAGGCTATAGGTTTATCTAAACTGGGGTATACTTGTCACTTAGGGCATGGAAAATACTCATTCTAATTTAATGTATAGATTAATGTAAAATTTTCCTTGGAGTCATTATGAATGGCAAAATAATACATATTATAAAGTACAGGGAAAACTGATGTTTTATTGAGGTACAAGAGTGAATAATTAGGCTACATATTTAGGTATGTGTAACAGTGTGATGTCAATGTTTTCATCTTAAACCATTACAAGGGGCAAATGGATATGCTTTACAATGGACAAAACTAATTTTATTCATTTTATGACACGTATTGGATAGGGTTTTGGACCCATATATATCTACCTTCCTATACTGATGAAAAGATAGTAATTCCCACTTTAAAATGGTGCAAAAGTGAGTTTTATCCAAAACATTTGATTTGTAGTTTGTAGTTTAAACTAAACTAGTTTAGTTTAGCCATTTGGACAGATTTGGAGACACTAATGGACAACGGGGTACATGGGGTAAACTACTACACTTTAGTAGTTATGCATATCATCCTCAGATTCTTCACACTTGGGGTCACAGTTTATGATCCAGGAAATGCATAGATTTACCTGTTTACCTGTAGCTCTTTGTATTTCATTGCAAAACAAAAGTTTATTTGCATTTGTGGCACTTTATTTTGACTTAAATTATGAAAATAAAAAAATTCTTATTGTAAATGGTAAAACCGTCTTGTTTCTTTTGAGCCATTTGACAAGTTTCTCTGATGCTCACACCAGGAGCCACAGCAGAAAAATGCTGAGCAGAAAAATGCCCTCAGAAAGCTGCGTAAGTGAGTTTCCACGCAGAAATTCAGATGTATAAAATAAGAAAACCTGCATACCTCTGCACACGCTGAACCCCACACATACGCAGTGTTTGGAGTCAATGTGATATGGTGACACCATGATCAAAAGGCAGAGGGAGAAAATGTAAAACTTTGCGTAAGCAGATTTCTGACTTTCTCCCTGAGTATTCTTTTACGCATTGTTTTACTCAGAGTTTTATACATGTGCCCCCTGGAGTTATAAAGCCTTAAACAGAGCACCCACTAAATAGGCGAGAATTGACCAAATTTGCCATCTGTGTTAAGAGGTTAGACAAAAATAAAATAAAAAGTATTTTAATTGCTTTCAAAAATAATTGTTGTGCATGGGTTCAATCTCTAAAATGGAGAACTCTGAGGTTAGAAAACTGGGCGTTATCCTAGACTCAGAGCTAAGCATGAAAGCATATGCTAAACATGTCAAAACGTGTCTTTTTATCACCTAATAAAATAGCAAAACGAATGTAATTTTTATCCCAGTCTGACACTGAAAAAATGACCCATGTTTTACATTATCTAGGTTGGATTATTGCAATTCTTTCTCCTCTGGCCTCCAAAATGATTTCATTGGAAATTTACAGATGTAACACCCAGAATTCAGCAGCCGGAATGCTGACAGGGATGCAGAACTTGGAACCCATTACTCAAGTACTTACAGTATCTCTGAACTGGCTCCTGGATAATGTTAGGACTGTTATTTTTGAAGGCAAACACGGGATGGAACCTAAGTGCATAAGAGACACGCTTCTGCCTTACACGCCTGAGAGAACACTCAGATCAGAGGGTTTTGGTGGCCCTAAACAAGAATGTTGTCATGGCCCCAAAGTGCTCCAGCATAAATCACACCCAGCACTCAACAGCTGAATTGTAGCCCAGGGATGGTTGTGGCCCGAAACTAATGCATAGATTGTTTATGCCAGCAGCCAGCTCTGACTCATATCAGCCACAGTAGGACTCATATCTGCCCCAGAGACTTGTTTAAGAGCAGAGGAAGAACTCTTTTTATGCCCCCAAAATCTGGAACATTCTCCCACAGCAGACTAGAGATTCACCCACAGTTCCACTTTTTTAGGATGCCGGCTTTATCTATTACTTTCTTGTTTTCATTTTTATTTTTTTGAATACATGGCTAGTTACTCTGGTAAAAATAACTCTTGCAACACTGTACGTTTGACAGTGTATGTGGACCACAAACTGACCGTTTGTAATCTGAAAAACATGCATGGCACGGCCGAGCTAGCTGCTACAGAGCTGTATAGTGGTAGGGTTACCCTCAGTGAAAGGCCCGGAGTACAGCAATAGTATTGGGTCAGTAGGCTTTGCCCCCGCCCCCCACAGGTATGACTAAAATTCATGTATGTATGAAGAATGTCTACTAGTGACATGAAAGAGATGGGCCCTAGAACAGATGGAGCTACAATGAACAAGGTAGCTCTGTACTACATTCTCAAGGGAAAACCCATTCAGTCTGGGATCAAGCGGTAGTCTGTGACAGCCAACATATAGAAATATATAAACCCCCCCTACTGGTGCTGCCAGTTATTGTTCACTATCTGTACATGGAGTGGAGACCATCTTGCTGTTGGGGAAGCTCTACTCTCCATCAGAGACTGAATCTGAGAACTCCTAGTGGTGAGGATACTGGTGTACACAGGCGGATGGAATCGGAATTTTAGTTGGATGCTGTGGAATGCATTGTCTGTTGTGTTCTTCAAGATGTTGGTGATCAACCCCTCGCTATCATAATGGGCTGCCATTGCCTCTTGTGCAGCATAATAAGAGTATTACAACAGGCATTCCAAAACACAGCCACTCTCATGCTGTCATAGTTGAGGAATGGTAAAGGACAAGCAATCATCCCCAGTGTCACTGAACACAGCTAACCAGTATGTGGTAAAAAGGGCCGTTGTACGTACTGTATGGACCTAGATGCCTCGGTTACGAGTCCGTGCCAGAGCTACTGCTACAGTATGAGTCAGATTAGCTAGTGTGTCAGCATAGCTGTTCTGATGCCGGTTCCCCTTCTAAAGCTCGCTCCACTGAGCTGAGGAAATGCACAGATAGGTTAGCTGGCAGCACATTGAGAGGATGTGCTGCCTCATAGCAAGGTGGCAACAGCAAGCAGGATATTGCAGCTGAGGCGCCAGGAGACTGACAATGCTAGCAAGCGATCTCAAAGAGAAAGCAGCTGTAAAATAAGGGAGTGATGTCTTATACAGGCAGCTCAGCCCAATTACATGGAAAGACCCTGTCAGGAAAAATCCGACTGAATGTTTGGACACACAGCCTGGTACCTAAATCAGTCACCCATAACATAATGCTGGCAAAAGGCCCGTCAGACTGTAGAAAACTTGCCTTTTCAGAAGCTCAAGTGAGAAGCATCAACTGGGACTGTGCCACTTGAATCCTTACGCCTAAACTAACAATCATTGTGAGGAATAGACTGGTTGCTCTCTGACAATTGATGGAAAGATATTTCATGTTTTCAGTTTGGTATTTTTTTAGTTTTGCTACTGAAATTGCTTTATTATTTTCCATACGACTCTATTTTGAGTTTACAGTTATACTTCCCATATTCTGAAAGAAGAAAATGCTAGACTGTAAAACAGAATGAAAAATGGTGCATATTAAAAATGGTTATTCTTGATGCACATGAATAAATCTTAATGCGGGAGTTATAGGCAATAACTGCTCCAGGCACGCTTTTTGGGGTGACCAAATCTCAAAAAATAAAGATGTGGCAAAATTATTATTACTGATCAACATAGAAAATAGAAAATAGTTTGTAAAAATGGGTCCAAGTCAGAAAAAAACCTGAATTATCCTTTACGTGTGCTGCTGCAGGAGATGTTCAAAGTTTGCGAGAGATGGCTTTTTTAATGATTTATGTAATTTCAACATGTCTGTTAAGATTTTGGTAACGTTAAATCGAAGGTCTTGCAAAATCGAAGGAGCATGTCAGTATAGTGGTGCAATTGAGTCATCATTTTGAATATGTACGTATCCAAATGGCAAAGTATAACGAAAAGCGCAGAAAAACTGTGACATTCCCAAGAGTTTGATCAATGCGATTCTTCGGTCGACAGTGAAAATTCGCATTACAGATGCAACTACAGGGAATTGACTGAAGTTCTTTCCCGCTATGATGACATTCTGGCTACTTGAAGTCATCCACTGTGTTCTCTGGGATGTCTAAGACTATTCAAAATTATCTGAATGAAGCCATTGCAGGCGGATTTGAGTATTTATCTATTGAATATGCATACGTGATGAGAGAATCAGTCTGTTAATAAATGTGAGTGATTACATAACTACTTGCCATTGTATTCAATTTGGTGTTATTCCTTTGAGAGAAGGCAGCACTATTTAAATGGCACAGCTGTCAAGCAATTTAAACCTGTTTTAAATGGGCCGCCAGCTCTTTTCTTTCTACATCTGGCCATGTGACATGGTCAGCGTTTAACAACTAAAATCTAGCAAAAATCTAGGTCTAGCTCAACAGATGTGGCACAAACAGGGGTTCAATTTTCACACGGAGGGAAAAATCCCAGGGATTATGGTAGGTTTACTTCACCAAAAGTTCTGTTGAGCAGCCAACACTGTGGTAGAGGTATATGACAAAATGACGTATACCTCTACCCTTCCTCATTTTTGAAAAACTACAGTGGGCAGGTAAAGCTTTGGAATTTTGAGACACCTGCCATGCTATGTGAAAGAGGCGTGACCGAACTCACAGAGAGGGAGAGAGAGGCTTTGTCTGAATCAGAGCCCTATCTAGCTTTGTCCTATGTAGCCTACTGTGTACTAGCATACTGTATAGCTACCCTTACTGTTTTGTGGCATACTTAACAGCTTTTTACCCTAAACAGTTAATTTAACAGTTAATTTATTGAAAGCTTTACCAGAGTTGGAAATATTCCTGACAGCATATCCAGTATTCAGAATGTTTTTGCAGATAGTGAGATGAGGAGTGCTTAAAAACGCATGACAAATAAGAGTTTATCCAAGAGTATTCAAAGAGCTCGGGGAAATCCTCTATAAACCACTGACAGGTATTTTATGCACTCTCTAAAAACTGTAGACATGCCAAATGACTGGAAGTGATGTATCTGTATAAGACGGGGGACGGTATTGATGCAGGAAACTACAGAGTTGCCAGTTTGAATTCTATCTCAAGAAAAATACTGGAATCTATCATTAGGCTCAAGTTGGAATCATTCCTTGAAAAAAAAAAAAAAAAACCTGTATCTTAACTAACATGGTTTTTGCAGGGAAAAGTAATAATTCCTAACTTTTGTGTGTTTGTGAAAAGCTAATGTTTTGACTGGAACCTGTCTAATGATATTATACATTTGTCCAAAAATAATTTCATTTTCAAAAGGAAGTCCATAGGAATTGGTTGCAGGGTAGAACACAAATATTATCTTATCTGGGCAAGGTACTGTGGTAGTTCAACAAGGATTCGTGATTGGACCTCTGCTATTCCTTATTTACAGAAATTACCTTGACAGGGACGTTAGCAAATTAGTTCAATTTGCAGATGTTACAAAGCTTGGGGATTTGCAAATGTAATGTTAGAATGTACTAAACTTATCCGAAACGATTTAAACAGAATCCAGACGTGGCAAGACAAATGGCAATGATAATCAATGCAACTAAAGTTCCGCATGTGGAAAATAATAACTTACGGAGTATTTAATGGGAAGAAAGAAATTACATTGTGACTGAAATGACTCATAGTTAATCAGTCTGTCAGTCTTGACAGAGTGTTGGATGCTCTTGATCCTGTAGATGAAGGCTGACCCACCCAATTCAAGTTATATCTAGTGCCACAGCATCTTTAAACTATATAACCTCACTATGGAAATAGTACTGCAAATGCAAACACCACTCTCAAATAGCTTACAATACTAAATTCTGAAGACTTCTAAAATACTGTTGGATATGTTCGCTCTCTCTCTTCGCTCTCTCTCTTCGCTCTCTCTCTCACCCCCCACCCCACATCAAAGGAAATGTCCTGAGCTCATTATTTGTGCACAGATCTAGGATGGCACCACAGCAAGTTTTATTACCTCTGAGGAGACACAACACAGGAAACTATTTAGGCCCTTACACGGCTTGGAATACCATCCATGGTTTCCTTTTTGATTTTCGGTTTGAATGTCAATCTGTGACATTTAATTGAAAAGATCTATTGAAAGTCTAAATGCCTATGCAGATAAGGGTTGTGGGGGGCCTTTTTCGTTTACCTTTTTACCTCCAGTTTCAATCAGAGGCTAGGGTGTTACCACTGGTCTCATCACATGGACGGTAATATTTTGGCCAAATTTATGGAACATACAACAATCATTCAACTTCTGTTGTTAAACGCAGGAGCAAATGTCTCTTTTGTAGAGGTTTTCAGCAATTGATCGGAATTATTGTCTTACTAACTAACTCATGTTTAATCTTGTTACAAAGATGTTAAAACCCTGAATCTTTTGATAATAATATCATGGAGCTTTTATCAACATAAGATAACTTTAATTAATAAAAAAAACTGTCAGCTTTCAGATAGGCCAGTGCTTGCCATAAAGGATCAGATCAGGGCACAATCAGGGCACAAATGCTCAATGCTTGGGGAGAAAGGTATTTATGAGGGGGCCGAAAGAGAAACCTTTCACTTTATTTTTCCTTTGTCTTTTGCTTTTGGTGTAAACTGTTGGGACCTTTGGAGATGTGGAGTTCTGTGGAGTTAGAGTTTGTTGCTGCAGCAGTTCCTGGAGCCTTGGAGAAGAAGTATTTCCTTGGCGTAAACCCACGACATTTTTTTATCACTGGCTTTTATTTTATTTTGCTGCGTGGAAACTGGAATATTCTGGCAAGGTCTGGCTTATCGGTCTCTCTCTCTCTTTACTGGTAATTTCAATTTTCTTTCTTTTTGTAAATTATAAGCAGTGAGCCTATGTTCATTAATTCATGTATGATTCCAATTAATTATTCTAATTGTCGGTTTTTCCTGTAGTAAAATTATTTAATCTTTGTTTTGACTTGTTGGTTAATCCACCAGGCTACTGTTTGACTGACCTATCAACGGATTTGGCGATTTAATTTATCGTAATTTTAAATAATTATTCAAATGAATCCATTAAATATATTTAAATATAGGCTGAAGGAGGGGTTTTAGCACACGATACCGCTTGTCCAGTATTCAGAGTGCTGGACATTTTAACAAGGGCATTGATTGCTGGATTAAGGAAATAAATAAATTTTTACTTAATCTTCACTTCCCCGACAATACAGTTTTATCCATAATCATGATACATAGGCATGACCAACTTTTCGCCGTTTGCACTACGCTTACCTAGCACTGGTTCATTGGGGAACTTATATTATCTTCTGTGTTTAATGGCAATTTTTTTCACTCATCAGCTTTATAATGATAATCGTTTATTCTGGGTTCATATTTCCTTTGTATTAAATTTGAATATATTTCACCACCATCCTCATTTCAGCATGATAAACATTCACACACAGACAACCTGTATCGCCCCACAAATGTATTCCAGTATTAGAGTGGAAACCAACTAAACATGAACAGGAATTTTTAGAACATGAAAGGTCAGAAGATTTAACCCCCCACACAGACACACAGAGTAAGCTAAAATCATTTTTGATCATACAATACACTTGAATTAAGTCCTTTTAAACCATAATGTTCTGTACAGATAACAGCATTCTGCCATAAAGCTGTACAAAGCTAACAGTCTTTTTAAACAGCATTGCAGGGTGAGGGAACATTCTAGCCCTACAAGACTGACAGGTGAGGAATACTGTTTGAAATGAAAGCTACAGCATGTCTGCTTTCAGCCACACGAATGGCACAGTGCTCTACTGTCTCAACTCCGAAGACATCGTTTTGGTTGAATATATATCACAGCATTGCATTAGCATTCACAGGCTGTAATCCTATTAGCTGTACATTTGTATTGAGCTGTATTGGATGTGAAGGAACCTGACTGATATATGACCACCACACCATTGTTTGTGGTTTCTTACTTCTGCTAGGTTTCCTAATACTTCTTACCACACTTGACACAATGGACTGTACTTTCATTCTTATGTTATCACTTAATTATCCATACAATCAAATGTTTAAAAAAAATAAAAAGGCAAATATAAATTATAAAATGAGTAAACTGTATTTTTTGATGATATATCTTAGGTAATTTCCTATTGAGGATGTAATGTACATGTTACGACCCGAAACCCACCCGCGTTACAATAACCGAGTGGTTACAAAGGGTCTAACAAAAACGTGCGCACACCGACAAGAACCAAAACATTGGTAGCATGACAGCAAGGCTGGCAACTTGCATGAAGCAAACCAAAGAAAAAGATGAACGAACTCGCAACGAAAGAAATACCACAAGTATACGTATATGCTCCCCGGGTAATCAGGCACAGGTGTCTTCAAATAATAATAATTTTCCTTTATGTATTTTATCTGAGATTCAAGACCAGACAGGCATATACAATTTAGACATAACTCTGCTAAGTACTATTTAAAGGCAGTCTTTACAATTAATAATAATGCTGCTTTATTATATTTTTTATATATTAGTGTGTCAAAGCTGCATGCATGTAAAACAGGGAATGTGCTGTTTATCTAGCATTGAGAAGCTCAGACCAGAAAGTCATGCACTATTCACAGCAAGTAAGCCGATTTCAGTCTCCAGGTAATTTTCTGAAAGGCAGATGGTGAAATCCCCAAAAGTGCCTCACTCTGTGCGTTCATATTTTTAGCATCGTCAATCGAGTACTCTTACATCCTTTCGGAAACATTCCCTTGCGGTTGCCAGATTATATGGCGATAAGCTGATGTGCTGTGACTTCCTCGGGAGCTGTGGCAGGGAGGGAACGTGAGGGGTTTGGAAAGAACGCACACACACACGCGCACACACACACGCACATGTACACAGGCACGTGCACACACGCACACACTCACGCAGACACGCACATGTGCACACACACACACACACACGGACATGTACACAGGCACATGCACACATGCCCACGCGCACACATACTCACACACGTGCGCACACACGCGCAGGCACGCACCATAGGAACCCAAGGCAGGTTGGCCAGGTTCCTATACCTGTCGTTTCTGGGCACTGAGCGCTCACCTGGCAGCCAGCCCGCCGGGCCGCAGGTTGGATACTCTAGGCTTCCCGTCCTTGTCGGTCCCCCCGGAGATGGTCAGACCCAGGGTGCTGCCTTCCTTCTTAATCAGCTCCACTACCGTCACTCCCCGAAACTCTTCTACCCACAAACACAGCCACAAAGGAGAGAGTCGCAGAAAGGGGAATCAGAAATCCACTTCCTGTCTCAGAAAAAAAAAAGTTCTGTCTCTAAATAAAAAGACACACTGACGATTAATTGGTAACTTAACAATCACCAAAATAGCACACGTGGCCCAAGCCTGCCAATGTTGCTGGTCTGAGAAATACGTATGAGAAATAATTCTTATAAGCTTAGCTCAGACACTGAAAAACATTAGCTGTATTTCCAGGTCAGCCAAGTCAAGGAAAAAGCTAGAGCGAGTTCCTGTTGAAGTCCTCACGACAAAGAAAATAATCTATCCCCATTATTTGTTTACTACTGGACCTCGGAGGTGCACACACTGTAAATTCTTAAACATTGTAAACATCTGCTCCATGTTACCATTATACTCCCATTGTGAGACCCTTGTTTTGACCCTGTGGTGACTCCACTCTTGATCTTGACCCCACCTTTTACCTGACTGTGCTGATGAGGGTCAAGGGGATCAGAAGCTGGAACTGGCTTAAGGTCCGACTTGAAGCACTGCCACAGGACAGTGACACAGCTGTGGAGATGCAGCTAGCAGCGGTCTCTCTCTCTCTCTCTCTTTCTCTCTCTCTAGAGGAACCCCCCAGCCAGTACAATTTCAGAGAGCAGAAAATAACCTTTTTATATTATTGGACCATGACAGTGATGCATGCTGGGGTCTCTGCCCCGGTCCAGGTGGGCAGAGAGGTTCATATGAGCAGGGGAGCTGATCCCTGCATGGGGAACATGCTTACAAGCCTCCACTGCCAAAAAGGTCAGGAGACCTGCAGTGGCTAATTATCCACAGGATACATTCAACAGGACAGTATCTGAACCAAGCCGATCCCAGTACCAGCTCAGTGTTCTGTGGGAGGGAATGTGTTTATGTTCCCCAGATTCCTTTCACTCTGTCAGTTTTTAACAGAAATTCTGGAACCACTTGGGGTCATTGTTGATGAGAAAATGTTCCTAATAGGTCTCAAGTACAGAAATGCAACAAAGTATAAAGTAGAGTTATTTTGTGTTAGGCCAGGCAAACTGACCATATAGACCACAATAATGCACCAAATGACGAGCACAGGTCCAGTGGAAGTGGTGATGTGGTCACGGTTTCTGATTATGTCTAGGATCATATCTACCACGTCCTGTTGATCACTTTCATCAACACACCTCGGTCAAATAACTGGCAAATACTTTTCCTGCAGGCTGCTATTTAAACTAAACATATATTTTCAGCAATATTCAGAACAAGATTCTTCTGTCATCCAATTAGCATTGTTAGTTTTGATGAGAAACATGCCTTGTTGAATATTCTCAGAGATCTCGAGAAATGTTAAAATTTTACCAGCATCTAAACAGCTCTCAAGTGATTTGACCCAGGTCTGGCACAAGCACGCAGAGGTGGAAAAGTCCAGCGGTCAGAAAGTAAAGGTCCTGCCATGTGTGTCTTCCACCTATGAACTCAGCCAGCTGATTTCACTAATTAGTTCTACCTCCTGGTGGAATTGTGCTAATTAGCAAATCCAGGTGATTGGAACAAAACACTGGAGACTTTTACTTTCTGAATGTGGATTTTCCACTTCTGCATGCACACTGCATGCATCTCCATAATGGAGCCACTGAGTGTCCCCTTACAGGTTTCATATCCGACTGAACCTGTGCTCTACACAAGAAACCTTGAAAAGCCCCAAAGACTGAACCACTGAGCATAGAACAGGGTTATAGAACACATGACAGTCATTCAATAGGACAGAGTTATCACAATTCATAATTAGTCTGATACTAAATTCAGTCTTTTAGACAAAATGATGCCCTCTTTGATTGCAAGCTTCTGCCAGTCAGTTGAGCGCAAGGTCTGTGCGATGGAAAGGCTGCGGAGGAGAGAGAGGGTGTCGGTGTCGTAGTTTGTGAGGTTGAGCTACGCTCTGCCTGGGCTTAGAGCAATAATGTATTTCGCAGAAAAATGTATATTTACAAGGAGGCAGCTGAACAGATTTTTACATCCTGAATTACATAATTATTTCATCCCAACAGCAGTTTTCAAAACCAAAAAACATGCTCCAGAAATACTTATTACTGCAGAGATCACTGAGGTTTGGCTTTTTTTACGTGCATTGCAACTACCACACACAATGCATTTCCACCACGTTTGGGAATCCTGAGCCAACAAGGGTATTTTTAAAATATGTGATGAAAGATGTTTGGTGCTATAATGCCAATAAAAGCTCAGTTTAAACAAGACACACAGCTCAGCTATCTTTCTAATGTAATGACCATTTCCTACCATTATGTGACATAATCGTTCAGGAACTTGGGCTTAAATTCAGAGTTTAGTCTCAGATGGGGTACTCGTGCTGTACCTATAGGCAAGGTACTTAGCCTTAATAACTTCAGTCTTTAACATCCAGCTTTAACAATGTACAAAATGTCATGCAAATGTCTAAAATAAGAGCATCTGCTGCTAAGCAAATGAACAATGTAATGTAATAGTAATTTAAAGCACATTTGCCACTTCAGTGAGGGTGAACACCAATCAGAATGAGCTTCTCATGAATAATACATACTTCCACAGCCTTGCTCTCGTAATGGCTTTTTTCGTGTTCCATTCCCATGGCCAGTAAATGTTATCCTCGGTGAGAAGTGACTATACATGCTACAGAGATGCTTGAGAAGCTCTCTTTCTGTCTATTCGTGTATTAAAATGACGCTTCACTTAAGAGCTGAACAGCAGCTCCACACTAGGGGGTTTGCTGTGAACTGCGCCAATGGAGCAGAAACGCCAGTTCTGTTCCCGCTGAAAACTTTCCTTCGCGTCTCACAGTTCCACCCCGCAGGAAATTTCTAAAAGCAATTAACAACAGCGTTCAACACCAGCCCAGAAGAAAGGAAAAAAAATGCTATCTCTGAGAAAGATAACGCACAGAATGCGCTCTGAGCAGAGCACAGAAGACTAAAGACGGCTGCATTCGCTTTAATGCAAGCCGTGAATAATTTCAATTAACCATTAAAGGAGGCAATATAACTAATACCACAAAGCGAGTCAGTGTCCAAGAATACAGTTTTTACCTTTTAATGCGATGCCACCTGCGGCAGCCGTAAAACAAAAGGCTCCCGTTAGTCCCCTTGTGTTGTAGAACTCTGGGAGGTTTACGAGCCTGCAGCTTTATCGCCCCGTACAGAAACCGCGCCACAGGTCCTTAAAAGACTGACTCGCTTTCAAAAGCGATCTGCGGAAACTTCTCCGGCACTGTACCGCCACACTGACCTCCGCAAGCAAATTGAAAAAAAAAAATGTTTTAAAGTTAAATTAAATTCACCCGTGTGCGCACATCTACCTTTCCCTTAATAACTTCCCCCAGCATGCAGTCTGAACTTAGAGGTTTATCCTCCTTTTTAAAAGAAATAAAAAAAACTGGAAAATATAAAGGAAAGATGAAATACTCAGAGTCACTCTCTGTCTCCATTAAAATGCCATCAAACGAGTGCATCTGGCCGGTTTGGAGCAGGGGCATGAGGCAAATTGTAATTATAATGAAAACAACCTCTAACAGCCTGTATTCCAAGCCCCTGTGCATGCGTATACGTTAATGAACAAACCTGCCTCTGAGTGATATTTACAGCCCACCCTATTTGTGTTTGTGTGAAATACACAGAGAAATTAAGTCGCCATGCACCTCCCCCACCCCTCCTGAAAGACAGCCACGGCTTCGCTCCAGGCATACGTGTCGCTGGAAAATAGCCCAGGAGCGAGGCGGAAAAACATGCGTTCACATCAAAGGGGTTGAGAGGCGTTCCGACGCGTTCAGGGGGTGTCGGATTGCTACCCCGCCCGGGGGGCTCTCCGGGTATGTTGAGGGGGCTGAGGCGAAGCAGGCAGGGGTACCTGGGATACTCTGTCTCCGGCAGGCCAGCGAATGGTCAGTCCCGGTGGAGTCCTTGTTCCCCTTAGAGTAAGGGCCGTCATCTGAAAAAAAAAAGCAGAAGAAAGCAAGTGCTATTACCAGCTCGGTCCAGCAGGGTGGCGCTATTACCAGCTCGGTCCAGCAGGGTGACGCTATTACCAGCTCGGTCCAGCAGGGTGGCGCTGTTATCAGCCTGGTCCAGTTTTTATAATAATCTAACCTTAATAATTCACAATCAATTTTCCGTCCATAACATGTGATCGCGACTAAAAACTTCTGCCAAGGCGCTCTTGCCTCTTTCTAGCTAGGCAGTGGGTAGCATACTCCACTGAAGTTAACGGCAGTGCAGCAGTCATCCCGAATCCGCGAGTCTGATTGGTTGGAAGAACAGCCGTTGACCCTGCCCACCAGAGCACTCCTAGCCATTCTGCAGTTATGAATACCATTTTTTTAAGTTTGCAAATATTTTGCTCAAAGTTCACTGCAAAATTTGGTGCAAAAGTTGAGAACGCCAAATCCACAGATTCAACACTGAAAAAAACTATATGTAATCCACAGATTTATAGTGTTGTAATCCCTGAATTTGTTTACAATGTGTTGTACAAGTTTGAAACTGTCCAGCAGGGAGGCGCTATTATCAGCCCAGTCCAGCAGGGCAGCACTGCGAAATCCGGGAGAGATGGGTCACTTCGCTGGGATGAAGCGGCCCCCTCCAGCGTGACAGGGGCTGGCCCAAATGATAGTGGGAAACCAGATGGGAATGAGCGCTTTGCTACAGATTTCGCCTGGGGTGGTACGTCCGAAATGGATGAATGATTTGTATGATGTGAGTGAACTGCACGCAAGAAAGATCATCCCGTAAGGCAAGCTAAAATACAATGCTAAATGGTTCTACTAAAGCAATTGAATTGCAGTGCTTTCAATGCTAGATGCAACACAGTGTCCATATCACATGTTCTATAACACATAATTTTCTGCTGGATGATTGCAGTTTAATGAAATCACACAAGTGTAGTGAGTGGGAGATGAGTTTTCTTTCTGATGTAATTCAGAACACAAACAGTGACAGTCAATGACATCCCCACTTGGATCTTGTAAGAGTAAGTGAGAGAGAGATAGAGAGAGAGAATGAAAAGGAGAATGGGAGAGGGAGGAGAGAGAGAGAGAGAGAGGGTGGAAGGAAAAAGAGAGACCCTTTTTCACCATGAGATGTTTTTATAGGTGAAAAAATAAGGGTGTGTGAGGGTTGCATCATGGCCATATAAAGTAACAAAGTAACATTATTATTTCAATTATGGATGTTATTGGGCGCTTTCAAGCGTACAGTATTTAATACTGTTTGAGTAAATATTAACTCGCAAATGAGCAAAGGCTCCAGGCCTTTCAGGTCTCTTCACGGAAGCTCGCCAACACGATTTCACAAATGAATGCTTCCTGAGGTCACAACGGAGAAACACTGATGTGAGACAACGAGCCGTGACCTCACTCTGTGAGGTCAACCTGGGAAACCAATCAGAAAAATAATCTTTTCTAAAGTTATAACGAGTGGCGTCGAGCAGTGGACCATCCTCTCAAAAAGTCTCAATGCCCATCTTGCATTTGTCGTGAAGTAGAGCGGTACACTTGGGCATATATTGGAGTTTGAGAGGATGAATAATTTATGCATGTCTTCCTTTATTTTCCTTTTTTTTTTTTTCTGTGCCGAATGCTGAGGGCCTGTCACTAGATACTGGTACCATCTTTCCTGTTTGTGTAAGCCTCACTGCTCAAGAGATAAGATTTGAACTTTAAAAGAGATGGATGTTCCCAAAGTTGTTGAGATTTCAGATTTCAACCATGCCACATCAAAAACCGCCACATACAGCGAGCTTTCCGTTCCTTTTTTTTTCCAACTACTGGAAGAGTTTTGCTGCTATTCTGCCTGAGAATTTGCGTATATGCGCATATTTGTAACCTCAGGTCCGGTTGCTGCCACAGCCAACTGACGAGAAAATCTTCAGATTTTTAAAAGTACGCCTTCCCACTGCAATGCATGTGTAGTTTCAGCAGCGTGACATTATATGTGCTGTAAGCTGTACATGAACCATTCATATTCACTTAAGTGAATATCTATTTTCCATTATGTTCACTATTGAAGACAGATGGAGATAAAATGTGACAAAACCAATTAGGTACACATCTAGTACCCCCTTTTGCCTAAAAACATTCCGTAGGGATTTTGGTCCGTGCTGACTCGATAGCATCATGTAGTTCCTGCAGATTTTTCTTCCAGAGATTCACACTGCCAACCTCCCATTCCACCTCAACCCAGAGGCACTCTATTGGATTGAGAGCTGGATACTGCACAGGCCATTGGAGTAAACTGAAGTCACTGTCATGTTTGTGGACCCAGCTTGAGATGATGCGTGCTTTGTGACACGGCACATTATTCCGCTGAAATTATCCATTTGAAAAAGGGTAGACTGTGGCCATAAAGCGAAGCATGTGGACAGAAACAATGCTTCGGTATGACGTGGCATTCAAATGTTGCTCAATTGGTATTAACGCTGGAACGGGCAAATGCCACACCAATCGGTGTTGTGATTTAAAATGTATAATTATTTAATCCGTTTTTGTGCAATGTTTCTCTCCTGCCATGAATTTTCCTAAATAGCTATACTGCAAATACCTACATTGTTATAATTTTTTAATTATACTTAGAACACCAGATAGATTAGTTTTTCTAGATTTATTATTATTTTATTTTTTACCTCAAAGACCCCCCTCTAACCGCCATGTTCAATGCTGGTCAATGTTGGTGCCCAAGTGTGAATTGTAGCTTCTCTCCTCGGGGAGACTCATTGACAGTATTTGCATTATGGGAGCATTCGTGAATTGAGACAATGATTTTGATATCGAAACTTATCATAAGTTTCTTACAATCGAAAATAATATGGCGGAAAATAAACAGCGTGTGAAATTAATCTTTGCTAAATTAAAAAAGACCAAAGTAAAAATTTGCTTCAGCAGGAATTTATCTGAAGAATCACATGGGAAAGTGCAACAGTGCATTTTTAAAATCTTTTATTATAAATGTTTTTTCGGCTTTACGCACCTGTTGCCTACAGCGGTAGCCTGTTATTATATGTCTGTAAAGCTGTGTAATTCCTTTGCTTGTTTACCCTTTATTTGTAATTATTTTATTTACCCAATTAAAAATCCGAAAACAGACTGTGTGTATTTGCGGATGTGTGTCTGCTGTTGGAAACGGACATAAATCTCGTGCACGGAGGTGTTCTTGTACAGAAACCTGCCATAAATGAGCAGACATGGCCGTTCACTTATCCTCATCGGGAATATCCGAGTCCAGAAATCCCCTCTCACAGACATGACCCTGGAGTGTGCTGAATTTTCTGGAAATATAGCCTATGTGTCGACACGGGAAATTACTGCTTACGACCGATACAAGGCAAATTTCTGTGAAATTTAACAAGTCAGAGAGTCATCTTTTCATGCGGTGAGTTGTTTTATTTTTCAAAAGGAAATAATTTTAGGCTATAGTGGCAATTGTATGGCTTTAGCCTGTTGGCCTTTATTTACAACTCCCAGTAACACCAGATGTAGCCTAATAGAGATTCCATGTAAGACTAAATTATTAATTTTAAAAAGGGAGCCACCTAATTTATAAAAATAACCACTCATATAGGGTTTGTTCCGATAAGCCACTTGCTTGTGTTTCTGAAAATAAATAGTCACTTCAAACTGCTAAAAGTATACAATAAATAGGCTACCAGTAAGACTTTAAGATGCCTGCCTGAAAATAGTTTATTGTTGATCTATAGCATTTTCTGTTACCTATATCTTTTGTTGGGGGCTGGGCTTTGTCATTATCGCTCCGTGCACTATAGGGATGGAGGACTGATGACATCAATGAGAACAAAAGAATACAGATGCTGTTAACGTTGTCTTTGGTTCCCAACCCTGAAAAAAGCCCAGCGCTTCTAGTGTTAAGGGGCCTAATGTTTGCCAAGAAAACATTCCCCACACCATGACACCACCACCAAGAGCCTGCCCCATTGACAAAAGGCAGGATGAATCCATGGATTCATGCTGTTTACGAGATATTCTGACCCTACCATCCGCTTGTCGTAGCACAAATTGACATTTGACAAAAACGTTTTTCCAGTCTTTTTTCTGTCCAATTTTGGTGATCACGTGCTCACTGGAGCCTCGTCTTAACTGGCAGGAGTGGACCCTGGCATAGTCTTCTGCTGCTGTAGCTCATCATCCACTCTTAAATGTTCAACGCACTGTGTGTTAAGAGATGCCCTTCTGCACACACCACTGTTGTAAACAGCTGTTGTTTCAGCATGTGTGGCCATTTTGTTGGCTTGAACGAATTCTAACTCTCGTAAAATGATCAAAGCAGGTTTCCCTCTGACTGAGGCAGCAGACCATCCATGTCATTTAAAAAAAATTTTTTGCATCATAACGGAATCAGTGCACGGCAAAGAGAGAATTACTTTTAAGCAGAAATAAACATTCTGATTTGCTAAAAGAGGAAATATATTAACCAATTAAATGTGCTTGTTATGGTGACCAAATGGCAACAATACAACAAGATGCAGCCAAGGACTCCTATATTTACATTTGGTCCCTGAATCATGCTCAAATGTTAACGCTGATGATCCGACTACAAACCTTACAGAACCATAATTGGGGAGAAAATGCCAAAGAGCAGGCAGCTGGTTTGGTATTTGTATTTTATGTATTCCGTGGTAAATCCAACATTGGCATAAACATTCAAATGCAGTGATTTCACTTTGGTACAACTATTCAGCTGTTTCCAAACTTTCTGAACACTTATCCCTTGAATTAGCAGCCCCCCCTAATTAGCACAGAGATAAATGCTGTGGCCCTAATGGAGAGAGGCCGGGCTTTCTCTCTCAGTCAGAAGGCACATTTAAACCTTAATTACCCACATTATCTGTGTCACAGCAGCTGAGAGACAATACAGGAGAACAGGGCTGAAACCCTGGTGATAGCAACCCGCAACTAATAGAGGCTGGGGATGTGTGCGCACAAACACCCACACACACAAGCACACACGCCCCCACAGACACACACACAAACAGACACACATACACACGCTCACATGCAGGCCACCACAAACAAGAACATGCTCACACACACGGTCACACACACCCACGCATACATCAGACACAAACTGTCACAAGAATGTTACATGCATGCAGGCACTCACACTGACAACACACCAAGACACGTGTACTGAATGCGCACATATGCACAAATACACACACATATTGTTCTTACACACACACACAGTTTCCATGTACACACACGCATACACAGATATCTGTGCACACACAAATACAGACACAAAGTACTGTAAACACACAAAGACACACACACACCTCCATACATGTAGCTTTTTTCAGATGTTCTCTCACATTCCTGATCAGGTCAGCTACAGCAGGGCCACGGTCCCTGAACGGGGGTCCCCCTCTCACCCCTCCCGCCCCCCTCTCACCCCTCTCACCCCCCCCCCCGGTATTGCTGCTGGAGATCATCTGCTAATGTTCTACAACTGAGTTCTAATTAGCCAAAACTGTTCTGAACGCAGTCCAACGCTTGTGTGGGCGGATGGGAGTTTTCACTTGGTTGACTTCCCTTTTTTTCTTAATTGCATTTCCATCATGATCATTAATTTCAATGAGTCCCCGCAATGTTCTCCATGTGTCTCGAATCCCCTTTGCCAGAGGTAAAATGAGAGGATTGTCAATCTATATCTGAAACAGAAAAGAAATTAACTTAAAATGTGCCGATTCCCAGATGTTTACCACCAGGACCACCGTTACACATATCCTCCTTGTCCGCGACAGAAATGATTAAATTCTTTTGACATAATACAACTGTCTCGGATGGCAGTTGTCTCCCTACAGGGGGAAAAAATTAATTGGCGGGTGGTAGGAGGATACTGACCAGTGCTGAGCACCTTGATCTTCCTGAGACCTCGGCTATGTTCAGGTATTGCCGCCGTCACAAACGGAGACACCTGGTGACTGGCATGAAACATTCTGGAAATGGGACATGGCGCAGATCGTGCGGCATGCCACCCTCCTACACCTCCCCCACTGACAACGGCACATATGCTCCTTTTTCCCGCAAAAAAGTATCAAGGCAGCAGATTACAGCTTACCTCTCACAACTCTTTGCCGTGAATGATGAAGATGGCCAAGATTTAATGCGCTAAAAAAACTTTACAGATGCGTACAGTACAGTGCAGGCACATTGACCCTGCACAATAATGACTATAGGTCTTCATTTTAATTATGCATTTAGTATCTATGTCTCCTTTTCAAACAGCCTTTACTTACATTACAGATATAAAAATAACAAATGGATGCCAGTGACGGAGTGCGACGGGCAGCAGTGTTGCTTCAGGGCACGCTAGAGCCAGCCCACAATCAATATGCACCGTCTTAAGCCCAAGTGTAGGTTATTCAATGTGAGCGTTGGGTAATCAATGCTGAGAAATATGGATAGAACAGGATTCATTTCACACGCCACTTGGGTTTATGGTGCTGTATGTTTCTCAGGCCTCCAGGGCTCTTGTATATAAAGGGAAGCTCATCTAATACACGGTAAATGGAGAGAGAAAGAAATGTATCCCACTGTCTTTCCTGTCTCAATTTTGGTCAACTTCAGTTCAGTTAAACACACCTGAAATAATGGATTCAAATGTATGTATGGTCCCTTATTTGAAATATAAAAAGAGAGGAGCTCTCTGAAGCAGTCTGAATAAATCTGGTAGATGTTCCAGAGTCAAGAGAGAATTAATCTCTGCTCATTTTCTTTTCTGTCAAATATGGAACCTTGTTGGGACTGTTTATTTGTATTGCCAAATAGTGTGTGTGTGTGTGTGTAAACAGAAATGTAATTTAAGGTAAATTTAATGTTTAATGTGTGAGAATATGACTGTTTGGTAACTTGCAGTGTTGCTGTCATAGCAGAGAAGCATCTAACATCTGACAGTTAGCACCGTATACCCCTCTGGTGCATTTGAATGTTCCGCATCCTACCTACAGTATGCTTTTCTCTTGGAAAGTGACAGATTTCAATGCACTCGTATGCACTGCCATTTCCATGGTGACCAGGACGGTTGGATATGTACCTGATGATCCCGTCTGAAAGTGCAGTAAACACCATGCCGAGTAAACTACCATACTCAGATTTCATATACAAATATGGGGCCTTAACTGACAGCTGAATGGTACTTCAATTCATACCATGAAGGAAAAAGTAATTGCTTTCATTACATTACATTATTTAAAAAATAAATCATTCATGGCTGATGAAGTTCACAGCAATTCAATTTGCAGTAGAAAATTAGGAATCTGAGAATCCAGGTTTGGAGCCATTAAGTGTTGATTACTCACATTGTTTCACCAGGTTATTTTTGTCACAGGAAATTTGTTTTAGTATAAATAATGACACTGTACATAACAAAAATGGAGGGCTAGTGCTACTCAGAACCCATGCCGTGCTGTGGGAGAGCAATTCTGTAGAGATGGGTCTTAAGTCTGGTCTTGAAAGTGTTGATGGAGTCAGAGCAGCGGATGGCGGGTGAGTGGGTGTTCCACAGTTTGGGGGCAGCAGCTGTAAAGGCTCAGTCACCGAGTGTAGGTCGCCTGGTGCGGGGAATGATGAGGAGAGCAGGCAGACTTGGTGACTTGGTGGCTCAAAGAAGAGAGTTGGGTTAAGCTAAACCCACAGGTTCCTGAACTGGGAGGAGTGGCAGATGGAGCAGCCGTCAATAGTTGGGACTTAGGACAAGCTTACTGATTTTTTGAAGGAGAATAACCATGAGTTCCATTTTATTACTGTTGAGTTAAGGACTATGTGTAAAAATGGCTACAATTGCTACATGTTCACCTGATATGGATGCAAAAATCCTCAAATTAAAGCTGAAAGTCTGCACTTTAACCTCATAGTCACTGTTCCATTTCAAATGCAATGTGCTGGAGTACAGAGCCAAGACAACAAAAAATGTGTCACTGTCCTAACACTTTTGGAGCACACTGTAGCTAGTCCTAGTTAGCTAGTCTGAAATTAAGAGAAAATATCTGAGCGATGCTCAAAAAAACAACTAGCCATAATTTGTTCATTTGTAATACAATTATTTGGATAATTTGTTTGTGGTCGTCACCATGGAAACACATTCGCATTATGCTCGGGAATGTCCGTTGGATCTGCAGTCACAGAGTTTACTATCGCTCTTCACCGGAGTTGAAGATGTCAGGACTAATCCAGGACTGCAGGCAATCTTCAAAAGGCCACCAGGGAAGGAGAAGATAATGCGGGGGAGGAGTGAGGCGGCGACTAGGAAGGCTGAGCTCCGTTTCGACAATGGACAGAGACCGCGACACTGCGTGTAGCCTATGGAGGAAAGTCGTGGAGGCGGAGTTTGTGTGTTGGACTGGTTGATGACATTGGACATTTCGGGACAGCAGGGGCTATTTTTAATCATGACATTTGGCTGTATTATTTGATATGTTTGTTTGTGTGTTGTGGGTCTGCCCCACTGTCTATGTCTTTTTTCTTGTTGCTGGTGGCTTCCCTTTCGGGAAAATAAAAGTTGGAGCTGAATAAAGCTACCAAAAATATCAATACTCTGGTCACTGCTGAATCAAGTTGGAAAGTGATTAGCCGATGTGTTTTATTTCTGAAGATGACAAATAAAGTGTCGTTGCGGTGCCTAAAAAAGCTGCAAAAACAGTGACTAGCCTACGTGGTTTATTTCTCAAAATGACAAGTAAAAAGTATTGTAGTAGTGGTGCCCAAAAACCCTGTTGCGGGGAGGCCTCAACAAGCTGCGCTACGCCACTGACCACACACAGCTACACTTCATACCACACAGTTGCACTGCAAATACCACACGGCTACACTGCATACACACAGTTACACTGCATACCACAAAGCTACACTGTGTACCACACACAGCTACACTGCATATACCACACAGCTACACTGCATACCACACACAGCTACACTGCATATACCACACAGCTACACTGCATACCACACACAGCTACATTGCATACAACAGTTACACTGCATACCACACACAGATACACTGCATATACCACACACAGCTACATTGCATACAACACAGCTACACTGCATACCACACCACACACAGCTACACTGCATATACCACACAACTACACTGCATGCCACACACAGCTACACTGCATATACCACAAAACTACATTGCATACAAGTTACACTGCATACCACACACAGCTACATTGCATACCACACAGCTACACTACATATACCACAGCTACACTGCATACCACAAACAGCCACACTATACCACACAGCTACACTGCATGCCACACACAGCTACACTGCATATACCACAAAACTACATTGCATACAACAGTTACACTGCATACCACACACAGCTACATTGCATACCACACAGCTACACTACATATACCACAGCTACACTGCATACCACAAACAGCCACACTATATAAACCACACAGAAACACTGCATCCCACACACAGCTACACTGCATATACCACACAACTACATTGCATACCACACACAGCTACACTGGTGCAGGGTTTACTGAGGATAGCATTGAAAGATAAGACATTGTAAGATAAGGTGGCACATCTGCTAAACAAACTGGAGGGGAATATTCGCTGAATTATTTTGTGTACAGGAGCGTTTAAAACCGTCAAAGTCAAGCCCAGATTCCAGCGTCCTAAACTTTGACCCCGTTCTGGCCTTCTCTCTGGCACACTGGGATACGGAACATTCCAGACCAGGGTAGCTGCCATTTACTCTCTTATGAGCAGCCTGTTTGCCTCAACAAGACCTGGTTAGAAGTACTTTAACCCTTTTGATACCAGAACAATTCCTGCTGGTTACTGACTATTTTAATAGAAACATCTATTTTCACTAGCATTCAGAACAAAAGTATGGTTGTATGTTTTAGTAACATGCCCTGTTTAAAATTCTCAGGGATCTGCTGGAGTGTTAAAAAAAAAATTCTATATCTAAAGCTTTACTTTTTTTCAAATATTTATGCAACCCAGGTGTGGTGACAACAGAGGGGATATGGATACCATTTACAAAAATATGGCCTTTACTGCAGAGCATTTCTTCTGTGGAATTTCATGGGTTTCACCCACCCCACACCACGGGAGTGCTCAAATATCTCAGCATGCTATCCTGCCCTAACTAAACATGTGTGAACTGAATTTTAAAAGGTGTAGAAAGCTTAACAAGCAGCTTTATTCTGTGTCCTGGGGAATGGAGACAGATTTACTAAACTAAAAGGCAACAGGAAAAGTATTTAAAGTTCAGTGTGATCCCAGCCAGTCTGATGTAAGTGAGTTCAGCTTGACATTGTATATGAAAACAACATATCTGATCAGCTCAAATTACATATTGCATTATGTACATAAATCCTTTGACTTTGGAGACACCAACAGGGATCTCACACTCAGAAGCAGTGTCTGCTCGTACTTTCACAGTGTTTCAGCACTTAGGAGCTTAATTTCGGTCACTGATTGGCTAAAAAGTCCACATGTCTTGACTCCAAACCTTACATTGGCTGCTGTTTGAAAGGACAACCCAATAAAACTGTCACTGAGGCCCTCCTGCTTCAAAACCTTGGCCATGGTGATAGTATGAGGCCAATCCTGCAGTACAGCACAGAGACAGGCCATACCCTGTATTTACACCTACGGGGGTCTTAAAATTATGTTTTTTAAAAGAAAATTATTGTGCATAGACAAACGAAGAGACATTATAGGTGTAAGTATGTGCTATTTTTTTCCATACCAATCGTATTATTTGAGAAATCCCAACACAGCAATAATTAACAGGTCCTCCATAACAGAACTAGGAATGGGGAAATAAAATTAGAAAAGGAGGACAATTTATACGTCAAATATTTAATCTGATTGGTTATCACGCCACGCTCCCCATCTCTTCTGGTCACTTCGCCTGCTTATCGGCCTCGCATCGTCTTCCAAAAATGCCTTGGGAAGGGAGGGGGATACCCTATTTCGTGACAGAGCGAGGGCAGCGTATGGGAATGGGCGTGGTAGCCAGCCATAGTCCAGCTCCCTTTTTTCTGTCACTGGATGCATTTTTTGAAATAACGAAAGAGGCGTGGTCTAGATAAAACTCGGGGCTTGGTTCCCCTTTAAGATGATGGATTGCACTTTGTGGTTGAACAGATCTGTATTTATTGTCATTTCCAGCACTCTAATTGGTTGTGTCTCAAACAGCATACTTCCATGCTCCGAACACGCATAGCGAGCACGCATCCATGTTGGAGTGTGAGTCCAAACCTAAGTACGGTAGTGCGGAGCACGGATAAAATACCCGTATGCATGCTCTGTTTGTCCAAAATATGAAGTATGCAATGATGCACGCTCTGACCGGTGTAGCGTACAATTCGTCCAAGCGTATAATTTTTTCACATTTCCGCTAGCTACTACCACCTCGCACTGAACTGTTGATTATACGCTCTATGCTAGCCAGCAATCTACAAGTGGTTTGGTCATTTTCAATGTAGTTCTTCAATTGGCCTGTAAATAAACATCATTAGCTAGTTCTACACTCACATTAATGCTATGTAGGGTAGCAGGAATGCTATCTACGGACCACGGATAGGTCCAAAAAGGTCTTTTCATAAACGTGCACAATGAAAGTGTTCTCTGATTGGCCAATGCTCAATTTCCTGCTTGCAGTTGAGCAGTGATTGGTTATTTGTCCTGTTCGAGTGACGGACCCGGATGATAATGCCGTTAGTAATAGACACAGCGATACTAAAACATGAATATTATTAAATATTTGCAGTCCCGTAAAATCTAATTTAGGCTACTTGCTAGCTGGATATCAACCCAGTTAGTATTTGTATTTCCCTACTGCAGTTTTGTGTAGCTATTTCTCTATTCTTCTTCTGCCTCGCATTAATATCGATAGTTAACATTTGATAATATTGGATGGCTTTTGAAAGGTGGATCTAAATCTTTCAATCTGTTTACATTTCAAATAATTTTTAGAAGTATTCTTAAGCTATATGGGTAGGTATAGTTGCATGCGGTGATTGCATTAGGTTCATCAATGTACACTTTCACCCATTGTTTTTATTTCTACCATTTTAACTTCACTATGTATGACATATCAGGACTATTAGGCCTACATGTTATGCTATGACTGAACTCTTATAAACTAGGCTACTACTCTGTATGCCAACAGTGTATGGTTTCATATATTTCATACTATTTAGGTGTACATGAGTGATTTTCATGGGTGGTGTTATAAGCCTAGGCCACATGTCCAGTATAGGACATGTGGATGATTCTAATCAGCAAATTAAGAGTAAAATCTCTGATGGTATAAATCACAATGAAAACCTGCTGTATTTATGCACTCCAGCAGCAGGTGATTCTTTTTCAAGTTATTTTACACTTCTGTGTAAAATAATCAGCATCACGTACAGAAATAGTTATTGTGCTGCCCTTAATGTACGAATGTGCATTATAGATCTATAGCCTACTATGTCTAAACCTACTTTATTGGGACTTCTATAGCCGAATGCAGCTGTCATAGGTCACTAACCATTTTGATGATTATGAATTAGGCTCTTTGAGAGAAGGTTTGAACCAACCTGCCCAGTGATGAGTAGGCGGCAGTGTAGTATAAGTATACAGTGTAGTATAAGTAACTGGACTTGTAACTGAAAGGTTGCAGGTTTCGATTCCCAGGTAGGACACTGCCGTTGTACCCTTGAGCAAGGTACTTAACCTGCATTGCTTCAGTATATATCCAGCTGTATGAATGGATAAATGTAATAAGAAGTTGTGTAAGTCGCTCTGGATAAGAGCGTCTGCTAAATGCCTGTAATGTAATGTAATGTACATGTTGTTTGAAATACAGTAGACCAACATAGCTACAGAACTGTATAGCAGTACTAGAAATCCCTGATAGTGTAGAGAGCTGATGTTTGGCTTGGTGGTGGCTCATTTGAATTTTCTGTCTTTTGACCAAGCCAGACTCACTTAAAACATAGTTTTTTGTTATTAATTCCCAGGGTTTTTTCTCCGTAAGGTGTCCATTTCTTAAAAACATTTAATCAACATAACTATTGTTACACATCCACTTGAAAGTTGAATAAACATATGAAGATTACACAATCACTAGAAAATGTATAGCTACATACCACTAGAAAGTTCAATCAATGTGCCTCGAGAGCACCCTAATAGACCAGAATAAGACCAAATAACATTACAAATATCATAACATAGCCTATAACAATAACATAACATTACAAATTTCATAACACATTGGAAATAAAACAATCTGAATCGTGACAAACAACAACAGATATATTGTAGTTTCCTTTTTAATTTATTTTGTGCATTTTTCAAATTTTATAACTAATCTGTCAAAAATTCGACTTAGCTTTTACCCCATTAGCTTTGGCCCACGAGAGGCAATTTTCATATAAACTCCTCAAAAAAAGTTTGGAAACGTTATTTCGGTCGATTATTCCTCCCCTTTAATAATACCAATTGGTATTGTATTTTATATCGTTGGAAAGCCTGATTAGTCACCTTTACAACGAGGTACAACTTGTAAGGATCATGCATTCGTGGAATGAGCAACACAGCTAACCGTGTGGGTAGCGGGCCAAAAAAATGTGCCAAAATCCCCTGCAATATTCGTCTGTTGGTATTCACTCTCGTTTTGAGCTTCAAGTGCTGGCAGGTGTATGCCAGTCACAGGTGTTTGACTGGCACCTGATTGGCACCTAATTGACAGCACTTGTGTGCATGGGTCCTGCAACTTTGTTGAGTTTGTGTGTGCTCCAAGCATAAACATGCCACGTTTGTCCCTTCAGGATAAGGCCCGTGCAATAGGGCAACTGGAAGCTGGTGTTCCGGTACGCAGAGTGGCAGCATTATTTGGTGTCAGCCCTGGTACCATTTCCAAACTTAGGACCAAGTTCCGCGAGACTGGTGAAGTCAAAGACAGACCGCGAAGTGGCCGTCCCAGGAAGACAACACCCCAAGAAGACCGGTTCCTCACCCTTGCTTCACTGAGGAACCGTAGGCTTTCTTCCAGAGATTTACAGGCAAGATTAGCACAACGGTACCACAGACAGATCTCTGATCAGATGGTGAGGAACAGACTGCACATGGCCGGTCTTCGTGCTTATAAGGCTGCCAGGAAGCCTGCAATGACTGCCCTTCACCGTCAGGCCCGTTTGCGCTGGTGTCGACAGCACCGACAGTGGAACCTAAGAATGTGGAGCAACGTCATGTTCAGTGATGAATCAAGGTTCTGTCTGCGGACGCTGGATGGCAGGATCAAAGTATGGAGACGGCGTGGAGAACGCTATGCAGATTGCTGCACAGATCGCGTGACACCTTTCAATGGGGGCAGTGTCATGATGTGGGGCGGTATCTCTCTCACAGGCAAAACAGAACTTGTCATCATTGAAGGCAATCTCAATGCAGTGAGATATCGGAATGAGATTCTGGAGCCAGTGGCGATCCCATATCTCCAGAATCTGGGACCTAACTCCATCCTCCAGGATGACAACGCTCACAGAGCCAGGATCATCACAGAGTACCTCCAGAATTTGGGAGTGGAGAGGATGGAATGGCCTGCCGTGAGTCCAGACCTCAACCCAATTGAACACTTGTGGGATCAGCTTGGGCATGCTGTACGTGCCAGAGTGACCAACGCAACCATGTTGGCTGACTTGCGACAAATCCTGGTTGAGGAATGGGATGCCATCCCACAGCAGTGTGTGACCAGGCTGGTGACCAGCATGAGGAGGAGGTGCCAAGCTGTTGTGGCTGCATATGGATCTTCCACACGCTACTGAGGTCCCTGACAGTGTAAAATGAATAAAGTGTAAAAATGGCCAATATGTGTTGTTTTTTCCTTATTACTGTGGGAGAGTGCAATCATCCAGTCCACCAAGCAACTCAAAACGAGAGTGAATACCAACAGAAGAATATTGCAGGGGATTTTGGCACATTTTTTTGGGCCGCTACCCACACGGTTAGCTGTGTTGCTCATTCCACGAATGCACGATCCTTACAAGTTGTACCTCGTTGTAAAGGTGACTAATCAGGCTTTCCAACGATATAAAATACAATACCAATTGGTATTATTAAAGGGGAGGAATAATCGACCGAAATAACGTTTCCGAACTTTTTTTGAGGAGTGTAGTTGTACTCGTCTCATTAAAGTGCCAATATCTCAAAAACTATCCACTGCACATCCATGGTTTCAAGCTCAAATTGATGAAGAGGCTGTACCATTCAGAAATTTGCAAGTTGAAGAAGGGTACAATTCTTCCCAGCGTATAATTTTTCCCAGCCACTGTCCGTCACTTGAACAGGACAAATAACCAATCACTGATCAACTACAAGCGGGAACTTGCAATATCCAATCAGATAACACATTCATTGTGCACATTTATGAATAGAGAGTGCTACAGTCATGACGTATTTTTGCAGGCCAATTCTGAGGTTTCTTCCTGGCATGGGTTCCCTCGGCAGATTCCCAATGCTTTTTTCCCATAGAAATTTTTTCCCGATTTTTGAACCACACACGCAAAATATAAAGTTATGCTAAAGTTATGCTACAGTGAACTACAGTGAAGCAATCGGTCGCATTCCACCAACGTCACTCGATCACCACCACTGAACAGCTTTTCTAGCCTGCCATCCTCCCGCGTTGAACTAGCTAGCTAACGTTAGCTAGTGGAATGCTTTGTAGCCTAGCTACCTCCTGGAACAAAGCAAATTACCAGAGCTGCCAAGACTGCTTATATACATACCCGACTTAGGTTTGTCTTTTCTGATGTCGCAGTTTTCCGTTTTTTTGGGCTTGTTTTTAAAAGATCTGGGCGCTACTACTGTTCAAAGACATTGCGCTAGCTTATCAATTTAGATATTCATTTAGCTATTCCACCCCCTCCCGTCCGCAATAGCCCCAATCCCCCGTTTGTTTGGGTGTGTTTTTGATGGGAGGTGGACTTTGTCTCTCGAGTTTAAGTTGGCAACACGGCCATGTTTGGCCATGCTGGCTTTGGCTAGCTAGCAAGCTAGCGAAACAACGTAAACCCAAAAAATCTGGCTCAAAAGTGTCTCTAGTGGTAAAACGTTAGGTACTGCATGTTCAGTCTGTCATTGGCCAGAAACTTCCTCCATCTGACGTATTACTCCCGGTGACGAAATTTTAATCTGTACTGCTACGCCCTGAAGTTTTGGAGCGGCGGCAGACTACGCCCCAACTATAAAAGCGTATCTCAGCAGTTGATCTGTGTGCTGTGGACAGGGAGAGGAGATAGGAGAGAGAGTGAGCAAGCGATATATATAGCTAGCTTACTTTTTTGAATATTCTAGTAAGTTATACAGTAACCTATTTTTGGCATATTTTTTATAGTTAGCTTGATAGACTCTTCTTTTTTGATAGTTCATTTTTCAGTCTAGCTTAGCATGTGGATAGCTAGTTTATTTAAAAAATAAAAAATATATATAAAGCATAGTTGAGCCAGGAGTTGTATTATATGCATGCTACACGTTTACCTTTGCAACGTGCCTACATCAGACATTCTCTCTTGGAGAGGTCAGTGCAGTGACCACATGTGCACCCTTTGGAAACCAATATTGTTGATATCTTGCAGAGCAGCCGCCGTGAGTGAGGCTTTTGGCTAATAGCGTGGTTTGATACCTGGAGCTCAGCCCCTATATTATTACCTTATCACACCCATATTTTGGCACAGCATAATTACATTTGAGTTTTTTTTAGCAATAGGATATATGTGATTTATGAAATGGAGACACGATAGGCTACTTGGCTTTATAACTCAACATATGTGATTTAGTGTTATTACCCCTTTAATGTTAGCTAATGTTAGTTGATCGCTCACACGGTGTGGAGCTTGTAACTTCATTAATGTTATATTGTGGATCATAGGAGTAGCTAAGTTAACATAAATTAGTTTTTATCTCGCTAGCGAAGTTAGATAGTAGCTGTATTCTTGTTATTTTTGTCACTCGGTAACATTAGCTACAGTTGCTTTGGAGCTGTTCGGTCAGAGTTGTGTTGAACTGCTGTGTTCAGGGTATGTGAGCGGTGCGGAGTGGAAGCGGAACTGCGTCATTTTGCCTGGAGCGAGGAGCGGCTTTTTAGAAAGTCGGAGCGTCTGCGTTCTCTGTCGCTCCAAGATCGCTCCATCCCACGAGCAAACACACGTTAAACGTCAGCATTCACCACATTGTTATACACTCTGTTAAGTTTAGCTGCAGTCTGCAGTCAGATTTGGAATTTGGCTAATATTATCGGAAAGAAAAGGACAAAAATACTAATGTTTTGTAAAAATTCACAGATTGTGAACATGGGTGTGGATAGGTCATTACGACAACCATGGATTTGTTGTGGAATCTAAAAAGTGTCTAGAAAACATGGAGTTTTCCGTGAATGCACTGGGAAAAAATCTAGGTGGGTAATGTCCCAGTGAGAAAAAGCCAGAATGTAGATATAGGCGGGTGGAAATCTTGAAAGACGATTTGACACAGACGGACTAAGTGAACCCCAATTTAGCTCAGGTTTTACCCAGATATAACCTACATCCTAGTCGGCTAGAAAACCTTCACTTTTAGCCTAAGTGATTTGTTTTAATTCATATAACTATAGGGCGAACAATGTTCTATTTTGTTGTTCTATTATGTTTATTTCTTTTAAAGACAAGGATGCATTCTTTTTTTGTTTATTAACCTTTTCATTTATTTAATTCCGGGTATGATATGTTTTCTGCATGGTGCAAAGTAGCCTAAACAATAAGGCAATAGGCTTAGGCTACTGTTGCTGTTTAAATTTTTTTTTATCTCATACATATTCTTACCTTAAGGGTACAGACGTTTTTACAGACGTAGGAGTCTTTTCAAGTTTTACTGGTATCAAAGGGGTTAAAGTAATTCAAAAACATATTTAATAATCTCTGATGTACAGCTGTGGTTATAATGGCTCCTTTCATTTCAATGTTCCTAAAACAGCATTATGATTATATACTGCCTGCTTGAAAGGTATTTTTAGGGTCATGGCAAAAACGCAAGCCCTCACAGCCTGGCAGTGTGAGGGGAAGCAGACGGGGCTAATATACACAATCCTACAAATGTGCCTATCACCCAAGTGACAACAACCCGCCTCCATTTTTGAAGGTTTTTTCCAGAGTGAACTTCAACGCCTGGTTGCAAAAAGAACTTGAAACCCCGCCCACCCCATTGTAAGTCAATGGAGGAAGCCAAAAATGAGTCCAATGTTCTCTGTGGAAATATAAGGTCAACTAAAATGGCCCAGATGCTACACCCGCGTGTGTGCTAATCTCAACCCTGAACGTAATATGCATGGGGCTAAAACTGTGATCTTGCGCTGTGAAGGCGGGCGTTGACCGATTGGGGAAAACTGCCCAACTGTCAACATTTCCATACAGTTTATTCACAATCGGAGTAGAATTATGGGAGACATTTGTAACCAATGTAATGATAGGGACACACACACAGACAGACACACAGGCATAATTAGCCTATTATATTACCATAAGGAAACTCCCATCCTGCCTGGCAGAGTGCTTCAGTGACAGGGGTAATCCTGTTTTTGATTGTGATTACATGCGATCTCACAATTTTTAAAGCTCCAAACCTATGCTCCAAAAATGTCATGCGCTATATGCAACTGTACTAATCGCTATTCTAAGGATTATTCTCTCCTGTTCTTTCGGTAAGTACTAGGGCTGACTGACTTTCTTTAGTTGGTCAGTCGATTGTTTATTCGGGCCTACTAGCGACTCATTTACAGCCACAATAATTACGTGTAGCCTATGCAATACAAAGTGCAGGACAAAACGTTCATTCAAAAAATAAAAAGTTTTCATTCACTATTCTTGCTCAGCTAGTGTTGAAAATATTGGAGGTGATCAATTTCCTTTAAAATAAAGTGCAGAACATATTGTGGGTGCTCAGGGGCCTGCACGGGCAGATCGTATTGTAGGGTGAATCATATTGCAGGGTGAATCGTATTGCAGGGTGAATCATATTGCAGGGTGAATCGTATTGCAGGGTGAATCATATTGCAGGGTGAATCATATTGCAGGGTGAATCATATTGCAGGGTGAATTGTATTGCAGGGTGAATCGTATTGCAGGGTGAATCGTATTGCAGGGTGAATCGTATTGCAGGGTGAATCATATTGCAGGGTGAATTGTATTGCAGGGTGAATCATACTGCAGAGTGAAGTTACAGTTTGATGCAGGTCATGGGTGGTTTAATCTGGTTCAATGCACACATGAAGCACGTGAAATAAACGTGAAACAAGCAACCAATAAAAAGGCGGTATTTGTTGAGGAATGCTGGCTCGAGATGGACAAGTTTGTAATAAAAAGTTTTTTGACCGGCTAGAATGTAGCCAGGCTGAGCCAAATTGATACATTTATGTCGAAAACGTGACAAAACATCTCTTAACCTAGATTTCCACCCCCAGATGTCTCGGGTTCATTCCAACCGCTTACTTTCACTCCTTGCATCCTTTCCTCGCTTCCTTTCATCGCTCCTGAGCTCCATCCAACAGAGGATTGTCTGATGTCTCAGAGCGTGTTTTTCAGCCCTGGTTTTGATAATTTTGCCGCCCTAGGCAAGATTTAAAAATGCCTCCCTAAAATACAATATAAAAAGAGAAAATAATAGAATGGCATGATGTCCAATATATTGTTCTGAATCAACAGACCTAAATCATCAGTGACATTGGCTCAACTGAATTAAGTCTTTTTGCCTTATATTTGTCTAAACAGGCTAATCTTTCTCATGTCAAAAACGTAAGCCAGAAAAAAAAACTATAGAAAACACTCCAGGCCTAAGCCAAAACAAAACAACCCCAAAATTACAGGGCGTACTCAAGAAATGAGTGAAAAGAAAATACCTCTTGCTTATACTAAGAGCAAGCGAATAAACAGAGGTAAGAAAACAAACGAAAGGTAAAATAGGAAAAGAAAATAATTCACTCTCAATACGAGAGTGCAGGAAAGAATAGCAAAGAAAGTAAACAGCAATCTGCCTCAATGAGAACAGAGTGCAAACCAAACCAAGGGACAGACAGCAACTGAGAGAAAAACTATTCCCACTATGGAATAACTCTGAGAAGCTAAATCAAGTCCCTCGTATCTTTTAAGCAAAGCTGAAACAGAGAAGAGGTCACTTAATCTTGTACCATACCGACTTTGTTTTTCAAATAGCATAGACAATCTCAAAGTTCCGGAAAGCGGAAGTTTTGGGCTATTTATAACCGGCAGGAAACCCAAAACAGGTGTGAGGAATAATAGCCGGGTGAGATCCAAACACCGGAACAGAGGCAGAAAAAATCCGATGGAGCGCCCCGACGACAACAAAATTAATAACGACCGCAGAACAGCCGAGGCTGCCAATAACCATGACAGACGTGAGTACGTGAGTGAGACGTGAGTGACAGACTGTTTAGTTTCCTTCTCCATTCATTTTCGACAGGACTAATCAACAACACATGCCAAATAAGTTACCTTCAAATTTAGACATATGTTATGTGAAAACACTAGCTAGTTAGTAGCCTTGCTATTGATAAGACTAATAGTTGAGTATAAAATGTATAAAGATACCAAGACAGACAGCAGAGCTAACATTAGCTAGCGTAGCTGCGCCTAATCTCGCCACCTGATCCCAAACTCGCCATTCCGCTAGAGGCGCTATTTCCGTATCCACCTAGTCGTTATACACTGATACAACCGAACACCATTCAAAAACATTAACTCTTTCTGAAGCTGAAACATTTAACTGTAAAATCTGTGGATTTCATGATGATTGACTTACTTTTGATGTTATGGGAGATATGTAAATCTTTAGATCACGCTGATCTTAATGTTAATGAATTCCATTGGCGATAGAAATTTTATATGGGGCGACACAAACGATGTTTGTGGTTTTCCTGTCTCCTCAGAAAACAAACGTCTTCCATTCATTACAGAGGCTATCAAAAAACAGAGCAACAATAAGTACGCCGAAATAGACTAAACTAAACCAACATGAGTTGAATCTAAAGTAGGCTACATTTTCACGTTCTGTCTCATCATAGCGCTCTTCTATTGTTTTGTTTATGTCGTTGCCATGAAATTTTTATGAGCAAATCACAAACTAATAAATGAAATAATAATTTATTAAGTGATTGATTAAAATCACATATTATGTATTGGCTATTTGGTTAATTAATCAATTCTGCATGATTCCGATGTCAAGAATATTTTGTTACCATTCAAGAAATACATTTTCCATAAACGTATAGGGTGAAGTCAGAAAAAGTGGGACATCAGTTAAAATGGGACAAATAAGATTATAGGTATTGTGCTCTTTAAATATAAATCTGACTTAATCTGGCTTTTAGTTCTTGCAACAGGGGTACTTGGTAATGGGCAGGGTTAAACCTTCAGCGCAGGCTCATTTAAATATACACAAGAGAAGCCCTGGCTCTGACATATGATCTGTCACTTGAAAATAATAAGGGTACTATAACTCACAGATTTATTAACAACCTACAACACTATTACAATTTAATTCATATGAAAAAGCATTTTGAAAAAAAATGTGGCTCTTTGTAATCAAATGTGAAAGATATTTAATTTAAAAAATGTTTGTAGTAAAACAAGGATTAATAATGTAATGCAATGTGAAATGTATCTACTCAATAGTGTTCACAAACTTGGTATAGAATTAAGTCATTATTTAATATAAACATTTGTGGAATATGATTATCTTTAAATAGGAAAAGGTAACCATCTCATAATGTCTCCACAACAATCATCTATGGTTTGAGAAATTAACTGGAGAAGATAAAAAGTAAATTAAGTAAAATAAAATTTACTGACATAGAACTTATAAAAACAATTACAAAGTGCTTCACAGCAAATTACAAACCCAAACTGGAGGGACATAAGACTTAAATATAAATGATAAGGATAACCCGTGTTGTATTCATATTATGTCTGCACCCCGTGTCCACAGGGTGAGAAATGACCCACCCTTGTGATACAGCTTCTTCATTGAATTTTAAACCATAAAACTATTTTTCACATGAAACAACCTGTCATTCATAAATAAATCAGTGAATAATTGTGATTCCCTACTTCACAGTCCAGACAGTATTTCTTCAGTCTTCACCACTCATTTTTACTAAAAAACAGACATAATAGATTTTTTCTTTTTTGCTGTAATAGATGTGTGGCGCTTATTTTTGATTATGACTTCTGATGTCATAACTGCAGGGTTAAAAGGACTAAAGACAATGTTGTACCTGGATGGTGTACTGCTTCTTTAAAAACGTAAAGAAAACTTTCTCATGGTAGGTAATTATATTTAAAAAAATTCGCTGCAGTTAAACAAAAAGAAGGGTCATTTTTAACCCGAGGGCAACACGAGGGTTAAACACAAAAACATAGCCTAAGGTTTGAATACAGCGCTAAATAATAAATAAATAAAAATGTTTGTAAAACTAAAAGTTTCTGTACAGCTGGTTCATGTGCCGTTTAAATAAATGTTTCAATGTTGGGGATCGGAGACTGGATTCCAAAAAAATATATATAGTTTGGCACAATTTCATGAAAGACATATTATAGACCCAAAACAATTCATTAAAACGCCACTAGTGTGCAAACAGTATTTAGGTGGTGTTCTAGACAGTCTACTAAAAAATTTCCCACTTTTGCTGACTTCAAACAATTAAAATTAAACATTTAGTACAATGTCAATCCATTACCAAACTCTTGTGCATTAAAAGCATGAAAATACATGAAAACACTGGAGGGAGGGTAAGGAATATGAGAAAGGTTAAGCAAAACATGTATTCTTTCTCAATGTAGATTAGTCAGGCCAGCTATGTCAGTCAGCAACCATCAGGCAAGGAAGTGGAGGGATGAGGATATGCTATGGCAACATGTCAGGGAGCGATGAAGGTGGTGGCAGCCGCGAGGCAAGTTTTAATGTCCCATGGAAGACCCTTGATGACAGGGTGAAAGCCAAGGCCACATTCACCATGGGTCTAAACAGGGCCGTCCTAAAAATATTACCAGAAGCAGATGAGGAGGTGTTGGTCATGCAATTTACAGTGCAAACTAAATATATTTAGTCTAGTTGTTTTGTAATTGTTTTTTCTGTGGTGTAAAACGGCGTATTTTCATTTAATTAAAACGAGTTTGGGCTCATGGAATGGCGAGATTGGGACCACAGGCGGAATCAATACAGAGGCGGCACAGACGGTCTATTGAGTCCCTTTTAAAATACAAACTAGCATAAATACAGTAATCGAGTTTGATGGTCAGTAAGTGACATTTCAAAACGGGGCACACAGTGATTCTACCTGTGCCTTTGCTTTCTTTAAAAATGTGTTTTTAAAGGCAGGAGTTGTGAAAAAGTGGCGAGATTAGGCGCAGCTACGCTACAAGTTAGAAAAAAGAAAACAGAAAATAAAATGGCTCGCTGTACGTGCTGAGAGCCAACTGTTAGACTAACGTTACTGTTTTTAGTTTTTGTTATTACTAGTCTACACTAAATCTAGCAATCTAGTCTACACTAAATACGAAAAATACTCACATCTATCTGTTCCCTTAACGTTATGTTAATAGTGTGACAGACTTTTTCACAATTTCAGATTTTTTCCCCCACAATTTTACGCCCACCAAACGCACAGTTTGGGGTTCCTGTGCATCTCCAGTCCATGCATCTTCGCCAAATTTGGTGAGAATCCAGCTTTAGGCCAATTGTTTCTGACAATTGCTGCGAATATAGGAGTGGAGAAAATTTACGATTTCATCTGGACGCTCTGGTTTATCTTGAGAAACTGGTAGTACATGGTGTTTGGCAAATAACAAAAAAAACTTATATGGAGAAAAACAGTAGGCTAACATATGTGAGGTGCTCTATAGTACCGGACTTTTGAACGTTTGGAGGCTAACGTTATAGCCTGCTTGTTACCAGTCACACAATATGCTGCTTTTGCGGCGACAAGCTAATGAAAGTTATTCGGTTTCATCTCATTTTACTCAAAAAATGTCTTGGCTTTCATTATCTGCGTGTCTTGATGTCAAATCCAATGTGAAACTATAGTTTTGAAGCATTTAAACGTAATATAACAAGCTAACACTGGAGTTTCATTTTTTTGGTTATGAGACCCAGCCAAGTTTCTCTCCAGTAATGTTAACGCAACTTTCTGGGCTGAACTTTGAAGGGTTTTTTCTCAAAAACATGGTTTGATTGCATTTAAAATATAATGGGACATAACTCGCTTGATATTAGAGAGGTCATTTTGGTATCACTAGAAGGCTTACATCCTCCTTCAGTTAGTATATAAGCCCAACATGTTACATATTTAGTGCGGATTCTATGCAAACTTTGCTACATGCGACCCCAGGTCCGGTAAATCTGTTATGCTCAGTAGCTATTTTTAATGATCTGATATGCTTCCTGAGCATTTCACAGTAGCTACCAAATTCGATCAACCATGGATGTAGAATGACAGTGTGATCCAATCCATGTACCTGTAAGGGGGAGACGGGGTGATGGCGCGGTCCCAACCACACGATCCTGAGTTGAGATGTGTGTTTATTATATTTATTGACATTACTTTGAATAGATGTTTGGTGGATATGTAATGGATACATCCCTCTGTGATAATATATAGTTATTTTAACTACTTTTCAGCCACTTTACAATCCCTTTAAACCTTCAAAACTATTATTTAGAAATGAGAAGGCTCCAGCTAATAAGGGATCATAACGGGGGCTGCAGAATAGTGTTATGACTTGGATGGTGGGCCGACGGACGGAGGTCATACATAGTCCCTAGTCATACATAGTGCCGCCCTAGGCAGCAGCCTATAGTTGCCTAGTGGACGGTCCGGCCCAGACGGTCTCATTTAAATTAAGTGGTTTTAGTGCTTTGTTACCCTTTGTTTTGTTTTGAAATACGCTCGTGACATGCACAGCTCTGACATTCGCTCTGAACTGTAATGATTATACCTATTTGGAAAGCTTAGAATGTGTTCCTTTTTGGATATTAAGGTTGTCAATCAATTACAATTAGTTCCAAGACATATACTCATCCCAATTTGAATTGCCTAATGTTCTGCAGACATATTTTTCACCTATGTTGAAACTTACACTGTACACCACATATAGGCAGAAAAGGCAGCAAATAACTACAAAATCTTAGAAAGGACGTATCTGGCTTTAATAATGCAGGTACAGTTATGACTTTATTCCATACTTTATTTTTTTTTTCATAAGCGAAAAGAATGAATGATGATGACATAAATTAACTCTAATAAGTGAGCAGGCAAAATAACTGTTTAATTTCCCTACATCCAGGACCTTATGCATTTTTTGTTGTTGCTGTGATAATAAAACATTTTTTGGTGGTTAAAGAAGAACTGTAACCAACTCATAAATATATTTAAATGGCCAGTATCTTCAACCCGATTCACTCTCATCTAGATCACACTGTAGAGTGTTCAATATACTTTTATGAAATACAGAAGAACGGTGGCACGTAGGACCTTCATATTCTGGCCGATAATAGCTCAACTTGCACTGATGAAGACAATATGCGGTTTTCCATGGTACCTTGCTTTCTGACGTAGTACAGTAGGATGTTTGTGATGTAGACCCCAGGGTCTACTACGCCACTAGGGTCAAATGGGTTAAGGCATACGGCATAAAGGCTGTTCTTATTAGGCTACTGCATGTGTTCTTGCAGTTGCAATCATCATCATCCATCAACCCGCTTATTCCTGCTGGAGCCTATCCCAGCATGCATTGGGCGAGAGGCAGGAATACACCCCTGGACAGGCCGCCAATCCATCACAGAGCACTCACACCATTCACTCACTCATTCATACCTATGGGCAATTTCTCCAATTAGCCTAACCTGCATGTTTTTGGACTGTGGGAGGAAACCGGAGTACCCGGAGGAAACCCACGCTGACACGGGGAGAACGTGCAAACTCCACACAGAAAGGCCCTCGGCCGGGATTCGAACTCGGTACCTTCTTGCTGTAAGGCGACAGTGCTAACCACTGCACCACCACCAACCTACAGTTGCAATTCACAATAAAAAAATACTATTTTGAAACATTCTGCACTTTTATTTGAGATCGGACACGAATGGTCCGGAGTCTCATGAAATCACATCCCTGTGCCTCATCTTCCTTTTCCTTCATCTCCCCTCCCCCCCCCCCCACATCTTGTCCTCTCCAGCCATGCCAATCTATGGCCTTTCTTGCTTCCTTCGCCGGATGTAGCTGATCTACAAATCATTGTAAAAACGTTTGTATTTCCTCACCACTGCTGAATCATGACAATGACATGCCACTTGAAACCACGTGAACCCTTAAGTTCTACTGCTGGAAACAAATCACAGGGGAAACATTTATATTAATAAATAGTTTTAATGAATTACATGACTTGTTTTTTGATTGAAGGGTTCATTATTTGCGAGAGTTTAAATAATTTTCTATGGAAAGACGATAAATACTCAAATGTAAACCATTCAAAATGATGAATCATGAATAAGGGCAACTGGTTGGAGAACTATCCTCGACATTTTACATGTTTTACAGCAATGACGTTTTTAAAGAGTACTTGCTGTGTTGTTGAGAACTAGTCCCCTTACATAAATTAGGTGATTTTAAAAAAAAAGCCTCTCACGTTTGGTTAAACCACAATTAATAAATAATGCACCAATGCATTACTGCTCAAGATGGGCTTCCTCAGGGTGCAAACAGCGTAGGTAAAGCCACAGTTGTAAATAAGTAACTGAACAGAGACCTGTAATCTCACTGATAAAGACTAAGGAGTCTTTAAAGAATGCTCAGGGTGAAAGTCAGAAATCTGCTGAAAAAAGATTTTGCATTTTCTACCTCTGCCTTTCTATCATGGTGTCGCCATATCACACGGACTCCCAACATTGCGTACGTGTGGTGTCCATCGTGTGCAGAGGTTCGCAGATTCTCACAGCACGAGTTATATTATACATCTGAATTTCTGTGTGGAAACTCGCTTACGCGGCTTTCTGAGGGTATTTTTCTGCTCAGCACTGTTTATACATGGGGCTCCAGGTGTGACCATCACAGAAACTTGGTAAATAGCTTAAATTAAACAAGACAGGTGTACCATTTACAATACAAACTTAGATTTGAAGTCAAAATGAAGTGCCACAAATGCAAAAAAAACTTTGGGAAAAAAAACATGTCCACAAGTGTGCAAAATCTGAGGATGATATGCAGAATTACTAAAGATCTTGGAAGAAATATATAGGCAGTGTACCCTGTTGTCCATTAGTGTCACCAAATCTATCCAAATAGATAAATTGTGCACTGCTCTAAATAAAAAAGATAATCATATATTTAACTACAAATCAACAGTGGCTCATAAAACTAACTTTTGCATCATTTTCAAGTGGGAACGACTATATGTTCATCAGTATAGGGGGGTAAATATCTATACATTTTCCCCTTCTGATGGTTTAAGATAAAAACATTGATATCACAGTGTTACATACACCTGAATATGTTGCCTAATCATTCACTCTTTTACCTCAATAAAACATCAGTTTTACCTGTACTCTACAGTATGTACAGTAGAAGTCAAAAGTTTGGACACACTTACGCATAGAATGGGTTTTCTTTATTTTTACAATTTTTTTACAGTTTAGAATAATAGTAAAGACATAAAAACTATGAAATAACATACATGTAATTATGCTGTGACCAAAAAAGGTGTTAAATAAATCAAAATGTATCTTATATTTTAGATTCTTCAAAGTAGCCACCCTTTGCCTTGATACCAGCTTTGCACTCTTGGCATTCTCTCAACCAACTTCATGAGCCAGCCACCTGGGATGCTGTTCCAACAGTCTTGAAGGAACTCCCACATATGCTGAGCACTTGGCTGCTTTTCCTTCACTTTCCGGTCCAACTCATCCCAAACCATCTCTATTGGGGGTAGGTTGGGTGTTAGATTAGGTCATCTGATGCAGCACTCCATTACTCTCCTTATTTGTCCAATAGCTCTTACACAGCCTGGAGGTGTGTTTTGAGTCATTGTCCTGTTGAACATCAAATGAGGGCCCAACTAAAGTGCAAGCCAGATGGGAAGGCATGTCACTACAGAATACTGTGGTAGGCATGCTGGTTAAGTGTCCCTTCAATTCTCGATAACTCGACCAACAGTGTCACCAGCAACAATTAAACCAGAATGAACTGTAATGAATGAGACAGGCTTGCAGGGCGTGGGGGGTATTACGAGTCGACGTTTCAGACAGTGTAATAGCGGTATAAAGTGTTGTATATTTCTCAAACGGATTGTACCAGACAATAAATGATCACTGAATTTTGAAAGGAACATCTCTATGTGTAAAACCAATGGTAGAATCGTATATTTATTTCATATTGAGTATTAGATATTCATAGAAGAATAAAATGGTATAATGAGACAATAATTTCACATTTATTTAGCATTTGAGTGAGCAGGGCTTTTCACTGCTTTTTTGGCATACGATCAGACTATTGGGTTTATATTGTTACTATGACGGAATTAAAATTTTATATGATGAATAAATGTATTGTCCACTATGTCACGCATGGGTATGTATAGATTGGGTGGAGGGTTGCTTGTTAAATGGACTTGCTACGGAAAAATAGTGACACTTAGAAACTCCGTATTCGGCACAGGTATCACGAATCGTCGACCAATAAAGTTAAAATACGGAGCCTGTGATTTCCACTCATAGTTTGGCTGCAGGAGCAACGAAATGTCTCAGTTGAGCAAAAGCGGTTAACAAATATTATATCATGGACACTTACATATTTGCAGCAAAAGGTTTCATTAATATGAAAATGTTCTAAATAATTTGCATTACAAGCGCTGTATGCTGGTGTTTGAAGAGTAATATGTCACCCCAATTAATTTCTTGCAAGCCAATTAGTACTGATGAATTCGGGACAATGCACAAAAGCACTTCCTGTTGACACCAATCGAAATAAAGTTACATACCCATTCTTTCTAGCAGCTCCACTGGAATTGAGTTTCTATTTTCAGAGAGTTCCTTATCAGCTGAAACCATTTCTTCACATTTTCATACAACGCACAATATTAGGTGCTCTTCTCAGATATGCATCATTCTTGCTGTTTACAGAGGCGATCTGCCAGGACCACGGACATTAAGTTAAAGAAAGCACACTTTGAGCGCACATGAAATTTAGTGTTTGTTTCTTTTTTAATATCGCTTAGAATAGCATTGGGAAATAAGCATGGGTGAAGGAAACAACCTGTAATTAGAATAATAATTGGCTGCAAATTACAAGCTGTGTGGATCTGAGATTACACACTGCTTTGCAGCGAAAGGGACAGAGATTCACCTTCTGGGAATCTTTTAAAAAGAGCTGCACTTTAACCTTTAACATCAATCATCTCAACTTCAATCAAGGCCAACTTCAGGTGGAGTGGCAAAAAAGTGCACTCCAACAGGTAGATATTTATACAGGATACAGAAGGAGCTTTGACAGACAATAATGAAATGTAGCACAATAGAGCAGCAGATATGACAGCTGGCACTGGCCACTCATCTTCAGCAACTTGCAGTGAAAGTGTTTCCCAGATCAAGCACAATGTGTTCACATCCAACATAGTGAGTACGAGGGATGTGTTCGAAATTTCAACACAACGGTACATCAAAACTTAGCGCTTGACTATTCACAAATCGATACAGTGATTTCCATTAACCGCGTCCATTTTTATTACCAATGAGGTGCTGTTTAGTACAATCAACACACATCCAGTACAACGAACACAAACGAGACATGGCAACACAATAAACACACATTCATCACAACAAAAACACAACCAGTAAACACCCAACACAATGAACACACAACCAGCACACATCTAACGCAGCAAACACACAACCAGTACCCATCCAACACAACAAACACACAACCAGTACATATCCAACACAATGAACACACAACCAGTACACATCAAACACACAACCAGTACACATCAAACACACAACCAGTACACATCCAACACAATGAACACACAACCAGTACATATCAAACACAACGAACACAAGCAGTACACATCCAACACAACATTCATCTCAGGCGTATAAGCTTTTTACTGTTTTTCTCAATAGTTTACACACTAAAATTGGTGCTATGAACCCAATTAACAAAACTAAATTCATGTGCAAAATTATTTTAAAAAAAACTATAAACACATTTTGCTTGTTTTCACACAAATATCAGTCTCTAACGAAACATTTCAGACTATTCTCCTCATTAGGCACAATCTTCATAAAGGAAATCTCTTGTGATCACATGGAAAACCATGCTACGCCACTTTTTCTCCTAATTTTCCTAGACAATCTCCGCAATCTTCTAATCCCACCTAATCCCAGAGAACAAGATGGACCAGAGCAGCTCACGTATTGTCATTTGGGACAACGTGAGTTTCCACCGTGCTGCTCTGGTCGGTAACTGGTTCAGTGAAACCATAGTTTTTTTTCATGTCTGTTTCTCCCTCCTTACCACTTTTATACCAAATGGAGTATTTTTTGGATGGCGGTGGAAGGTATACAACCTCAACCCCCACGACAAGTGCCTCTACTCCAAGCAATGGAGATATACTGGCAGAGTCATGTCAAGGCTGTGTCATTCCAGAAGATATTTCCCCCAATGCTTGGCAAGGGAAAATATGTGTGATGTAGATGTGACTTGATCAAGAGCAGAGACGGGACACAGAATTATAAATTTTTTGTTTACTCCCGTTTCTTTTTACTTTACATTGTCTACTCCCTACATTACTGTAATTTGGATAAATAAAAACATAACAAAAACCACCTCACGTTTATTATCACCTCACGTTAATTTTATATTTGAGTTGGCCAGTACACTGAAACAACAGGATACAAACATCAGCCTGCTCATCTCTTGTTGGCCACTTCCCTGGGGAGCGCTTGTGTTGCGTCTCTTCTCTTTGTTTTCTTTGTCCGTTTCACGTGTTTGGGTTTTCTACTCAGTGTGTTCACCTGTTCCGTATTTTCTGTCATTATTTAAACCTCGCGTCATCTTTATTTGACGCTTTCATACTGCCAATCTTTTTGACAAGAAAAGCCGGTAATATACGGTATAGACCTAAGATTTTGCATCGACCGTATCACCTCAACCTGTTGTGGTTCCACAGGACTTGGTGCAAGTGTTTTAGAGTTTACTAGAAACTTAGAGTAGCCGTTTCTATCCTGTCTCTTTTCTTCTCTTCTGTCTCCCTGTCCTTGACAGATTGTCTTAGCCGTCTTCTTTTACCTCTTGTTTGTGTTTTTTGTCTCCCTCATTGTGAGCTATAGGGTTTTTCTTTGTTATTTATCTTAATATCGTGTTTAGAGTTTTTCGCCCTATTCGGGTCGCTTTGAGTTTGGTAGCGGTATCTCTCTTTGTGAGGAGAGTTTATTATTTTATTGTACTTTCCCTGTTTGCGGGTGTTTCCCCCCCGCTTTTTGGTGTTCAGTCGAGCACTTTTTGAACCCCTACTGTCACGTCTGGTCCTTCGTTCCAAACGCTACCACTGACAGTATGTGAATTGACATTACAACACTGAAAAAGCAAAAGCATACTCATGCCCAAGTAATATAATAGTAACAGTGTATTTCATTATCACACCTGTGTGTAATTAGTATGTCTATTAATTTGTTGACTTGTGTTTATGATTTGGAGGCAAAATGTCATTTTGTGGGAGACTGCATGGTTTGGAATGTAGTGTTTCATTGTGACTGAGATTTTAGACATTTTTCAGAGAGAGTTGCCTGTTTTGGTTTCCTGTTTATAGTTTTGAGAAATGAGGTATAGGTTCAGGAAATGCGTCTAAACAATCGAGAAAAAAGAATACAAAAAAATGTAATGAGAAATATGTGAAGGGGCTGGCATGTCAATGGACTTACTGTCAACTGAAAATTAGGAGAAAACAGGTGCATTGCTATCTGCTGGATATATTTTAGGCAAAATCATTCAGAGGGAACAAACATCATATTCACGAAAGCTCATTCTTAGGAATGCAATTCAAGCTTTTGATTCCTAGGTATGTCATTTTGAATGTATTTTCTGCAATTTGAAATGTTAAGACAGTGCAGGTGAAACTGCAACCCACAGTGTGTATCTGTCTAAGCAATATATAAAACTTTGCATCTGTGCTGATAGAGACTTTAAAACGCTTGTGCTCTTAGCAGCAGCGCTTTGATAGATAGCCCTGCATGACTGGTGATGGAGAATCGTGGGCGTCTGAGAGCCGCTAACACAGCTCACGTTAGCTCGCCGGTCGCTAAGCCCGTGAAACGTCTCCGCCTGGCTGCCCAGGTAACGGGGGGAAAGGCTCAGCGTGCTTATCGGCTTCACTTCTCCTCCCACAGCGCGGCGGTCTCTGGAGCGCCGCGTCATTACTCAGTGAGTTCTGTCCCTGCTGGGAGAGCATTAAAGAGCCTAGCGCAGCGTAGCACGACTCCTATGTCTGCTCCAAACCAAACGATTCTGCTCATATATCGCCTTGAGTCTTCGCTAAAAATATTTCACATTAGTCTTTTTTTTTTTTTTTTGCTGGGAGACTGGTAAAAAGGGAAAACAATGTAAAAATATGACAAGTGACCTACTTAACAAACATTAGCCAGACAGTCCTCAGAAAACCTGTCAGGGATTTGTCGTCGCGTTTTTGAAGACACTCACAGGTACTGCACCTGAGTAAGCATGCCTTACAGCATCTGAGCGAAGCTTGAGCAGGGGGAAGAGCGAGGACAAGAAACAACTGTAACACTATACTCCAGAAGCATCTCAGCATTTCCACAGGAGGTTCTCCCTCTATCCTGAAAAGGACACTCACTTTTGCTCGTAGTTATTTTGAGATTTCTCAGCATTCGTGATAAATTCCAGACTCCCCCCTTCCCCCCCAGGCTTCAGTATCTTGGTTAAATTCATGTGAACGTTACAAATATTGTTTTCACCATTGATGAGTTCAAGTTTGACCAGTTTGACATCAAAACACATCACACCTGCATTCTAATATGTTCTCCACGATTAATTCCATATTCATAAGTAGCAAAAATAAATATATCCAAGTTTTTATTGTGTGGAACACCCATAACCCCATAAACATTCCAGAATTTCGCAATGGAAGCTCAATTTATGATCTGAAATGGAAGCAAACATATGGTTCTGGAGTATACCATATTTCAGGTTTCCCAGCAATCGCAGATAATTCCTGGTAAATAAATAGCATGGACGGCAAGCTCAGGTTTGACATTTAAAACATCGCATTCTAATGCATTCTAATGCTTACTTAGAATCCATAAATAATGGACACTATTCTTGGATTCTAATTGCACAAAAATAAGACTTTGTAAATGTTTACCAAATATACTGTTCTGCTGTAAGATGAAATACAAGAAGCCCCTTCCCAGCGTGCTTACCGAAGGTCTTCACCTCCTTCCTCAGACCGCACAGCATGTTCTCAGTCCATCCGGCTACAGAAAGACTGAAGCGCAGAGCAGGGACTCAGCAGCTCGCTCTCTCGCTCTCTCTCTCTCGCTCTCTCTCACTCCCTCTGTGCCTGCGGTCCCTCCTCCTCCTCCCTCATCCCTCGCTCACAGACTGGACACGGGTCTTCCCTGGCGTCCGCGGCGCTTTGGAAATCCAGCCGGGAACAAGCTTATTCGCAGAGCCTGTCCGAAAGCCAGTTCTGTGGCAAACGCTTGTGGTCCTCGGCTTTGAGTGCTTATCGTGTCATACAAGCCTTCAGGGATACACGATTAAAGCCAGTTTGCCAATACCATTCCCCCAACAATCAACCGTCAATGAAAACTTACTTAAATTCTGCAAGCTGACAAGGTTTTTTTCTAAATCTTTTCTTTAAAAAAAGAAACACAAGCAGAAAAAGTTAACTCAACAAAGGCTCTACTGAGAAGTTGGATGTAAACTCAAACAATCTCTACCCTCCTCATAACCTCACTGAGATAAACAAAAACATAACAAAAGAGCTTTCACCCTCTCTCTCTTTTGAGTTTTCCTATGTCTCCCCATTGGTGGGTCTGCGTAAGCTATTGTTGGGTCTCTCTCAATTCTGTGGCATTTAATCGTTCAGGAGCTTGTATGTGCATGCACACTTACACACGCACACAGACACGCACTCTGCTCCTCGCAACTCCAATCCCAAAGCTTTCCCACAATCTCCCTCTCAACACCCCCCCCCCCACCCCCTTGCCTGCACCCCTCCCCCTAACATTCATCATGCACTTACCCCCCCCCCCGATGCGCACACACACACACTCGCATACCTGTCTCTCTGCAGGTCGCCCTTAAAATGACCAATGGAACAATTAATACAACCCGGAATGTTCCACAGCACCAAAATGTGGCATGTGTGAACCGGGGCACAGCGCTAGGCTGTGTGTGCGTGACTGATGCCTGCTTTGTGTGGGACTAAATGGTTTTGTACACCGAGGTGAAGTCCAGCTGGAGCAGTGAGCAAGATCTGCTGGAGGTGCTCTAGAGCAGTGATTTTCAACCACTGTGCCGTGAGAGATCGTCAGGTGTGCCGTGGGAAATTATCTTATCCTATTAACTTCACTTAATTAGTAACACTTTTGGTTGGTGGTGTGACTCAGGATTTTTTTTAATGTAAAAAATGTGCCTTGGCTCAAAAAAGGTTGAAAAACACTGCTCTAGAGAACTGCTGCAAGCTCCACAAGGAGGGGCTAAACTACACACGTTTCCATCCTGAACTCCACGGGCTGGGGGTCAGTTCCATTTCGACTGTGTCAATTCAGGAAATTGAAATTCGCATCGTTAATTGAAACATCTTCATAGAACATTTTGGCCACAAACTGAAATTATGTATCGACAGAATTTTAATGGAATTTCTGTATTTAAACGACATGTTTAATGAATGAATGTGCTGCATAATTATTTTGGTTTGGCGCTGAATGGATCTGCTTTAGTACTGTTCCGGAGAACGGGCTAATGGCTAAGAAAAAATTTCTTCCTGTTTTTCTGGGAAATAGTTTGGTCGGGAATTACCGGGAACCTTGGGCCAGCACTTGTCAATGAATAGTGCGAGAAAGTAACAGGCCAGTTCTCTCATTTGTGATTACTACAGCAGAATAAAATGTTGGTAATATCGAGATTCGTTTTTCTGCCCCACGATACGCATCGTCTCATTTTTGTATCGCGATATATTGAATTCTGATATATTTTCCCATCCCTAATATTGATCCATATAGCCTATTCCTTGCTTGCGCACTTTAAGTACGTGCACAAGCATGTCTGTTCTCATCTGTAAATCGCTGCTTTCACAGGCTTACTATCTGCCAATGTATTAGCAATCCGCCATAGTGGAAACGCAGGTGGCTTTTTTATAGGAAATGGGAGATGACATTTTGATTGGTTTATTGCATGTTACACCCAAGACACACCTATAACAAATAAAGAGACTAAGTTCAGCCTATTTGAACCTTGCGCCGTACACACCGTCTAACGAGCAAAAGTGGACATGGACACGCCTGAAATGCACTTGCGCCATGCATTTTAGACCAATCGCTAAGACTGTCAAGATAGTGCCCCGTACGTGTTAAGCAAATATATGCGTTGATGAACCTCTAAGATATAAAAACGTATGGGTTACGTATGTAACCCCAGTTCTATGAATACGGTCAACACGCCACAGTATGGGTCATCCTCGCCGAGAGGGTGAGCTGCTAGGCAACTGGATAGGAAATTAACCAGCACCACGCGGTGGAACCACGTCATGTCATAAATATGGTGCTTGCACGCCGCCCGTCCTCTTTTGCCGATTGAAGGCAGTAAAAGTTCCCCCACATGACCACACAGCGTGGTGTGTTGACCGTATTCATAGAACCAGGGTTACATATGTAACCCATACGTTTTCATACTGGTCAACGCGCCACGGTATGGGTCAGAGTATACCAGATAAAGTCAGGTGGTAATCAAGCCCGAATGTCAGAAGAGTGCGGTTCCAACATAATCCACTTACTAGATGCTGTTCTACTAGACGAGCAAACAAAGTGTAAATGTGAAATTAACCACCAGGTGATTGAAACCCTAAATCATTAAAAATCATAGTCAAGGTCACTCCGCTGCCCCTAGGACAGAGGAGGCAACCGATGTGGATGACACTACATCCAGGTGATAAAACCTGGCAAAAGTGAGGGATGAAGCCCAGCCTGCCGCTGCATAAATGTCAGCAAGCGGGGGTGCCACGTAGTAAAGCCCAGGAGGTAGTTACGCCTCGAGTGGAGTGAGCTACCACGCCTATGGGAGGGGTCATGTGTAAGCTGTGGAAATCATCTCTATGATCCAGTAGATCTACAACTGTGATAAGATCCGCCCAACCCTGCGGCCACATCCGTCCAGGGGCCAAATGTGCAGGCTGTAATTTTCTGGGTTCGGTTCATATCCGCCCTGGTTAGGAGGCGCCACAGGGTACCCACTAGAGTCACACAAGCCCGCATGGACACACAGTCCAAAATCAGGCCCAGAAACACCTTCTCTCTGGAGGGGACGAGGTGGCTCTTTTCCCTGTTCAGGGTCAGGCCCAAGCTGACTAAATGGGACAGCACCAACTGGCTTGCTCCTCTGTTGGTCATCCAGGTAATTTGCAATGCAAATCCCTTGGTGACGGAGTGTGATCAGCGCAAAGTGCATGGGGCCAGGTCAAGGCCAAAGGGAAAGACCAAGTACTCATACCCTGTACCTTGGAAGGAAAAGCAGATGTGCTTCCGGTGATCCCGGTGTATGGGGATGTGCTAGTATGCATCCCGCAGGTCCACCAAGGTGAACCAGTCACTGTCTCTCACCAGTAGGAGGAGACTGGAAAGGCGGAGCATGCAGAAAGGCAGGCGCTTTAGGACGCAGTTGAGCCCTCTCAGGTCTAGGATGGGGCGGAAGCCTCCAACCTTCTTTGGTGCCAGAAAATATGTCAAATAAAATCCCCGTCTGCTGCCACAAAGGGCAGGGGTGTTATTGCTCCTTTTTCCAGTAACACCAGAATCTCATCTGAGAGAGAGCCTCGTCTCTCACTCGAATTGGAATAACCCCATGAAAGCAGGGGGGCTTGGTGTTGAACTGGAGCCTGTACCCTGATTCCAAGGTGCTGAGCATGCAAGGACACCGTGTACATTGGCACCATTCGAAATGGAGAAGGGAGAAATGCCGTGCCGGAGGCTGCTGACCGACAGCGACGGGACAGGACCAGCCTTGGAATGCTGGCTTAGTAAGAGGTTTTCGGAAGCAACCCCATTCCTGAAAGGAATGCTGTGGTTTGGGGCCTGAGGAGGCAGATGAAACCAAGCCAATGCTCAAATCAGTAACACTGAAGGGCCACGAGGGGGTGACGACCCCCACTGGGGGACGCTAAATCATTCTGGGGCCAGAAGATGAAAGTGCTGCACGATTAGTGTGGCTTCTGTGCACACTGTGCACCGGGGGCCACGAGGCTGAGGCCCGCCTTATTGCCCCCGACATCTCTCTCGCCCTGCGAGACTGCTCCAGAGCAGCTTCCGCAGGCACCCCGAACACCTGTCCGAATTGGACTGAGCCAGCCACGCCTGGCAGCGTGCCAGAACGAGCGAGGACATTGAGTGCCCCAGGGCTTAGGCATGAGCACTGACCCCGCACATCATGATGTCCCTGATCTCCTCAGTCCCTGACTGCTGGGGGTCAGGCAGACGGTGCAGGCTATTTGATACTGTAGTGGACAGTTCATCAGGGTGACGGCAGTCGGGTCCAGCAACTGGGTCCCAGGGGTCCTGGGGCCCCCACATGTGCGATTCCTCCTGGCGCTCCTTGCAAGCTGAATGCCCAGGTGGGACGTCCTCCCCAAACGAGCCACCATCTCCCACTGAATGGCCACGAGTGGGTGAGGAAGCCTCTGGTAGCGTATGCCCTCATGGGCACAGAGGCTCTTTTCAGCTTTTTAATTTTTTTAAAACTTTTGTCACAACCAACAGAAAACGCATAATACCCTAATATGGGCTATTATAAACACATAGGTATCAGTCTTAACACATATAATTTTTGAAAGGAAAACAGCAACTGCCTAACAACAGCGGTAACAAACTCTACCGGTAAAGAAAGGACATCAATAAACCACTAAACACGTTGTTGGGGGAGAAGGAAAGCCCTGGGTAGCGTACTCCTTCTCAGGAAGTAGAGGCTCCGTCGGGTGCGGGAGAGGGCAAGAAAAGCCGTGTTTCTGCAGGTCCAGTGAGAACAAAGAAAAACACAGTCTCACGCTCAAACTCGAGGAGACAAAAAGAGGATGGGCGGCGTGCACATGCCATATTTATGGTGTGACATGGTTCCGCACCGTGGTGATGGTTAAACAGGGAAATAAGGTTTTACGTAAAATTGGTCTTTCGCCACAAAAGGAGATTAGCCTTTAAATCAACCAATAATAAATGTAGCTGCAATCCAAACTGTTTTTTTCAACACCATACTTTCCGATCATAGTGACTTTTGGCTTTGGTTTCCTTTCTGAACTGTTTGTTTTTAACCCCTTGACGCAGATTCTCAATTCTCACCTATTTTGGGTGTGTTCTGTTTATGGCTTTATAACTCCAGTGGCCACATGTATAAACAGTGCTGAGCAGAAAAATGCCCTCAGAAAGCCGTGTAAGAAATTCAGATGTATAATATAATGTGCTGTGAGAATCTGCGTACCTCTGCACACAATGGACACCATAAATACGCAATGTTTGGGGTCCGTGTGACCGTGACCGAAAGGCAGAGGTAGAAAACGCGAAACTTTTTTAAAGCAGATTTCCGACTTTCATCCTGAGGGTTCTTTTACGCATTCTTTCACTCCGAGTTTTATACATGCGGCCCCAGGTGTGAGCATCATAGAGACTTGGAACATGGCTTAAATGAAACACAAATGCAAAGAAATGCAAAAAAAGTATTTATTTAGTTTTTAATGAAATACTGAGAGCTACATACATGAAACAGGCAAAACTATACATTTCCTGGATCATAAACCCCATGTCCACCAGTGTACAAAATCTGATGGTGATATGCAGAACTACTACAGATCTGATACAAAATATAGGCAGTGTACCCTGCTGTCCCTTAAGCCCGATGCACACAGCCCGACTGAAGAAATCTACTCATCTCAACTGTTTTTTTTTTAAGTCGGTCTATGTGCACTTAAAAAAACTGAGAAAATTAGAAGAAGAAAATCTCAACTAAAATGTTTTCTCATATTTGAAGATTGAGCATGTTGAATCTCAGTCAGTCTTGGATGGACTCAGATTTTCAGTGTGCACTGGGAAAAGTTTTTTTAGCCAATAAACGGGTGTTATTTTATTATAACTACTAGATCGAATTGCATCACAATTCATGTTTCCTGTGTTGCATGGCTGGGAATAGGCTATATGTAAACATCAGCACAGTGATTTCCGTATATGTGTATGCAACTTTGAGTAAATCATAGTAATCTCAGGAAATAGCGAACTGATTGCCTTTTGCGATTGTTGAAACAAATGCACAAGTCACCTGGAAGCAGCGAGGAGAGCCCTGTATAGTGTAACAGTGTACCGACACATGTGTAGGCCTATGGCTAACCCACTGTCTCAGTAGCCTATGTGTCAACTTTATAAAATAAAATCTGAAAAAGAAAAACAAAATTCAACGTAAAAAAAGCCAACTTACTCACGCATAGCCAAAAGAGCGTTGTCTATAAGTCCTTAATTCCAACTTGCAAAAAATAGGCCTGCCTTTAAAAGTATTGATATCAAAATGTGGCCAAGTTACAACTAACAATATTGCCTATCGTAGCTCACACTAAATAAACTAGCTCTATTCCAAAGCAATGCTATCCAAGCTTTTATAAATTATTTAATGCAACTTGGCCCTGTGTTTCTTCATCTTAGCATGTGAAGAGATTGTGCCTCATGGAACAACATATGATTTCAATTCATGCTTTTAACAGTTGACGAATAATTACACTCCAGAAAGGATATGGTTATACTTTGTTGGCAAGTTTACTTTAGAAAATGTACAGGTTTTTAAATGTTCACTGCTGCTACAGATTTCTTTACAATTCACAAACAGACATTTATATCAAGAAACATCACGTACAATAGAGAAAAGGGGATGAATAAATAAATGCAGATAAAAATTACCTAGAAAATAGCGTACATATAGCATTTTTACAAACGTATCCAGACTTTTTTTAGTGGGTCAGATGATGGCAAATAAGTAATTGTACTAATTTTCTTAACATAATAATAGTTATGATATATGCGAACAGAATTTTGTGAACACAAGGATGTCTATGCTCTGTAGGACCACACAGGTTTCGATATAAATCCAAATATTACAAATAAATAAATCAATAAATACATAATAATAATAATAATAGTACATTTTATTCATTCTGTCCTTTTCATAGACCAAAAGTAGTGGATGCAGACAATTGTTCAAACATGCCCTATAGTGTGGAAATCTTTCTAGTATTTCCACTATAAATTATTCTCATTTCGCAGTTTAATGTGGCACATACAGTTTCATTAACCACATTCTCTTCAGATGGTAAGATGAAAAAACACAGGGCCAAGTTGCATTAAATCATTTAGGAAAGTTTGGATATCATTCCCTGACATCATCTTCTGTCTTACTGAATCCACAGGTAAGGAACCATGTCAACTACATTATGATCCAGTGACGTACCATCGGCTGTAAAATAGGCCTTCTGTAACCTTAGCGTTATACGGATATTAATGTCAACCTGCCATGTTTCCATTTATAGTTCTTAATTATCAAGCAAGCAGTTCACTGAATAACAAATATCAATTACTGTTTTGCTGTGCTAGCATTTTTCTTAAAAATATGTAGCACTGACTTATGTATTGATAGCTGGTGCACTAAAAAAAGTGGGGTAGCCAACCGCATTAGACTTGTTTCTGTTTATTTGGCTTGAGTAGCCTAGCTAATCAAACAATTCGCTGAATAATCAAGACCAATATATTATGTAGCCTAATGATTAAAAAATGACGACGACAAAGATAACTAATTTCAGATTGTTTAACAAGGATCAGGCAATAATCTGAATGCGTTAAAGAATGTAGCCTTATTCATTTTAAGACGGCACTCAAATTAGTCAAAGTGAGTTAAACATTAGAAAGCACATTTAAAGAGGACAGCCTCTTCAGTGTCTCGAACTGTTGAGCGCAACACATAAGCCTAATTAAGATTTGAAAAATGAATTTACAATCTATGAAACATTAAACATTTAAACATGGATCATTTAAAAGTAAGAAACTTTGCATGATAATGTCATCATAAATGTGGATGTCGAAAAATGTTTATGATGCACAGAACAATAATGCAATAAATAAATTGGTAGCCTAATAATTTACTTTATGGGGGGGTATAATTTACTTAGGCCTATTGGTTTTGGTTATTAAGCGAATGAATTGTCTTAGACTTGTCGCATCTTAACAGACAATTCTTAAAAATGTCAAGCCCTGATAATAATTTACCAACACAGAATGTAGTTTACCATTAGGCGCAGACTTTCTGCCTGCGCTGTTGCGCCCCGAGGATCAGGGGTTCTATCCCCGGTCCTGCCAGATCCGAGTATGGCCGGTGCCTTGAAGGGAGTGGTAATTTGCGGCTGCGGGTGGGGGGAGGGACTCGGAGAGAATCGTTGCACATAAGACAGCCCTGGGCGAGCTGGAATAACGGTCTTGAGGAGATAAAGAGCTTGAGGAGTTCACACCCTAAAGAGGACGTGGCCCCCTGTAGCTTCTAGCTAATGTGCCGGAGTGAAAACAACGCATTGGCTTGCTTACCATTCATGTAACAAACACAAGACAGCTTGCTAACTGGGTGGAAATATCCAAATAACGTATCCTACTATTATTTCCAATATAGGCCAACTAACGTTAAGCTACTGATATCATCCATACATATGGCATTCAAGTAACCTTAGCTAATCAGCTATGAGACTCAACATTAGCTATTGGTTTTGAATAACAGTCACATTCATGTAGCTTGCTAGCTAGCCCGTTTAGTAAAGGGCAAAAGATAATGTTAGGCAACAAAATGTAATTCACAACGGAGATGAAAGAAATGGCTTTAACATCAGTGAAGTTGACGTCAGGTTTTCTAAACCGAATTTACCATCAGCTAACTTAAAAACACCAACTCATACAGACAAATAATCTGATACATAGTTGCCTAACTGTTACCATACTATGAAGACAACGTAAGCTATCTAGTTGCATTAGCTAGCACTACACAAAAATATCACTGCACAAAACTTTCAAAAGAAACTCAATCAACGTTAGATAACATTATCTATCTTTACTGCAACAGTTTACTATGCAGGGACTCGTGCGGAAGAGATACGTGACTGATTTTAAAGCAATTTCTTTCACCACAGTTCAATGAAATCCCTTTGCTTATTGGGCATTGTTATCATATAAATTGATTCTAATGATTGTAATGTTTATTACAACTTCAGCATTGGGTAGCCTATCGTGATGTTTATTGCAACTCCAGCATTCTTACCTCAGCATTCAGCGTCTTTCAGCATCTCTGTGTTCCTCTCTCTCACCAGTGTTGCCAGATGCCTGAATAAATTTTCCCCTCAAAAAATTCTGAAAATCCCCCATCTTAAATTGAGCTCCATACAATTTTCTCATAATTTCCCCCCATACCTCCTTTTAAAATCCCCCATCTATCATTGATTCCCATACATTTTTTCTGAAAAAAGTCCCCTATTCATTTTTTGAATCCCCAGTCTGGCAACCCTGTTTCCCACAGATATTCAGAGTAGAGTGTTGATTGGCTATTTACTAGTGATGTATAACCAATCAGATAATGATGCGGGATAAAGCACAACCTCTAGTCTCAATAATGCAGATAGAGAAGATGATTGCGAATAAAGCACTACCTCTAACCTCAATAATGCACCCCTTTCAGGGACAGGCGACTGCATCAGAGCCAGAGGAGGGAATTTTTTACTTATATATTTTATCGGAAATCATATCAGACAAAATTACGATGCCGATAATTAGAAAAATTACTGATATCGGCCAGGCCGATAATCGGTCGACCCTTAAAAAGAATCGTCAATGAAACCAGAATTAACTGGAATGAATGAGACGGGTGTAAAAAAAAGGGTGGGGGGTATTACACATCGTTGTTTCAGATAGTGTAATATTAGGATGACATGGTAAAATTGCATACGAATTTCACATGTTTATTTTGCATTTGAGTGAGCAGGACTTTTCACTGCTTTTTTGGCATACGACCAGGCTACTGTTGGGTTTATAGTTGCAGGCGAGACTGGGCAGGGGTTGCTTGTTAAATGGACTTGCTACGGGACAATAGTGACACTTACAAACTCCGGATTCGGCAGAGCCGTCACGAATCGTGTACTAATAATACTGAAACATAGAGTTTGTTGTTTCCACTCACAGTTTGGTTGCAGGAGAAATGAATATCTAAGCAAAATCTTGGCGCCGGTTCCATAGCCACTAGGGTATCTGCGCGAAGGGGCTCATCTGGTCATCCTTTATATTATAAAGCAGTGGGGAATTTATTAGTAGCACCGAGTCTTAAACTACACAATGGAACTGCACAGAGACAAATGTGTGCATCAGAAAAGAAAAAAAAAACACAAATTATATCCAGATGCGTGTAACCACCTAAAACAATCATTATAATCATCTGGGTAATTAGTCATATTTTTTTTCTTTTGCATACATTTCAGTGTGTATACTGTGTAATGTTCCGGGTGGATGCTTCTTATAACCTTCTTATAAACTTCCAATAATACAGAGTGACCACATATTTTTCATCCTTTGATATCGTGGCTTTTTTGAGTACATCTTGCATTTAAATACAACTCTTTTATATCAAAAACTTTATTTTTCCAATTTGTAATCTTAGCATTCTTTGTCTAATGGCATTTACATTTCTTAAAATAAAAATGAGTTGTATCTCAGAGATCCGTTTAAAGCAAAACTGTGTCTGTGCTGTGACATGTCAGAAAAATAACTCGCAACCAGTTCCCTTTTACAAACCTGTGTTAATCCTGAGCATGCTAATGCCATTTATTTTGTTTTGGTCCTGTGTTGTTTGAAGACAATCATCTTCTCTATTAATCTGCATTATTAAGGATAGAGGTAGTGCTTTATTCTCAATCATCTTCTCTATCTGAATTATTGAGGATAGAGGTCGTGCTTTATTCACAATCATCTTCTCTATCTGCATTATTGAGGATAGAGGTCGTGCTTTATTCACAATCATCTTCTCTATCTGCATTATTGAGGATAGAGGTAGTGCTTTATTCTCAATCATCTTCTCTATCTGCATTATTGAGGATAGAGGTAGTGCTTTATTCTCAATCATCTTCTCTATCTGCATTATTGAGGATAGAGGTAGTGCTTTATTCTCAACCATCTTCTCTATCTGCATTATTGAGGATAGAGGTAGTGCTTTATTCTCAATCATCTTCTCTATCTGCATTATTGAGGGTCGAGGTAGTGCTTTATTCTCAATCATCTTCTCTATCTGCATTATTGAGGATAGAGATAGTGCTTTATACTCAATCATCTTCTCTATCTGCATTATTGAGGATAGAGGTAGTGCTTTATTCTCAACCATCTTCTCTATCTGCATTATTTAGGATAGAGGTAGTGCTTTATTCTCAACCATCTTCTCTATCTGCATTATTGAGGATAGAGGTAGTGTTTTATTCTCAATCATCTTCTCTATCTGCATTATTGAGGATAGAGGTAGTGTTTTATTCTCAATCATCTTCTCTATCTGCATTATTGAGGATAGAGGTAGTGTTTTATTCTCAGTCATCTTCTCTATCTGCATTATTGAGGATAGAGGTAGTGTTTTATTCTCAATCATCTTCTCTATCTGCATTATTAAGGATAGAGGTAGTGCTTTATTCTCAATCATCTTCTCTATCTGCATTATTGAGGATAGAGGTAGTGCTTTATTCTCAATCATCTTCTCTATCTGCATTATTGAGGATAGAGGTACTGTTTTATTCTCAATCATCTTCTCTATCTGCATTATTGAGGATAGAGGTAGTGCTTTATTCTCAACCATCTTCTCTATCTGCATTATTAAGGATAGAGGCCGTGTTTTATTCTCGCTTTCCACAGATTTATCCATCCAGACAACTGAGCTGAACTAACTGTGTATCCATGAAAATGTAACCTGAGGTTTTGCTCAGACATGGCTCGAAACATACTCCAGGAGTATGTTTTCCATCTGAATTCATTTATTTCTCTGTCTTAAAAAGATAACACAAGAATATGTTCAAGGGATTACTCACAATTATTTACTGCTTGCATTAAAAGGTTTCCAAATTACTGTCCACGGTATAACAATATGCCCCAATTCATCTTAAAGCCACTGCAATACAACTTGTCAAAATGGAAAACGTAATATAAAAATACATATTTTGAGAAGTAATTAAGTATTATGAAAAGTCTGTTTCAATTGTTTGGTTTTTTTAGAAAAAATTCAAACCTACACACGCACACAGATGCACACACACACACACACACACATGCTCAAACACACAGGCATACACACATTAATTTATAAAATGCTTAATTATTTTATATGGCTCAAGCAGATGGAAATCCAGTACACTGCTATGACACCAATGATATCAGATATATTCATCAAATACCCCTCAGTAAAGTAAAGTTCATACAGCTACATTGACAAAAGCCCTACGCGTTTTACCTTCTGGAAGTCTTGACATGAAATTAGCAGCAGGGCACCACTCCAAAAAATGTTTTATCTCTTCTCCCTTAGCTTAGAATTTCTGGACATGGCTGCCTGTACAAAACTGTCGAGACCAAAAAATTCACATGGTATTCAATAACACTATAATTCCTGTCACAATTTCTATTAAAAATTTGTGAAGGATACAGGCTCTCAAATAAACTTAATGTGCAATTAGGTTTGTGGAGCTCAAGGTAAGATTATAAGGCTACGTGACAGGTGACAGGCATCACGTTGCTCCAATGTTTCCTTGTTATAAGAAAAAAAATTAAGTGTGATTAGTTTCTTGAAAAGGATTTTGAAAAAAAGGAAGAGATACTTCACTTCAAATTTAATTAAACCTACTGAACAGAATGCATAATGGGCTCAAATGCTACAGGAGGAACAAAGAGACATTTTACAGCCTCACTGGTGTGTACACAGTACCTGCACAGTGTTGATTAGTTATAATAAGTCTTATAATGCAAATGTTATACAACTGATCTAATGGCCTCCAGGACTGTATATCCCTGTAAACACAGCCAGAAACACCTGATCATTATACTTGACTGTCCTTCCCATCTATAGAGTGATGTACAAAATATCAGAAACACCTACAAAAACGGATTATCTAGTAACTAATAACAAGTAGGCCCACCCTTTGCCTTCAAAACAGTTTCAATCGTTCAAGGAATGCTGTTATACAATTTCCGAACTGTGCATAGTTGGATATTGGCCCATTGTTCCTGTCACCAATCTAGTTTGCGCTCCAGAACTTCCCATACAGGTTCAATTTATGTTTAGATCTGGTGATTGTGCAGGCCATGGAAGGCATTTTACGTCATCCTCGTGTTCATGGAACCATTTTTTTTAGCAGCGTGTATGGGGGGGTTATCATGTTGGAATATGGGAATATCATGAGGGAACAATGTTTGCACTATAGGGTGCACCTGGTGTTGTAAAATGGTTTCATATTGTTTGCCTGTTACACGGCCATGGAGAGCAATCATTGGGACCCAATGAGTCCCATGAAATGGCTACTCATACTATTACAGAACCACCACCATACTTCCATACTTAACAGTTGGCAACAGACATTGGGGATTGATTGCCTCCTTAGGCTTTCTCCAAACATAAACACATCCAGGGGCCACATGTATAAACAGTGCTGAGCAGAAAAATGCCCTCAGCCGCGTAAGCGAGTTTCCATGTAGAAATTCAGATGTATAATATAACATGTGCTGTGAGAATCTGCATACCTCTGCACACGACGATGGACACCATACGTATGCAATGTTTGGAGTCCGCGTGATATGGCTACACCAAGACTGAATGACAGAGGTAGAAAATGCTAAACTTTTTAAAGCAGATTTCTGACTTTCACCCTGAGCATTCTTTTACGCATTCCTTTACTCAGTTTTATACATGTGGCCCCTGATCTATTAAAAAGAGTAAAAGATGACTCATCAGACCATATCACTTTTCTCCATTACTCAGGGGTCCAGGTTTTGTGTTCCTAACACCATGTTATGCATTTTTGTCCATTAGCCTTGGATACAAATGGTTTCCAAATGGCGGCCCTGCCATAAATACCAGCTTTGTGCAGCTCACAACATACTGTTTTTGTTGAGTCTGGTTCAGATATGGATTGATTGAATTCTGTGGTGATTTTTAGAGCTGTAGTTCTGTGGTTATTAGCAACTATCCTACCTAGTGTCCGTCTGTCCCTTTTTTGCTGATGCTGTTTTTTTGGCGTTGGGCGTATGTTTTCAGACAATATTATCTAAAAGTTTCTCTTGAAATAGCTGAATAAAGGGCTTTTTATGCTCTGCGTCCGGGCAGAAATCTGGGCGACTGTTTGGAAATTTAACAAGCGACCAGTTTTTTTCACATTCATGGTTTCTATTGTTCAAGGACATCAGATAGCTTATTAATTGTATTCATTTAGCAATTCCAACACCCCTCCTAAAACTATAACTATAGTGGAAAAGTTTGAAAGAAGCGCGAATACGAGACATGACTAGCTAGCTGCACTAGTGAGCAGAAAAGGATCTTCTTGACATAATGACGTGTAATTATTCCGACAACCATTGTAATTTGAACAAAGCAACTTGTTAGTAACTTACTACTAAATTCACGGTTAAGATGCTAATGTGTAATTTATGTCATAGAACAAAACGTGAAACTCTCTTAGGCATATTAACCACAGACCTTATTTTCTGCATTAATCGAAAACCCTATGGGGGAAAAGCATTGGAAATGTGATTATGCCATAGCGGAAACACAAACCGGATATATTTTTTTGGAAACAACATTGACTTTTGTTGTCCCACCTGTCTTATTTTCCGCCAGAGGTAAAATGGCGAGCACTCTCATCCATGATTTTACAGTACCAAGCGCCTTTCCGAAATAATATAATAACATCCTGCCAAATCACCATAGCAATGTTTACATGACATCTGGTTCTCTAGATTACTACTGCGGTTGTCACCTGTTCTGCATTCTTGCACGGTATAATGTTTTTTTACCATCAAAATGTGAACGCCGCATTTGGAATACAGCTGCACAGGATGTTGGCTGGTGGGCTAATGGAACTTCAATGGATGTGGAGCTCCTTGATGACTTTCTACTGACAGTTGCACAAAGCTACCGCGTTAGCTGCCCTGACTCTAGTATTGAGGCTAACGTACTCTTACTGATACTCTTTACATGCATGTAAAGAAGACGTTATTATGTATATATTAAGTTTAGTTATTTCACACATGCATTTAACGTTTCAATGTTCCTTGAGATTGGAATCCTAGGCGTTGGCACAATTTGTTCCGACATGTCCCTTCTCTAGCACCACTTTTTTGAACCAAAGCCCCAAAATAAAACAGTTACTGTTCTTGGACCCCTTTGACTACAGGCATAATCCTGGTCTCTTCTCTAAGGGAGTTTGTTTTCCAAGAGTCAGAAATTACAGTTCAAACATCCAAAAACAGATAATTTAATCAGAGGGGATGAACGGTGGCACATCCTAGAGAAAAAGCCCATTTCCTGCTTGTGTATATATTATACCTGGAACCTAGCCTAATATGGAGCAATGCACTGGACTCTCTGGGCTCCATGAAACTTGAGGTGCAGAAAAAGTACAAAAAAGGAAATTGAAATTATACAAATTTTTTATATATTTCTGATTTGTTCTAACGGTACTGTCATGCCCATAACTGCAGGTTTATCTGAGGTGGTTATTCTTCAAGAATTTCTAACATAAACAGAGTCAGGGAAAGAGCTAAGCATAGAGGATACCAAACGAGATTAAACACTCCCCAAAGCAGTGACACGCCACAAACCCAGCGCTGACAGTAAAATCCCTTTCGCCTGAATCCTATACTTCATGAGCCAGGCTTCCTTTTTCCGAGAGGCAGAGTAGTTTATTTTTACTCAGTTTAAGGCGGCAGCAGGTTTGTACAGTTATGATGCACAAATAAAGAAAACAACAAGAACAGCCTCAGTGGCATGTTGCTGGCTCTTGTTCCAAGACTCCAGACCCCTGTAGTCTGTACACTGCAAGTTGTAATGCTTTTCAGGGTGAGCAAACTTATTCTTCATCCTTAGCGCACATGGTTATGTGTTCATTACAGCTGTTTCGCTGTAGATACCGAAAGGATACTGGTGTTGTTTATTCTTAAAGCTTAAATGAAACACATGTATATGCATGTGGCTGAGAGTGCATTAGTGCGCACTGAACATATCTGTACAAACCAGGGTCGGGATCAATTCAGAATTTCTGAATTTGCTCAAATTCAATTAAAATAATTTTAATTTTAATTGAGAGACAGGACAGGAAGCAGAATTTGAATTTGAATGTAATTGCAGGAAGTAGAAATTCAATTGACTCATGATGTTGCAAAAAAAGTTTTAAGTGAAATGTGTTATGTGTTTATTATATTACATTGTTTTTATTATTACTTGTTGTGTAATTTAGAAGTTTAGTTTAACTGTCCAAACATGAAAGCTCATTCTTTTTCATACCAAAAGTCACTCAGTCTCCAGTTGGCTGGTTGGCTACATAGATTTACACCATGGCAAGTTTAGAGACAAAATACACTACAGCATGACCACTGATCAAAATGTACAATTCTTTCCAAAATTTTATTCAAAATCCTGTAGTGTGAGGGGAACAGCGATGGAATCTCAAACAGAAACCCGCAATAGCCAATGAGAGCTGAGCTGACTGTGAAGCGGAATGTTTGTTTTGCTCGAAGGTCACGTTGGACGAGTTTCAGGGAGATCCCAGGTGCTCAGGGGGGTATTTAAAAAAGCAGGATTGCTGAGTTAGCTGGATAACTTCACTGAGTAAAATCCGGAACGGCTCTTTTTACTTCAGTCCATATTCCAGATTTGGGAGGGTTCCGGGTTTTACTCAGTGCAGTTATCCACTACTTTGTGAAATACCCCCCAGGACTCGTGATCATGAGTATAAACACTCAGGCTCTATCTTGGCGATCTTAGCGCTTGCTCTAAACGCATGGTGTAAAGTGCATTTAGGGCGTGTCCAAGTCCACTTGTGCTAGTTAGATGGTGAGTTTTTTGAGCGCAAAGCATGGCGCAAAGTGCAAATGGGCTGAACTTAGTCTCTTCATTAATTATAGGTGTTTCTTGGGCGTAACATGCAATAAACCAAAATGTCATATCCCATTCCCTTTAAAAGCTTTCTTTTCCACCTTGGCGGATTGCTTATATGATGGCGAAACAGACCTGCTCGTGCGTGTTTCGTGCAAGCAAGGAATAGGCTATATGGATCAATAGTATGATCAATATTATTCTGACTAACCATTATGAAGCGTTTTGATATACACAATAATCATTTTTAGCATTAGGGTTTAACACCGGTAAAGGTTCCTGGTAATTCCAGACAGTGCCGGTATTTTAGAAAATAGGCTATATTCAGTTAAATTTAGTTAAAAGCACCTGCAACGGCTGATAATAAGCTACCAGAATATGGCTTCAGGCTCACTTTAGACAACGCCAAATTAGCCTGCTTGTTTAACAAATTTAATTTGATGATACAATTAAGCATTATCAAACATCAATTCCATGAGGCTGTTCTCATGGAGTTCTCGAAGTTAAAGCTTCATCCGAAGTTCATTATCTGCATTGTAATATTGATTAATAACATAAATACCTTAATGACGACTAAAAATACTAAAGCTGTCAGGTTGTCATAGTTTCACACATATTGTCCCTTGTTTTATAATGCCCTGCTTATGGAAATGTGACCAACCTGTTTTACTGGTAGCGTAATGCTTTAAACCAAGTCCACTTTCCCAGGAAGACTGTGAAAAATTTAATTTACAGCAGGGGAAACAGACCTGCTCCTGTATGAAGTTAAAGCGCACATGCAGAGACTAGCATTAAAATTAATTGTCCATTAATTCTGTAATGTGCTGCAAATTTATTTTAGTTTCTAATTAGACTCTTAGTTCTCTTTTAAAACATTCTGTTCAGTTATGGGATAACAGGTGAAATCAGCGTGGTTTTAATAAGCTGAGCGTATGGAAACCGTGTCACTGTATTTTTTTAAATATGAAGGACGAAGAATAAGGTTAAAATTCAATTAATATGGTGAAATTGTAATTAATCAACAATAAATGCAATATTCACTAGACAAGGTTTTGACCTTTTTTCAGTCAAAACCATTTACTTACAGGCCGTAGGGCTAGATGAGCAGAGCTGTATTGTAATGACATCTGAAGTGCATTTTCAGAACTCAAATGTCCGTCTATTGCAGTGCGCGAGTTTACGCATTAGGTGTAAATGACAATTTGCGCATTAAGCTTGATATACAGTGCCCTCCACAATTATTGGCACCCCTGGTAAAGATGAGTAAAAAGTGTTTTGGATCATTGTCCTGCTGGAAGATCCAACGACGACCCAGTTTTAGTTTCCTGGCAGAGGCAGCCAGATTCATGAGTTCATGATGCCATGTACCCTAACAAGGTTCCCAGGACCTTTGGAGGAAAAACAGCTCCACAACATCATGGAACCTCCACCATACTTAACAGTGAGGATCAAGTTATTTTCGGTATAGCCATCCTTCTTTTCACGCCAAACCCACCTTGAGTGTTACTTGCCGAAAAGCTCAATTTTAATTTCATCTGAATAGAACATGGTTCCAGTCAAAGTTCCAGTAGCGTTTAGCAAACTCCAGGCGCTTACATTTGTGGTGAAATGACAGGAAAGGCTTTTTTCTGGCATGCCTTCCAAATAATTTGTTGGCATGGAGGTGACGTCTAATGGTAGTTTTGGAGACTTGATAACCCCAAGATGCTACTTTCCTCTGTAATTCTCCAACATTGATCCTTGGGGGTTTTTGTGCCTCTCTTACCATCCTCCTCACTGTGCGTGGGGGCAAAATAAACTTCGGTCCTCTTCCAGGCAAGTTGTAACAGTTCCAGTTGCTTTGAACTTTTTAAGTACCGCCCTAACGGTAGATATGTGCATTTTCAGGTGAGTAGCTATTTTTTATAGCCATTCCCTGACTTATGAATCTCAACATGTATGTTCAACCTCCCGAAATTTTCACATGTCACCCCCCTGTTGAGGTCATTCCACTGGCTGCCAGTTGCAGCCAGGATCAGGTCCAAAGTTCTGACCCTGGCCTACACTGCAGCCAATAGGACAGGCCCTGTCTACCTGCAGGACTTGATCCAGAACTATGTTCCTGCTCGACCACTTCGCTCATCTACTGCAGGGCGACTTGCACTTCCCCCCCCCCCCTCCCTGTCAATGGCACTTCGCGTCCCGACCCCCGACTTTTTTTTCCAGCCAGCCTAGCTCCCCAGTGGTGGAACGAACTTCCCATTCCCCTACGTTCCATGCCAACCCTGCCTGCTTTCCGTCGTGGCCTGAAAACACACCTTTTCAGACTCCACCTGGACTAATACTTATCTAGGACCTCATGGTATGTGTTCTTGTTGAACTGTGTATCCAAGTTTATAATATTTAGAATAGAATTGTAGTAGAGCTGATTTACCCAGTTCACTGTGAACTGCATTCAGTGTTCATTACTTGGGATAGCTGCTATTGTATGGGAAGAATGTGCTTTCCTATCTGTTCTGTAGTTACTTCGATGACCTTTCTGTATGCACTTACTGTATGTCGCTTTGGATAAAAGTGTCTGCTAAATGACTGTAATGTAATGTAATGTAACATAATTTTCCCTCATTTGATTTATGTGTTCTCTTATCTTTCCCAAGTTGATGTATGAATAAGGGAATATGGCCTCTGTGTCACCTCATATTTATACCCCATGAAGTCATGGATTGCTGCTTGAAAGTTCCTAAACACTCCGATCAACTTTAAAAAGTAAAATATAATTGGAACAAATGTTTCAGTTACATTTTGTTCATAAGAATTTCTAGGGGTGCCAATAACTGTGGCACACATGGTTTTGTTAAAAATAATTATTTCTTGATGAGGAATTTTTTTTCTTTAAATTTACTTCAATTAAAGGTTGGCTTTTTCAAATTGTTTCAGTGTAAGATTAAGCTAATTCAGCAAAAGGTGCATTGTTTATAACCCTTTTTACTCATCTTTACCAGGGGTGCCAATAATTGTGGAGGGCACTGTAGATGTTATTAGGAAAGTGTTTAATGGATAGCCATTGTCCCGTAACAGAAGATTGTCCCCCCAAAAGATTACAGGAATTATTGGCAAATGTAGTCATAGCTTGATCCAGGATAATTGCAAATAGCCTGTACATCACCTGGATGTTGATGGAGTGGGCTGAAAGCAATTTAATGCGGCATTCCCCTTCGCTGAGGGACAGGTATGTGGTCTTTGACCTATGGACCCTTTTATTATTATGCATTTTTTGATATAGCCTACACAATAATAATATTTCACATTGTAATCCTGATATTTTTAGTCATGCTTGTGCGCGCGCCCCTGTGTATAACAGACAGGAGGGTGTATGCACATTGTGCAGACGCAATTATATGCGCTGTTAATATAACATGTAAACCAGTGTTTTTCAACCTTTTTTGAGCCAAGGCACATTTTTTACATAAAAAAAAATTCTGTGTCACACCACCAACCAAAAGTGTTACTAATTAAGTGAAGTTAATAGGATAAGATAATTTCTCACGGCACACCTGACGATCTCTCACGGCACACTGGTTGAAAATCACTGATGTAAACAACTGCGACATGACTTTAGACCAGGTTTGTGGCGGTTTTAGCACAAACGCTTTCTGCTGGCTCAAGATAGAAATACGCCAAAAATTATCCTGGCCACACCTCATCTTAAGACCTGCCCACCCATTTCACTTGCTATGGGCGCAATATTACTTGGTATTTAAAAAACGTGAGTGCTAGGCGCTATAATGAACCCTGCATCGGGTGTAAGATGGCAAAGACACTTGCGTTTGGGTCAGTGGCGCATGTAAGATAGGGCCCTATGTGTGTGATGCTCTGTCTTGGCCAAATTGTCTAGTGTGCACATTGTGATGACTGAAAGACAAAATAAATCTGTGAAATCTGTACACCACATTTTCAGTATCGGTGAGGATTTGAAAAGTCATGTGTGCACCAGGTATAAGATATGTTTTATATCTGTCAGACACTAGAGGACCAAATAGTCCCAATATTGAACAAAATTAAATATATTTAAGCTACAATTAGACTTTTTAAATTGAGGTAAATGCTATATTTGTTGACAATAGAAAAACAATCATCATGAGTTCATACATGAGTACAATATATGAAACATTTGAATTTCATAACTTGCAATTCTACTTCCTGAAACTCAAATTCAAATTCCGTTTCCTGTGGGCGGAGCCAATTCTAATTCAAATTCCTGAATTGAATATGAATTTACAATTAAATTCACAATTAAATTCACAATTTGTCCCAACCCTGATACACACGGCCATTAATGTTAGTTGCTGCATGCATATTACTTTTATTTGAGCTCAAATGAGATTAATCCTGTAGTGGCCACAATACTGTTAGCTAAGAAAAAGCTAACAGGAGAGTTTTGTCTTGAATACCCAGCTGACTTCACAAGAGTGGAATATCCAAGACTAATTAATTGGGATAGGACAGTGGACAATAGCTGGTTGATTATATAAACCTCTTGAGGATTTGGCCCCAGAACTGGGATACTTAGGGATAATATACACGTGCATAAAATCTGCTAAATATCTTTTCCAAAATATTAACCTCATTAAGTCCAGTACAAAACATTGAAAGTCCTCTGTGTGTCTATGGTCTGTCTGGTAGTTCCAGCTGTGTAAAGCCTAATTTATACTTTGTCATGTCACTTTCAAAAAGTGTCGCTTGACAAAAATGAAGGCGTCGCACAACGTTTGACATTTATACTTCGGCAAAGGCCTGCGGGGAGTTTTTTGTTATCTCTATGGTAACAAGATGCCAAACTCCTGACCATTTGTTAACATTTGTGAACTGTCCAATCACACTGCGTGACAAAGTATGACGATGTCCGTAACATAACCAAAAATGCATCATTTTTGTCAAGCGACGTGTCGAAAGTGTCGCGGTGTGACAAAGTATAAATTAGGCTTAAAGCCTCAGGGAACAAAGCCTAAAATTGTTAAAATGTATGTATGATATCAAACTTGAGTGTGTTATTAAGCATCCACAAAAAAAAATATATAAATATGATAAATCACTGCTCAAAAACAGCTGAATTAGCTGATCAGACCTGTATTAGGACGGTCGGGGCGTGGTCGTAATATTCTAATGAGCATGCTTGATTGAAATTCATCGGTCCAAGAAGACCCTCGGCATCACACACAACAAAAATACATAATAGTGGGTAGAATCGGGGTTGTACAACCATATATGTATGAACCTACTGACACTGAATTTGAGAGAGTAGAAATTCCACAACCAGATAACCCGCGTTCTCTGGCTTCACAGGTGGTGACGGAAAGGTTTCCATGTAATAATAAACCACACTTCTTAACTTTGTTATAACATTTGTTTCTTCCAATAAAGACGTGGGTATTGCTGCAAGTTAGCTAGCTGGTTGACGTTGGGTAGCTACACGCCTAACGTTAGTGCTACACACCCAACATTAGCCAAGATACGCGTAACGTTACTGAAAGTAGTAAATACGCAGGGCTATCTAACACACTAGCCGTGTTCGAATAAGGCATTAATGCGGGAACGCATTCGTTTTGACAAATGCTGGTGGGTGGGACAAGCGACATCAGCCTTGTGATTGATTTTGAATTAGTGACATCACTATTCCCACTTATAGTACCGCCCAACTTCAATCCAAGAACGAGGGTAAAAGTATCCAGTATCTCTGTAATTCAGAAAGTAATTATTTCCAATACAAGTATATGCATATTGTATGTCCACAAGCCCCAAATGACCCCAATTCGAAGCCAATCACAAATATTTGTTCCCCGGGGCTTTAAGAGGTGCAGTCCTTTGGCGCTGACTGTGAAGTAAAAATAAGTGGTAGCTGGTTGCGGTTACTAAATCCATAGACCAGAGGTGTCTCAGGCCAATGTGGGTACAGGTTTTTGTTTTAACTCAGCACTAAGGGCTTCTGTCACACGCTGAAAGGATGTGGCCAGGAAGGAGAGAGATTGTAAACTGGAGTCCTAATAATTTTGGAGCAGCTGAGCTGACACAAGAACAAAATCTTCTCTCTGTTAAAGCATATATGATCCAGACACTGTCTATCAATTAGTCTATTGTTATCAATGTAATCCATCAAATATTTGTCTGGTATGATGGTCAATCATGCTTTTAGAGATTTTTCTTTTTTATGGCTTTGATAATTGCAAGTAGGCTAGGCAAAAAAGAATAAGACCAATATTTTGTTCAAATAACATGCACTTATTCTAATTTATGCAAAATATACTGTATTTTTCATAATCAGCTATTGGTGGCGCTAGACATAAACAACCTTTTTTCTGAACAAAGTTGTGCGGAAAAAAATTATTATGTGAAAACTCTGCGTATCTTGCAAAAAACTTAATCAAATCTCTACCCCACTAGCGTAATGTATATACTGGAGAGGCGCTTAAAGCAGCAGATAAGTCAAATGTCTGAATCACAAATAGCTTAAGCTAAGCGGAATTTCGGGAGTAAGTGCCATTTGCGCGTGATTATCTCAACTCTGAATCTGCCCCTAAGACACCTGATTCAACTAATGAACGAATCCCTGTCTTCAATAAACACCCACACCGGCCCATTTCAGATAAGATTGGACACCCCTGCCATAGACGATGTATGTTAACTAAGCTGACACATGCCAGGGGGAGTGTACTGTGGAGCAAATCAAATGGAAATACTTTTTCCTTGATTGAACTTTAATGTTCCGAAAGTATAATTATATCCATTCTTGATCCAGCAAACCACGTTGGGAATAAATTAGATATAAAAAAGTAGTATAATAGTATAAAGAAACAGTCCTCAAAGCCATAGCTCCATGCTACTGATCAAACATAGAAAACTGATGTTATATACCCTCTGTTGTGGTGGGATTAGGGTGGGGATTTGACAATTTAATTGGATTCGTAAAGTATTAAAATCAATTGGAAAGATTTTGGTCGATATAGGATTTAGGGTACTATATTTAATTAATATTATGTGAACCATACCAAGCTAAAATGTCCAATTTGGGTGCAATCAATTAGCTTGATTTCTACATTTCTACAAAATAATGTTACATGAACGCTTATCTTGACTGTTTCTAACTACAGGAAACATTTCAGAACAATTTGAGATGTAGGCGTTGTGGCGTGTGAAATGACATGGAATGACCCGACCCCTGTACCAACTTTGTATACAGAGGTGTTGTGTGGTGTCATTTTGACCCCCAGGCTCTGTAGCTATATAAAACATACGAGAATATACAAGTTTTCTTTTATTTTTATCAGTTTTTTTGTGTGGGCAATTCTGGGTACTTTCCCATACAGGTTTTAAACTGTTTACTTACCTCTGGCTCTAAAATGAGAAGTTTATCACAGATTTTTAACATTTAGGGATAAAAGGCTTGTGAAATGGGAGACATTAAGAAGGCGCAAAGTGTCAAAAATGTTCTATTACAATAATTTTGTGTTGGTTAAACTTGAAACTGTTAGAGTCAATTTGACCCCAAACATAAAAGGTGTCATAAAATGTCAACATAATAGGAGGGTTAAAGTCACGGTTTCTGTAAATACCACAAATCTCTTCAGAGGAGAAAAGCACCATCAGACCAAGCCACACCAAACATGGGTGGGTGAGGTATAAGACCTTTTATTTTTTGGTTTTTAATGTTCAGTTTTCTGGGGGATGACATCTCTACAGCACTCAAATTACAAACTCGATGCCATTTGCTGTATTTGAAGCCAGACAGGTCAGATGCTTAGCAACAAGACAAATCAGTCACTCAGGGTTAACAAAAGCCAGTCATGTTTAAACCTCCTGGCCAATCAGAATATATACTCCAATTGCCACACGCATGCCTAATAAAATTTTACTCTGGTCGACCAATCACATCTCCTTTCAGCGTACATTAGACAAGTACTGGAAATTTCTAGAAATATTGCAGCAATTCGCGGAAAGTGCCAGTGACGGGTTTATGCCCTCACGGTTGCAAAAAAAAAAAAACTGCTACAGAGCGGACTAAATAAAGACTACAGCATTGAGAGCATACAACAGGCTTAATAAAGTGCTGGCTTTTGCTGAATCTGAAAAAATAGGCCTATAGCCTATTCTACACACAAAAAACAGACAAAATATTAAATAGGCCTAATGTTTTATTTAAGTAATGACAAAAGCCCTATTCGTGGGGTAGGCTAATGTAATGTGTCCGAGTGTGTCATGTCTTTAACTTTTACGGACCTGTTCGCCTCTCCACAGCCAGGGAGCACGGCGGTGAAACTTAATTGTCTCATTGGGGACAGCCTGGGGCACATCGCAACTCATATGTGCTAAGGCCGAATGGAGAACCGTTTTCAGAGAGGCCGAGTAGTCCACTGAACCCTCAGTGGAACCCGAACCTTCCACCGACCCCCTCTCAGATTGGACAACCGTGTCGACCCGATTCTGAGAAAACATGGTGCTGGAAGCCGCTGTGGAGAGTGCGTCAACCACCTCAAAGTCCGGCCCCTTGCTCGGATCGTCCTCCGCTGCAGGCCCATCAGAGAGAACATGCTGGGGAGCCGGTTCAGTTTCAACGCTGGTTTCCAGCATAGCCATCAGTTGCTGAACTGCGGAGCGAAGCTGCGTGACTTCCGCGGAGCGGCGAGTGTACCTGCCAGTCCCTTTTTTACGTGGTGGGCCATCAGCAGACACTGATGATGTGAAGTAACTGTCCTGCCATTTTGTTACTGCCACTGCTTAGGTTGATGCAGAAAAGTAAGTAAAATATACCAAACTTTTGTGATGAAATGTAAGCGGGAAAATATTAATGCACCATACTTTCGAACGACTATTGTGGACAGAATTATTCCACCGTAGTGATAGATCATGATCTCCTGTAGGTGACGGTCTGACCGTATGTAGCGATTCAAGCCACCTCTGACCTATAGCATCAGACTGGTTAAAATTGGTAGAACCAAGCAGATTGCAGGAAAATAAACTTTCAAACTGTAACAAACCTAAATATTGAGCTCTTTATGATCACATGTTTTCCAGCTGTTCTCCTGGAAAAAAATGTTTTAAAAAATCCCACCAGTTTTGGTTGAAAGTTTCATTCAATGATGCTCGCTGCGACTATATTCTGAAAAATTATGATCCTGTGTAGGTGGCACTATTATAATTTTTTATAACATTGGTTAAAACGTGGGAGAAGAAAAAAATTCGAACAAAACTAATTTCACAAACGGTTCCTTGCCTTTTTCATATGCTCTCAATTAAATTTTAATTCAAAATGCTTTATTGACGTTAAATACACATAGTAAATATTGCCAAAGTATTGTAGACGTCTAACCAGCATCACTTTGCTAGGCAAGTCTCCAAAGCTGAGGATACTAACAGAGTTCCAAAGGGGCCAAAATTGCAGGTGTGTCAGCCACAAAAACAGCTGAATTATTTAAGGTGGCAAGGGGAACAGTGCCAAAAATTATGACAACAAAAAACAGCATCAGCAAAAAAGAACTGTGGCCGCATGTCAAAGCTCTCCGGCAGGGACAGACGGACACTCAGCTCTAAAAATCACCACAGGATTGAATCAATCCATATCTGGACCAGTCTCAACAAAAACAGTACGTCATGAGCTTCACAAAGCTGGTATTTATTGCAGGGCCGCCAGTCGGAAACCATTTGTATCCAAGGCTAATGAAAAAAAAAAGCATAACAATGATGTAAGGAGTAAGGAACACACAACCTGGACCCTGAGCAATGGAGAAAAGTGATATGGTTTGATTAGTCATCTTTCACTTTTTTAATACATCTGGATGGGTTTACGTTTGGCATTCAATCCAAAATGTCTGCAGCCAACTGTTAAGTATGGTTGTGGTATGGGCAGCCATTTCATGGGACTCATTGGGTCCAATGATTGCTCTCCATGGATGTGTAACCGGCAAACAATATGAAACCATTTTACAACACCAGGTGCACCCTATGGTGCAAACACTGTTCCCTCATGATGTCACTATATTCCAACATGATAACGCCCCCATACACGCTGCTAAAAACATAAAAGAAATGGTTCCAAGAACATGAGGATGGCGTCAAATGCCTTCCATGGCCTGCACAATCACCAGATCTAAACATAATTTAACCTTTATGGGAAGTTCAGGAGCGCATTAGTGTGCAAACAAAAGGATTGAAACTATTTTGACGGCAAAGGGTGGGCCTACTCATTATTAGTAACTAGTTATTCAGATTTTGTACGCGTTTCTGATATTTTGTCCACCCCTGTAAATATATACGTATTTCAAATAGACGGTAAAAAAAGTGTATTGAAGGAATTTCATGGTTAACTGTAGTATAATATTGAACAGATAACACATTGTACTTTATATCTGCACAATGATTATATACACGCTGGGTAGGGGTGGGACGATTCAATCCCATCACGATTCGATTCGTTTCCGATTCTTTAGGCAAAGGTTCGATGCATCATAATATCTTACGTTTGACCACGATTCGATTCGATTCGATTCGGTTCGATTAATTTAGATACTTTAAATAGGTATGCTAATGTGATTTGATACCGATACATTCAGCAGTAATTAAATATTCAATTAGAACCTTACACCAAGTTCACAGCATTATGTTTATTGTTAAGGCATGCCATACATTTTGCAGCTGTCTGCAGCAAATAATGCAGCAATAAACATGACTAACAGTGTATTTTCTAAAGTTGCCCTATTTAGGTTATTGTTTTTCAAACAGTGTCAGACATGGTACTCTAATACATTTCCTTTATTTACAAAATGAAAATGGCTAAATGTATAACAATTACTAAACTGGGCCAAGAAAAATGAAATAGCCTATAGGTTAGTGTCATGCATAGTACTTTCCTAAATCTTAGTACGATCTAGAACTTCGGTGGAGCAAGATGCCCATCCATCCGTAGTTAAAGCTACTCTCGTAGCGTTTTGCAAGGACAGTCGAACAGTTTTCTTCACCTCTTCATACAGAGCAGGTATACATTTTTCACTCAAATATTTTCTGCATGGTATGGTGTATCTAGGTTCCACGACATTCATTTTGTGAATCGGACAGTTAACGTAGTAATAATTAATTGAACGTAAGACATTGGAAATAGTCTTACTATTTTTGTTTTTTGTCTCTAACGTCTACTTGATTTTGAATAGAAAATGGTTTAAATTTAAATATCAGAAAGCACTTTACAATTAACTGTCTGGACACGGTATGTGTATAAAAACGAATAAAAACAATTATACAAAAAAATAGAACTGTTTGGCCATTTCTCCAGGAAACTCATCAATGACTCCCGAGTTTAGCTTGCTTACCAGCTTGCTAACGCGCTTGCTGTCCTTCACGTCAATTGTGTATCGTCGGCTCAAATGGTTTATCATGTTTGTGGTGTTGCCTGTGTATCTGATTTCTACTTGGCAGATCTTGCATATTGCAGCGGTTTTGTCAAGTACACCCTCCTTCTTTCTAAACCCGAAATGCTTCCATACCACTGATTTTCTGTTCGGAACATCGCAAATTCGGAGTTTCTGTCTCTTTTGTCGCACTCAGCGAGCACGCAGCTAGCCATTTCGCTCAGATCTGTCCGTCTCATAGTTGCTACTTTCAACTCACGCTTACGTTGGGGTTGGAGCAGAAACATGGATTGAAGCTGGTCAAAAGAGTTTTAAAAGTAATCGTGTCTCAGAAATATATATTTTAAATAATTTTTGAATAAATGAATACGTGTACATTCATTTAAAATGCGATATTAATCGATGCTTATCGATTCGAATCTTGCAGATCGATGCAGTTGTATTTACACATTCGGATCGATGCATCGCGATGCACCGGTGCATTGTCCCACCCCTAACGCTGGGTGGTTACTCACTGCCACTGTCTGAGAGAGAGAGTGTCATGAATAGTGATCTTTGAGTGTTAAAAGTGCTGAATAACCACATTAATTCACTGCCTGTTCCGACAGAAATGTGCAAAAACCACAGCCAAAAATCCTTACATCTTGATCACTGCTCTTTTCAGGTAAAAAGCTGAATAATAAAAAGAAATCTGATTGCCGATACTTTATTATGTCTTTTATAAAGCAAATAAATTATTTTGGACAGCAGATCATGATGCCGGGTGTGTGCAAACCACAACAAACCCAGGGGTGTCATCAGGCCTCAATTTGTTTTGTAAGACGTTTATCGTGGATTAATGATGTCCTGGTGCGTTCTGACACCCTTCCCCCCACCTCCCTTTAATTCCCACACCTCTTAGTCGTTTGAAGTAGCGGGATATTATTCATTCGATGTCTTGCCTTCCATCACCCATCCAAAGCTAAGGAAAACCGACAGGAGGAGAAAACGGGGAGGAATATGGTAAATGGCAACAAATAACAGGGCCACGATAGAGGGGGGAAATCCTCATTAATATGCAGAGCTTGATAAGCCCCGTTTTGTGCTGAAAGGTAAAGGAAGAGTAGCGGAAAAACTGCAGGACTAGGAGACAGAAGGTGTGAGACCATACGAATCGTTTCAGAGAGCCTGGGGCTTTCTGATCTAGTGGACGGCTCCTCACGACTCCGCACGGCAAAGGCTGACGGAAATATCTCGCAAAGGCATGGAAATGACTAATCCCATTCATTTTTTTAATTTAAAATCGGATTTTTTGAACATGCAAATTTAATTGGACACAGACTATTATTAACAAAACATCTTTGAAGTGATGGCAAGAATCTGCCCCCAGACTTATAAAAAAAATTTAAACACTCAAAGCATTTTAAGCATTCACCGTTGCCGTATAGATTAACAGGTTATCGCATCACAATATATATACAAACACGGAAACCAAGCAAGATTATATAGCTCTGCACATCTACCTGTAGATGAACCCTCAACTCATAATTTATACCAGACATGACTACAGAGATGAACTGGATGCACTAGATCACAGATGTCTGATCCAAAAACACTGGCCAACATTGACCTTACCCACAAACTTCCTTTACTTGAAATAAAAAGTATATAAGAATGTCACCTATAAAAATAAATGACAAACAATGCAGCAGAGCAGGGCCTACTGGGTATTTGAGTTAATTGTAAATTCTTGACTGAATTAGAATGTTCAAGTCCAGGATTGACACAGTGCTGGATACTCTTTAGTCTGTAAATAAATTACACACTTAGATGGGCTGAATGGCCTGCTGTCGTCATTAAAACATGTAGGCTACTCACTCTAACATCACTATGAGCACCCATTTTACGAATTAAAATTTTAAGACTGATATACTCATTTTAATGTTTGATTATTAATTCTCTAACCGCCAAAACTATTAATTGAAAAGAGCAGACATATCAGTTCTAAGACATGAAAGATTATGTTAATGTTAAGAAATGTTAATCTGAATTGCTAACCCTGCTGTTCGCACTCAGGAAGTTTTTCTTGCTGTTCTTGCAATTTAATGGCCCCTCTTGAATGGGGAACAACCATTAGCAAACCAGCAGGCTCCTGAAGTTTCAAACACAGAAAAGTGCAATTGAAATGCAAATTGTTTATACAAGATGTTTCCTTCCAAATGAAGAGAGGTCTTCGGCTCTACTACAAAATGACTTGACATAATGGGGCCAGAAAACAGCACTCATGGTAAAATTAAAAAGTGTGTCGACTTTTTTTGTTTGCTCTTTTATTTTGCCTACAAAATAAACATTCACCTGACATTATGAAACATTCCAAAACAGCAGGATTACCCATGGTTAAGAATACACAGGAAACGACATGTAAAATTCAGTTCTGGTGGTGAAGAAACACAGAACAAAAACATGAGCCAAATCTATCAGCTGGTTGTCTTCAGGGTCATGTGATGTTCTATGGCCATTACAAAGATATACACTATGGGGTCGATTTACTAAAAGTTTGTGTGTAAAAAATCACGTGCAAAACTGAAAAACCACCCACAAAAAATCATACAGGGTGATCAACTAATGAGGTGTAAAGAGGACTGCACTTGTTAAAATTTAAAGATACATGGATTTTCGGGTTAGCCTGAATGAATATGCAAAATTAGGCGTCCCTACGTTAGTTCGCAAAATAGTGGGAGGAGGTCATACAAATAGATTACTTTAGCATGTGTAAAGTGATTTACTAAGCCCAAAAGCAAGTTTGGGAAAGGTATTTGCATGTGCATTTTAGTACAAATGGAAAGCAGGTATTAAAAGACATACAATCAATAAGAAGACAAGCTGTACAAGAGCATCCCCTTGTGTTCTCTAAGTCAGCTCGTGCAGCTACAAATTTTTGATGAAGAAGAGAAAAGACAGCAATACACAATATATCAAAAAAGTATCTGGCATATAGCTTATTCTTTATACATGTCATGACACTGATAATTATTATTTGTTCTAGCTAGCTTGTGATATATCTGTCTTTCTCGCTAGCTAGCTAGCCAGCTAGCCAACTCTAGCTATCTCTTCCAAGATAGACAGACAGCCATATCTCTAGTCGTGTATAAAACTATAAAATGTGTTTTTTAGGGTTGAACAGGACAGGGTAAACTTGGACCATAATTATTAACTGATCTTGCATTGCTGCAAATGAGTGAAGTGGGGAGAAACTCTGATTGGCTGTTATGGGCGATGGCTGCGAAAAGTTAAACTGCGGGTAACATTTATCGGCTGATATTTGTCACTCATTTACCCAGTTTCTAAGGTTGCTCAAAGTTAAGCAGTTCATGACCAACCTTCCCACCACATTTGGTGCAAATCCGTGTGTAACTTTTTGAGATATCCTGCTCAGAGACAGACACACAAACACACAGACGCGGGTGAAAACATTACGTAGGCGTAGGTAATTTAAAGCATTCACCGTAGGTAATTATAGTGTATCCCCTGTTCCGTTTTGCTGTCAAGTTTGAATTTTTCTATGTTTTTAAAACTGGGAACAATTTATTGATGCATATTTCAAAAAGATTAACTACAAAACATTGAATTTCTCTCATCATATCAACAAGCTTACAGTACATTGTAGCTACATAGGATAAAGGTATCCTTTATCAGGACAACAAAAATATTTTAGTAGTCAGTAGTTCACATGTTTGAAAGTATACTCCCACACAAAGTATATACACACACACACACACATGCACATACACACACTGAGAAAGGTGAAAGCTCTTCAGTTTGAGTGCAATTATGTCTCTCCTTTCTAATGGAAATGTGCCTCAATTGCGTATCTAAGGTAAGCCTGAGATTGCATTTACCATTTCCCATTTCTCCCTTTGGAGACCATTACAAACTGTCCACCCTGAAGCACCATTTCACCCTCTGCATTTAGAGCTCTGCTAAATGTTCCTCTTTCCCTTCATCCGTCTTACAAGTGCTATTCTTCCTTTTCTTTTTATCATATGAAGAGGACACCCTTCTCGTGACAGTAAAACATATGAGGAGGACACCCTTCACCTGGCAGTAAAGCAAGGGGGGAGGAAATCATGATGGAATGTTATGAAAATTATAATAATCTTTCCAAATGTGCCATGATTCTTAGTCTGGCTCTAAATTATTTATGATGTCTGTTTTCCATGAACAGACTCACTACCTCTGCTTTCATGATTCAGAAATATCAGATCAACTCAGCAGCCTAATGTGTCTGCAAAAAGAGTGCCAGCAAATGTGCGCACTATTGCATGATAGACCCTCTCTACTTGCGTAGTGCTCATCTGTACGACACATACAGTGCTGTACACTGGAGTGAGAGGATTCAAACAATGAATGAGACATGAGTCAAACAAAGATTTGTTTATTTTCATAATTGAAGTCAAAATACCAAACAAAGTGCCACAAATGCAAAGAAACATTGGAAAAATGCAAAGAAATAGTTTTTCTTTAGTTTGCAATGAAATAATGAGAGCTATATAAGTGAAACAGGTAAATCTGTACATTTCCTGGATCATAAACTCCATTATATTAGATTTCCTTTATTGTCGTTATACAAGTACAATGAAATTACGTTCACAAACTCCCTGAGTTATGCAAACAATTTACTCGGGATGTGTGAAACTGCTGCATCTACATGCGCCTCTTAGTCTTTTTTTTTGAATGTCCACAAGTGTGCAAAATCTGAGGATGATATGCAGAGCGACTAAATATCTATGATCTCCTGTTGTCCATTAGTGTCTCCAAATCTATCCAAATGGCTAAATTGTGCACTGCTCTAAATAAAATACCCTTAAAACGAAAACCGCCGTTACGCCGAGCTGTAATGGATTTTTCAAAGTACCCAATAAACAATAGTGGTATAAAGTGTTGTATATTTCTCAAACGGATTTTACCAGACAATAAATGACCATTTTGAAAGGAACATCTCTATCTTTAAAATCAATGATAGGATTGTATATTTATTTCATATTTAGTAGCAGATATTCATAGTAGAATATGTGGTACAATGAGACAACAATTTTACAATTAATTCACAGTTTATTTTGCATTTGAGTGAGCAGGGCTTGTCACAGCTTTTTTGGCAAACGATCAGGCTATTGTTGGGTTTATCTTGTTGCTATGACAGAATAAAAATTTTATATGATGAATAAATATATTTATGAACTCACACATAGACGCTATTGTCCACTATGTCACGTATGGGTAGGTATAGACTGGGTGGGGGGTTGCTTGTTAAATGGACTTGCTATGGGAAAATTGTGATACTTAGAAACTCTGTATTCAGCAGAGTTGTCCCGAATCGTCTACTAATAAAGTTAAGACGCAGTTTGTGATTTCCAGTAATAGTTTGGCTGCAGGAGCAAAAAATGTCTCAAATGTTGCCACCGGCGGCATTATCATTAGGCATCTACGCAAAGGGGTTAATTCTGAATTCAGCACCACTAATATAAAACTCTGTGACATCATAAACAATAATAACACAACCGAGCTAGCCTTTCTGTGACTAGCTAGCTATACTATTATAAATAAAACACACACACCAACACTTAGCTATGGAATCCATGCTGGTCTGCTTCAGATGAAGAGTCATGGATGTAAATCTCATCTGAATCCAGAGGACGACTACAGCATCCAGCAGTTTCAAGCACTGAAAATCTTTTTGTCACTTCGACTTCGCCATTGTACAAATAAAACGATGTCTCACTGGAGTTCACCAGTGACGCATATGCGCTCTCTTGCGCAAAACCATGGAGACACAGGCACATAACGGCGTGTGTTTTGAAATACGCTCATGACAAGCACAGCTCTGACAATCGCTGACCAATGATTATACCTCTTTGGAAAGCTTAGAATGTGTTATTTTTGGATATTAAGGCTGTAAATAAATAAAATAAATAAATAAGAGCCTACAGGAGTTGTCAACATGTAGTAATTGGTTGTAGGCGTACAGTAGGCATAAATTAATTATTTATTTATTTTATTGTGTCACATTTGGTCTTCCCTATCCCAGTATCAAGAAAGAAACTAATCAATGATTCGCGTAACCATACTGCCCTCTCCTGACGAGAATGAGAACATCTCTCCTATTATCGATACAATTGCACTGTAAAATATCAGTTTATGCATTTCATCTTTAATAAAATATAGCCTAATAAACACCACCGGTTGGCAGCTAATTATCTCTAAACCTGATAGATGCATCATTTGTTCAATACACAACTTAGATAAATGTGTTTTCAGTAACATTAGCCTATATTTTAAGTGTTACAAATATTAAAAAATATATACAGCCCCTCGTCCCCCCATGTTAAAATGAAGCACGCAATAACTCAAAAAACAGCTTTAATTGCGCTCAAAATACACATTGAAATCAGAGTTCATATCTCATAAAAATGTGCCTGACAGACGAGTTAATAACTCGTATAAACGAGCCGTATAAACGTGATAATATCTAGAATAAACGAGATAATAACTCGTATTAACGACTTACTATCTGGTATTAACGACTTACTATCTCGTATTAACGACTTACTATCCCGTTTAAACGAGATTGCTCTTTAAAAAAAAAAAATGTAAAAAACTGCTCTGCAGGACTAAAATTAATTAACAATAGCCAGTCCTGGCATTTTCACAAGAGGGTTTCTTTTTGATGAGGCTACCATTTAACAGGTACATGTATATATAAAACCCAATCCCACAGGTTTGCTTGCAAGAGAAATTAACATGAATGTAGGCTGTCCATAAAGGGTTATTACTGCCACAGATCCTGGTCCATAAAACATTATGGGCACTATTTTCAGTTAAGACTCAAATGCAAAACAGTACCAGGATGGACAAAATTGTCATATAAGAATCGCATATGAGAAGAAGATGACATGCTAAATAGCAATAATAGCAAATTGCAATAGTAAAAAGCAATTTATTATTTTTGGCTGGTAAAAAATCTGTCTGGTCGGTAAATTTTTTCATCTACCAGCCACCTTGGCAGGTAAGCCAAAAAGTAAATTTTGGACCCTGCATATGACTCCAACACCCCATGTTATATGACCCCAACACCCCGTGGCACATTGCCTATATACGATGAACATTAGCACAGCCGTCGAGGTACAGAAACATGCACACCAAGCTTTAAGCACAACACATTTATGAAAACAGATTGCAAATGGACACACACACCCACAGTTACTCTACAGTGTGAGTCTGTGACCGAACACCAATTTTCATGTTCAGTATTTCACATTACTTGATGATCCATTTTTCAGAGATAAATAAACTATGAACGACAGACTGCATTTATGTGCTTTCTTTTTTCCTTGTTTAAGTGAAAGATGTGCAGACAAAACCAAAATGATTTCCATTCTTTCTATAAAACAAAAACTCTGGCCCCTTACTCCAGCCCTGCATTCAATTATACAAAAAAGTATAATTGCTCTCTTTATAGTAATCATCTGTCTGTAAGGGACTGTTATGTTTCAATAGTTAGCTACTGAGAACTGCCTGTATTTATGCCTTTTACATGACACATTCAGCCCCATTCCGTGCATTTCCCCCAATCAAGTGTGGTCCTTATGCAATCCAAACACACAGGCAAATAATTTAATATAATAGCTGTACAAAATGAATGGTGATGATGTTGGTATTTTGTTGTTCACCTTTTAGAAAACCCAAGGACATGTAACATGATTCCCCATTCCTTTTAGAAAACCCATTCAACATTTACATTGCTCCTGTGTGACAGGTATACACGTTTGTGCAACTTTTACATTACATGACATTACATTATAGGCATTTAGCAGACGCTCTTATCCAGAGTATACACATACTTCTTATTACATTTATCCATTCATACAGCTGGATATATACTGAAGCAATGCAAGTTAAGTACCTTGCTCAAGGGTACAACGGGGGAATTGAACCTGGGAATCGAACCTGCAACCTTTCAGTTACAAGTCCAGTTCCTTAACCATTATACTACACTGCCGGACATTTTACAATATGACCGTGCGATGAGTTTATGCATTTATGCAACATTTCCAGTGCTCCAGTGTCACAAATGGAGGCACGCATACGAGTTCTTTCTGCTTCTCTGATACACAGTATAACCTTTGCTGTGTAACTTTGCAAAGCATCAATAATAATGATGGATGATTTAACTGGCTTTGGCTATCATGTAAAAAACACAGAAAATAAAGACCTGATTAGGGATTGTTTCAATACTCACTTCAATCACGTGGAACCTGAAAAATTATTAGCTGCATTAATGTCAGGGTGCTACTGATTGGTCTAAAGTTCATAACACAGTTCCGCTGTCTGAGTTTTACATCAACACTAGGTAGCAACCAGATCCATATTGTGACATAGGGGTGGGGGAAAAAATCTATTCTGAGATGCATCGCGATTCTCTCTTGAAAGATTATGGCTCGATGCAGAAAACTCAATAAATTAACTCTAAATTAATGCAAAAAAAGTACCGCCAAAACAAATTAGGCTGATTAGGTTACGCATTTTTATGGGTTGCCTATATTATGCAGCCTATATCTAGAATACTGTATGTGACGATTCTGACATAATCTACATTTATTCTTTTGTAAAATTCTGAATGGTAGCCTACAACCTCTTCTTCAATTTGAACTCGTTTTTGAGATATGACACTTAACTCGTACGGCCTAGATTAAAATTGCTTCTAGTGGGCCAAATTTCATAGGGTTAACTGATTTTGTAAGTCCTTCACTTGAATTGAACAACTGTTGCCTTGTGGACACTACACTCAAACTGCAAATGAGACAAGTTAAGTCAGAAATAGAAACAAACATAATAATAAATCGCCAATCCAGTGGGTTGCCAGGCTAGGTAGCCTACGTGATTAACCAGCTAGTGACCAGCCTCTGTGAATCAAGCCGGCTTCTCAGCCACCACCGCCGGACTCTCATTTACATTAGTTGATAGGCTACATCATAAAATATTTTTTTTTTAAAAACCTTATAGGCCTACAGCATGAATCTCGAGTAATCAATTCACTTGCACGATAGTTTCGGCTACTCACAGACACTAAACCGAGGACGATGGACTTCTTCGCACTGTTTCGAAAGTCGCGCATCTGACTAAAAGTCATCTGACTAAAACGCATTATTATTTCCTTTGTCTTGCTGACATTGAGGTGAAGATGGTTACCCTCACACCACTGGGTGAAGTGTGCAACCGTGTTGTGATATTCCAGAACAGAGTGGTTGTCTGTGAGTAGGGCAAGAATGGCTGTGTCGTCTGCGTATTTGAGGTAAGCAGTGATGGCTGACGGACTGGCGCAGTCATTGGTGTAAAGTGTGTACAGGAACGGGCTCAACACACAACCCTGCGGCGCTCCGGTGTTAGTGGTGAGTGCAGGTGATGTGGTTGTGCCCACCCGCACAGCTTGCAATCTGTCACTAAAAAAATTGTGCATGAGATGAATCAGACGGGGGGGGGGGGAGTGTTGAAATGGTGTAGCTTCCGGATCATCAGATGCCTTTGGATGGTGTTAAAAGCAGAGCTGAAGTCCACAAAGAGGATCCTGACAAAGGTGCCTGGGGAATCCAGGTGCTGGAGGAGGAGGTGCAGCAGGCAGGCCACAGCATCTGTGCCCCTCTTAGCCTTATAGGCAAATTGGAGGGGATCCTGTTGTGGGTCAACAACTGGCAGAATGGTGTCGAGCAGCAGCTTCTCCAGGCACTTCATTATTATGGATGTGAGGGCAACAGGGCGGTAGTGGTTGAGTTCTGTGGGCCTGGGTTTTTTTGGGTACGGGGATTATGGTAGCAGTGTTCCAGAGGGTAGGAATTGTAGCAGTCTGGTAGGATTTGCAGAAGAGTGAATGGAGAATTGGTTAGAGTTACAGAGCGCAAGTCTTCAGCACCCTTGCTGGGATGCCGTCAGGCCCCGGGGCTTTGCCTAGCTTACATCGACTAAGCTGGCGCCGTACCTCCTTCTCTGTAAAAGGGGCCGGTTCTTCGGGATCTGGTGGAGAGAGGGCTCTCAACCATACTTCACATACAGCACCTCCAGGTCAGGCGTACATACCTTATGGTGCACCTTAATGTTGCTACACCACTTGTTATTGATGTAAAGGCAGACCCCGCCACCCCGCATCTTCTTTTATTGTCTCGTTCTGTCAGACCTGATGATCGTGAAGTTGTCCAGGCTGACCTCTACATCGGAGACCGACTCATCAAGCCAGGTCTCGGACAGGGCGATGATGCAAATGTCCCTGAAAGCCCTTTCCAGTCGGCACCGGGCATGTAGCAAGTCCAATTTATTCCGGAGTGAGCGGACAGTCGACAGGATGATGGATGGGAGAGGTGGTTTAAATAGACGCTTCCTTATTCTGCGGCGAATACCTCCACATCTTCCTCTTTTCCTCGGTCGAAGCTCCAACGGTAAAACCGCAGCAGGCTTGATGTTGCACAGCAGCAAGGTCCAGTGGTGCAGGAGTTCATCGCAGCTGTAGGTGAGTAACCTGTTGCCGGTGTCAGGCTGTAGTGCGCAGCCATAAAATTGCGAGTAAAATGACTATCGCTTTGTAAAGTCTGATCATGTTCGATCAGCTGAGTGTAACTTACATAAAACGCTTTAACAGAACACGAGAACACTTAGACATGAGGTAGGTGAAGTCAAACAGAGTACAGTCTGTGCTTTCGCAGCAGAGCGTGCGCCATTACCATCTAAATGAGCTGCCAGTATAGATGTTTGAATCAAGGTCTGTGGACTGTTTTGCCAAACCTGTCACGTCCCGTGCCTCTGTGTCTTGATTTCCTGGTTCCGTTTCTATGTGTTTGCTGTGTGTATTCTGTTCCGTGTTTTCTTTTTTCTTCATTTCGTGTCTCCACTTCCAGCACCTGATATGTTTCCTCATGTTTCGTTTCACCTGTTCCCCGTTGTCTCGTTAGTAATCTGGCATATAGTCTCCCCCGTTTCTTTGTTCTGTGCCAGATCGTCTTGCCTTGTGCTCATGTTAAGTCTTTCCAGCATTTTTTTATTCCTGCCTACTCCCTGCCTGCTCCTCGTTCCTGTGTCCAGTCCTGTGTACCCGTCCTGTTCCTGTTCTCCTGCCTGTCCAGCCTGCTCCTGTAATGCCCCGCCTGTCCAGCCCGCCTGCCCTTCCTCGTCCGAGCCCTGCTCCTGCTCTTCGCCCTCCTCGTCTGATGGATTCCCCGGTTCTGACCCCTGCCAGTTCCTGAACTTCGCTTTTGCCCATCCTGCATTGCAGGATTTGACTACGTTTCTGCCTGCCCTGTATTGCACTGATTGCCAAACCTTGACCCATTTCTGTCTGACCTCGAATAAAGCCTATTCCCATTACTCTGGTGTCTGCGATTGGTTCCGATCCGTTCACGTAACACAAACCATGACTTAAGTGCTTCAGCACTGAAACACGCCCAACTCAGCAGGCCCGATAGCCGTCCAGTAATTCGTGTTTTAAAATAAAATTAAATAAATGTAAAATAAAGCTTTAGTGATTGGATGATCATAATGAAAAGTTGACCATGATTCATACTCAGTGACCACTGAGATTTCTGTTATAGCACCATTTATAAACAGGTTGTTGCACAGCACTTGGCTAATTTAAGTTTTGATAGACACAAAATGGTTATTTAAGTTCATAAACAGGCATTCATAGCTATGATGTTTAGTTCATTTTGTACCAATAGCTGGTATTCAAATGTAAAATACCAACACAGTGTCTCATACATGCAATGAATTCTACTCATTTAAGCAACTCAGTAGCATGAAATGTGTCTAATGACTACATCATGACCCATAAATACTTCACACAAAGACCATGCTATGTCTAACTGCTTTAAATGTGTGGATCACACCCAAATTCGTGGCTGATTCATGTTGATTCGTTTTGACCTCTGAGCCAACAACATACCATTTCAATGCCAATCACAGACAGATTAAGCCTATTATTGCCCAGCCGGTGATTTATGCGTTTGGCAGCTGCGTTCACGCGCTAATTACACAGAATGCGGGGGAGCAGGAGAGAAATCCTCCTACACAGGGGGAGAGATGACAGGGCCTTGCACCTCTTACTTTCCCCTCTGCCGGCTCTCTGTCCCCTAACAGATGCTAATCAGCTTGCTATTTTCCAACCGGAATGACAACAAAGGGAGCCTCAACTGCGGAAATATGTTTAATTTTTTTTGCGAAAAAATACAGAACACACTTCAGCAGCATTTGTGAGATGAAGCCAGACCTTCAAGCAGAAAATTTTTTTTTAAGAACAAATTAAAGTACAAAAATACCCTAATTCATTCAGTGTGGTACTGACCAGTCACAAAAAGATTTTTAGACTTTGGATTGCAATGTGTTTTCAGTATTTTGAGGAAAACATTAAATGTTAGTGCAATTAACTCAAATGAAAGAATAAAAATGATTCTGACTGTGTGTGGGTGCAGACAAACTATTGTGTCATTGGCTTTTCCCTTTCCAATTGGCACATCGCTGTATAAAGTAAGAAAAAGCATGGGCAGTTATAATCTACAGGTAAAATTGTACAAAATTTATAATAATCATACAATGTGGACATACACTGTAATTAATTGGCAATGACTGTAGTGAAGATATAATCATGCTGATTCCATCAGCAGAACAGCAGTCCTTCTAATTTGGCTGCTAATGACACATAGGCCACCGTATTATTTTTCCAAAAGAGGAAATAAGTGTGTCCTCCCCTCGGACAGTAGCTGAAATCTGCTGAAACCTGTTCATACAAGTAGTAAAAAAAAAATCTATATTTCCCCACCAACGCTTGTCAAAAGCAAAATATAAGCGATACTACAATCTCTCTGCATTTGAATGGATCTCTATGGGAATTTGGGGTGGGATTAGATTAAGATGTGTGGAACACATGGTTGGGTAAATGTCTGTAAGTCATCAAGGGTACGATGTATCAAACTAGCCTCAAACCATCACTATGCTATCAGATATGCAGTAAACAACCCTTAAAGTGATCCATCCATATCTACTGCATATCTGACAGCAAAGTGATGGTTTGAGGCTCGTTTGATACCTCAGGCCCTTGGTGACTCACAGCCATTTAACCAACCATGTGTTCCATACTATTCCCATGTAATTTACAGCTTAATCTAGTCTCACCCCCCCCCCAATTCCCATAGAGATCCATTCAAATGCAGAGAGATTATATTGCAACTATACAGCAACTGCACAGCTCACTTTTATTTATTTAGTTTAAATTTTGTTCCTCAGTACTTTGTTCCTCAAGCTGCTGGAATATCCAGCAAAGAAACTTTAAATGAGTTGTGAGTAATATTTTGAGACAAGTGAATAAGTAGGGTTCTGTTATGGCAAATGGAAAGTTATCTGAGAATAGTTTTAAAGCAGACATGGTTCAGACCCTAACACTGTAATACTGTATATTGGATGCTTTCATTTGTGCAGCTATTTCTTCAGTGTTTATTAAGCCAAAATAGAAATACTTGTTTTTCAAATTTATTAAGAGGAAAAATGGTACAATTTTGTTTTGATGGAAAGCATGTAATTTATAAAGATGGGAGCCTGCCCTTTCTGGCACTGCAAGTCCACTTATGATTCGCCGCCCACAAAAACAGAAGCACTGCTGATTGGTTAAAATGAAAATCAGCATGCTGCTTCTGTAAGCAACACTGTCTCCGTAAGTGACTGGCATCATACAATTTTTGTTGCTTACAAGACAGAAAAACTCATTTGAAATCTCAGCTAAATAAAAAGGCTTAATATTACAGTATTTGTCTTTTTTGGCAATTCAAAATTATGTTTTTGATAGCAGAGTCTATAAGAGGTCATCCATCTCCCAGCATCTTGAAATATCCACTGACAGACTGAGATAAGGTTAAAGCACAGGGATTCTACTCCATTCAGACAATATTTATTCTCCCTATTTCTCAAGTGTAGGACTCATAAAACAACATCACTCTGACAGGTGTAAACTTCAAAAACCAGCAGGATAGAAGCTGAAGCTGAGTGCCATCAATACATTTATAAGAACAAAAACCACCCTCGTTCCACAGCAGAAAAAGCCCTGCAGAGCGCAATACATAAATCCAAACTGTCCAGATTTACCAGAGGGCTAAATGCATCAGGAACCCAGCTGCTGAACCTGTCCCATGCCTCCTCACTACTAACACATGCTTTTCATATGAATGCAACCACATGTTCTTGTGATAGCAGCTTTCAGTGAGCTCGTTTGAGATAAATGCGCCATGTTAGCGAACCTGGAATTTTCCCCACCGGCAAAAGGGCTTTGTTTATAAAGCAGAATCTCCTCATGCTTGAGGTACAGCTGATCCAAGGAAATGCTACACAGCCTGATCTACTATAGACATGTTGCTTTAATTCACCCGAAGGAGCTACAGACCCTGCTGTTTACAGCATGGAAAATTCTAACAGGAGAAACTGACACGTTTAAATTTCTCGAGTCTTAGGGCACAGCACACAAAATACCTGAAATGTCAATATTCACATTCTGCACCAAAGCATTTTTGAAATTATTTTAAATAAAATTTTAATTAAGAAAGCACCCAGGAGGTGATATAACTATACTTATTAACTGATTCATAACAATATAGCATGGTTAGTTCAGTTCTGTCCTAATTCATTTCAGTTTATTTGAATCCATATTTAATAGACAAGATGGTCACTAAAGGAAAAACGTCACTAAAGCTAGCTGGCTAGCCTATTTTGATCAATACGAACAGTCATTGCTACGCTGCTGCAATCACGTTTCCTCAAATAATCCATGGTAGAGAATAATAAAACCAATACAAAATTTGAAAACAAAGTGAGAATGTGTTCTATTTGATTCAGACTCCTTTCCCCAGAGATCACAGCATAGCACAAAAACAGAGCCATTGTTAATTTTAGCAGTGTTTTAAACTGACTTTTTTGTTTTAGTCATGTAACGAAAGTGCAAATGATTTTTAATCACATTTAGTTTTATCTTTCATAGTTTTAGTTTAGGTTCTGAATTTGAATAGGATAGTTTCCAAAAATACGAATACATTAATGCAAATTAATGTGTCAGATGTTGCTCGCGAAACTCGAATCAAACGGTAAAAGTAGCCGTTTTAGATCAAATACGAATCAAGATTTAGCAACTGCATAGCCTATTTCTCACCTCAAATGTTTTCAGAAACGTATTTGAGTGGACTGTTTAGGTGGAATAAAAGAAAGTTTATTAACAGGCCGCCATATTGTTCCGGTTTGAAAACGGAGGCCTCCATGAACGGAGTAGGAAATAACCCTCCCCTGTGGTCTTTTCTTTGCTCTCTTCAACTTAAATGGTCCTGGAGACGATTGTCAATACGAATAGCAGCAGATACTAAGGCATCCAGTGAATTGGACTGCTCTAGAATGGCTAACGCATCCTGAACAGACTCGTCCAGAGCGGCCGAAAATAACGTCATGAAGGGAGCCTCTGGCTAACCTGTCTGAATAGCTAACACTCTGAACTTTATGGCAAACTCAGCCACAGTGTCGCCTGGTGAAGGCGTTTAAGCCGTCTCGCAGCGTCCCACCCCAAAATATTGTGGTCGAAGACCGACTCCATTTCGTTCATAAGTACTTTAGTGGTAGCTAATATCGGCGAGCTGTCTTCGAGTAACGGGGTAGCCCAATCAAGGGCGGATTCGGTGAGCAGTGAAAGTATGAGCGCCTACTCGGACGCTTGAGAAATAAACCGTGATGGTTGAGCTTTAAAAGAATTTCACATTGGGCAAGAAACCCTCGGCACTTGCCAGATCGCCCATCATAATATCATAATATCATAATCACAATGCCCCAGGAACTGGAAACGGGGGAACTGACAGTGCAGAGGGAGCAGGCTCTGCAGTAGGTAGCAGGCTCTGCAGTAGGGAGCAGGCTCTGCAGTAGGGAGCAGCCTCTGCAGCAGTAGGGAGCAGGCTCTGCAGCATTAGGGAGCAGGCTCTGCAGTAGGGAGCAGACTCTGCAGTAGGGAGCAGACTCTGCAGTAGGGAGCAGGCTCTGCAGTAGGTAGCAGACTCTGCAGTAGGTAGCAGACTCTGCAGTAGGGAGCAGACTCTGCAGTAGGGAGCAGACTCTGCAGTAGGTAGCAGGCTCTGCAGTAGGGAGCAGACTCTGCAGTAGGGAGCAGACTCTGCAGTAGGTAGCAGGCTCTGCAGTAGGTAGCAGGCTCTGCAGGAGGGAGCAGGCTCTGCAGTAGGTAGCAGACTCTGCAGTAGGGAGCAGGCTCTGCAGTAGGGAGCAGGCTATGCAGTAGGGAGCAGGCTATGCAGTAGGGAGCAGGTTCTGCAGAGGGAGCAGGTTCTGCAGTCGGTAGCAGACTCTGCAGTAGGGAGCAGGCTCTGCAGTAGGGAGCAGACTCTACAGTAGGGAGCGGGCTCTGCAGTAGGTAGCAGGCTCTGCAGTAGGGAGCAGACTCTGCAGTAGGGAGCAGGCTCTGCAGTAGGGAGCAGGCTATGCAGTAGGGAGCAGGTTCTGCAGAGGGAGCAGGTTCTGCAGTCGGTAGCAGACTCTGCAGTAGGGAGCAGGCTCTGCAGTAGGGAGCAGACTCTACAGTAGGGAGCGGGCTCTGCAGTAGGTAGCAGGCTCTGCAGTAGGGAGCAGACTCTGCAGTAGGGAGCAGGCTCTGCAGTTTCTGCAGAGGGAGCAGGGTCTGTCGAGGGAGCAGGCTCTGCAGTAGGGAGCAGGCTCTGTAGAGGGAGCAGGCTCTGCAGTAGGGAGCAGGCTCTGTAGAGGGAGCAGGCTCTGTAGAGGGAGCAGGCTCTGCAGTAGGGAGCAGGCTCTGTAGAGAGAGCAGGGTCTGCAGTAGGGAGCAGGATCTGCAGTAGGGAGCAGGCTCTGCAGAGGGAGCAGGATCTGTAGAGGGAGCAGGCTCTGCAGTAGGGAGCAGGCTCTGTAGAGGGAACAGGCTCTGTAGAGGGAGCAGGATCTGCAGTCGGGAGCAGGATCTGCAGTCGGGAGCAGGATCTGCAGTCGGGAGCAGGATCTGCAGTCGGGAGCAGGCTCTGCAGTAGGGAGCAGGCTCTGCAGTGATTATAAAAAAAACTTTTCACCCACTGCCCTTGCTATAATGTTAGCCTAGTGTTAAAAGTTTTTTTTAGCTAAATTTGGGACATAACCGAGCAGGAGGTGTAACTCCGACCGATAGCAGAATCTACGTAGCTATGCTGCACGAGTGGTGATTTTAAAGCCATGTGCTTGTGTTTGACCCATTTGCTTGAGGGAAAATTATAATTATATGCTGCTATAGGGAAAATCACTTGGTTAATTTGTTTTTTAAAGTTAATTATTTATAACTGTTTAGAGGCTACGATTTCAGCTCCCTTCTTGAAATCTTTGAAGAAGTGGTGTTGCGCTGCTGTAGCCTTTATCTAGCCGACAATAACGTTACTCTTATCTACGACTCTAGCTATGTTTTTTGGATATAATAAAATCTGCCGGTGGAACACGCTTTCAAAGCCATAGACCTACCAAAACGAAATGGCTAGCTAACGTTAGCTGAATTAAGAAACTTTTGCGTTTCAATGTTATTTGACAACGGGTGAGTGAAAATAATAATATGTATTTTTTTTTACCGGCTCACCGTAGCCAATTATAGGCGGCCTGTGCTGTTCGATTGCCAGTGTTGGGGAAGCCTATACCTATTTGCTTTTTTCTCCGTTAGGCTATTTTAAATAAGGCTAGCCTAAACTATAGCAGTCTTATCGGATTAGCGCGGCAGAGTAGACAGCCTATGTTTGAATATGCGGCTGTATTTTTAATGGTTCATGGTTTTACGTCCATTTGTTTATAGCCTATTTAAGCTTATCGGTTAACCGATCAATGAAGGTCGACTATCGGTTAGAAAAAATTGCCCAGATTTGCTACTACTAGCTAGGTAACATTACTTATCGATGCTAAATCTGTCCAATATCCTGATTATTATCTAATGTGCTAGCCAACTAGTCCAAACATATCTACTGTGCTAGCCAGGTAGCTATGGTTCATGAGTTCATCTTTACAAACTCTGCCCCACACTAAATTGCTATTTATTTCTGTGTTATGGTAAAGTGCTAGCCAACTAGCTAGTCTAAACATGAATTGCTATTTATTTTACCGTTATCTAATGTTCTAGCCAGCTAGCTAAATTCACATTATGGTAGGCTATTTTTACACTGGTGGAGGCACTAAAGAGTGAGGCACTATGACGCGTCATGAAGGGCCGGGGAGACCAGACTAGATTTGCCGTGACACCGGCCTCGCCTCATTGGAGCCTTGCCCTAATGCAGTACTGAGTGGGTAGTACACAAGAACAGCTTTGTACATGAAGTAGAGTATCTACGCATTTATCTAGAATCGGTTTTGCCTTAAGGCTGAATAAGGCTATAACCTTAGGCTAACCTGAGAGGAACCTTATCCTAGATTAGCGCTGAAAATCTGAGACATTTTAAGAACACAGGCCCAGAGCTCTGGGATAATAACACTGTGGATCCACATAACCTGATCCACATAACCTAGTATAAAAAAACTTGTTGAGATTGACATGTCTTTTTATTTGGGACAGGGGAGCATGAATACATGAATAAAAATGCACTGACACAAAACTAGAAGCTAACTTGGGCCGGCAATCCCTAGCATGTGAAGAAAGCAACTATCTGGCATAAATGTGGCATCTGGGTGCTCTGTGTGGGATGGGGAATGGAAAAAAATTCACCCCACATATAACCGTATGCAATATTGCAAGAAATTAAGGCACATACAATCATGCATTTTTGAATGGGCAAAGCTTTTTAACACCTTTCCACAGAGGGGGGGTGTTCTATTTAAGGTTTTATAAGTCCAGGTGTAAGCATCACAGAAACTTGGAAAATGGCTGAAATTAAGCAAGATAAACTGTACCACAATTCTAACTTCAGTGTTTCCCAAAGGAATTTCAGAAAGTATGGTGAGTGGTCCGGGTTCAATTTGGTGCTCTTTGAAATTAAAATCTAAACACACAAATGCAAAGAAATCTTGGCAAAAATGCGAAATAAAGTTGTTTTTCTTTAGTTTGCAATGGAATACTGAGAGAGACACGTAAAACAGGTAAACTATACATTTCCTGGATCGTACACTCCTGGATCATACAATCATACACTGAGTATGATTATGCAGAACTACTAAAGCAAAATATAGGCAGTGTGCCCTGTTGTCCCTTAGTGTCTCCAAATCTATCCAAAATGGATCAATTATGCACTGTTGTAAATCATAAAATAGTCAATGGTTTTGACATCATTATCAAATGGGAATTACTGTATTTTCATCAGTATAGGAGATAGATATCTATGAGTCCAAAAATCTATCCAAAACCTGTAATAAAATGAATTAAATACTTTTTTCCATTATAAAGAATATACGTTTGCATCTTATGATGGTTTTAGATGAAAACATTGATATCACACCATTACACACCTCTAAATATGTAGCCTTATCATTCAATCTTGTACTTCAATAAAACATCACTTTCTTTCTGTACTCTACAGTATGTAATCCTTTGCTACATGCCCTGGGATGACCTTTCTCCGTGGTTTAAAAACAAAAAATGTTGCCATTCATAATCACTCCAAATTTGGAGTGATATCAGCGCACCATAAATTGGAATGAGTATTTTCCATGCCCTAAGTGACAAGTATAGCCCAGGGAGATACTAATACGCCATCAACTATGTTATGTACGATAAGATTACAATAAAATAATATTCCCCCATCAGAAAAATGCTGGCAAGTGTTCTAGTTTCATGGCAAATCAGTGTAAAACATGACTGAGCCACCAATGAACGCTTACACTCCAGTTTGTGAAATGCACTCAAAATGCAAAAATAACAAGATCAAACATATGGCACAAGACAGTAGTGGAGTGGAAAAACTAACGTACACATTTGAAATATTGTTATATTGTTAGACTTACATATCGAAGAGGAAAATGTCATGTTCGTAGGCACATTCTCCAATAAAATCAATTATATGGCATCTTCTTCTGACCCAATCTTACAAAAATAGCAGGAAAACATTTGCTCGCCTCGGTGAGCAAATGTACAGGTGCAGCTCAAAAAATTAGAATATTGTGAAAAAGTTCAATATTTTTTGTCACTCATTTCAGAAAGTGAAACTCATATATTATATAGATTCATTACACATAGAGTGAAATATTTCAAGCCTTTATTTCTTGTAATTTTGATGATTACGGCTTACAGCTAATGAAAACCCAAATTCAGTGTCTCAGAAAATTAGAATATTGTGAAAAAGTGAAATATTGGAAACTCGTGGTGTCACACTCTAATCAGCTAATTAACTCAAAACACCTGCAAAGGTTTCCTGAGCCTTTAAATGGTCTCTCAGTCTGGTTCAGTAGGCTACACAATCATGGGGAAGACTGCTGACTTGACAGATGTCCAGAAGACTGTCATTGACACCCTCCACAAGGAGGGTAAGCCACAAAAGGTCATTACTAAAGAAGCTGGTTGTTCACAGAGTGCTGTATCCAAGCATATTCATAGAAAGTTGAGTGTAAGGAAAAAGTGTGGTAGGACAAGGTGCACAAGCAACATTACATTACATTACATTATAGGCATTTAGCAGACGCTCTTATCCAGAGCGACTTACACAGCATTTTTGCATTTATACATAGTATCCATTTACAGCTGGATATATACTGAAGCAATTCAGGTGAAGTACCTTGCTCAGGGGTACAACGGCAGTGTCCTACGTGGGACTCAAACCTGCGACCTTTCGGTTACAAACCCAGTTCCTTAACCACTGTACTACACTGTCGCCCGAAAAGCAACAGGGATAACCACAGCCTTGAGAGGATTGTCAAGCAAAATCCATTCAAGAATTTGGGGGAGCTTCACAAGGAGTGGACTGAGGCTGGAGTCAGTGCATCAAGAGCCACCACGCACAGACGAATCCAGGACATGGGCTACAAATGTCGCATTCCTCGTGTCAAGCCACTCCTGAACCAGAGACAAGGTCAGAAGCGTCTTACCTGGGCTAAGGAGAAAAAGAACTGGACTGTTGCTCAGTGGTCCAAAGTCCTCTTTTCAGATGAAAGTAAATTTTGCATTTAATTTGGAAATCAAGGTCCCAGTCTGGAGGAAGAGTGGAGAGACACAGAATCCACGTTGCTTGAAGTCCAGTGTGAAGTTTCCACAGTCAGTGATGATTTTGGGTGCCATGTCATCTGCTGGTGTTGGTCCACTGTGTTTTCTGAAGTCCACAGTCAACGTAGCCATCTACCAGGAAATTTTAGAGCACTTCATGCTTCCTTCATGCCCTTCTGACAAGCTTTATAGAGATGCTGATTTCATTTTCCAGCAGGACTTGGCACCTGCCCACACTGCCAAAAGTACCAAAAGCTGGTTCAATGATCATGGTATTACTGTGCTTGATTGGCCAGCAAACTCGCCTGACCTGAACCCCATACAGAATCTATGGGGTATTGTCAAGAGGAAGATGAGAGACACCAGACCCAACAATGCAGACGACCTGAAGGCCGCTATCAAAGCAACCTGGGCTTCCATTACACCTCAGCAGTGCCACAGGCTGATCGCCTCCATGCCACGCCGCATTGATGCAGTAATTCATGCAAAAGGAGCCCCAACAAAGTATTGAGTGCATAGAAATGAACATACTTTTCAGAAGGCTGACATTTCTGTTTAAAATATCCTTTTTTATTGATCTTATGTAATATTCTAATTTTCTGAGACACTGAATTTGGGTTTTCATTAGCTGTAAGCCATAATCATCAAAATTACAAGAAATAAAGGCTTGAAATATTTCACTCTATGTGTAATGAATCTATATAATATATGAGTTTCACTTTCTGACATGAGTGACAAAAAATATTGAACTTTTTCACAATATTCTAATTTTTTGAGCTGCACCTGTATATTCTTGCGTTTTCTGTAGTTGTTTGCATAAAACTAAACTAACAAAACTAAAAATGCTGTTACGCCCAGCTGTAATTTATTGTGCAAAGCATCCAATAAGACATAGAAAACACTGTTGCGAAGGTTATAAAGTCCTCTATTGGATAAAAGAGTTGTCAATCAAACTAGAATTAACTGGAATACATAACAGTTGAAGAAACAACTGGTGTGGTTTTACATGTGGGGTTTTCATCCATATCTACTGCATATCTGGCAGCAGAGTGATGGTATAAGACTTGTTTGATACATCAGACCCTTGATGACTTAGAGCCATTGAGCCAACCATCTGTTCCATACTGTTCCAGTGTAGTAGTCCCCCCCCCCCCCCAATTCCCATAGAGATCCATTCAAATGCAGAGAGGTTATAGTATCGCTTGCAGGAGTACCAGAAAATAAGATATCAAGAGTTTTTTGATCTTGTTGAGTCACAGACTCAAAAGACCAAATATTTAAAATGATTACTTTATTCTACATTATGTAAAATTGTCGAATATATTTTGATGCCCGAAAGCGGGGGGGACTATGGACAAAAGGTTCTATAATTTCTAAACGGTTCATCCCTTATGGATGAAAATACCCTCAAATTAAAGCTGACAGTCTGCACTTCAACCTCATTGTCATTGTATCCTTTCAAACTCAAGTGCTAGAGTACCGAACCAAAATAACAAAAAATGTGCCACTGTCCAATTAATTATGGTGCTCACTGTATCAGATATATGGATATATAGGCACGATAAAGAAGTATAGATATGGCAAATATAGATTTCAAAAGACCAAGGAAATGACTGCATGGAAACCATGTGATTTCTTGCTCTGAAATCTGACAATTGGAGGGGTTCAGCACTGCGATCTTCCTTAATTGTGTTTCTAATCAATTCAGAACTATTGCATTGTTAATTTCTATTTTGTCCTGGTATCTAGAAAAAATCAATGGGGTAGAGAGATGCTGTGAACATAATTTAATTCCTCTTTGAGAGGCTATGAGAAAAGCCTATGATCTTGGCATTATGTCATTTGATGTGGCAATTCAAAGGAAAACCCCAGTTTGCTATTCACAACAAGAAACTGGGATTAAGTAGCAGCATACCAAATAAATAAAAGTAATGTCATTATGAAGTTTTATCTGAGGTCATTATAATGCATTAGATTGTATTTTAAAGGAAACATTTTTTTATAACACGTTTGTATGAACTTAAAACTGCACATTATTAATATAACCTGCTGCCCACTGGTCGTCAATGCGAAAGAGCTACACTGCAATCTTGTGGTTATTATCTCAACTACTACACATGTGAAGTGTGCTGAACATTTTAAGTAATAATGGTCTATAGCTCACCCCTGATGGGTTGAACATCACAACAATATGCAGAATTAAACTCGAAAAGGCTGTAAAATGATTTACAGTGAACAAAAGCGATCTTGTAAAATAAAATATTTTCAGTAATTCTCATTTTATAAAAATGAAAGCATTCCATAAATATGTAGACATTTACATTTTAGGCAAGGCCACACAGGTGGAATTTGATGAATCTTCATATAATTCGGCCAACATTAGTTTCTCTTCTGAGATTGTCGCATAAATACGGTTCCATACACCTTCGTACCAACAGGAGGCAGTATGACACCATACCAAACCTCTGCGAAACGCGCGACACTTCAAAGCCACAATCCTATTTAGAATGAATTGCCGCGGAGAAAGTAATATGAAAACGTTACACTGAGAATTTTTGTATTTTACTTAAATTATCGGACTTACTAATACATAGGCTATAAATAAATTGCTCTGCTTCTAACGACATATTGGATGAATGTTTTGAACGTGGCAGTTGCCCCCCCAACAAGCACCCAGTGTTATTCAGTTAATTACCCAGTAATTCCGTTATGAATAAACGATTGTGGTTGCGCGGAATGTGAGGAGGCATGATAGTAAGTTTTCTAACCGCTAATGGCTCATTTCAAATCAATTTTTTCTTGTGCACCACGTGCCTACAATTCAATTTTAAATCACCATGTCTAACTACTCTCGAAACCACTGCCAATTATTAGCCTAGTCGCACAAACCTGTGAACTAGAATCTGCTCTATTAATTGCATTTACAGTGCCTTTAAACAACAGGTCAGTCGTAAAGATGATTAAAAAGTATAAACTGGTAACTTCACAGTTGTTACATTCATTGCTTGATCAGCTTGCTCTTCACTCGTGTTTGTTCGCCAAGTTACGAATGCATTGGAACGTTTTACTGTCACACTGTATTTATTAGCAAAATGCTATTACAGTCTATTGACACCAGTGACTGTGGCAAAACGATTAATAGTTGTCTTAAAACAGTCATGTTATCTGGTGTCCTTATTATTTAAATACAGAACAGTCGCATACCGCATGGTAAGCGCGCAATAAGGCACGGAGTAAATAAAATGAACCACCAACATAAAAAAGCAACATTTTAAATTCCCTTTAGTTCTTCCTCAGGTGACTCCGTAAGCGAATCCACTTCATTCTATAAGTAGCATAATGCTAGTGAACAATCGATCAATGATATGCATTTGCAGTTTAATATAGTTGTGACAACAGATTAGTACCTTTATGTATTCTTCTCCTTAAAATAGCTTGTAAGAACAGCATTTTCCCCTTGTCTTCCAGCTCCGATATTATCCCTCTTGCTTTAACCGTGTAACATCCGTCCGTGGGTAAGACCCGCGCAACTTGCTTTCTCTCCGCTACCTCATTCGTACCCAAAACTCCCCTCCCCCGTCAGCACGCTAATGAAGCATGCTGTAGGCTACTGTACCAGATGTGTCCATTAAATAACGAAAAATACATTGCTTAATAAGCCATTGCCATTGGTCGTAAGTAGCCTACAGCAACCCCAGATTCAAAAATAAAGAGTACTGTAACCTTGCCTACACCTCGCCTGTCAAATAACAGGGTCGCTGACCAACAGCGGCGTATTTACTTTTCCTTGCGTTAACTATATTATGCGAAGTCACCCTCGAAATAATCTCTCTCTCTCTCTCTCTCTCTCTCTCTCTCTCTCTCTCTCTCTCTCTCTCTCTCTCTCTCTCTCTCTCTCTCTCTCTCTCTCTCTCTGTCTCTCTCTCTATCTCTCTCTCTCTCTCTCTCTCTATCTCTCTCTCTCTCTCTCTCTCTCTCTCTCTCTCTCTCTCTCTCTCTGCGATTAATACATGCAGAATGTATGCTCAAAGCCTTCGGGACTTTTGATGCCCTAGTTTTTTTCCGCCTTCTCAGTATAAATCTAGAAGATGAACGAGGCTTCACAACTTTTCCACAGCCAATAAGAGCTTGTTTGGTCAAGTGAACGCAGTAGCACACGAGCGTTTCAACCGTAGCCTACAGTGACAGGTGCAGCACCTTCCAATGACATCGTCTGACGGATTTGCGGAAAAGTCTCTTCGATCGGAACGATCCCATACCTGTACGAGTGTTCTTATACATTCAGGGCAGTATGATCCCATACCTGTACGAGTCTTCATTAGTCTCAGGGCTGTATGATTGCTTGTAAGCATGTACACAACCTTAGGCCCTGATTTTGCATCGTTACAGACAGCTGTTGGAGTATGTAAACTCATGGTAGTAAGGTTTACATTTGACTTTATTTTCTGAAATGTGCTCACATTAACACAAAATGACAAACGTCAAAGAAATGAGAAACGTCAGTTTGATTTTCGCCACGCGCGCAAGCAGAAGCCTACGTTATTACTTGAGAGTTGACTGAGGAATATTTTTCCCATGTCTATATCACAGCCTCACTCAATCGTCAAAGCCGACATCAGATCAGCATTTTTAAACACGAGCCTACGACAATCAGAAAGAATAGGTCACTGCAAAAGAAAATGGTTATGAAATAATAATTGATTGGACTTTGTGGATTGGATTTTTATTAAGCTGAGATATCATTGATATTTGAATTAGGCTAATGTATTACATGTTCAGTCATCTTAAAGCTAAACCTGAGACATTTTGAAATATTCCTTACACTGACTGAAATAAATATGTAACCTTAATTAATGTAATTTAGTTGTATTTGTGTCTGTGACACACTTAAAGCCGGTTTTTGTTGTGTTTAATTTTTATGTAAGTATTACAGCAGAGGTGTGAAAATAATTGTATTATATAATTAATAATTATACTGCGCATTATATAATTATATGTATAATAATTATACCGCCCCCCAAAATGCCACCCACTTGCAATTATTTGTGGATCTGTTTAATTTATTTGTGAATCAGTTGCATGTATTTTTTGATCAGTTGCATGTATTTGTGGACCAGTTGCATTTATTTGTGAATCAGTTACATTTATTTGTGGATTAGTTACATTTATTTGTGGAGCAGTTACATTTATTCATTTATTTTTGAGACAATAATACCCTCATACTCTCACTCCCCATTCTTCTGGTCTCTCTACACAGTGCTGTCCAATAAAGCTGAAAAAGCTCAAAAAAATATATTTAAAAAAATTGTATGTCTATACAACATCCATCCATCCCACAGTTGGGACAAATTCTGAATTGAATTGTGAATTTCATTGTAAATTTGAATGAATTTGAATTTGAATTGGCTCCACCCACAGGAAATGGAATTTGAGTTTCAGGAAGTAGAATTGCAATTCATGAAATTCAAATGTTTCATATATTGTACTCAAGTATGAACTCATGATGATCAGATCCAATCTGAATGAATTGATGGGTTCTGAGTTTTTTCCTATAAGAGTAATTATGCATGTGTGTGTGTTGATCAATGATTTTGTGGAGCAGGTGAGGGCTGATCTTTGGACAGGCCTCTGCCCTCCCTGACCAGTCATCTAGGTGCCATAAGTTATCGCTAATGGTGTGGGTTGTTGATGAACAAAAGCATGTTATTTGGGAACATTTGGGAGATATGCTCTCACAGATAATGTAAACATTTGTGTCAAACTCAAGGCCTCCGAGGGTATATAAGCTTGGCTGGATGACTATTGCATCAAAGCTTGCTGGACCGCAATTTGTGCTGTGTCTTGGTGATCTTCCCGCTGGCCAGTGTGATTTTCAATAAACTTTTACTTTCTCTTTCTTTGTTGTATTGAGTGAGTTCCTGCATTGTCCAGACTTGGATTATTTGGAAATAAGTCGGTTCCTAACAGAATGACAGGGTCCCCACAGACCCAGATTATGTAAATGTATTCAACTTTGGGTTGTGTTTGTTCCATCTTTCTATTGTTTGAGTTACCCAGTCATTATTGCAAGTTTTACACATTTTTGGAATGTATGATCTATAGACCTCATTTACCTAAAATTATACCGCTAGTTTTTGAGTAAAATAAGCACAATTTATGTTATATTTTGACTTTAGTAAAGACCAGTGGAAAAAAAGTGATTATCACAGACTGGTATGTGTCAAAGTTTAGACACTTTTTAAAATAATCCTACATAAGGATATTTGTTGTGTTCTTGGTCAAAACTGACCGATGCAATTGTTTTGAGAAAGAACAGTCATAACATCAAAACTTATGTCCAAATGAACATTTGTGACCCAACATGGGCTTGAGATTCATGTCTCTCACGTGACCATTTCACAGGAGAGGTTAATATGGAGTTAATACCAGAATCGCATTCCTGAAGAACAAATCTACCATTCACCTCAATTTTAAAATTTAAATTGTAGCTTAAATATATGACATTTTGTTAAAAATTGGGACTATTTGGTCCTCCAGTGACAGATATAAAACATATCTTATGCCTGGTGCACTCTACATGACTTTTCAAATCCTCACCGATACTGAAAATGTGGTGTACAGATTTCACAGATTTATTTTGTCTTTCAGTCATCACACACTTAGCGTTTATACTCATGATCACAAGTCCTGGGGGGTATTTCACAAAGCAGGATTACGGAGTTAGCTGGATAACTGCACTGAGTAAAACCCGGAACCATCCCAAATCTGGAATATGGACTGAAGTAAAAAGAGCTGTTTTTACTCAGTTAAGTTATACAGCTAACTCAGCAATCCTGCTTTTTGAAATACCCCCCTGAGCACCTGGGATCTCCCTGAAACTTGTGTGATCCAACGTGACCGAGCAAAACAAACATTCCGCTTCACAGTCAGCTCAGCTCTCATTGGCTATTGCGGGTTTCTGTTCGAGATTCCATCGCCATTCCCCTCACACAACAGGAGTTGTAAATATCAAACTTTTGGAAAAGAATTTTGGAAAGAATTGTACATTTTGATCAGTGGTCATACTGTAGTGTATTTTGTCAAGGTCAAGGTCAAGGTCAACTTTATTTATATAGCACATTTAAAAGCAACCACCGTTGCACCAAAGTGCTTTACAATATAAAAACAGAATTACAAAATACAATATAAAGTGCACAGTCAAAAATAAATAAATAAATAAATACAATAAGAAATATAAAAATACAAGTACAATTGTCTCTAAACTTGTCATTAACCAACCAGCCAACTGGAGGCTGAGTGACTGTTGGGTGACTGTTGCTATGCAAATGCTTACAGAGAAAGAATTTGTTTCATGTTTGGACAGTTAACCTAAACTTCTAAATTACACAATAAGTAATACTAAAAACAATGTAATATAATAAACACATAGTATATATTTCATTTCACTTAAAACATTTTTTGCAACATCATGAGTCAGTTGAATTTCTTAGTCATAATTGTACTTCTTGCAATTAAATTCAAATTCTTTTAATTGAATTTCAGCAAATTCAGAAATTCTGAATTGATTCCAACCCTGATCCATCCATTATCTAACCCGCTTATTCCTGGTCAGGGTTGTGGGGGGGCGGGCGGGGGGGGGGGGGGGTGGAGCCTATCCCAGCATGCATTGGGCAAGAGGCTGGAATATACCCTTGATCATCAATCCATCACAGTGCACACACACCATTCACTCGCACACTCAAACCTATGGTAGGTAGTACCCAGAGGAATTCAAGTTCGGTACCTTCTTGCTGTGAGGCAACAGTGCTAATCACCTATTTCTACACAACAGCAAAAGCAAAAGTGCACTGTAAAATAAGTATCAAAGCCTCCAAGTAGTTATTAGGCCAACACGCATGCCACCTTGGACCCTACAGTTGAAGCTAAGCAGCTCTGCGATTGGTTAGTAAATGAGTGGGAAATCTCCTGCGAAAACAAAGTTAATCCTGGAAGAAGCATTAACAAGCCAGTAGGGTGCATTCTTCTCTCTGCACCCATCATTAATCCACTGCCCCAGCATAGTGACAGTGGGCAATGTGCTGAAGGTACCATTTTTTTGGATGAGACCTTGAACCAAGATCCTGATTTTCACTGGCATTAAAGATCTTCTGGTACGTGGTAATTCAAACACGGATCACCCGATATGGTCGTGAATACACTCAAATTAAAGCTGAAAGTCTGTCCTTTAACTTCATATTCATTGTTTTATTTCAAATCCAATGTGCCGGAATAGAGAGCCAAAACAACTACTGTCCCAGTACTTTTGCATTTAAGTATATACAGTGCCCTCCACTATTATTGGCACCCCTGGTAAAGATGAGTAAAAAGGGTTATAAAAAATTCACCGTCACACTGAATAAATGAGAAAAACTCAACCTTTAATTGAAGTAAATTTATTATGAAAAAAAAAATCACTCACCAAGAAATAATTATTTATAACAAAACCATGTGTGCCACAATTATTGGCATTCCCTGCATTTATATAAAGCATAAAGTATTCTTTTAAAATATTTAGTCGCATATCCTTTGCATGCCATGACTTCCTGATGTCTGTGACCCACCAACATCAAAAGACTCTTGATATCTTCTTTTCTGGTACTCTTACAACGATACTATAACGTCTCTATAATTTGAATGGATCTCTATGGGAATTGGGGGGTGGGACTAGATTTAGCTGTGAATTATGCTGGAACAGTATGGAACACATGGTTGGCTAAATGGCTCTAAGGTATCAAACAAGCTTCAAACCATCACTCTGCTGCCAGATATGCAGTAGATAGGCATGGACCACTTTAAGGGTAGTTTCTCCTGACCAATTTTCCTATTGAACTCTATGGAAAAATAAGTTAGGAGAAGAAACCCTTCAAGTTTATCCATCCATATCTACTGCATATCTGGCAGATATCGGGCGACCATCAAGTGCTGTTACTAGCCGGGGTCGGGTGAGAGGGCGTATGGGAATTTTCTGCTCCGTAGCCCACTTAATGTCCATAAGACATTCGATAGCCCCGGAGTCTAAAAAAGCATTACAGCTAACAGAATGCCTCCTCCAGCTTAGCTGGACTAGTAATTGGGTACGAGGAGAGGTGTCATTATGTCTCACTAGGGACCTCAAGCTCCCTAGCAAGACTGCCCTTTTCCCGTTAGCTTAGGACACTGGTCACGGAGATGCCGCATGCGTTTCGAATAATGACACCAGATGTCTCGCATTCTGGTGCTCTTAGACTTGCGTCCTGCTATTCCGTCCACCTGCATAGCCTCCTCAGTAACCGAGGAGAGCGAAGTAGCCCCAGGGGTGGGAGCATAGCTAAGTGAACGGTCGCTATGCCCCCCTGTCTCTCTCACTCTCTCTCTCTAATGCACTTGTCAACCCGGATGGCTGTGGAAATCACATCACCGAGCGTGGCGGCCGGTTCGAGCACTGACAGCGTGTCCTTAACGGAATTGAACAGGGCGTTAAGAAAAAAAGAACAAAGTGGCCCATCGGACCACCCAGTCTTTCCCCGCCAGTGCTCGAAACGCGATGGAAAAAGCCGCGACAGTCTCGGTGCCCTGGCGGAGACAGGTCAGTCACTTGGCCACCTCCCGACCGGAGACGTCGTGATCAAAGACTGACGCCATCTCTTCCATCAGCCGATCCGTGGTGTTCATGATGGGGGAATTAGCCCTAACTAAGGGATCTGCCCAACTGAGAGCGGTGCCTGTTAACAGGGAGAGAATAAAAGCGACTCTCGCCTCCTGGGTGTAAAAGCGGGAGGACTGTGCTTTAAACAAAATGAGGCACTGAGTCAAGAACCCTCTACATTTCCCCAGTTCTCCTCCATAATGGAGCAGTAGCTGTTATTTAGGCTCCCTGGTGTCAAGGGGGATGGATATGGAGACGGGGTTAATGCGTGCTTGTGCAACTGGTGGGGTTGGAGTGGCAAGATTCAGAGTACGGAGGCTGTCCGCTACGTCACGCAGACAGTCCCCCTGATAGCGCAGCTGGTGGTTGAGCACTTAGAAAATAAAACAACAAAGGAAATAAACCTCTTGCTAAATGAAAGCAGTATAACAACGAGGTAAAAAAAAACAGAAACGGCGAAGAGTACTGTCACGAGCTAGAGAGACAGATAACTCAACAAAACTGTAGGGGAAGAGACACAGAGGAAATATCAGAGGTCCAGGTGCGACAGACGAGGAATCTAAAAGTGTTCTAAATGAACACCACTAAGACGGACAATAATCCATAGTGGACGGGGAAAATAAGGAGAACACAAATAACCTTGTGATACAAATAAGGGAGGAGCTCAATATCCGAGCAAACAAAATAAATAAGCGGTTACACTTATCTAACTCCAGTTGTGGAGTGAAAAAATTAAAGGAAGGAGAAAAATAAAAACCCTAAACCTTAGGACAAGAGCACTTGTAGGTTTGAGTGAGAAACAACAAACCCAAAAACCTCTGCTCTGAATGATGAGAGCAAAATAGCTCACTTTTACTAAATTGTACTGCTAACAAGTCCCGTGTTGAGAAGCAAAGTGGTCGATAGCAGGCACAACTCCTATACCTTGACCGGCTAGAATGTTACATGAAATAACATGGAAGCGAAGAAAAGGAGGAAGCGGGGTATAAATAGTGAGTAGAAATGCAGGACAGGTGAATTCACTAATCAAAGAGGCGAAAGCAAAACCCGTAGCGGAATGCAAAAAAATTTGATAGATTGAAGGTGAATGGAAAAAGGAAATAATATACGCGGAGATAAGGGAAGGAAGGCACGATCCATGACCCCCCTCCCCTCTAAGGAACGGCACCAGATGTCTCCACGATCTCTGCGGAAGTCGGTGATTAACTGAGGGTCCAGGATGTTCCTGGATGGAACCCAGCAACGTTCCTCTGGGCCGTAGCCCTCCGAGTCCACAAGGAACGGGCACCCTCTGCCCACACGTCTCTCGGCCACAATGCGGCAAACAGTATAAGCCGGACCCCCCTCTATGAGTTGGGGGAGCGGAGGTGGTCTTTCCACCAGGGCGAGGGGGCTGACAAGTACCGGTTTCAGACGCGAGACGTGGCGCATGGAGCGTGGCAGTTGCAGTCGAAAGGTGACTGGGTTGATCTTTTTAATGATCTTGAAGGGTCCCACAAAGCAAGGGGTGAGTTTGCGGGACTCGACCCGCAACGGAAGATCGTAAGTAGTGAGCCAAACCCAATGTCCAAATCTATAGGACAGTGCAGCATGACGATGCCTATCAGCCGCGGCGTTTTGTTTAGCCGACGCACATAAAATAAATGAACGCACATGTCTCCAAACCATACAACACCTCAGAACAAAGGAGCCTATGGAGGGCACCTCTACCTCCCTCTTGAGATCAGGAAAGAGAGGAGGTTGATATCCCAGCTGAGCTTCAAAGGGGGAGAGACAGGTGGAGGCGTTACGCAGTGTGTTATGAGCGTACTCCGCCTAGGCGAGGTGATGGCTCCAGGAGGTAGGTTTAGATGTGGCTAGGCAGCGAAGAGTACTTTCTAGTGTCTGATTAGTGCGCTCTGTCTGGCCGTTAGTCTCCGGGCGAAAACCGAAAGACAGACTGACAGAGGCACCTAGCAGAAAGCAAAACGCATGCCAAAACTTGGCGGCGAGCTGAGGGCCACGATCGGAGACCGTGTGGCCGAAACACGTGATCAATCATAAGTTGCGCTGTCTCAGGTGTTGAAGGCAGCTTGGGCAGTGCAATGAAATGGGCTGCTTTAGAGAAGCGGTCGACCACCAGTAAAATTGTCGTATTGCCTGAAGATAGAGGCAAACCCGTGACGAAGTCAAGGGAAATATGACTCCATGGGCGGGTGGGAATAGGTAGGGGGCGAAGGAGACCCGAGGGAGGAAGGTGAGAGGCCTTGCTGGGAGTGCAAACCGGACAAGCCGCGACAAACGAGCGACAAACGAGCGTACGTACAATGCTTACACCAGAAACGTCGGGATAAAAAGTCCCTAGTATGATAAACACCGGGGTGACCGGTGAGACCGGTGAGTTGGGAGGCATGGCCCCATTGGAGAACCCGAGACCTAAGACGAAGAGGCACAAAAAGACAGTTGGCCGGTGCCCCACCTTGACCTGGGTCCGAGCGTAAGGCTCTCTGCACCGCTACCTCAACTTCCCATATAACCGGGGAAACAATGAGGTCAGTGGCGATAATAGGCTCGGGAACTCTGTGAAAGGGCGTCAGGTTTTACGTTCCTAGATCCGGGACGATACGTGATAATAAAATTGAATCATAAAAAATACAGCGCTCACCGGGCTTGCCGTGAATTACGTCTCTTAGCCAGCTGAATATATTCCAAGTTCTTATAGTCTGTCTATACTGTAAACGAATGTTCCGCCCCTCGAGCCAACGGAACCACTCCTCCAAATCCAACTTAACCACAAGCAATTCTCGATCTCCTACATCATAATTCCTCTCCGCCGATGGTAGGACGTGAGAGAAGTAAGCGCAGGGGTGCATTTTGTGGTCAGGTGGTGAGCGTTGGGACAGAGTGGCTCCGGTGCCTTGTTTGGAGGCGTCCACCTCTACCACAAAGGGAAGGGAGGGGTTGGGTGTAACGAGAATGGGCTCGGAAGTGAATCTCTTCTTTAATTCCGAGAACGCTGCAAAAAACAGAGGGGACGCAAGTGAGCCCGAACGGCATGACGAGATATTCGTAGTCCCCGCTGTGCATGTTAAAAGTTGTCTTCCACTCGTCGCCCTCACGAATGCGAACGAGGTTATAGGCGTTACGTAGGTCTAGCTTCATGAAAACAGACGCCCCCTGAAGACGCTGGAAGGCGGAGTTCATAAGGGGAAGGCTGGTATCTGTTCTTCACTGCGATGTCGTTTAAAGACCTGCAGTTGATACAGGGTCTGAGACCTCCGTCTTTTTTTTTTTTTTTAAAACCCGCCCTTGCAGGCGAGGTGGAAGGTCTAATAAACACATTAGCCAAAGCTTCCTCAATGTATTCACACATAGCTGCACTCTCGGGAATGGACAGGGAATAAAGAGACCCTCTAGAAGGAATAGTGCCCGGGTATAGCTCTATGACAGTCATAGGGTCTGTGAGGCGATAGAGAGGTGGAACGTTGCTTACTAAACGTCTCCGCGAGGTCGGCGTACTGTTTGGGGACATTAGCCGGCAGCTGGAATTTGAGCGCCCCTCCCACTTCAGCACTCTCAGTGTCCGAGACAGAGTGAATCTCCCAATCGATTTCTGAATCGGACGTAAGCTCCTGCCACGCAGAAGTTTGCTCAGCAGAGTGATCCCAGGCTAGGCTCTCCTCTCCGTTTTCGGAGGGAACAAGAGAGGTCTCCTGTTTGAAAGAGCAATTTTCCGCATCACTCTCTGAATTAGACTCGGCATAATCTTGAACCCCTTCTCCCGAAAGAAAAGGACTGGAGGAAGAACAGTGAAGTTTACATTGGGAACCCCACTGACGGATAACAGAACCGGGCCCCCCCCAATTAGTATGTGGGTTATGGCGGCTATGACAGGAATGGCCCGAGACCAGCGGATAAGCCGGGGACTCAACTAAAAAAAACTGAATCTCCTCTGTACGATCCTGATATGGAAGGGCATGAATACTCTCTCCCTGGGCAGCAAGGGCTGCCTCCTGAGTGGCTAGGACCACGTGAAGGTTAGGATCTATCGCTGGCACCCCCCCTTTGGCTTCCTTGTTCTGTAGGGGATCTCTATGCCCAGAGACACGGAGGAAATATTGGAGGTCCAGGTGCGACAGATGAGGAATCTAAAAGTGTTCTAAACGAACACCACTAAGACGGGCAATAATCCGTAGTGGAGGGGGAAAACAAGGAGAACACAAATAATCTTGCGATCCAAATAAGCGAGAAGCTCTTGATATCCGAGCAAACAAAAGAAATAAGTGGTTACACTTATCTAACTCCAGTTGTGGAGTGAAAAAATGAAAGGAAGGAGAAAAATAAAAGAACCCTAAAGAGAGCACTCGTAGGTTTGAGTGAGAAACAAAAAAACCAAAAACCTCTGCTCTGAATGATGAGAGCACTTTTACTAAATTGTACTGCTAACAAGTCCCGCGTTGAGAAGCAAAGCCGTCGACAGCACGCACAACTCCTATACCTTAACCAGCTAGAATGTTACATGAAATAACATGGAAGCGACGAGAAAATGAGGAAGCGGGGTATAAATAGTGAGCGGAAATGCAGGACAGGTGAACTCATTAATCACAGAGGCAAAACAAAACCCATAGCGGAACGCAGAAAAATCCGATAGATTGAAGGTGAATGGAAAAAATAAATAATAAACGCGTAGATAAGGGAAGGAAGGCAAAAATAAAGACAGAGTGAGGAAATGAATAAGAGAATAAACTCAAAGACATCCGAGTCAAGTCCCGCTTTGTGTCAAAAACATTTATGTTGAAGGCAAAGTGGTCCAACTCGAGCAGTCTGTCCTGTACCATACCGGCTTTCCTTGTCAAAACAATAGACAATATGGAAGCGCCGAATGAGAAAGACACGAGGTCTAAATAGAAGGTGGAAATGCAGCACCGGTGAAACTGTCATGGGTTGTGGCTTTCTTCCCTCGTTTTCTATGGTTTTCTGCTTCTCTGCACCTTTTAGCAATCTATCTGATATTTTCCACATTCCGTCTCGGGGTTCCCCTCTAATTATGAATTTCACCTGCTGTACCTGCTGGCAGGTATTTAAGCCCTTGAGTTCAGCTTCCTGGCACTTCGTTATCATTTTGTGCCTTTACGAAGTCAGGGTTAGTCATTCTTTGTCTCTGCAGTTTTAAGAAAAAGATTATTTTCTTTGTTTGTCGCAGCTTGAGATATTTCTGCCCTTGAAGCCAAGGGAATGAGTTTTTCTGCTTCCCTTTTCTCTTTACGCTTCCACTCTCTTGTTTCAGAGGGTGTGAGTTTTATTTTTATTTTGTTTATTTCACCAATTATCGGGCGTTATAGTCATTTTCCGAAGGTGCTTTGTTTTTCCTTTCCTCTTCTCGCTATTTTATTTAGCGGTGGCTTTCAGAGTCTCCTCTCTGCCCGTGTTTACGAGGCTAGCCCGTTTTATAGGGGTGTGTTATTGTTTGGCTACAGCCAGGAACTTTATATCCCTTTTTCCCTTTGTCGCGTTTGGCTCATCGTTATTCCACACAAACCCTCACAGAAACCACTGAGTAGCAGGACAAACAAAACACGGGACGGATAACCGAAACCAAAGAAAGTGAATGCTAAACGAGTGGTAAAAAGAGAAGTGGCCACCGGGCGAAGAGCAGGCTGAGAACCCATGACAGGCTATATCTTTTTCTGCTTTTAATACCAATTCCTTCTGTTAATTACATAATTAGTCATTTACATTATCTGTGACATAAGCTGCATTTCTTGATATGCTTAAGAATGACCGGTGAGGAATGTTCTTGTGTCCAAATGAAACATTCACTGTGATCTAATCTACAAGTGAACTGGCACTGATGTAGCCCTTACAGCTAATTAACTGATTTAGCCAGGGAAACTGAAGGTGGAAAACATGCATTTGCACCGGCCCTCCGTGTAATGTAGCACTGAGCTAAATAACGTAACTGTTGAATGTTCGATGTTTCTGTTCCTGGTTTAAAAAAGCCATTACAGACATCAAAATAGTCAAAATAGTAAGTGTTGTGTGTGTGACACAGACTGGAAACAATGCATACATTTAGATTTAATGTAAATCAGCACCTGTAATCAGCCATTTGAAATTTGGATTGGACAGCAAATACTAAATTAAACTATACAAATAAAAGAAATTAAATCCATGTAACTAGATAGCAATGTGCACACATCTCTCATAAAATTTAATGAAACTGGAAAATAATTTGCAACACAAAGAATCCCAGAATCCCACAGAGAAAACTTAGCTGGTTTCAATTATTAGCCTGAAGCCCCAACCTTGTTAAATTTCAAAACTCATAATGTATTTAAATTGGTTGATGAAGCGTAACATATAATTACTGGTGCATCAGTGCCCTTATTAATCAGACATATCAAGTACCTGCACCTTATTAAATGCACATAATATATACATATATATATGTATACTGTATATACGTAATTATATATATATATATATTAAAAATACAGATCTTAGCTGTTCCCTGCACCTAAAGTTGTATTTTTGCTAATTGCTCTCAGATGTTATGAAATACAGTTTCATAATCACATCTACAATGTAATCTATGGATGACTGGGGAGTTCCGCTCATCTGTGTTACATGGAATCAAAGTACCAGCAGATTAGCAGAGAAAGTGGGCCAGCGCTGTTTGTGGCTCTTTTCATCTCGCTCGGTTCTCTTCACCTTGTTTTTAATGAAGCTTGATCTTTCTTGCTTTCTTCATTGATTTTCTCTCCAGAGTTATCTCAACAACAAACAAAGGAAATAAATAAATAAAGAACAATAACGCACTTTGTTGATGCCTGTGCGTAAGAAGCCTTTTTGTGTAAGATGATTCCCTGGTAGAGGCTAGCTTTAAAATGCTCCTGATTTGCAGGTCTGGAAATTGACTATATGTAAAAAGATTATAATTGATATTTGTTCTGATGTAGATTTGATTCTGTCAGCATGTTTGCAGGGATGGGAGGGGGAGGAGGGAAAGAGCCCAGCCATATTTACATAACACACAAAAGAGAGTCAGTGTACCACAGCTTAATAAGAATACAAAACAGAACCAACATTCAAAACAAATACGCTTTCATACGCTTTCTTAAAGGAGAGCAGGGCAGATCTTCCTTCTTTTGTATTTGTTTGCTTTATTCAGACAGATAAGCAAAGAGAAAGTGCCATGGTGGGGATCAAATGCTCGCCCGTTATTGCATTTAGTATTTGAGCCAGATCTGATGTGTACAAAATATGACACAAAACCACTACCTCAAACCTGACGTTGAAAGTTGGTGTCAAGCCGCATTGACGTTAATTTGAACTGCCCCCAGGGTATTTTTCAATAGCATTTCATTGTGCAAAATGTCAAACATACAGTAGGTATCAATACCAAAAACTTATATCATCGTAATACAGTTCTACTGGTTATTAAAACTGTCAATCCCAAGTGGACCTACCCTTTCCTAATAACCATGGGTCAAATGGGTCATGCATAGGTTTCAAGACTTCAGTTCTGTTTTTCATGGAGACAGTGGGGAGTATAGTAACCCACACAAGGAAAAATGAAAAAGTGTTTGCTTTCTAAAATCCTGCCATAAATACTAATTCCACATACAGCGTGTGACACGGTTCTCACAGCTTCATGAATGCAGCTGCTTACTGGGTGAAAATGACAGAATTGTAAACAGCAGGCTATTTGTGAGGATACTGTATCTGGTGTAACATTACAGTGACACATACAGACAGTGTTTCCGTTATATACATTTTGCAGCGGTGGTCCAGCGCTGCAAAATCATTTCTGCCACTGCTTCAGAATTTTATGAAATGTCACGAAGTCGCAATTACACTATTCTGCGGAGCTGTCCGCTCCACTGAACTCAAATGAATGGTCGTCCACTCCATAGATATAGAATACATATTTTTCTATATCTATGGTCCGCTCTCTCTCCACTTTGAGGATGAGCAACTGGAACAGTGACAGGACGTCAATCACTCGCAAAGTCTTGACAACCAAATAAACAACAGAAGTACAGCATTTTCTCCTCAGGCAAAGTGACATACAGAGCAGAGGATAGGATTACATTACCAGAGAACAAGAAAAAAAATTTAGATTTAACTAGCTAATGTTAAATTAGATAGATTTTACAGTTCACTTTCAGTGTTGTTTCTCCTGACTTATTTTCCTATTGAACTCTATGGAAAAATGAGTCAGGAGAAACAACCCTTAAAGTGATCCATACATATTTATTGCATATCTGGCAGCAGAGTGATGGTTTGAGGCTCGTTTGATACCTCAGACCCTTGATGACTTACAGCCATGTGTTCCATACTATTCTCATGTAATTTGCATCTTAATCTAGTCCCACCTCCAATTCCCATAGAGATCCATTCAAACGCAGACTATAGTATTGCTTGTAAGAGTACCTTAAAATAAGACATCAAGAGTCTTTTGATATTGTTGTGTCACAGACATCTGTAGTGGTTCGTGGCTGTTTTCTTTTCTTTTGCGGTTCTCGTTCTGGTTTTCATGATTGTGAATCAATGAGATTTTTTTCTTATTCCGTTTCGTGGTTTGCAGTCCTCATTATTGTTTTCATCTGGGCTTCTACGTGCGGTGTACTTAAGTTCCTCACTTCCACTTCTCCGGTGCTTGTTTGTCTTTCGACATTGCATTAAAGCCAGGTACTAGCGAGCTCCTGATATTAAACCTTGTTTATGTTCAAGGGGGACTTGCTATTAGCTACTTAGTCAGGTATAGGATTGTTTTGCTCCTGGTAGCGTTTGGCGCTATCCTTTTTGTACATTGCTGTTCTCTAGGAGACAGTTTTTCTTTGTACCTTTGTTTTTGGTTTTGCACTCTTCCGGCTCTGAGCTAAGGTAGCCGAAGGTGTTCTTTTGTTTGCTAAGTTTCCCATTCTGCTCATTACTTGAGCTCGGGAGATTTAGTTGAGAATTCACTAGTTTTCTAGTTCGCCCGCTTTTGTGGGTTGATTTTCGTTTGTGGCTGTTTAGCCTTCAGGAATTACGTTCCTGTATTTTCTTTCTTCCTTTATTATTTTCTCTCCCAGTTATTGGTCCTCACTATTGTGAGCTGACTTGTTCTGATCCCCCCCACCTTCACGTTTGAATCTCCAAACTATTAAGAAACCCATTACAACATCAGGAAGTCATGACGCAAAGGATATGGAACCAAATATTATGATAACTTTATTAAAGTTTAGGTTCATTTCTCCAATTAATTTTGGTCGCCTAAAATGGGGGGGACTATGTATAAAAATGGCTACAATTACTACACCGTTCACCCTATATGGATGTAAAAACCTTCAAGTTAAAGCTGAAAGTCTGCACTTTTTCATTTAAATGCAATGTGCTGGAGTACAGAGCCAAATCAACAAAAATTGTGTCACTGTCCAAATACTTATGGACCTGACTGTATTTTTCAATTACCTATTGATAGTCACCCGGTGGCACGCGTGTACCACCCAGGTACAACAAAACCCGCTGCTGAAAATAATCCTAGAGGAAACACTGGGTTATGTATTAGTCAGTGTTGAGGGACTGCAGCCTAAATACAACAGAGACCCTGCATCACCAGCATTAAAGTTTCCTTCCTACCTTTCACAAGTAATCCTCACATTGTGTCAAATACGAGAACAGACAGGGAATGTATTCAGTACTGAGGCTGCATGCTCGATTGCTCTGTGTCTCTCTTCCAGACACACACACACACACACACAATTGAATTTGCTCAAAGAAGCATGCCCTACTTCGTTGCAATTTCAATCTTCATGTTTATTTGTGAAGAGGGAAAATGTGTGAACTGGGTTTTTGAGGGAAATTATATTGCTATCCTTTAATACGGCCCATGGGACTCACAACTTACTGACACGTCTCTGTACTGAATACCGTGCACAGACAACAGCATTCACACATAATGACCACACACATGCCATCTTCACAAAGCAGACAACTGAATCAGCAGTCTGTTTTAGGGCTGCTAATCATCCTTAAATCACTAAATGTCAAAAGAACGTTTAAACATTTGGCTGACATTATTGTATATTTGTGTTATTTATTTCCTCATGCCAACTTTAAACACACTCTTCAAGCACTCCTGAAACATCTTTAGATTTAATTTTCTACTGAAAGGTATTTGTTTACCAGAATCTGACTTTATATACTTTTCGGATGTAGAGAAGTGACACAAAGCTTAAAACCCCTTTGTGCAGTGACCCTATGGCGTAGACCCTGGGGTTTACAACACAAACATCCTACTGTACCACGCCAGAAAGCGAGGTATCATGAAAACCTGCATATCGTCTTCATCAGCACGAGTCAGGCTATTATCAGGCAAAATATGATGTTCCTACATGCCACCGTTCTTCATAAAAGTATATCGACCACTCTACAGTGTGATCTACATGAGAGCGAATCGGGTTGAAGATAATGGCCATTTAAATATATTTAGGAGTTGGTTACAGTTCTTCTTTAACCACCAAAACATTTCATATTATCACAGCAACAATACAAAACACATAAGGTCCTGGATATAGGTAAATTAAACCGTTACCGGCCGTTTTAGTGTTACGTGCCGAAGGTGTTTCTTTTCTGTTATGATGTGCTTCAAATGGACACTAAAGCTGTGTTCATGTTTGGATAGCGTGTATAGCTTAGGACAGCTTGGATACTTTGCATATGTTTCCATGGGTTTGGAAAGGTTTGGGTATGTTTTTGGACACCTATAACCATTCCCCTAATCTTTTGCAAAAGTTGGAAATTATCTAATGATATAGATGCAAATATATTTCCAACAAGTCAAAAGAGTTTATTGAAAATTTCTGATTATCTCCTGAATTATTGTGGTGCACAATTATCCATTTTGGGTAGATTTTTGGACACCAAGGTACACCGTTTCAAATTGCCTCATAGGAGTTGAGCAGTAATACATATCACTTTCATATTTTGTACACATGCAGACAGGAGGTTTGCAAACCAGAAAGTGTGAAGTTTAACCTTATTCACATATTTGACTCTCAGGTGTTCACTGTAAGCTAGAGTGGTGGAACTTTGTTTTTCACTGGGGGTTGGGCATTGACTGCCCATAATTTATATCTGAGTTATGAAAATAATTTAATTTAAGGCATAATAATAAATGGTACCAGGGTCTTATTAAATTTAAGCCAGTCTTGGTGTTTGTGTCACAGTATCTGTATCTGGAGTTATAAAGTTTAAACAGAACGGTACAAAACAGACGAAAATGGGTCAAATTAAGCCTCTGCGCAAAGGGGTTAATTAATTAATGTGTTGAAAACAAGCCAATGTTTTGGAACGAGTCATGATTTTGCTGCGATATTTTATATGCAGCACAAGATTGACCACAATTATGTTAAATAATCATTCTATGTAATGAGTTATATTTTAATATTGCATCATGAATGACAAATTTTTTTATACAAACGTATCCTGACAAATATGACCCAGAACCAGAACCAGAAATATGCTTGTCCTGTACATGCAACAGCATTTCTTTGAGTTACTGTGGACAGTGCGCCTCAGAATACTGGCGTGCTTCCATTGAGACTTTGCATGTATATATAAAGTTGGTGTACTTTGGTAGAAAATAGTTTGTGAAAAAACTGTGCACAACAAGATCTGTGGATGTTTGTGAGTAACCGTGTCATATTTGGAAAGAGACGTTGTTGATTTTTTCGAATATAAAATGTTGGCACTTTGACCACTAAAAACATTGAGCCCATTGAGGTCCGTTGTATTGCAGTGAAATCAAGGTGAGCTGCAGCGGATATCTATAAAACTAGTGAAATCTCAGCAAAACTATTTGGATGGATAGATAGCACTTTGGATTTTAAGGAGGTTAATTTCATTTTTTGGTGGAATGCCCCTTTAACCTGAGGGTCCTAGAATAGCATAACATACCCAGTACCTTTTAATAAATCAGATCACACCCTAGTGGCACCTTAACCCCTTTGTGCAGACACCCTAGTGGCACCTTAACCCCTTCCTGCAGACACCCTAGTGGGCAAGACGCCAGTTATGACATTGCTTAACTGACACATTAATTGCTCCGGCAACCAAACTATGAGTGGAAATGACAAACTCCATGTTCTAGCTTTATTAGTATGCAATTTGTGACAACAATGCTGAATACACAGTTTCTAAATGCGACTGTTGTCGCGTAGCTAGTCCATTTAACAACCGCCCACTCAGTCAGAAACAGACTCCATGAGGGTGGCATGAGGGCCCGACGTCCTGTAGTGGGACCTGTGCTCACAGCCCAGCACCGTGCAGCTCAATTGGCATTTGCCAGAGAACACCAGAATTGGCAGGTTCGCCATTGGCACCCCGTTCTCTTCACAGATGAGAGCAGGTTCACACTGAGCACATGTGACAGACGTGTCTGGAAACACCGTGGCGAATGTTATGCTGCCTGCAACATCATCCAGCATGACCGGCTTGGTTTAATTGACTTGGTGTTATACTGTGATGATTAAGTGTTCCCTTCATTTTTTTGAGCAGTGTATAATACATATACATGCTTTGATGATTTTTGTAATATCTCTTTAGACAGGAAAAGCATTTTAACACAGAACAGAATCAAAAAATGGCATAAAATCATCAAGTAAAGAAGATAATAAATTAGAATATTATACTTTAGTGTGAAAAATATTTCCCCAAATGCAGAACACAATGCCCTACTGTAACCCTTCTTCTCTGTCCCTCTTCAAATTAAATAGTCAATGGTGTTATGAACTCTAGACTCCCGTTATCCCTCAAAAGAAGATTGAGCTGGTATGGCTGCTTTCCCAAGAACAAATTAATCCAGGTAGTCAGGAATTTCTCAGTTAACAAGACAATATTCATCAGCAGGGCTCTCCTCCGAATCATAAAATGTCAGCCGCCAATTCTTATCACGCCGCATTCGGAGGAAGACAATTCATGTGCAGCCTAAAAGGTGAACGACTGGGCACCCGAGGGACCAGATGGGGTCACTAGTGAGTGTGGAGACACTGTTGTCCCAGTCGGCTAGCACCAACTGTGCATCGCCCTGCAGGGCTGCCAGCCACAATCCATGCCAACATGGTCCAGATTTGAAACTGGACCCGATTTGAAACTGGACCAAGGGGCCCATCCCTGAATTAGAGCAATGCCTTTACAGATTGAGTCACCCAGCATCCCATGCCAACTTCTTTTAGTCATGGGGGATCTACTGCAAGATGTCTCAGCAGTATGACTTCTTATAATCCTTATCCCACAGATGCAGTCTTCCTCAGGCTATTTCTATTTTTTCTCTAGCCTGGTCCCTGCAGATTTCCGCCGCATGTAATCATGCTGTATGCGCTGTCAGTGTGGTGACGCACATCACCGGCGGTGCGAGGAGCAGCCCCCTCCTGGATTCGGTGTGGTGAACATTCAAGAGGAAGCGGAACACATTGTTCTGATTTTAATTACTGCTGTAATGCTCGGTTTCAAGCACAACTCCTCAGGTGCTACGCATCGCTCTGCATAACACAAAAGAAAAGTGTTCACAAAGAAGCATGGAGTGAATAACAAGGCTTAGCAGAAGTAAATTGAGAGGTGTTGCTCTGCTGGCTAGACATACAATATGCAGAAAGTCTCAAACGTGTTTACGTTAAATATTACCAGTTAATTTATGATTTGTATGATTTGCACCTTGCTTGTTTTTTAAAACAAGGCTAATAAGCACCCCCGCCCACCCTGGAAAAGTTATATTTAACTTGATGTCACCATAAATGTTTTTGAAATTATATACTTTCTTTACATTACCCACAACCAAAATTGGGTAAACATCAATATTTAGACTTGCTGAATTGTGTAGCGTGGCAGAAAATTTTAATTATAGTCCCATGAATGTAATTCTGACTGAAAGACTGTGCTGATATAACTGTTGTAATAGAACAAAACCAACTTCTCTTGAAGAACAAATGAGCAATTCTGATCAATCGTGTCTGCCATTTAGTGTTTTGGAGAAAAAAAAACCCTAATAAACGTCTCCTCCAAGAACCTCTCCGATTGACATGCAACCTGTACCAGGCTGTTTACAGGACTCTCTTAGTCTCTTCTCTAGAAGTTACATTAAAAAGGTTTCTACATTAAAACCACTTGATGTGGCTTGTCACAACCATGCTTTTATATCCCAAGTGTTTTAACATTAATTGATGAAAACTGGTGGATATATTGCCACTCATATCAAGACTCCAATGTAAACATTCACTGAAAAATCAGTAAACCTGTCATGGTTTCTCAGCCTGCTGTTCTCTGTTTGACCACTTCCCTGGGGAGCACTCGTGTTGCGTCTCTTCTCTTTGTTTCTTTGTCCGTTTCGTGTTTTTGGGTTTGCTACTCAGTGTATTCACCTGTTCTGTAGTTCCTGTCATTATTTAAACCTCGCGTCACCTGTGGTAGACGCTTCCATATTGCCATTCTTTTGGTCTAGGAAAGCCGGTAAATTACGATGTATTTCGGACACTAAGTATCGACCGTATATCCTCAACGTGTTGTGGTTCCACGGGACAAGGGTGCATGTGTTCTAGAGTTTGATAGAAACTTAGATTAGGTTAGCCGTTTCTATCCTGTCTCTTTTTTTCACCTCTGTCTTCTGTCTTTGACAGATTGTCTTCTCCGTCGCTATACCTCTTGTTTATGTGTTTCGGCTCCCTCGTTGTGAGCTATAGGGTTTTTCTTTGTTGTTTGTTTTAATATCTCGTGAAGAGTTTTTTCGCCCTCTTCGGGTCACTTTGAGTTGTAGCGGTTTCCCTCCTGGTGTGGAGAGTTATTATTTTGGTGTATTATCATTATTGCCTGTTTGTGGGGTTTCCCTCCCGCTTTGTGGTGTTCAGTCGAGCACTTTTTGAAACCTACTGTCGCGTCTGGTCCTCGTTCCCACGCTACCCCTTACAAAACCTTTGCATTTGTTGCTGTGCCCAAAGAGTCACTGGCATCTCACATTAGTTTAGATTTTAGAATATTAAAATCCATTTTTAATTTTAACCAGCAGGTTTATTCTTATTATTCTTACAATTCCAAAAAAGTTGGGACAGTATATACAATTAAAATAAAAGCAAATTCTCTTTTACATATATTTAATTGAAAACAGTACAAAGAAAAGATATTTAATGTTTTACCTTTTCAACTTTATTGAATTTATAAATATACGCGTTTGATGCCTGCAACACGTTCCGAAAACGTTGGGACAGGGGCAAAAAAAAGACTGGGAAGATTGTGGAATGTTCAAAAAAACACCTGTTTGGAACATTCCACAGGTAGACAGTTGAATAGGTATCAGGTGATGTTATCATGACTGGGTATAAAAGGAGCATCCACGAAGGCTCGGGCGTTTACAGGCTATTATGGACAGAATGTCAAAATACAAGTACTTGAGTGACTGGGTGTAAAAGTACACTCCCGGGAGACTGCATACCGATGGATTAAATAATTTTTTTCTACAATTTACTATGAATCCATACACACTTACACAAAAACATTAGACAGTCATTTACAGAAAAAAAAAACATCAATCACTGAAATAAAAAAGGAGGGGAAATCCTATCGTGAAAAAATTGAATTGAGCAGCGGACAGGTGTCATCCAAGGTTTGACAGCTGCATTATTGAGTGCAAACATTCCACTTGATAAAGTTGACAGTCCTATGTGCAATAATGGAGGGGATGAAGTACCACAGGCTGCTGACTCATAAAAAATATATGGTCGCAGGTGAGTCAGATGGCAGAAACAATTATGTTTTGCAGAGGAAGATTGATTTAACAGTTATTTGGCCGATGCTGCGTACCTCCATGCCGTAAGTTTTAGCTCTTTTGCATATCGTATCCAACAATGCCTGTTGAACCTTGAGGTTGATTTATATGAGGACATTTGTCTCGGATTATGGAAGTTACATGTTGAAAGCGTACAATGAAACCCCTAAAGGCTTGAGTGTGAATTCAGCTCATTTAAACATGTAACGCTCACGTTGTGACACTTGTGAGTGGTATTTGGGTTACCACAAGTTGACAAATCTGTGGGAATTTGTACCTCCAAGTGATTAAACTGCCTGCTGCATTTGTGCGGTTCTATGCACTGAAAGCAGCGTGTGAAATTGTGGCAATGTTGCTTTCAATCATCCTCTGTGCTTACTTATTGTTAGGATGTAGATTAATGGGGAGGGGCAATGTGAAAGCTGACCAATAAGAAGGCTCTATCTACCTCTGAGGGATGACTGAAATGCAGGTCAGATAAGCTTGTGCCCCTACATAATACCTATAGCTGCTTTGGAATTGCCAACTCTTCAGAGATATGGGCTGTTAAAACATGGATCTACTAGGTCCAGGATTCAAGCCAAGCAATCGATCTTACTAGTTTTACTTTTCATCTGTGTAATGAAACTATAAAACTTTCCCACGTTTTTTAGGAATAAAAGTAAAATAGTCTGATGCTTGGACCCCTCAAACACTTACATATAAACTTAATATACAGTTGAATTCGGAAGTTTACATACACTTAGCTTGAAGTCATTACAACTAATTTTTAACCACTCCACAGATTTCATGTTAGCAAACTATAGTGTTGGCAAGTCAGTTAGGACATCTACTTTGTGGATGACACAGGTCATTTTTCCAACATTGTTTACAGACAGATTATTTCACTTTTAATTCACTATATCACAATTCCAGTTTTTATATTTGGCATATGCTTTGCATGCAATAACTTCCTGAATCCTGATGTCTGTGACCCAACAAATGACTCTAGATATCTTACGTTCTGGTACTCTTACAAGCGATACTATAACGTCTCTGCATTTGAATGGATCTCTGTGGGAATTGGAGGGTGGGACTAGATTTAGCTGTAAAAAATGGCTCTAATTCCTCAAGGGTCTGACGTATCAAACGAGCAGATATGTCAGATATGCAGTAGATATGGATGGATCACTTTAAGGGTTGTTTCTCCTAACTAATTTTTCAATGGGAAAATACGTCAGGAGAAACAACCCTTAAATTGATCCATCCATATCTACTGCATATCTGGCAGCAGAATGATGGTTTGAGGCTTGTTTGATACAGCAGACCCTTGATGACTTACAGCCATTTTACAAATCATGTGTTCCATACTGTTCCTGTGTAATTTACAGCTAAATCTAGTCCCACCCCCCAATTCCCATAGAGATCCATTCAAATGCAGAGACGTTATAGTATCGCTTGTAAGAGTGCCAGAAAATAAGATATCAAGAGTCTTTTGATGTTGTTGGGTCACAGACATCAGGATTCAGGAAGTCATGGCATGCAAAGAATATGCGACTGTGGCGAAGTGAGCCGTAGTGCTCGGGTGCAAAGACAAGAAATCAGGCGTTGTTTAAAGAGAACCGGTTTTTATTTTGGTTACCCTTTCTTTTAGCTCTCTGTTCCAAACAAACACATAAAACACACAGTTCTCCCCCTCCCCCAAACCCCCAGAAGGCTCCTTTTAAAGGTTCTCAGGCTCACTGTTGAACAATCAAGGCAATTGGTTAATTGATACAAATAATAATACAATCAATCATCACCAATTGCCTGATTGCCGACAGCTGTGCCGGTTCCAATAACCACCTGAGTTCACTCTCTCTCTTGCCGGCCTCGCCTAAAACCACGCCCCCCTACCACAGCGACCAAATATAAAAAATTTAAATGCACAGTCAACTTAATGTATGTAAACTTCTGACCCACTGGAACTGTGATATAGTTAATTAAAAGTGAAATAATCTGTCTGTAAACAATTGTTGGAAAAATTTGTTGTGTAATGCACAAAGTAGATGTCCTAACCGACTTGCCAACACTATAGTTTGCTAACATGAAATCTGTGGAGTGGTTAAAAATGAATTTTAATTACTTCAACCTAAGTGTATGTAAACTTCCGACTTCAACTGTATATTAAATTATACTATCTGAGAAAATCACACTGGAGTAATTCATTAGCTTTATTAAACTATTAAACATCTTAATTATACTTTTACACTTGTGTTGAATGAATCTTGGTATTAAACTGCATGATATTTTTGCCTGAATCTATCATGAGTCACCCACTATAAAAACATTTTTTGGGTCAAGAATACAGTTGTATAACATAATATGTGCTCGTATTAACTTTTTGAAAAATGTTGTATTCAAACACAAAATGAACAATTACAGCACTGACCCAAATATGATCATGACAGATGCATAAAATTACACGTTACAAAGATGTGGTTTTGAATATATCAAGTGTATTCTGACAGAAAGACTGCATGTTGAATTACAATAGGTAAAACTAATTTTTGCAAAACATGCAAAGCCCCTTGTTTATGCCTATGGATGCATAAAGACATGCTGTTCAGAAGGGATCTCAAACGCAAATCCAGGAGGGTCGCAGCATCACTTTGCACTTGAGCATGTGCTTAACTTAAGTTACTGATTGGTTAAACTGTTCGCACGTCATGTTTACAAGGTCTAAGCTGGCTAATTGAAAGAAAACCACAAAAACCTGCAGCCACTGTAGCTCTCCTGGGCCCTGTATCGCAAAGCAGGATTAACCGGATAACTGAACTGAGTAAAACCCGGAAGCCTCCCAAATCTGTAACGTGGACTGAAGTGAAAAGAGCTGTTCTGGGTTTTACTCAGTGCAGTTATGCAGCTAACTCTGTAATCTTGCTTTGTGATACAGGCCACTGGACTGGAGTTTGAGGTCGTTGCAGTAGATTGAGAGGGCAAATTTTGAGAGTGGCTCTTAAAGGCAGTTAAGACCGTATTGATTCAAATAACCGAGCATTCTCTGGCATGAGGGTGGCCAAACTCCGGTATTCCCACCGCAACGCAGGACCCCACCCCACTTGACGCCTGCGTAGCTTGTTAGACCTCGTGGACACACATCCGCCACAAACGATCAGGAGGCAGCGACTCAGTCCCAAATGAACTGCCCTCAGACATTAAACCCCATCGCGTGTGTCATTCTACAACACAGACAGGCCTGTGACCTTTGGAAACACATATAACTTTACTTGACAACCTGCAGCAGCTGACAGACAGTGAGCCGCACCGCGCCTCACTAAGATGAACAGACAGTTAGAAACGGTAGACTCAGCATCTACACTGCGCTGCACAATGTTCACTTCAACAAGTGAGGATGACAAGTAGGTAATGGGGGAAGGGGTACATTGTTATGCATAACTGAACCACACTGAACCACAGTACAGAGTGAATATATACTGTTATATATTAATCACAAAAAACCATGCACTAACACTAACATCAGCCTGCTCTCCACCAAGGTGCATCAGCACACAATAACCCCTTCAGCCCTCTCAGAAAGCCTAATTCATACTCTTAGAGAAGGTGCCCTGTACAGTATATTGACAATTGTGGATAAAGGCTTACAAATTTAGCACTTTTATGATGCATACTCCAGATTATACTAACATCATACATCAAAATGATATAATGTAATGTGTATAGATGCAGTGCCCTCCACAATTATTGGCACCCCTGGTAAAGATGAGTAAAAAGGGTTCTATCACTGTTTGGTGAATTAGCTTAACCTTTGTGTCGTGTTCGTTTCTCCCCCCTTACTTTGGTGCTCCCGGTCAAATTTGACCGGCCTGTTTTAACTGCTCTTATATTAACACAAAAACCATTGATCATCACCAAATTTTATTTAACTCCCTTTTAAACTGTAAACAATGTCTCAGACTACTGGTTTACATGAATAACTGCAGTGAATATACAAAGAATAGACACAGAAATTGTAAATTGTATTCCAAAATTAACATTTATTGTAAAAAAAGAAACAAAAATCAAAACAGAGACCAAATTCACAGAACATCAGAACATCAACATGAACACATCATCTGTGTGTGTGTGTGTGTGTGTGTGTGTGTGTGGGCGTGTGTGGGCGTGTGTGTGTGTCTTCACACACAGGAGTGGCATTTTGCAATCAGGTCGGAGTGTGCCTTGCAAACGTAGGCATCACATTTGAAACATGTAAGACTTGTTTTATTGTCTCTAGGGGCACAGAGCTCGCATCTCTTCCGTTTCTGCCCCTGTTTTGGGGGGAGAGTGGCCAGGGCAGCGGCTGGGGCTTGCAGACTCCTCACCAGACTGGCAGAGGCTGGTGCGCGGGGAAGGTGCTGGCGCCGTTGAATTAGAGGAGTCACTAAAGCTTTCCCAAGCTCTGCCAGGAAGAGTCTCCTTTTGAAACATTTCCCCTGATTCCAGGCTGGGTCGATCGCCGTCCACACCACATATGCATTACATGCAGACACATCCAGGATGTTGTGGAACACCGCCACAGGCCAACGAGCTGTCATTCGCTTGCAGGTGTATGTACCAGTAAGCTGCAATGAAAGAAACAATAATGAATAGATTGGAAACAATATTGAATCTGTCTTACACAAAATGCAATGTTTTACATGAATACAAGTAAATCAAATGCATGACAGATGAAAATATACATTACCTTATCAAGACAGTCAACGCCTCCTTTGTTTCTATTGTAGTCCAGGATGATATGGGGCTTCCTGTGCTCTGCTGTGCTGACAGCGGCGTCTTTGTGTAGCGTGCTCATCAGGATGACATTCTTATTCTTCTTGGGCAAATATGACACAAGACTGTGTGTGTCAGTGAAAGCAAATTTCGATGAGAGTGCCTCTCTCCCTCTGGTCGACACCAGTGCAGGGGGAAGTTGAGGCTTGTTCTTCCTCACTGTCCCCACCATGGTGAGCTTTCTTTTCAGCAGCTCCTGACCAAGCGCATGTGATGTGAAAAAGTTATCACATGTGATATTATGCCCCTTGAGACCGGCTGTCATGTCCAACACAACACGCATGCCCTGGTTTTTTTCTGGCCTTCCAGTAACAGGTTTCCCTGTGTATACCTGCATATTCCAGGCGTAGCTGCTCCTGGCATCACATGCTGCCCAGATCTTGATCCCATACTTGCCTGGTTTGCTTGGGATGTACTGTTTGAACGGACAGCGACCTCTGAAAGGGACCAGGCGCTCGTCCACTGTCACCTCAGGGCCTGGATTGTACATCAGTGGTAGGCGCTCCACCCACTTGTCCCAAACGTTCCTGATGGCAGCCAGTTTGTCGTCTCGCCAGCGGAAAGGTCGTGTAGTTCTGTCATCAAATCGGATAACTCGTGAGAGGACATGAAACTGTTGCAGGGACATAGTTGACCGGAATATAGGCCTCCCTGACTCCGCATCCCACAGACTTTTTGTAGCCTCATTGTTGGACCGATATACTCCTGCTAATATCAACAGACCCATGTAGGCTTGGAGGTCTACCTGGTCCAATGCTTTCCATGTGTCCGCAAACACACGCCTCCCCTCCAGGTTTGTCATCTCCAGTATAATTTCCACAATGGACTCTGGTAAAAAGAGTTGGAAGCTGGACTTGATGTCATCCACACGAGATGTTGCATACCGTGTTGGCCCTGGCGTCATCCTAACAATATTTTCCACTCTTGCTCTGCCTCCTCTGTCCTGGGTGGATGAATACCAGAGCACGTTGCCATCCTTGGACTGGAATGTCACCCCAGGTGTGTCTTCCTCAGGGGCCTCTTCCTCGCCATCTGTTGACTGGTCGGTCTCACAATGGTCTGGATCAAAATCGGGATCGATGTTGTCTTCTATTTCTGAGACATCCTCCTCTATTTCTGGTTCAACTTCAATCCCCTCTTCATCAGGTTGAAAAAAAAGGTCAAGAGCCTCTCTGGCAGAAAATCGCCTGATCGGGTGCCTACTCATTGTGTTCAGAGTAAAATGAGAGCAATGCAGAAATAAAGCTATATATAGGGGGTCTGTGAGAAAATATGATACATTTTGTATCGGAAAGTGTGGTTCACGTTGGGGGATGGGCACATAAGCCTGGGAAAGAGACGGGTTCCCATAACAAACAAACAAACACCTAATTGTTTACTTTGAAATGTGGAACAGGTGTTATATGTTTAGTCTGGAAGTTGTGGTTCACGTGGGGGATAGGCACATAAGCGCAGGAAAGAGGTGGGAAGAGGAGACACCTAATTGTTCAGTCTGAAAGGGGTTTACGTGGGGTGGAGTATGTGTGTGTGTGTGTGTGTGTGTGTGTGTGTGTGTGTGTGTGTGTGCGTGTGTGTGGTGGTGGTGGTAGTTGTGGATTTGTGGTTGTGTACTATCTGATGGATGAACACAATCTAGGGTCACCCATTCATTTCCTATGGCGGTCATTTTTGACCAGGAACACCACAGGTGTTACAAAGTTGACTAAACCACTCAAAATTCAATGAAAGTGGTGATCAGCAATTGTATATGTTCAAATGCCTAGTGTGGAGGATATCATAAGGCCTTGAGACAATCAAATGTAAAACACAATATTTATGATTGATGAAAGTAGGAAATCGGTCAGATTTGACCCGAACACGACAGAAAGGTATCTCACACTGATAAAATGAGAGAAATTCAACCTTTAATTGAAGTAAATTTATTCTGAGAAAAAAAAATCCCTCATCAAGAAATAATTATTTTTAAGAAAACCATGTGTGCCAGAATTATTGGCTCCCCTGCATTTAATACTTTGTACAACCTCCCTTTGCCAATAAAACGCCTAATAAGGTTGGAGAATACAGAGCAAGGAATCTGAGACCATTCCTCTTTACAGAATCTCTCCAGATCATCCAGAGTCCTAGGTCCTCTCTTGTGCACTCTCCTCTTCAGCTCAGCCCACAGATTTTCAATGGGGTTTAGGTCAGGGGTCTGAGATGGCCATGGCTTGATTTTGTGTTCAGTTAACCATTTTTGTGTTGATTTGGACGTATGTATCCACCTTGAGTGTTAATTGCCGAAAAGCTCAATTTTCATTTCATCTGACCATAGAACACGGTTCCAGTCAAAGTTTCAGTAGCATTTAGCAAACTCCAGGCGCTTACGTTTGTGATGAAATGACAGGAAAGGCTTTTTTCTGGCATGTCTTCCAAATAATTTGTTGGCATGGAGGTGACGTCTAATGGTAGTTTTGGAGACTTGATGACCCCAAGATGCTACTTTCCTCTGTAATTCTCCAACAGTGATGCTTGGGGATTTTATTGCCCCTCTTTCCATCCTCCTCACTGTGTGTGGGGGCAAAATAAACTTGGGTCCTATTCCAGGCATTTTCAGGTGAGTAGCAATTTTTTGTATAGCCATTTCCTGACTTATGAAGCTCAACACACTTGTCCCTCATTTGATTTGTGTGTTCTCTTATCTTTCCCATGTTGATGTATGAATAAGGGAATATGGCCTCTGTGTCACTTCATATTTATACCCCAGTGAAGCAGGAATTCATGGATTACTGCTTGGAAGTTCCTAAAATTCTGATCACTTTAAAAAGTAAAATATAAATGAAAAAAATGCTTCAGTTACATTTTGTTCATAAGAATTTCTAGGGGTGGCAATAATTGTGGCACACATGGTTTTGTTAAAAATACTAATTTCTTTATGAGGGAATAAAGAATAAATTAAGATTTAATACCTTTGGAATTAAAGGTTGGATTTTTCAAATTTTTTCAGTGTGAGATTAAGCTAATTCACCAAAAGGTGAATTTTTTTTATAACCCTTTTTACCATCTTTACCAGGGGTGCCAATAATTGTGGAGGGCACTGTATATGGATATACAATTACAATGAGGTTGAAGTGCAGCTTTAATTTGTGTCAGCTTTAATTTGAGGGTATTTTCTTCCATATTGGATGAACCATTTAGAAATTATAGAACCTTTTGTAGTTATAGAACCTCGAAATTAGGGTTTTTCATAAGCTTATGGGCCTAATCACGACCACCTCAGCAGTTATGCCTCTCGGATTCCTGACGCTTTGCTGACGGGTTGGGGAGCTGTCTGTCAGCACCAGCTAGCTCAAAGAGTGTGGTCACGACTACATCAGTCGGACCACATTAGTGCTTGAACAGCGTTTTTAGCACTGAGGCACTTTTTGCCCATGCTGCGGGGCAAGCATGTAATAGTGAGGTCTGACAACACCTCAACAGTGTACCACATAAATCATCAGGGCGGAGTAAGGTCCCGCCAGTCCTTGAAAGTCACTCAGTGTCTTTTAAAATGGTCACTTCCCGGGCTTGCCTCTCTTCGTACCTCTCAGGTGTTCGGAACAGTACAGCAGACTTTCTACCTCGCCAGGAAATTCATCCCGGCGAATGGCGTCTCCACCCCGAAGTGGTGGAGGAGATATGGCAATGGTTCGCTCATGCCCAGACAGACCTGTTCGCCTCTCAGGAGTCTGCTCATTGCCCCCAGTGGTTCTCGATAAACGAAGATTCAAGCCCTCTGGGAATATATGCATTTACGCACGAATGGCCGGACGGCCTGCTGTACGCTTTTCCGCCGTTTTCACTGGTCAGGACCCTGCACAGGGTCAGCACAGGTCACCACAAGATTCTGCTGGTGGCCCCCAGGTGGCAGATGGAACCCTGGTTTCCAATGCTCCTATGTCTTGTTTACAAATTGCCCTGGGAACTCCCAATCCGGATAGATCTGCTGTCGCAACAGAGCAGCTTTGTTTGGGACTTAAAAGACGCATACTTCCACATCCCTATCTGTGTGGAGCCTTGTCGTTTCCTAAGTTTTGCATTCAGAGGTCGGGCATACAAATTCAATGTCCTCGATGATTCCTAGATGATTGGCTAATATGTGCAGAGTCGTACGGTATGGCGCTCACACACACTGCCCAGACGTTGGAACATATTTCTAGCCTGGGCATCAATGTCAACAATGGCATGAGCCAGTTAACGCTGAAACAGTCCATCGAGTACATCGGACTGTTGATCGATTCAAGGAGCATGAAGGCATCATTGATGCCTCGTCGCATAGCTACTATGCTCGACGCGGTGTGTCAGTTCCTAGTGAACCGGGTCCTCGAAATGAGGGGTTTTCAGAGGCTTATGGGCCTAATCACGGCCACCTCAGCAGTCGTGCCTCTTGGACTCCTGACAGCCAGACCACTTCAAGTATGGTTGAATGCCATATCGCTGCATCCGAAGTAGGACCGTCACACTCAAATCATTAGCTAAGCAAGATGAAGCTCTGGGTATGGCTATTGAGGAGCCTGACCCTTTGTGGTTCCCTCATCCTGCAGATGCTACTTACCTCCAGAGTCCCCTCCATGAGGAAGGCCTATGGATATATGTGGCAACTGTTCTGCACATAGTGCGAACACAGTACATAAAAAAAATAAAAATGGAAAGCACTCTCGGCTCAGAGCCTCTCTCATTAGGTAGTGAAGGCGATAGCTACAGCTTATGAGGCTAGTGCTAGGCCCCTACCTATGAATATCCAGGATAGGTCAACAAGAAGTATGGCTACTTTATGGGCAGCCCTGGAAGGTGTACCGCCTCAGTAGATTTGTGAGGCGGTGACTTGGGCATCCCCCTGCACATTCTCAAAGTTTTATCACTTCAACGTGGCGCCAGGTTCAACGGTTGGATCAGCCATCCTGCCGGCAGCCTTGGCATCCACTTAAAGGTATGACTATCTCTCGTGACGTTGTTGGTATTAGTAATCCGTGGTTGACGACCCTAATGGTCGGAGGAACAAAATAGAACAAAGGTTACGACTGTAACCACAGTTCTATGAGTTCCGGATGACCATTCGGGGTCATAGTCACTCGGGATCCTTTAAGGACGAGAAAGGTTTTGAGGACTTCTGCATTGACGTGCCACCCTTTATAGGGAGGAATTACGTCACTATGTGGAGGTCATGTCCATGACAAATGATTGTATAAGAGTCTCGATGCATCTGGCACCTAGAAAGTTAATTTTTGGTTGACGACCCAAATGGTAATCCGGAACTCATAGAACCGTGATTACAGTCATAATCTTCATTATGATGATAAAATTTTTTAAAGTGATGGACACCTCCCAGAGAAAAAACCTTGGGTATTAATAACAAAAAACTACATTTTAAGTGTGAAGTTTGGCTTAGTCAAAAGCCGCAAAAAACAGGAAATTCAAAGGAGCACCAGCAAGCTAAACGTCAGCTCTCTACACTATCAGGGATTTCCAGTACTTTATATCTGACTGCTATACAGTTCTATAGCTATGTTGGTCTACTGTATTTCAGATTGTTAAAGTGACAAAAGTTAGTGTTTTAGAAGCCACTTAATACAATATACAACATTTTAAGGATCTCTAAATACCTAAAAGCTGCAAAACGGCTCTTAAGTTACAGCGTTTGCTTTTTTCTATGGAGTAATATGGAGCTCTGTCTGAAGATATTCATATGAAAAGCCAGAGGTCCAGATAGAGCAAAAGTAGCTACTGTCGTTTGCTGTGAAACCTGTTTTGTAACGTTACTAGGGTAAGGTTGAGTTTTTGCTATCAATCTGTCTGTTAGTTGAGGGCTGTGTACGAATATGCTACTGTATGTCACTAAACAGTACCTTATGTGAAAAATAACCTATAATACTATTATCAGCAAAAACCTAAGTATAATAAGTATATAATTTGCAAATTTAAAGAACACTACATTCAGATAAGATTTTCCTACTAAACAACTTTCTCACAGCTAACTTCAATAGTAGCCTATAGAAGGGCGTTAATTCAGACCGATTCGGACAGAGCCTTTGTTGAGCAGAAACCAAGCTAGCTAACAGTTAGCTATCTTGCTAGCCGCCCGTCCAAACAAGGTATCATTTGCAAGCATTTTCATTGTGATATTCTTATCTATCTATCTGTCTGTCTGTCTTTGTTTGACAGAAACCAAAGCCCTTAGCTTTCTAGCTAGCCCCGTGTCCAAACAATAAATCTGCATTCTGTAACCGTGTTCGTCGTGATTTTCGTATCTAACACAAACCAAGCCTCTGGCTAAGCTTACAACAGTTAGCTATCTAGCTAGCCGCATGTCCAAACAATGGATAATTTGCAAGCGTGCTTGTCGTGAAATCTATCTATCACACAAGCCAAGCCTTTGCTGTATAAACTAACAGTTAGCTATCTTGCTAGCCGCATGCAACCATAATAATAACCATAACCAAATAACCATAACCACTGTTAGTTAGCTTGGCTACAAAGGCTTGGGGGGTATTTCACATAGCTGGATTTAGCTAACTAATCCTGCTAACTCAGTAATCCTGCTTTGTGAAATACCCCCCAAGTTTGCTCATGGTAGCCACAACAGCTCAGAACAAGACTCTGTTTGTAGATTCACTTTGACTGTATCTCCCCAGCTGCATTGGACATTGTAGAGCTGAACATTGAACACTGCTATATTGCACATCTGACCAGATCAGGACCCTGCAATTGCACACTATTGCACACCTGACTTTGGACTTTAGATACACCATTATAGTTTATGTTTTTATTTCAATGTTGTCTTGTATTATACACTCCTCAAAAAAAGTTCGGAAACGTTATTTCGGTCGATTATTCCTCCCCTTTAATAATACCAATTTGTATTGTATTTTATATCGTTGGAAAGCCTGATTAGTCACCTTTACAACGAGGTACAACTTGTAAGGATCGTGCATTCGTGGAATGAGCAACACAGCTAACCGTGTGGGTAGCGGCCCAAAAAAATGTGCCAAAATCCCCTGCAATATTCTTCTGTTGGTATTCACTCTCGTTTTGAGTTGCTTGGTGGACTGGATGATTGCACTCTCCCACAGTAATAAGGAAAAAACAACACATATTGGCCATTTTTACACTTTATTCATTTTACACTGTCAGGGACCTCAGTAGCGTGTGGAAGATCCATACGCAGCCACAACAGCTTGGCACCTCCTCCTCATGCTGGTCACCAGCCTGGTCACACACTGCTGTGGGATGGCATCCCATTCCTCGGTGCCAATCAGGTGCCAGTCACACACCTGTGACTGGCATACACCTGCCAGCACTTGAAGCTCAAAACGAGAGTGAATACCAACAGAAGAATATTGCAGGGGATTTTGGCACATTTTTTTGGGCCGCTACCCACACGGTTAGCTGTGTTGCTCATTCCACGAATGCACGATCCTTACAAGTTGTACCTCGTTGTAAAGGTGACTAATCAGGCTTTCCAACGATATAAAATACAATACCAATTGGTATTATTAAAGGGGAGGAATAATCGACCGAAATAACGTTTCCAAACTTTTTTTGAGGAGTATATTTGAATTCTTCATTATCGACCCTAATGGTTAGTTTCAGTGGCCATGTGTCCACACTTTCACCAATTAGGAGCCTATTGCTTCACCTCAGCCTTTATTTTGATCAGTTAAAACACTTTTTTTTTCTTTATGTAATTGTTTGTAATATAGCACAATGCGAATATGGTACTTTTATTCTTCGTGGCATGCATAGCTATTTCTGACATAATGTGGCGTAAGAGGGTAAATGATCCCTCTAACCATAAAAAGTTCCTGTGGTAGGGGGGCGTAGTTTTAGGCGCAGCTTGCAAGAGAGAGAGAGTGAACGCGGGTGGTTAAGGGAACTGGCACAGCTGTCGGCAATCAGGCAATTGGTGACGATTGATTGTATGATTGTTTGTATCAATTAACCAATTGCCTTGATTGTTCAACAGTGAGCCTGAGATCCTTGAAAAGGAGCCCTCGGGGAGTGGAGAGGAGAGAGACTGATGACGGGAGGTCTAACGAGTGTTGTAGTGTGTTCTGTGTTTAGTAAGGAAGAATAAAAACCCCGTTCTCCTTCAACTCTGGACTGGTTGGCCTTATTTCCACAAGCAATATTAGCTCACTTTGTCACAGTTCCTAATTAAGAAAAAATTGTGGGATTGCAATTGTGGTTAGAGGCAGCATCTGCCTTAGCTACAGCTGATAGCCAGTGAGAAGTACTGGCAGCAACTCTAGTGGAGGAGTGGTTGGGGGTGGGGTTAGCCAGCTACTGTTCAGATCCATAGAGTACTCAAGTGAGTATGTCAGATGTGGGCGGAGTCTGGTTTCGGAAGTAAATTTCCTATGACAGATAGAACGGGCTTCGGAGACTATTGACTATTTCTTGAAATATGATTTATAGAATGAACCAAAACGTTCCTGGATTAGCCTGTGTGGTATAAGAATATAGACCATATATCGCATGTTCCAATTTTTATTGTTTAAAGTAATGGATTAATGATTGTAGTTTGACTTGTAGTAGGACTACATATCCAGTACTGCAATGCACGGGTGGTTCTTGACCAATAAGATATAATTTCATCTGTCTGGTCATTTTTGGCAGATCATGGGAGTACTGCCGCTGAAGACGAGCTAACGTTAGCTTGCTAAGTTGAGAAGCCCACCTGAAAATGTCAGAAACTACGCTACGGTTAACCACATAAAGCAATTCTAGCTTTTAGTCCATCAAGCTAGCTAGCTAACATTACTAAAAAAGTGTTTAAAAACAGAGCTGTGTGCTACTGCTTGCTAACGTTATATGACAACATTTGGAGACAACGCTGCTCGTCCGGAGGGAATTATGGGATGTCGAGTTTTTAAACAGTGCCAGCGCTGGCATGTTCACAAAAAAATACTAAAACATAAAATATACTCTAAGCTGGTCCAGAAAAACGACATAATTTGCAAACGGGCATTATATTGAACAATCCAGGAAATTGACGGTAAGACAAAATCACTATAAATGGCTTAAAAGTAAGTTTCAGTTAATGTCTACACTCTAAATGAATGTGGAATTTACTTCTGAAACCAGTGTGACATAGTCACTTGAGTACTCTAGTAAGTGAATCTTTGCAAATCTTTGAGACAAAGATTTTAATTTTTTTTTCTCTCAGGAAAGTGTTTTAAGGTGTACCAACATTAAAAAAAGCATATATTCTTAAAATATGTGCATATTGCAGTGTATGAGATGCCATTTGAAAGCTTGGGATCTGTACTTTTATAAACTATATATGCTACTTGTGGACCATTTTACCAGCACCAGTCACATATGTACAATGGGGGAAATAAGTATTGAACACATCAACATTTTGTCCAGTAAATGAGCCTATTCAAGTGAAATTTGCACCAGACTTTGGTATTAACTCAAAGAATCCAGACAAAAAATCTAAACATTAAAGTCCATATGTAAATAAAGTTATGTGTAATAAAGTGGAATGAAACAGGAAAAAAGTATTGAACACACTAAGAAAAAGCAGTACACCACAGCAAGGAACCAGCTGAAAACCATAACTAATTAGGAGGCAACTCTACCTCCAATCTGTGCTAATTAATGTCAGCTGGGTTAGAATATATTGATGGGCTATAAAAGTTTTTTTGTTTTTTTGTTACCAAGGTGCCACACAAGAAACATCTAATGATGGGTAAAAGCAAAGAGCTCTCTCAAGACCTTCGCAACCAGATTGTTGCAAAACATGAAAATGAAATTGGCTACAGATGTATTTCACAACTTCTGAATCTTCCAGTAAGCACCATTGGGGGCATTATCCATAAGTGGAAGCAACATCACTCCACCATCAACCGGCCACGCACAGGAGCTCCTCTCTGTGTAGAGGAATGGGCCAAAATCACACCTGAATACTGCGGGCTATTAGTTACTTCATACAGAAAGCGCCTTGAAGCTGTCATTTCAAACAAAAGCTTCTCCACTAAGTATTGAATTAATTTCAGTTAGTGTGTTCAATACTTTTTTCCACTTTATTACACATAACTTTACATATGGACTTTAATGTTTAGATTTTTTGTCTGGATTTCTTGAGTTAATACCAAAGTCTGGTGCACATTTCACTTGAATGGCCTCATTGGAAATAAATTTACTGAGAAAGATGTTGATGTGTTCAATATTTATTTCCCCCATTGTATGTTAGTTTTTCCACTCAATCACTGCCTTGTCCAGTAGGCTATGTTAGACCTGGAGTTATAAAGGTTTAAACAGAGCACCTTCTAAATAGGTGAGAATTTACCAAATTTGCCATCTGCATCAAAAGATGTTTGTTTTCTATAAAAGTAGTTCATATCTGACTACATCTGTATCTTTTGCTTTTCTGAATGCCATAATTCTGTCTACTCTATCCTACTGCCTCTCCCACTGGACACTGACAACTAAAGATGCTGTAGAACCAATTACCAGATTATACAACAGAGCATAAAATACACTCACAACTCCCGCCTTGTACCCACAACTGTACAGCCCTTGCTTTTGATAACTACTACATCTTTACCTCTATAAAACTTTACTATCAACTGCAAAATAATGAACTACCCCAAATCATATGTAACCTCATATCCAAACACTCACGTCAACACTACCGTACCACACGTTCCACCACTGACCACAAGAACCCTGTATCACACTTCAAAAATAAGATATTTTCACCATCACTACACCAAAATACCTTTATCCCTCAGAACTATCACATCACCTTTCAAGTACAGATAAAAACAGCACCAGACAAACCAGTCATGTCTCCACTGACCCTTAACCAGATCCCCAAAATTAAACTTATCTTATTCATCCTTTTCTGCTTTCATTAAATGTCTTCTTTCTGTAGATAGCACACTCTAGCATAGTGCTGCCCACACCTCTCGCTCGCTCCTTTTTCCTCTTTTTTTCCCTTTCTTTTTTGTATCTTTTGTTAAGCTGCAGGACAGACCACTGCAAATCAGTTTTTAAACTGAGTTGAGCTCAGGTTTATAAGTATGTTGGGTGCTCTTGTAGCATCTCTGCATATGTTGTTTAATCTTTTTTTTCTGTACAAATAAATAAAATGAACTTCAATCCTGCTGTTTTATGAGACACAAAAGCACAAAAAAGAAATAAACATAAAAGGCCGCTGTATGTATTAACAATGCAAGTGCACACTCATTAATCGAACAGTCGCATTGGAAATTTAAGCCAGCTTGCTTGATACTGTAAAACTTCCTGCTATTTGTTCTTACTCGCACCACAGTGGATGACTGAGAATCACTCGGGCAGAAGAAAATGTTAGCGAGCTACGTCTGCCTTTCGAACAGAGACTGGTTCAGTTTAAATGGTCCAGACTATGGTCACCTCACGCCTGGACTACTGTAACTCCCTGCTCGCAAGCTTACCAGCCTGCGCCATCCTGCCTCTTCAACTCATCCAGAACGCAGCTGCCCGGCTTGTGTTCAACCTCCCGAAATTTTAACATGTCCACCCCCCTGTTGAGGTCACTCCACTGGCTGCCTGTTGCAGCCAGGATCAGGTTCAAAGTTCTGACCCTGGCCTACACTGCAGCCAATAGGACAGGCCCTATCTACCTGCAGGACTTGATCCAGAATTATGTTCCTGCTCGACCACTTCGCTCATCTACTGCAGGGCGACTTGCACTTCCCCCCCTCCGTCTCAATGGCACCCGCTCGTCCCGACTGCGGAGCTTTTCCACCCTAGCTCCCCAGTTGTGGAACGAACTTCCCATTCCCCTACGTTCCATGCCAACCCTGCCTGCTTTCTGTCGTGGCCTGAAAACACACCTTTTCAGAATCCACCTGGACTAATACTTATCTAGGACCTCATGGTATGTGTTCTTGTTGAACTGTGTATCCAAGTTTATAATATTTAGAATAGAATTGTAGTAGAGCTGATTTACCCAGTTCACTGTGAACTGCATTCAGTGTTCATTACTTTGGATAGCTGCTACTGTATGGGAAGAATGTGCTTTCCTATCTGTTCTGTAGTTACTTCGATGACCTTTCTGTATGCACTTACTGTATGTCGCTTTGGATAAAAGCGTCTGCTAAATGACTGTAATGTAAATGTAAATGTCTCCCCCTTCCAAATTCTCCCCTTGAACCCTAATACACTGTGGTGTGCGGGATTACTTGAGAGAGAGATTCAGGGTTGTCCCATATAAGTCCCATTGCAAGTGTCGGAGGACTTGACACTACCCTTAACAAGCCCTTGGCTGTGTCCGAATCAGCACCCTTCCATACTATTGAGTATTCTTGTCAAGTACACTGGAAGAGAAAATTGTTAAGTAGGCAAAATGTTCTCTAAATGTAGTGCACTTAAAATCTCTGGCTGATATGCTTATTTCCAGGTTCTCTCTGATAATACTATGGAAAATATTTTTTGCATACTGCATGTCACTAAACAGTATACAGTACACAGGACGCAATAGATAGGACACAGCCTTATTTGGACACAGCCCTTCTCTGTATTCTGGATCTGCATCTTTGGACACTGGTGAAGGAAATTACCCATAATTCTTTGCAGCACATTGACATGCCAAAGAAAATCCAATTCAAATCAGGAGTCAACACTATAAATTAACAGCTTTGATTTCAATTAAGACACAGAAGAGCAGGAACAAGGTGCAAGATAGGCGTGTTGTGCATGAATCAAAAGTTACAATATGTGGGATTAAAAGTCCTTGTAAATGTGAATAGATCACAGGCCAGATTCAATCGAATGCGCTTAGACTGTTTAAGGGAAAAAGCAATCCAATCAAACCCTCTGGATGAGTTTGGCACTGTATCTCAATACAGTCTACCTTGTTGATTTATATATGTGGAATGAAAGTAAGAGGTTCCTGCCACTGAAAATGAGTTTTTTTCAAATGAATGACACTCCTGGCTGTGATTCATTGGTCAGACAATTTTTAAAATGCCTGCATTTTCAAATGAAAGCTGTTTCAGTCACGCTTTGTCAAGCAAGCTATATTCAGTTTATGTTCTCGGTAGCACAGGAAGATCTCAAAATTGTAGGAAAATAGACTTTCCGCCTTCATGGTATTGTAGATTTTTTATTTTGTTTAATTGATTGAATTAATTTTTTAAAAATCACCACGAAAAGGTCCATTTCACATGTGTTTGTTACAAACATAGCCTAATGTATTAATCTATCACAACATAGACACAAATGTTTGCCCTGGACCCTAAAATACAAGTATCTGATATGCTTTTCACTGGCAGATACAGGTTAAAACAACCCAGAGGAAATGTCTGGGTTGTTTTAACCAGGCGCAAGCTACAGAACATCCTTGCTGCTTACAATAGTTTTTTCTTTATGTCTTGAGAAATAAATAACATTCTTACTTTGATATCTGAACTCATTGATTAGTCTTTTTCCTGAGAAGAATTTGAGAAGTATGATAAAATAGTCAAACTCTCACATTGGTGTTGAATAGAGCTCAGAGCTCATTTTTGTCTTGGAGAAGTAAATCTTAGAAGAGTTCTTATTTAGAATTTTCCTTTCCTCTAGGATGTACCATATGTATGATGTCTATTCAAAAATGTAACTCATTAATCATCTTTCAACATGACAGAATGCCACCAAATACCTGCTTGGATATTAATTTATTACACGGAATACTGTAAGCAAGTAACAGTTGAAGTAGTTTTTTTCTATAGGTTTCCATAAAACTTTCATAAATAGCCGCACACATTATTTACAGGCTTTATTCACAAAATGTTGCATAAACATCGTGTGAATTATCAGCGAATAATTCAATCTGTTGCTCTTTAAAAAAAAGCTATGACCTGTAGCCCAGGATTTTTTCTTGGATTTTTATTAGAGTTCTAAAGAGCTTTATTTCTTGTCTGAGTGAATACGAAACAACTTCATTCTGGTTTGACTGAATTGCATATTATGCACTTAAACTGGTGTGAACTGCATTTGATTGAATGAAGGGGCATATTTTTTTTCCTGACAAAGTGCCAGAGCAGTGAACTGAAATATTTCCATCTTCCACACAGAGTTCATGTAGGGCTCCTAGGATTTCATTCACAAACTACCTTCAACTATATGTATATAATAATGAAAACTTGTAAGCTAAATGACATGCCAAATAATACATTTTCATGTTTTTAATGACCAGGGGCCAAATAAGTGCTGAAGGAATAAAGTGCATTTTGTGATGTTCTTGTGATCATATTATGATTTGATTTTGGCAGAACATTTAAACTTTAAATAAAAAGTCCTATAGTATGGACACTTATTTTGCACCATTCCATAAAAAAAATACTCTTGGAAAGAACACCAGACATTTTGTTTTGTGCACCATAGAGAATTCATGACGCCTTCTAATATATTTCACCAGTGAAATTCAGGATTGCTTGCTGCTGTGTGGAGGTGTCACTGGGTGATTCACTGGGAAAATTTTTTCCTGCGCCAGAATGCTGAGCTGAAAAATAAAAGGGGATTGGACGAAGCTCACTCGAAAACTAGAGTAAACATACGTCCTCATTTTCAAAGGTGGCGAGAGGGAGCGCATTGGTTTAGCCCTATTAACTTTGGCCCTCCAGAGGCAATTTCCACCTTTTTACTAGTCTTATTTAAGTGTGAATATCTCAAAACATATTCACTGCACATCCATGGTTTAAAGTTCGAATTGAAAAAGAGGCTGTATCATTCTGAAATTTGCAACAGAATACATTTATTTCATAATCGTCACATACAGTATATACATAATACGCATAAAATAAGTAGCCTAATGTATTTAAATGTATATAAACGGTGCATTTTATGCATTTTTTTAAAATTTATGAAATAAAGCTTAAAGCTGTAGTTTATAATTTCAGACCAACGTGAAAACTGTAATTGGGACGGATACGTCTACAACTATGGGGCCAACGTGGATTGGGTTAAAGACAGACATGGAGCTCCCATTATTTCTACAGGACAGGTAGGCCTAGGTCAAGTTTTATGATGCTTTGATCACCAAATCTGACAGTGGGACAAATATATCTTGTAGCCTGAGCCCGGCTAGTCTTGTTAGAGAGTCGCGACTAGAGCTCGGCATATGTTTATATACATGGAATCTTTATAAAATTGGTTGCTATATAGTTCAGCTAGCCATCACTGTCAATTGTAGTGTTTGAGTAAAACTGGCTCGCTGAAAGTTGACTCCTTTATTTATCGGTTACGAAAACAAGCCCACAATTTCAATGCCAGCCAAGTGACATGTTTTGCCAGCCCCACCATTTGCTGTCATCTGCTGTAAAACGTCTAATTTAGCCGAGTACCGGATAACTGGGATGGAGGGTAACATTAGCCTTGTTCAACAATAATAAATAAAATATTTAGCAAATGTTAGCTATCGCAAGATACCTAACTTTAGATTTAAAACTTAGCAAAACCATCACTTCATTACCGAGTTCGGTGACTAAATGGTAAATGATTCATTGCGTTATTGTTAAACTTTGCAACAACAGAAAAGATTCATGTGTACTCGGGTACGGTTCATGTGTACTCGGGTACGGTTCGCATCAGGTGTGAAAGCTACTATACCAAAACACGGAAGTGGACTGCTATTTAGAATGTGACGTCATAACTATTCGGATCTTGCGATTGGCGCGCTTTTCTTCTCATTATTCTTTGTTTTTGTTTTTTTAAAAATTTGTTTCTGATTTTTTCCCGTTTTTCTCCCAATTTAGTAGCCAATTGAACCCCTATTCTAATTCAATTCCCCCCGTGTAGCAACCGCTAGAGAATCACTGCTGCACAACCTCCGTCAGCCGGCGGTAGAGCGAAGGTAGCCACGCTACCAGAGCGCGACTCCTTCCGAGCCTGACCGTGATTCCAACCCGTCCGTGGCTGCTATATGCTCAGCGATTCTCTCCGAGCCCCTCCCCCCACCCGGAAGCAGCCGCCAATTGCTGCTCCCACAGGGCGCCGGCCATGCTCGGAAAATGGCAGGTCCGGGGCGCGAACCCCGATCCTCGGAGTACAACTGCGCTGACTTTCAGTCAGCGCTTTTACCGTTGTACTACCGCAGCGGCCTATTCTTTGTTTTTATTGGCTTATCGCAAGCCAACTAGGTGCATACTGCCACGTACTGTATCGGAGTGTGTAGCTACGCAAGTGTATTCGGGTATGGAACAACATTACTAATGTGAAAGCTGAGCAGCGGGGGAGTGGAGAGGGGGGGCAATCGTACTCAGGCACGGTATGAAGGAATCGTATCTAATGTGAAAACACCCTAACTTACCCTAACATTATAAGCTTAGGCTACTTAGGCAAGTTTGACGGTGTGCTAAATTAGTGAGCTAGAGAAACAGTAACAGTGAGAACAGTAAGAAAACATAATTGTTGACTAATTTACTTTCTCAGCACAATGTTCATCACGCTCTTGTCCCGACAGTTCATAGTTTCATCAATGACGACACAGACAGGCTGATGTTGTACTTTTGTCAACAAGAGTTCCATGTGCCTCTGGGAAACTAGAGGAAGGCAATGGTAATTGGCTAGTGCTCCTCCCTGAGGACAGTGTTTTATCAGAAAGGTTTGTCGTTTTTCTGCACGGTATATAAGGATATCCGCAACAGCACATGCCTCAACAAAATCCTTGATAAAACTCTGCACAGCATTGACGATTTGCTGATGTTTTCCTTCAATAACAACAAACGCAACATGTGACATGGGTGGGACGTCTTACAACACTTCCACAGTACAGTTGGAAAATAGTATGGAGGATATTTATTGCATACTGCACACATCTGCCAGTACACTGTACACAGGAGACAGGACGCAGTAGATACGTCAATTCCACGATTCTGTGATAACGGAATCCTAAGAGCCCTATGGAAAAGATTCACTGTGCTGGCTGATGCGAAACCTGGGTCAAGTATGTATTTGAAATAATGTAACCTTTAGATGGTGGTAAAATAATATTAGAAAATGTTTCTTCCAAAATAGTCTCAGGGACTTTTACTGGCGTCTGGCCCCTGGGGCAGAGTTTAAGACACCTGGCTGAGTTAAGAACCACTTAACCTTGCAGGCCAGAACCCTGATTAATAGAGAGAGCACTAAGGTGTGGATTCAATCCCCATTTGCCTTAAAACAAACTGCAAACCATGCAGGACAGCACCCTCATTACTAGAGAGAACACTAAGGCCTGGATTCAATCCACAATTTCCTTAAAATAAACTGCAAACCATGCAGGACAGCACCCTCATTACTAGGGAGAACACTTAAGGCCTGGATTCAATCCACAATTTCCTTAAAATAAACAGTATGGACAGCACCCTGATTACTGGAGAAAACAGGAAGGCATGGATTCAATCCTCATTTGCCTTAAAACAAACTGCAAACCATGCAGGACAAGCACCCTGATTACTAGGTAGAACACAAAGGGTTGGATTCAATCCACAATGTCCTTAACTTTTCCTTAAAACAAACAGCAAACCATACTTTTTCTTCACAGACGCAGTGAGTTTCTTAACAATTGCATCCACAAAGAAAAAAGTATAATTTATAAGAAAAGACAAATGTTGATTCAGTCTAGGCCTATGTAGTCTAGACCTATGTATAATTTATGTTATTTGTCTTCATTTGCTTTACAGTTTGTGCTACTGTGATCCATTTTTGAGTAACATTGCCACCTTTTTGTCGGCTACGCCAACATCACCCTTACGTTACAAGCTCATTATTCTGCATTAGTGAATACCTAAATGGATCCAAACCCAGAATGTGTACAAAAAAGGCACAGTACCGTTCAAGCAGAGCCAGATGAAGCTAAACTAAGAAATAATTGTGCATATTGTTGCTGCATCACACTAAGACAATTTCAAAGGGAATTAAAATGGTTTTCCTTCCTGTGGATAATGAGAATAATAAACAATTGCACGAGGAGAATTACACTTGAACCCTCTATTTAAGACTGCCCCTATCTGCACTGTGGCTAATGGTTCTGCAGGGACTTACAGTGCCTGTCTCAGCTACATTAACCACCCAGTGGTTTGTTGGATTTGATGTCCAGATGAGTAGCTTCATCTATAAGAGTCATAACCTTATGGTGCAATGAGCCTGGCCAGTTTGACTCTCTCATGTGAGGTTTATCTACCTGACATACAGTTATGGGCATTGATAATAAACCAGTAATCATTAACCCCTGTAGATAGAGATCCAATAGGAGGCAGTGATTCAAGCCAACTCAATCAATGAACTACAACATAGGCTTGGATTCAATTTGTCAATTCAAATCAACATTTGTGCTTAACTGACAATTAAATGCAAATCTGTAAATTCTTCTTCACAAACACAGTTTGGCGAGTTCTGAAATCAGCTGGAGCATTCCGACATGGAACATAGGTCACCAACCCATCGCAGGGCACACACAATTCACTCCCACACAATTTAGAATCTCCAATTAGCCTAACGTGCATGTCTTTGGACTGTGGGAGGAAACTGGAGTACCCGGAGGAAACCTACGCGGACACGGGGAGAACATGCAAACAGAGAACATGTGACACTCCCATCCACTGCACCACCACTGCACGCAAACACAAATCTAAATCTCCCGAACTCAATACTAGAGCTAAAAATAGAAGATTAAAAACACAAAGAAAACACCCTCGGAACGTAACTGTACAACGGTAAAAGGTGAAACAAAACGAAAACACTGACTCATAGAGAACAGCACAGAGATAAATACTGCAGAACGCTAACAGGAGAAAATACAATCCTATACCTGAATATGCTAAAAGCAGGTCCCTCATGAACATACCAAAGTTAATATCACGAGGTCGCTTAAACCTGGCTATACTTGGCTCAATGTACAAATGAATGACAAAAAAGCAGCAGGGAAGTGGAAGTAAGGAACTTAAATGCCCCGCTGGTAAAAGCACAGGTGAAACGAATAACTAGCACGGGAAAGCAAAACCCAGGACCAGAACGTGGAAAAAATCAGATGGATTCTCAATCGGGAAACAGGACGAGAATCGCAAAGCAGACAAGAAAACCACGACACCGTACAATTTTCTTCTTTCTGGTTTGATTGTAAGAGGAAAGATTTACTCCTATCTGCAGTCAATAAATATTTAAATCTCAGACTTTATCTTCACTGCAAAAAATGTCTGTCTTAACAAGTGTCTTAACAAATATTTTGTCTCCTCAAAAGTGGAAAATATTAGCTTATTTTAAGTTACTTTTTACTTGACACTGGCAAATCTTGAAATGAGTAAAATATCTCACCCCACTGGCAGATAGTTTGTTCTATTTAGCAAAAAATAAGAAATAAGATTCTAAAGTCTAAATATGAGATGAAAATGCTTGTTAAGATTAGTTTTTTTGCAGTGTTTGTTCTAGGATGATGCTTTGTGGCATTCCTTATTTAAAGCTGGAGTACACAACTTTGTAAAATGGTTGCATTTGTTGTCAAAATATTTCAAAGTCATAACACCCCTTGGCCCTGCTCACAGAGAAAGAGACACACCCCCAACCCCAGTGCTTCCACAGACCTCGTCCTGAATGCACATCCAAGTTTTCTCAATCACAAAAAGGATTGCAGGATTACTGACTGGTATAGCTAACGTTACAGTAAAAATGTCAGCTCTAAGAGTCCAGGTAAAACAACAAAATCTTTTCAGTTGTTGCAGAGTTTGTGTTGCGTTAGTCTGAACCAGGCTACAGCTGGCATGCATGACTATAGGCAAGTAGCCAGTTCTAGCTAATGCGATCTACACGACAGATAACTTTAGAAAACATTTCCTTGTTCCAAAAAACTAGCCGCCGAACAAAGTACCGTTAAGTATAATAGCAACCTACTATTCATTATAGGTAATTACAATTGGCTGGCAAGAAGAAAGTCCACTGGTAGTGTTGAAACTTTTGACCTACCTGTCCAGTAGAAACTATGGGAGCTCCACATCTGTCTTTAAACCAATCCACTCCCAAACATCTTGCCACCTTCTAAAATGAGCAGCTGTGTTTACTCTAGTTTTGAAGCAAGCTTTATCCAAATCCATTTTCTTTTTCTTTGCGTGAAATAGCGCCAGTGTAACTGGTCGCTTCTCCGCCATTGTTAATGAAACGTCTCGCTGGTGGCAAGTTCAATCTCAGTTGATTGGTTCGCGACATGAACCGATGTATTTCTTTGATTGGTTTATGTCATGCGCCACTTTGTTTAGAAAAAAAAAAATTTGGGCTGAATCTCTGGTTTTAGAATGCAGAATTTGAGGGTATAAATACAGTGTATGGTGCTGGATTTCTCTCACAGCGGTTCTTTTTATGACTGCTACCAACTAAGCATGACCATTCCCCGATATTTTTCAACAACAAAAAAAGTTGCGTACTCCCACTTTAAGACTCAGGTTTTTCCATTGATTAAATTTGTCCAACCTGTTGTCATGGTTTGTGGGTTTTGTTTTATTTTCCGCTGCGATTCTCGTCCTGTTTCCCGATTGAGAATCTATCAGATTTTTTCCACGTTCCGGTCCCGGGTTTTGCTTATTTGTTTCACCTGTGCTTCTACCTGCAGTGTATTTAAGTTTCTTACTTCCGCTTCTTTGGTGCTTCTTTGTCATTAATTTCTACATTGAACCAGGTATAGCCAGGTTTAAGCAACCTCATGATAGTAACTTGCTTATGTTCACGAGGGACTTTTAGCTTCTCTAGGTATAGGATTGTGTTTTCGCATGTTAGCGTTCTGAGCTATTTATTTCCGTGTTTTTTTTTTGGTGGTTTTAATTCATTTAACCTTCCATCGGACGTTGTAGAGTTACGTTCCGATGGTGTTTTCTAATTTTCTATTTTTTGCTCTATTATTGAGTTCGGGAGATTTCGATTTCTGTTTCACTCGTTCTATTCGAGTTCACCCTATTTTCGTGGGTAGATTTTGTTTGGCTGTTTAGCTGTCAGGAATTAGTTCCTGTTTTTCTTTTGTTCGTGCTATATCTCCCTTATTGGTCCTCACCTAGGTGGGTGACTTGTCTGATCACCCTCACCTCTGCGTTGAATATCCGCTACAAAATCCATCACACCTGTCTCCTGTGACAGTCATGGACAGTTATGTAATACAAGTTTTATGAAACTGAATTGTGGACTGACATTCCTCTTCTTTTTCTCAGGAATGGAGACAATAATAAACAAATCTGCCATTTCAATCCTTTCATTCAGAACACTCTTAAAATATATCCTCCATGATGATGTTTCATGTCTAAATAATAAGGACATGTTTACTGTTTGGAACAGTAAGGGGTTCTAACTTCTAAAACATCAGCATTCTCATACCGTTCTCATCTAACAACCATATTGGAATGCAAGTGGATTCTTCTCCAACATTCTGGAAACACTTTGCCTTAGCTGGGTATAGTACTGCCTCACTACCCAGCATGCAGCACTGTGGAGCAGTAGTTGTGTAACTGAGGTCTGAATTCAAGGTGTAGGCACTGCTCCTATACCCTGAAGGTATAGCATATTCATATGATAAGAATAGCTTATATGCAGGGCATATATAGACCAGACATGGGTTAAATATGACATTTTAAATAATTTAACTGTTAAGATGGCAATAATCTTTTTTTTTAAATTAATTTTGTGTGAGCTGGTAAAATTTAAAATATATTCCTACATTATTACTGTGCCGGTGTTGTGCTATCGTGGCATGCTGTCAGTTATCTAACACAGTTTATTAATGTCTAAATGGCTAAAAAGTGTTTGAAGTAAATATTTGACCTGGTGCTGGTATAAATGTTAATGTTTTTAATACATAATGTACAGCAGTCACTGCACACATTTCCTGAAGGAAACTGTAGGTGTCTGCTTGCATAGACAAGACACGGATGTAATACATGGGGAGGAGCAGATGCTTTTCAGCATATTGAGGGCGAGGTGGTGGGTTTACTTTGGTAATGCACGGTTCTCTCATAATCTGTCCGGAGGCACATTTCACAGCAGGCTGTTCTGTAACATAAGTTGAAAATGTGAGCAATTCGACTGATCCCCCGAGGCCGACACAAGAAGCAGGCCGGCGCTGGATTTGCATGCGGTTTGAGACTTTGCGGGGCTCAATCCACAAAACTTAATTGCCGCCTCTCTTTCGGGATCCATTCGGATCAATTTTAAGCGTAATTTTTTCACTCTATTTTGTTGCCTCTCCCTCAGGCTCAGGTGTCAGTGTCAAGGCAGAAAGAAAACAATTTAGGTGACAAATTTTCGAGTGCTTTCCCATGTTGCATTTAAACGCCCTCCATTTCACTTTTACAGCACACTTGAGAGCAGACCTGGGTCAAATAATTATTTGAAATAATTTAACCCTGTGGGTACCAGTAAAATCCCTGCATGTTACTGGAATATTCCATTGTCTATTTTTACCAATATTCAGAACCAAATTCTGTATGATTGTTCTGTTTGGTAAAATGTCTCGAAGGGATTTGTAAGAATGTTTGAAAATTATATCATTGTCTAGAGTGTTTCAAGTCCCTCGATTGCTTGTGAAAGCTGCATGATGAAAAGTAATTTGTTCACTTTACCTTTGAAAGGTAAAGGCCACTCACCCCCTACTCAGTTTCTGTCTGAATCTATATGTGTCTTTCAAAGCAATTTAACATACAAACTTATTGGCTGCCAACTAACCCACCCAACAAACAATAGGCTACTATGTCAATTAAATTAAATTTTGTGGATTTAAAGGGGAACGCCGGGTTATTTCTTAAACTTCTATATTGATTTTATATGTTTAATGTGAGTCTTGAAGCTTACTGAACTGTGCCTCGCGGTTCCATTGTTTCCAGCTTATTTCCAGACGCGCTGTGTTGCACTGATCTACGTCACTGGTGGTTAATTCCAGTTGCAAGTCTATACGGTATACTGGAAGGTTCGAAATTGATCAGATTCGTTGATAGATGAAAGTCTGATATGACTAAAGGGATGCCATCCTCATTATCTTCAGGTTCTTCCGAGTTCAGCAATGTACAAACCCCAATTCCCAAAAAGTTGCGACATCAAACCATCACTCTGCTGCCAGATATGCAGTAGATACAGATGGACCACTTGAAGGGTTGTTTCTCCTGACTTATTTATCCATAGAGTTCAATAGGAACATGAGTCAGGAAAATAAACCCTTAAAGTGATCCATATCTACTGCATATTTGGCAGCAGAGTGATGGTTTGAGGCTCATTTGATACCTCAAACCCTTGATGACTTGGAGCCATTTAGCCAACCATGGGTTCCATACTGTTCCCATGTAATTTACAGCTAAATATAGTCCCACCCCCCAATTCCCATAGAGAGTAATTCAAATGCAGAGAAGTTATAGTATCGCTTGTATGAGTACCTGGAAATAAGATAGCAAGGGTCTTTTGATATGCTTTTATACCCAGTCATGATAGCATTACCTGTTTACCTGTGGAATGTTCAAAACAGTTGTTAAAAGTTTTTAAATGTTTTTTTGCCCCTGTCCCAAGTTTTTTGGAATGTGTTGCAGGCATCAAATTCGGAATTAGCGTATATTTACAAAAATCTATAAATTGCATATGGCAAAACATTAAATATATTTTCTTTGTACTGTTTTCAATTAAATATATGTAAATGCAAATTTACAAATCACTGCTTTTACATACTGTTGCCACTTTTTTGTAATTGCAGTTTGTATATATATATATATACACGAATTTCAGAAAATAATACATAACATTTAAAAACTAGGTCAATAAAGAAATATAAAAGGAAATACTAAAAGACTTTTTTAAATGATGTGACTTTTTTTTTTTATCGGGAGAAAGTCTGCATAGCCCTTGTATGCTTGGGCAGAGTGTTCCATTATTTTAGAGCAATGTTTTCCTTTTAAGATCATCTGTCTACTGGGGATGTAATCATGACTCTTGGAAAACAAACTCCCATGGGTTCCCTTACAGGAAAGACCAGGATTATGCCTGCAGTCAAAGGGGTTCAAGAACAGTAACAATTTTTTTCCCGGGCTTGTTCAAAAAAGGTGGTCCTAGAGAAGGGTTTACAGAGCACGGCCCCTGGATATATATTGCTGACCCCTTACTGTCATATTACAAAGTGACAGAAGCTCCAATACAGTTTTTTTTTGCTGGGATAAGAATACCGCCTTGCCCGTTATTCATGTCGTCTGTGGATTTCCGTGGAACGAATAGAATGTACGGTTTTCGTTTTGAGTCCTTGTTTTTATTGAGCCTGTTTTGTGTCACGTTACAAAATAAGGAACCATTTCGTTCCTCCGACCTTTAGGGTCGTCAATAACGAATGAACCTTCTTGGTGCCAAATGCATCAAGACTCTTATACCAACATTTGTCACGGACATGAATGTAGTTTTTTGTAAATGTAGTAGACTTTATATGCATCACTGCTGTTTGTAACTCATTTATTGTGTTATACGTAAGTAATTGTTGCGAGCCTAAGGCTCAGTACTAGAGGCTACGCGCAAGCCCTATCTATCTAGCTCTCTCTCCATCTCCTTATTAACCACCTCGTTCCTGCATGCCAAATTGGACTAAGCACGTAGCGTCCCTTAGTGTATCTGAACCCGACAAATCCCGTTTCATCTGTTTTAACAATTCCCGGTTATTCTAGACTGGCCAAACTCGAAGCGAGCTGCTAGCTCTTGGAGCCATACCTAGGCCTACAAATAACTCTTTGTTCTCTCTCTCTCTGTGTGTCCCTCACAGCACACACACGCACACGTGTTCACACACACACACACACACACTCTCTCTCTCTTACTCTCTCCTTTCTCTCCCCGATTCCCCCTATTTTACCATTTTGTTATTTCCATTAGTTTAGGAATTTGTTTAAATAGTTAGATGTGTTTTTAGAGTGTTTTGCTATTTTTGTGTTTTGTTAATATTAGTAACATTTGATTAATAATCAAATTTACAATATCTAACCATCTGATAAATATAACTAGCTGCTAAGTAGAATTCCAAATTATGTGGTAACAATCATTTTGAGACTGATTATTATTTAAATACTGCCTACATCACCTACAAATTGGTGCTGCCGTGTGAGGAATAGAACAGTTGGCTTCGATTGAGATTTAAGGAATTGATCTTATAGCTCTAACTATTAGAATTGAACTGCCTGAAAATTGCCACTGGGTGCGCCATACACACCACTAAGCTTACTTCAAGATGAATGCCATTGGTACTTGCAATTGGTTGTGCTGTAACAGTGGTAGTTGTTTAATGGTAATTGTTTAATTCTAATAATAATTTAATTATAATTAATGAATTCTAGTTAATTAACTTTAAATTCACATCATCATCTAGCTTTTACTAAATCCAACAGATCTAATAAGTAAGAAAGTAGCTGGGTTACGCGATTATTCACTCTCTATTTTTCTCTGTCATTATTCCCCTGGCATTGCAGAGGCATCAGAATACTGCTGTTGTTCGGTGCTGTTGTGTGACTGTTAATTGGCTGTGTTGATTAGACAGTTGCAACTAATCACTGTGGTTTGCGTGGCCCTGTAGACCCGTGTGGTTATTGTGTGGGTGATCTTAAGGGACCATATATACCCCACAAGCTACTCTCCGTAGCTAGCGTAGCTATCGCCAGTACTTTTCTTCACTGACAGTCCAAAGGGGGTGGAGGGTCGTCAGAGGGCAAGAAACAGGGTCGCAACAGGGTCACAAGTTTGGAAACCAAAACAGCACACAAGAGCTGAAGGCTGAGTTGGCTTCCATTAAAGTCTCCTTAGCTAGCATCACTCAAGGCATGACCGCCCTCGCAAAAGCTCTTGAAGAGGGAAAACCGTGGTCCGCCTACCACATGACTAGACCAGGACTCTTCTCCGCCACCAACGGTTTACCTTGTGGGGTGGGAAAGAGGACCTGCAGGCAAACTAACACCTTCGCCAGCCCCTGAGCAGCCCCATATCGTCTTGTCAGTATCCAAAGCCACTCCGCTTTTGCAGTTCCTTGGGGACTTAGTCCTGAATGAAAACGCCAAGCGTATTTGCACCCCTGTTCAAAATTTACTTACATCTGTAGCCAGCGAGAACAACTGCATTTTAGACGTGAAATGTTTTACATATTGGTAAAGGGGAACTTCTCTTCCTGTTGCATTATGTATAGAGCTTGCGTAATATGAGACCGTGAAAACTGCTGTTACGCTGGGCTCTTGTAAATGGTTTAAAGCACTGAAGAAGACAATGGATATACCGTTGCTAAGGGCATAATGTACACTATTGGATAAAAGAGCCGACAATTAAACCAGAATTAACTGTAATGAACGAGACAGGCTTGCAGGACATGGGTATTATGAGTCGATGTTTCAGATAATGTAATAGCGGTATAAAGTGTTGTATATTTCTCAAACCGATTGTACTGGACACTAAATGACCACTGAATTTTGAAAGGAACATCTTGATGTGTAAAACCATTGGTAGGATTTTATATAAATTTAATATTTAGTAGCATATATTGCTAGTACAATATATGGTAGAATGAGAGAATACTTTCACATATTTATTTTGCATGGCTTTTCACAGCTTTTCTGTCATACGATCAGGCGATTGTTGGGTTTATCTTGTTGCTATGACGGAATTCTAATTTGATATGATGAATAAATATATTTATGAACTCAAACATAGACGCTATTGTCCACTATGTCACGCATGGGTAGGTATAGACTGGGTGGGGGGGTGCTTGTTAAATGGACTTGCTACTGGAAAATAGTGACAATTATAAACAACACATTGGGCACAAATCGTCTACCAATAAATTTAAAACACAGAGCTTGTGATGTCCACTAATAGTTTGGCTGCAGGAGCAAGCCGTGTTAACCGTTAACCGTGAACATACATTCGGCACTGATTAGCAGCATGATCTGCTCCCTAAATCCAGGTGGTGGAGTCTGACATCTCACAAATACGCGTGGTTAGAGATTTAATGCAGGATCTACTTCGACAAGTAGGCTCCTCGGTAACTAGTCTAGACGGAAAAAAGAATTCCACCTTACCTTGTATGGTTAACAATATCCTTAAATCCGCCACTACTTCGATAGTTCAGACCTTACAGGTACACCCGGCATATAGTCTCAGCAAGGCTATTACCATTTATGTTCACCCTGAAAACCTTGAAGTAGGTTTTAACCTAAACCTTCCCCTCGTTGAAAAATCCAACATTTACAGACTCAAGTCTATACTCAATGTAGGATTTTGGAAAGATGACATACATATTCACCTCGCAACACCTTCAATGCTAGCATACCGTGATGAAACTCCAGCTCTTTACTTTATCCCTAATCTAGTCATGTGTACTGCTTCTAAAGACATTCACTGGTTGTGCCCTAGTAACCCTGGCATTTTTGGCCCAGACCGGCCCACCACAATCAGTCGGACACCACCCACCAGTACACCATCCTTGCGGTCACCTTAAATATGCGTACCTACTGTACTATTCCCCCAAACCACTACAAAGCTGAGTAGTAAGTGCCGTGGACAAGTGTACTCACTCGCTCTTGACTGACTCCCTGGTGATCAGAGGTGGCCGTGGAGTACACAATCTCCATACTCAAGTAGAAGTACAAGTAATTGTCAAAGAAAAAGCTCTGCTAGAAGTCAAAGTATCATTTCAAGTTATTTAATAAAATTTAAGTATACAAGTATAGCACCAAACAATTTGAACTTACTGTAGGTGGAAAGCTACCCCACAAACCAGTCGTGTTTGGATGCCAATGTAGGTTCGCAAAACCAGGAGCAACACTAAAGATGCAATGTAGTCCACCATTGTTGTTGCTGTGCTTGAAGTTGGTGCTAGGTTTGCTGGGAAAGCGGAGATGTATACAGAGACGTAATGACGTGGCTCTCTAGCCCGTGGAAAAGCAAACCAATTCTTAGAAGGTTCGCAAGTTGAACCAAGTGTTGGTGGACAGGGGGTATGTGTGGTGTACAGTGAGGAGCTGCTCAGATTTTTGCATTTTATTCAATTTTTTTGTACAAATTTATTTAACCAGGCCAGTCAACAGTGACAACTGTGAGAATCAGTGGGTAGCAAAGGTGAAGGGTTATGCGGCTAATCAGATTTACATGAAGGTTTATGCGGCCAACCAGATACATATGAAGGTCACCAGAGGTAAAGCAGACCTGACTTCAATCCCTCTTTAAAAAACCTCTACTTTTGAAACACTTTCAGTCCTGATGAATCTCCAAAAAACTGTGTTACTAACCATTTAAAAAATATATTTTAGAAAAATTTATGAAAATTGATCATTATTTTTTTATGTATCAGTAATCTGTAGTAATTTCACTGGTGTGTAGAAGCTTATAGTAATTATTTGAACCTGGTCTGATGTAGAGATCAAATTTTGTGGGATTTACACCCCTTCTCCTTAAAAAGTGCCATGGGATCATTAATGTGTAGTTACAGTGCATTACTTCAGCTAATCAGTGTGGCGAAGAGACCCCAGCAGCTCCATCCCCAGGCTCCAGAGGGTTGTGTTCATTTTACACTTTGAGTTTTGCATCTTGAACGCGGTCCTCCGTGAGTGCTGCTTTTACTTCATGGTTTGTGGAGAAAAGTCCCTCCTGCCTGTTTGTGTTTCTATCTGAGCGCAGGATTTATGTGGGTCACTCAGTATCTTCTTCAGTGAGGGGTTTCTGATTTTACTAGCTGTGTCAGTTTTTCCCCGGCCTCTGAAGGGAATGCCAGATAACATTAGCAGCATGACAGCCAGCCATATTCGGCAGGGACTCACCTGACAGTAGATGGTTTGAGCTACACTCATTTCTCATGTAGTTACTACTGGTTGACAGAATCTTCCTGTTTAGTTTGTAGGTCAGGAATGAATACAAGGCACAAAGGGCCACCTCTGAAAGGCAACATAACCTTCATTCAACTGTAGTACTTATTGCATGTGTGACCAATGCCAATATCAGGAAAAAGTACAAAAATGTCATACTTGATCACCTGCCATAGCACGTACCAGGGGGGAATTTCCTTCCCAGTGTCATGGTTTTTGGCAGCCTCCGTTTATTTCTGTGGTTCGTTCTTTTTTTTAGCGGCGTCAGGGCACTCTAACAGATTTTCCGTCTTCCGTTTCGGTATTTTATTCACGCTTAGCCATTATCCCTCGCACCTGTTTTGGGTTTCCTGCAGGCTATATTTAGCCCAGGGTTTCCGCTTTCCGGTACTTCGATATTGTCATTGCCACTTGACATAAAAGCCGGTAAGGTATAGGTATTCAAGTGACCACTTCACTTTTAAGCTTGCTAAAGAGTTACGTGGAACTTGCTTATTAGCTGCATTAGAGTTTTCCTTAGTTGGATTTTGTTTTATCTTCTGTGCTTTCTGTCCCTCGTTTTGGTTTTCGCTTCTGTTCTTGTTCGACAGATTGCCTTTATTTTCTTCCTTTGCGTATCTCTCTAGTGCTCTCCCATATGGAGAGTGAGAGATTTCTTTCCTTTTCCTTTCTGCTTTTTGTTTCTTATTCATACCTCTGTTTATATCGCTTTCTCGTATTGTGAGCGAGAGGTATTCTCTGTTCACTCGGATATCGATTTCGCCCTGTTTTTTGGGTTGTTTTGATTTGGCTTATGCCTGGAGTATTTTCCATTCTCTTATTTTTGTTTGTATATTTCCCTCTCCTGGTGCAGACCTGTCCGCTTTATTGGTGTACACTACAGTGTACACTTTTAGATTCCTTAGCTGTCGCGCTTGGTTCTCTGAACCTGACACTCCATCTTACACCCAGATGGAAGGCAAGCTCATGACCTGGAAAAGCAGGAATGCTTTTTTGGGAATTCTCAGTTGGACAGTGGTCACTGTTGGGCAGGGCAGTTGATGCCTTGTTTGCTGGATGTTTATGTATATTAAGCCCTGTAAAGGGACAATATTGAAGTGCGGTTTGGAGCCAGAAGAGAGTGGAGATGTTTTGGTTCCACTTAAATTTTTTTGTTTAATAATTTTTTTGGACTGGGATATTCTCAATCAGAAGGGGAAGCGTGCACGCAAGCTGTCAAACAAATTTTGTAAAGAGAACAGCGATGGATGTGGCACTGGCCCAGCAGCAGAACCACAAGGCTGTGTGGTGCGGACACTTGGGAGGGAGTGAGTGAGTCGCTTTTGGGCTTGCCTTGGGTTCATACAGTTGTGTTAAAAAAAAATAGCAGTACAACATCAGTAACCTGATGAACCACTGTTATTAGTAGTAGTGATATTTCTGCATGGCAAATAATTTACTTGTAGATGTAGTAGCGTAATAGAAAAACAACAGACCCAACTGTCATGACATGCACGCTGCTTGTTCTGAGTAATTGACTCATTCATTGAAAGGGGTGTGTTCAAATTAATAGCAGTGTGCAGTTTCAACTACTGTTAAAACGGATCGAAGAATAGTCAGAATGGCAAAGATTCAGCTAATCATCACCTCCAGAAAGGTACCTGTAAGGGCTGTTACAGTCAGAAGATGTTTGATTGAAGCTAAGCTATCAGCAAGAAGCCTCTGTAAAGCACCATTGTTGAAAAAACGGCATGTGCAGAATCGGTTAAAAATTTGCCAAGGAACATCAAGAGAAATGGCGTAACATTCTGTGGACTGATGAGAGTAAAATTGTTCTTTTCAGGTCTAGTGGTCGTCGACAGTACGTCAGACGACCCCAGGGTACTGAATTCAAGCCACAGTACACTGTGAAGACAGTGAAGCATGGTGGCACAAAAATCATGGTATGGGGACACTACGGTGTTGGGCCTATTTATCATATAACAGGGATCATGGATCAGTTTGAATACATCAAAATACTTGAAGAGATTATGTTGCCGTATGCCGAAGAGGAAATGCCCCTGAAATGGGTGTTTCAACAAGACAACGACCCCAAATACACGAGTAAGCGAGCAACATCTTTGTTCCAGACAAAAAGGATTGAGGTAATGGAGTGGCCAGCTCAATCCCCTGACCTCAACCCCATTGAAAACCTGTGGGGTGACATTAAAAATGCAGTTTCTGAAGCAAAACCCAAAAATTCACAGGAACTGTGGAATGTAGTTTGTTCATTCTGGGCAGAAATACTTGTTTCTAGGTGCCAGAAGTTGGTTGACTCGATGCAACGCAGATGCACAGCAGTTATCAAAAACAATAGTTATGCAACTAAATATTAGTTCAGTAATTTAAAGAGAAGTTAAATCTTGAAACATTTCTTCAGTTTATACAGTAAGTGTTTGAGTTTGAAGAGAAAAATGTCGACACTGCCATTTTTAAAAACAGATTAATATTCCTCTTCTTTGCTTCCTGTAAAAGAATAACGCAGACTTGATAAAATCTGTTAATGCTTTGATTTGGAATTGAATGTGTAATGTTTCTACTACATTTGAAATATGGAAATGCTATTAAAAAATATTTGCACTTTATTCACTTTTTTTAACGCACTGCTATTTATTTGAACACCACTGTACATACACTTAGGGTCACCAACTCTCCCAGATTACCCAAAAGTCTCCCTGAATTTCCCTGAGCCTCCCAGAATTACAAAATGGAGTTCTGAGTGTTTTTTCTGTTGCAACAACCAAATAGTGAAATTAAATAATAAGATGCTTTCTTTGTGCTCTCTGCACGCATTTCCAGAACGGGCTGCTGAAGTGCTAAAAAGTAGCTAAATATGTGATGTCCAATACTAAGAATTTTTCAGAAAGTTCTGCATGGCCCACATTCTTGGATTCTTGAGTGTTTGGCATCTGAATCTGATCTCTGACTAAGTGCCTGAGTTGCTGTTTTCTAGCATGCGCTAGTTGTGTCAAGTGGCACCCCTGACGGGATCAAAAATTAATCACTTTGAGCTGAAGCTGAGAAGAGTCAACAAGACGGAAGCCCCGACGCTCAATCCTTTTTTTGATCACCACCGAGTCGGAAACGCATCCCCAGTTCCACCCAGGTCCTGATTGCTGACATTTGTAGGGAATGTGCTTTTCTCTGTGGAAAAGAGAAGGACCCCATACAACCATCCCACCAGCGCACTGGCTCATATTCTCCACTTCAGCTTTTCTCTGTGGAAAAGAGAAGGACCCCATACAACCCTCCCACCAGCGCACTGGCTCATATTCTCCACTTCAGCTTTTCTCTGTGGAAAAGAGAAGGACCCCATACAACCCTCCCACCAGCGCACTGGCTCATATTCTCCACTTCAGCTTTTCAAGACAACACCTCTCCAAATGCACTCAACCTCACATGAAGGCAAAATATACAGCTCCTACATTACAGATATTAATTTAGTATATGGAACAGTATGCATACACTAGCCCAGCAAAGATATTCAGAGTGAGATGTCGGCAATGTGGAAAGAGCATTCCATTGTCTCTTCAGATCATCAAACAGTTGTCTGATAAATATATCAATAAATCTCTACTGATTCAATGCCAGACTGTTCCAGAACACAATCTCTGCAGTGCCCACATTTTAAAAATGAATCCTGTCAATGTTCAAACCTTGAATAAAACACATTATTTTACCCATTTAACAGAATTACTTGTTAATCATTGCTGATGTGTAATAGTGAAAACAGTTTTCCATTAAAATCAGCTTTTTTGAGAGATTGTAAGTTGGACACCACTGGACAGTTTCACAGCATCTGTTTTGACACACCACAAGTGCTTTGTATTATTATTTGAGTAGATGGATAAACAATAAGCTGAACAAATACGTATGTGACCTGCTGCATCATTTTGAGGCACTTTGACCCGGAAACACATTGTGAGTGTTACACTCTAAAAAAGGAGAGTCTCAGCTTTCTGGTGATACCAATATTGTCTTTCTACTCCAAATAAGCTAGATGTGGTCATTTAAATCTTAACTGTCGCCAAACCTAGGCATTTCATTGTGTTTGTGTTCTTGTGATTTATGCTTGTCAACATACTGTTAGATGACCATGAGTAAAGCTTTGAATTGGAGGGCTGATTATTTATTTATTCGTCGCTCTCGACGGGTCATGCATCTGCTGGGATCGGAGTCAAAAAATATTCTGCAATGAGCTCGGCCCACTCATACAGCCAAACAGATAACATTTAGGCATCCTATCAATGTTTATTTAGCTTTTGATTGGATTTTTAAAGGTTTTTATTGTTTTTTGGTCGAAATAAGTCGCCCTTGGCACTTTAGAATGTTGGTACTTTTATTGACTTACAGTATGTCACCCTCAGCACTTAACAGGTTAATCGCAAAACGAATTACACTATAAACCTACTGTCAGTTCTATTAATTTTGAGGGAAACCTTCACCGAAGGACATTAATTCACACAAAAAAAGAAAGACGGACAACTATATTTTGCAGCTGTCGCTAAATGCAAACTAGAGTGCAACTATAATGGTTGGCTATAAACCCTTTATGTCCGTCATTACTCTGCTGAGGACACTCAGACTGCTTCCTACTAATTGCTTTTAAAAGAAGTTGTTACTGCATACACAGCAATGGGCTGCTTTCCCTTAGCATTTCTGCTTTATATCCAGCATTGTGTAAAGGAGGGAAAATGGCTGTTTTTTTACATGGCCTAATTTACATTGTCATTGCAATTGTGCTTCCAAATCACCGGCATATCATTAACCAAGAGGCATGACAGATAATTAATTTTTTAATCTGTATTTTACAGATTTAAAACCAAGATGTTCGAAACAATTAGTCATGATATGAAACTACTTTATTATATTTATTATGTATTATATACACTTTATTACTTCATTAAATACAAGATGTTCTAAATGATTAGTCATTATATGAAAATGCTTTTTAATAATCTCTTAACGAGATTAATAATAATATAATATCTGTAACACAATACACTGCAGGTTATGTGGGAGTTTACAGCTGAGAAATCAAAACCAACCTCAACTAGACCACATGGCAACAAACAAACAACCTCACAAGTAGGTACAATATAATTGCTAAATGTATCACAAGAAGCTTTTTCAGCCCATATGAAATTGTTCAACAGTAATGACATTTTTCCATTGTAAAAACATTATAAATGCTGTTGACATCCACTAAGCTTGGTTTTCTAATGTGCTGGGGGGTACACTATGAATCAGGAGTACTGAGTTAGCTGGATAACTGCACTGAGTAAAACCCGGAACCCTCCAAAAGCTGGAACATGGAGAGTAAAAAGAACTGTTCCGGGGTTTACTCAGTGCAGTTATCCAGCGAACTCAGTAATCCTGCTCTGTAGTATACCCCCCTGGACGTGACTTTTTGTCAATGTCACGGTAAAAATATTAAAGTTAGTTCAACAGACAAAATTAACTCTAATCGCTAAAGTTGACATAGCGATATGTCGGGCGTGACATGGACTAATGCTTTTGATGGGTGATATTTCTGTTATTGTACTATTTGAAAATAAACATTTATAATTCTACAATACCGGAAATGAATTGTCCATTGACTTTGCAAGCAACCGAAGGCTAATTGAAAGTTTGAACTACCGTTACCACACAGTCTCATGCACCTCGCCCTCTCTGAAGCTTCCACAGCGCACAGAAAGCAGCCCATAGATATGAGCCAGCCATAGGCTACTAACTGTTACCTATTTTTAAACTAAAAGTACAAAACGAATTTTGAATTTTCCGTATGGTTTAACATTTTTCTGAATCACAATACGTGTGGGCAAATCAACGCGAGAGCAAGTTGGATAACGTTATTTTGCTTAATATTTTGCTAGATCACAGCAGTTCCACAAACGGACTGAACAGCAACAACAGGCTAGCTACCGTTACAGAGTGACAAATCTTCGCTAACGAGATTAAAACAAATGTATGTTAACTTAGCTACTAATGTTACTCCTTTGATACACGTCCACAATATTATCTGTAATGTTAATGAAGCTACAAGCGACACAACGTGTGAGCAACTAACGTTAGCTAGGTAGCATTACAAGCCCCCCATGGAACCTAACAGTGCCAAGCAATGTACGTTAACGTTAAGACAATTAATGTTAATGTTACATTAGTTCATATTTCAAATAGCCAGATATTTCGCTAAATAGTTTTGGCAGAATGTAACGTTATACTAAATAAAATGTGATGGTTTAAGATGACAATTTTAGCCAGTATAACGTTAACGTTAGCTCAGTTAATAGCCTAACTTACTTAACGTATAACGTTATGGAGTTATTTGTTACGTCCGTCGCCTCCTTTCCAGTCCACTTCTCTATTATTCTCCGTGTTTTCCCCATTCCTCTTGTTTTATGTCACATTGTTACGTTTCCCTGTTCGTCTTCCGTGTTGTGCAGGCTGGGTGTGGTTTTCCTCCCGCCATTGCCCACTCCAGTCCCGCTTACTGTTGTCACTGGTCTGTCTACCTCAGCTCAGCACTCACTCCCGTTTCCCCTCATCCGCACTACCCCTCCTGTATCGCCAACCCCGTTTCCAGACCCTCACCTAGCTCTCCCTCTCGTTTGTGTGAATAATAAAGTGCTCCCCCGGAGCTTATTTCCTGAGTCTATCTCAGAATCCTGCATTTGGGTCCGTACCAGTTGGGAAAACCTTGACATTATTTTCGGTACAATGCAACGAAAATAATTATCTTAGCTAGCTAACGTTATTTTACTTGGCTAACGTTATATCTTCCATTGCCATGTGGCACTAGCCAGCTTGCTAATTAGGTAAAAAAGAAACTTACAACTGGAAGAGCCTGACATTGACAGATTAAGAATTGTAACGTTATGTGTCAGCCCTATTCGGAAAGGATAAGTTTTAATTTACTGGGGGGAGGTGGGGTAACGTTAATGTAGCCTAATTATTACCGGAAGATCTCCATTATTTTAGTTCGGTTGTACATACAATTCTTCCCAGAGTATAATTTCTTCTGCGTCCGTTTCTTGACTGTAGCCACCTTCCACTGAACTGTGTCGATATACGCTCTATGCTAGCCAGCAATCTATAAGTGGTTTGATAATTTTCTATGTATTTGTTCAATTAGCCTGTAAATAAACATTATTAACTAGTTCATACCACCAAATTATATATAATATAGGCGAGGCACTACCACTTTCTCGATTAGAGGCTTGTATAGCAGATATTAAAGCTTGGATTCTTTCTAATGTCCTGCTCCTAAACTTAGAGAAGACTGAAATGTTGGTTTTAGGCCAAAAAAAAACAAAGAGACATCTACATCTACTATAAATGTTGATGGTTGTTTAGTTGTTCCAAATTCAGCTGATGTGAAAGACCTAGGTGTTACTATAGACCCAGATATAACCTTTAGCGCACACATAAAAAACATATCCAGAGTAGCTTTCTTTCAGTTAAGGAACATAGCTAAAATTAGGCACTTCCTGCAAATTGATCCATGCTTTTGTTACATCTAGGCTAGATTACTGTAATGCCCTGCTATCTGGCTGCCCTAGGTCCTTGCTAAATAATCTCCAGCTTGTGCAGAATGCAAGCACTCGCATTTTGACTAGAACTCAGAAGTATGAGCATATTACTCCAGTGCTAGCATCGCTTCATTGGTAACCAATTAAGTATAGGATAGACTTTACGGTTTTCCCACCGGTAGGATTGTTTTCCCTCTCGCAACTACACGGGTTCTCAAACTGTCTTCATAGCTATGCAGCTATAGATTACTCCTGACGGGTGGCTACTTTAAAGAATCTAAAATATAAGATACATTTAGATTTGTTTAATACTTTTTTGGTCACTGCATAATTACATTTATGTTATTTCATAGCTTTTATGTTTTTATTATTATTCTAAACTGTAAAAAAAAAAAAGTAAAAATAAATAAAACCGCTTCTATGAGTACGTGTGTCCAAACCTTTGACTAGTACTGTATAGGCAATACCTGTAACATATCTGTGACATATCTGAAATTCAAAATATGGCATTTAAGTCCAGATATACCTCATACCTATAATCAAGTTGAACATTTTAGAAGAGAAATTAATTGGCCTTTACTTAAAACAAAGCCAGTCCATGAAATGACTCGCGTATCGTAAAATGCAATTTCCTTTTTTAAACATCTCAAAGATGGAAAGGAAAATGAAATAACCACCCAGGTGTTAAGCCCAAATATATTAAGTAATACACCTATTTGTAAATGTTGTTTTTCGGAAGGAAAAAACTCAACTTTTGTCTGTCATGGAAGTAAACTGCATTTCCCTCCAAGACATTTGGCAGTTTGTTGGCACTGTAGTGGTTTAAGATGACTCTGCAGATTATTATCAGTGACTTGAAGCCTGGTCCGCAATTTAAAATACTGCCAACAGTATTTCTGACAATTTTTGTGGGCAATCTATGAATGAGTATGGAAGCAGGCAGCTGGGTAAAAAAGAAGCTTTTGACATCAGTCACAAGGCTGTACTCTACACAGAGATCTGAGAACACATGCTGACTAAAATGGGTGGATCAAAAGGTGCAAGGCAGACAACCAATCAGGCAAGAGGAGTCAAACTGATATTTAACTGGGATTATGCCATAGGGCGATGCCCTCATTATACCCCACCCAAGAGAAATGAGAGCATTAAACACATTAAAATCTACTTCCATTAAAAGCTGTTAATTAATGAATCTCCTAAACCTGCAAATCGTGCACTCCTTTGTGCTAACTGGAGATGAAAGCTGATTCAGATGGACAGCGATAGAATGAGAGACAGGTCACTATCTCTAGCTGGGCACAGACAAGCGAGTCAGGGAGATATCGGAAACTAAACTTGATCGTCATGCAGCCAGATGCTCAACTAGTGCCAACTTTACTCACTAGGCCTTTTTTCTTAAAAGCGACAAACACAATTTTGCAACTTTTGTAAAATGTAGAACTTAGCTACCTACTAAGTAATTTCAAAAAGGTAGGTATACTAAACTTAGAACAAATATAAACTTAGAACAATCTGTACAAATAAAATTGACAGCAATGCCTTGACAGTCCATATTAAAGGCATAAACCTTAAAGCAGAGCGCGTGTGCCACAGCAGTCTCATTGGCACACACTGTGGCAGAGGTGCAGGGGACATAAAGTAAAAGTCCTACCATCTGTTTCTTCCACCCATAGACTCAGCCAGCTGATTTCACTAATTAGTTCTACCTCCTCGCTGAAGAATTATGTTAATTAGAAAATTCAGGTGATTGGAGCAAAATACTTTTACTTTATGTCCCCTGGATTTCCACCTCTGCACTTTGGTAATTCCCCTCTAATTAACTTGTGCACTGTGGTGATGCTTTAGAGTCAAGTATATACGATTGCCATCAGCACATGACATTATTTCAATGTTGAATGCAATATGCTGAAACACAGAGAATTCTGTTGCTGTTCCTTTGATCTACACACCCGCTTTAATTTTAAATGTTCTCAGGAAATTGATGACCAAATAAAAGTGCATAGGCTGTTTTCTCTACATTTTCAACCCAACTTGAAGATAATTAAAAAACTGCATCTGCAGCATTTAAATTATGCCATTTTTCACATTTAAAATAAATCAAAGATGGTTTGGGTGCCTAGGGACCTGTATAACTTTTACCACATAGTTAATTTGTAAAATGCTGTCTACATTAGGAAGTACAATGTATTTTACAATGGTTTTGATTGATATTGTGCTCAATTGTCAAATACAATCGAGTACATTCCTTTGAGGTAACCAAGAAAACTACAAACCATTGACATATATTTCTTCTTTAACATGAATTGCAAACTTCTAACTGAGAACAGTAAGAACTAAGAATAAGCGGATCCTTTGGATGGCATGCATAAACAATCTACATGCCCAACCTGCTATTATGGAGAGAGAAGGAAGGTTGGTCACCTAGGATTACCCCTAGGCCTAGACGTCCTTCAGGAAAGCTGAAATGGGATGTGACTGACCTGAGAGTTAGATAGAGGGAAAGCTGAGTATCGTCAGCATAGAGGTGGAAAAAGAAAGCATGGGAGGTGATGACAGACCCAAGGGAGTGGATATAATGGGGGGGGGGGGGGAGGAGGGAGCTAAGTACAGAGTCTTGGGGGACACCTGTATGAAGGTTCTGGGCATGAGACAAACCACCTTCCCAGGAAACCCTAAAGTCCCATCCAGAGATGTAGGATTCAGGCCACTTAAGAGTCGTAAGTGAGGTCCACGAGTGAAGTGATGGTGGAGCAGCGGGTCGTCACTAGTGTCAAAGGCAGCTGAAAGGTCCAGTAGCATAATAAGAGAGGAGAGGGAAGATGCTCCAGCTGAAGGACATCAACCCTGAAACCAGACTGGAAGGGGTTGAGCCAGGTCAAAGGATCTTGTTGCTCTGAAAGAGGTCAGTGTATAACAGCAAACCAGTTTGCATGCGCTAGTTTGACTGTTAATAGGAGGCGGCGAAAGAGAAAACGCTGCATGGGATACCTGTTTAAGGATAAGATGAGTTGAGAGTGCCTGCATCTGACCTCATGATTAATCCCAGCCCAGGGCAGGAATCAGAAACTAACACACATAACAGTATCATTAAACGGTATTTAGTGTAACAAAGAGATTTTATGCTGCTGAATGCCTTCAGTATGATGAATGCATAGAGGGGTTCTCAATCAGCTTCCAGCTAAAACAGAAAATGATCACATATTTGAAATTTGTTGTAAAAGACTAACTATCCTCTGTTGTTATTTACTGTGTTGGAACACGGCACACACACACACACACACACACACACACACACACACACACACACACACACACACACACACACAGAAAGATACTTTCAGGTTGATCTTGTAACATAAATCCTGAAATTACAAATATTAAAATAAAAATCAGTGAAAGTTGATGTAGATGGATGATTTTATATACAATACTTTTTATATAAACTGGTGGTGGTGAAATATGTTTAGCCTAAAACGAGCATACAATATCATGACTGACATACTGTGAATAGATGTGATTCTAATTATTGGACCAGTTTTGTAAAATTATTGATGGCCGTTCTGTCGTTGCCGTTTCAAGTGAACATACAATTTTGCACAAGGTGATGCTTTTTATCAATGTTCACTTCCCAATGAGTTTTTCCTGACTATTTTATGTTCTTCTGACAATAAAGATGGGTAGAATTTTTTTAAAAATATGCTGAAAAATAAAACCAGAAAAAAACAAGACACCAACCATCGTGGAAACCCTAATTATGGACTACAGTCCCTATCGTAATAGTGTGAATTGTACGCCTGCATATATACACATTGTATTTACCATATGCATTAATGTACTGTAGACTCTGCCTATGTCTTACAGTCAAGCCGGAAAGTCTGCACACCCCTTTCACCTTCTCCACATTTTATTACGTTACAGACTTATACTACAATAGATTGAGTTCATTTTTTGCCTCAAACATCTACACACAATAGCCAATAATGACGAAGTGAAAACAGGTTTTTAGAAAATATGCAATTTTATTTTACTGACAAAAATAGGTTATTTAGGGGTTACATATCTGTACACACCCTTTGCCTAATACTTGATTGCTGCACCTTTGGCAGCGATTACAGCTTCAAGGCGTCTTGGGAAAGAAGCTATCAGATTGACCCTCGGGATCCTGCTCACCTCCCTGGCCAAGGCCCGTCTTCCCCGATTGCTCAGTTTGGCCGGGCGGCCAGGTCTAGGAAGATTCTTGGTGGTTTCAAACTTCTTCCATTTACGAATGATGGTGGCCACTGTGCTCTTAGGGACCTGTAAAGCTGCAGAGATTTTCCCGTACCCTTCTCCAGATCTATGCCTTGACACAATCCTGTTTCTGAGGTCTTCAGATAATTCCTTTGACCCCATAGCTTGGAGTTTGCTCTGACATGCACTGTCAACTGTGGGACCTTATATAGGCAGGTGTTGGCAATCCCCAATCATGTCCAATCAATTGAATTTATCACAAGTGTACTCCAATTAAGTTGTAGAAACATCTCAAGCAGTATCAGTGGAAACAAAATGCACCTCAGCTCACTTTTGGGTGTGATATCAAAGGGTGTGCACACTTGTGTACATATGATATTTTGCATTTAGATTTTTAATAAATTATCACAAATGTCTAAAAACCTGTTTTCACTTTGTCATTATGGGCTATTTTGTGTAGAATTTTGAGACAAAAAATGAACTCAATCTATTGTAGAATGTGTCTGGAACGTAATAAAACGTGGAGAAGGTGAAAGGGGTGTGCAGACTTTCCGGCTTGACTGTATATCGACCCAAAGAAGAGCTAATCTCGGTGTGTCTCCACCATACGGAGGCTCTTCACAGATCCGCAGAAGAGCTAATCTCAGTGTGTCTCCAGCATACGGAGGCTCTTGACAGATCCGCAGAAGAGCTAATCTCAGTGTGTCTCCGGCATACGGAGGCTCTTGACAGATCAGCAGAAGAGCTAATCTCAGTGTGTCTCCGGCATACGGAGGCTCTTCACAGATCCGCAGAAGAGCTAATCTCCGTGTGTCTCCGGCATACGGAGGCTCTTCACAGATCCGCAGAAGAGCTAATCTCAGTGTGTCTCCGGCATACGGAGGCTCTTCACAGATCCGCAGAAGAGCTAATCTCAGTGTGTCTCCAGCATACGGTGGCTCTTCACAGATCCGCAGAAGAGCTAATCTCAGTGTGTCTCCAGCATACGGAGGCTCTTCACAGATCTGCCTCAGGAGTGGATAGCTCTGTAATTACTGTTGGACATTTAATGCTGCCAGATAACAAGGCTAAAGCTGCCGCCAATTTGAACTCCTATGAAAAAAACAGCACTGCACAACCCCATGCAGTAATGCAGAGTGCTGCTGTCAGCTAGAGTATGCAGGAATGAGACAAGCCATAAATCACCTCTCCTCTGGAAATCCGTTCCCTGGAACACAGCTAGCGCAGGCCCCGTTACATTCCCATCGCATTCCCAATTTTCCAACACTGATCTTTTCCTTATTTCCTCAAAGGAAGTTATTTCTGTGATACTGCAGCATAGGGAATATAGACAGAACAGAGACCTTTGTTTTTTATTCTGCGCTGATATAATGTGTGATGGAACACGAAAAAATGCCCGACATCACATCCTACCATGCGTGTAATTTGTGAAAGCTTGCAGGAGCTCAGTGTAGTTGATATTCTTTTATCTCTCGCTTAAAAGCATCATCTGGGTATTTTTTTTTAACCCAAACCTCAAAGGTAATCAACCATAACAGACAAAAAAAATTTGAGGAATGAAACATGGATTAGCCTATATGCCTCTATCCTGTTGTACCTTTAATAACAAACTGTAGCCTGAGCCAGAAGTAAGCCATCATCACCTGTAGATTGATTATTGTCAATTTAATACACTGGTGCTATGCAAGTATCCACCATTAAAAAGCTACGCTCATATCACGTTAGTAAGCATGAATGTTGCATTGAAACAGTCCTTAATGTGAACCACATATTGGTAGCAACATTGAACACAAGGTAGCCTATGTGGCAAGTGCTTTCTTGTAAAAGATAGAGAGACTGCCTCCGATGGCTTAATTTTCACTTTCAATGCACTCTAGGCCACCGGCTAAGATGCTTTCTGTGTGGATGACTTACAGCTCACTTACAAAACTTACAAATCTACCTCTCAGAAATACTCACCTACCTACTCATACTGTATAAAGTGGGGGCTTTCTTTCTCACCTAGAATGGTTATTCTAGCTTGGGGCGACTAGCTTCTCATTCATGCGACTTCCCACATCTCCTGTTTGCTACTGTATTTTGAGCAAAACCTGAGCTTTACACGCAGGTCTGCCTGGGAAAATTTTCTCTGTGGAGATGAATAGGTGTATCCTGTTCTGGTAATTATTACTTTGGTTACATTTTCTCATTATACGCTATGGGGTCAATTTACAAAAGGTTTGCATGTACAAAAACATGTGTAAAACTGTTACCACCCGCAAAAAATCGTCCGAGGTCATCAACTAACGAGGTGTAAAGAGGATTGCGTGTGTTAAAATGGAGAGATACGTTAATTTTTGCGGGTTAGCCTGAATGAATATGCAAAACTGGGCGTCCCTATTTTATTTAGCATAATAGTGGGAGGTGGTCATGCAAATAGATTACTTTAGCACGTATAAAGTGATATACTAAGCCCGAAAGATCGTTTTGGAAAAGTATTTTCTGGTGCATTTTAGTACAAATGGAAAGCAGATATTAAAAGACATGGAATCAATAAGATGACGGCTGTCATTGTAGCAAGACACGTACAGGTGTGTTTGGAAGATCCATAACTGAACATTCTGAACGATTACGTAACAATGGGGGCTAATTAACTCAAAATACACAAGAAGAGAATTTGTGGATAGCCTACATAGGCTACACCATGAACAGTAAGAATATTTTTTTTAATCATGATGCAAATCGAGTTACAAAATACAAGATTAACTAGTATTTGAATCATACAAGCAATACAACATTTATTATAACAAACTGAATAACAAGCAAGTAGGCTTAGTGCTAGCGAGCATAGTTATGATCATTCCAATCCTGACAAACATCTGTAACACCCGGCAGAAACTAAGAGACATCCAGTGAAACAGTTTGTAATAAACCGGCAGCTCGTTCAGTGTAACAGTAGCCAATACCCTTCACAAAAACATTTTTTCACCATTTTCATACAGTAGGCTATAACCATTCTAAACACGCAAAACCTCTCATTTAAATATGGCTGTTTGCGGCGGGAGTAATGTACATAATGTACTTAGTTGATCACCCACAAAGTGTGAAATGATAACGTGTGCAAATACTTTCGCTGCGCCACCCCTTATTTTGGATTTTAGAATCCAGACAACCCTTGGTCTGGGGCTCTTTCTCATGGTTCGGACTAGGCCCCTTATTTCCAGTGAAGGCAAATATGAATGCTACAGCATACAATGACGTTCTAGATGACTCTGTGCTTCCAACTTTGTGGCAAAATTTTGGGGCATGCCCTTTCCTGTTTCAGAATGACAATGCCCCCATGCAAATCTAAGTCCAGACAGAAATGGTTTGTCGAGATTAGTGTGGAAGAACTTGACTGGCCTGCACAGAGCCCTGACCTCAACCCCATCAAACACCTTTGGGATCAATTAAAAAGCCAACTGCGTAATCACCCAACATCAGTGCACAACCTCACTAATGCTCTTCTGGCTGAATGGAAGCAAGTCCATGCAGCGATGTTCCAGCATCTAGTGGAAAGCCTTTCCAGGAGAGTGGAAGCTATAGCAGCAAAGAGGGACCAACTCCATAATAATGCCCATGATTTTGGAATGATTTGTTGGATGAGCAGGTGTCCACATACTTTTGGCCATGTAGTGTATGTTACTGCTCTAACCATCACAGCATAAAATTACCAAAACTATTATAGGCAGTACTTGTCATATTATTGAATGCCTCATTCTGGTGATGTGGACTTTATGAACACATACGGCAGAGGGGGCTTCTTGCTTCCTTGTACTAAATTAAACCCTACTCATTTTTGATGGCATAGCATTCATTTTAATCGAGATGAGTTTGTGCATTTTAAAAAATGATAAAAAACCATAGGATAAATATTGACTGAAATACCTGTGGCTGCTGCAGTAGCGTAAGCCAGAAATCTGTGGGAACTCCACTGGTGATGCCTGAAGGCTGGAGCACTCGTCTTTCTTCACCAGTGACTCTACCTTACTCAACTCTATCCATTTCTCAGCAATATTTGCAAGAGAAAGATGTCATTAAACAAGCAGAGTAATATGGTTTGGTATTGGTTTATCTGAGTACCGATATTGGATATTAACAAAATAATAAGAGTAACTAAAATAAACTAAAATAGAGAAACACAAGGAACTCAACAACTTGACCAAGTTACACAGTAGAGTGCCTTGATGCTACCACCAGCATCATGGTGATCCATATTGGGTCGCTCAGAAAAATGTATTATTCACCAGCTAGGTTTATGTTTGAATTTCAATGTTTTTTTTCTGGAAAGATTTTAAAAATGGAGTTCTATAGTCCCTGCAGAGACTCTTCCAGCAACACATTTTTCAGAGTTTTATTCTGTAGTTTGTGTAATAAAAGACGGGACTTTTAACTTGTAAAATCATCAAAAATAAACAAAATAAAGACGAAAAAAAATTACATTACTGGATGACTCTACTTAAAAAAACTGTAGGTTTTAAAGTTTTCTCTATAGCTAATAAAATACAAACACTGTTCACTGTTCGAAGTCTACTGATTAATTATTAAACTAATATTTTTTAAAAACTCTGATAAACTTATAACATACATACATAGACTGTACATTTCAACAATTTACACTGATATCAATGAGAAAATATTTAGCAGAGAAGGCATATATTTATATATATATCACTTGACTTTAGATTATTAATTATTAAAAACATGGAGGGGGTCATTTTCAATATAAATAAACCCAGAAATAGCCGTTTTTCTTTCAGCAAAGAATAGGTGAGGCACATAAGAAATAGAGCATTTCAGCGAAGCCAGTTTTGTTCTCCTTCACACCTGCAGTATTTTCATAAGCTTGCAGGACCGCTCATTATGCTCACACGAGTTGCACGCTGAACTTCCTCCTGATTGCCACTTGTTTCTAATAAAGACAGATATCCTCAATAGACATGTCGCCTTGGTAAACACTTCTAATATAATGGTGAAGAAAGAAGCACATACTTTAAGGAAATATCTGTTGTGCCGGACACTCAAAAGAACTCCCAAACACAACATAAACACAGAGCCCACCATTAAAACACATACAGCAGCGCATCTTTTATAAGCTTTTCACAATCTTTCGATCCAACATGCAAAAACAGCCAAAGGAGATGATAATTATAAAATGATCTTCACTGTAAACACTGCCCATTGAACCCCCTCCCCACACACACACACACACACACACACACACACACACACATCCCAGCCAGGATGCATAAAAGCTGATTTAAAAGTGGTGCATTGCACAATACCCTTGGTCCGACGCCTGATGACCCCCAATCGGCACTTTAGAGATACGGAAAACATATCCTCCTCCTTTTTCCTCCTCCTTCCCTCGTTCCCTCACCGGCTCATTGTTAAAAGGAAAAGAGAGGGAAAAGGGGGGTAAAGCTGAAAAAAAACGTTCCGGAGCTCTCTGTCACCAGTCACATGGTACAGAGAAGAGCGCTCAGACTCCCCAACACCAAGGCAAAGAAAAGAGCTTTCATGCTCCCTCACACACACACGCTCTCTCTCTCTCTCCTCTTCACATACTCGCGCTCTCTAGTCTCTACCCCACTCCCTTTCTCACACTCCTGCATTCACTCTCTTTTTCTCTCTCCCTCTCTACTCCTCACACTCACATAATCACATGCTGTCTCTCTCTTCCTCTCTCTCACCCCTCACAGAACAATACAGATCACAAGGCAAGCAGGAGGAAGAGGAGGAGAGGGAGAGAGGGAAAGGAGATCCTGGTAAAGGGCTAAGCAGCTGACTAGTACAGGAATACTAATCAATATTTATAAAGATTCTCTCACTAACTGACTCTGCTCAGTCTCTCTCTCTCTCTCTTTCACACACTCTTTTTCTCTCACTCACTCTCTTTCCCACACACACACACACACACACACTTTCCATCACATACGCAGGCATATTATCTCTCTCACACACACTCACATACTCTCTTTCATGCAGTATCTTTCTTCTCACATTCTTTTTCACACACTTACACATTCTGTCGCTCTCTCTCAGGCACACACACATACACACACATTCTGTCGCTCTCTCTCAGGCACACACACATACACACACACAAAGTAGTGACAGAAAATTATACAAAACTAATTTCCCTACTAAAACTAGTGTAGTTCTTAAATACAAAGCTGTTAATTATAATGCGGTGATCTGGACTCACTGGCCAAATAACCATCGACATGCTCTTTTGTCTGACAGTAATTATCTGCATATTTTTCTTCAGCTAAAGCAAGTAAAGAAGCAAAGCAGAAACAGGATGGAGGAATAGCAATCCTGGATAATATTGTATTAGGGTAGAGGGTGGTCTCGTATTAATCCTCAAATCCACTCACTGACTGTGACATTTATTGAAAAAAAAGACTTAAGTCTGATACCCACATGTAGTATGTATTAGCATAAGTCCAAAAATGAAGCAGTAAAATAAATTACAAATCTGCCAGTACACAGTATATCAGTCTACAAAGAGAAGACCGTTGAGGAAAGCTTACATAAACTGTGGTATTAAATCTGATCCCTCGCTGTCTGGAACACATGCGCAGCTATTATTTTAAAAAATGGCCTCCGATCCTGCAGACCAGTACATGACACCACGAAGAACAATCATTTTTCAGTTGACAGATGAAACTCAAAACAGGACCCAAACAGCCATATATCATACCTTTAGGTTGTATTTATCTGTTGTTGTGTACACCATGATTTTAAACAACTGGCAAAGAGGATGAAACCAGTTCAGTGCCATTGATTCTATAACTATGCCAATTACCAAAATGATACCAATGACCCTATAATCCAAATCTATTCATAAATCTATTCAGGGCGAGTCCTGTTATAGTCAGACTATGACCTGCAAACCACTGCAAATGGTCGTTGTCGAGCACTGTGTCACAATCTCTTTGTAAATGGTGGGAAAATACAGATGGTTTGTAACCCCTTGGTTATTTCTTTTTTATGTAAAACATTATTAGCACATTTTCTGAGCAAAGAAATAACACAAACATCATGAAAAATGAACAATTCAAGATATTGCTGAGAAAAGAAAATGTTGTAAATATAAAAAAAAGGAACAAATTCCATTGAATTATTGATGATGGCAAACCTTTTAAAATTTACACTGAAGAATTATGCCTATTTTTTGCAGGCATTCACAATTCATCTGAATGCTTTACATATTCTTGCACATATTCTTACTCTTTCAAAAAGAGCTCTACTTTTATCAAATGTCTCAGCAAGACCATACGGGAATCATCAAGGAAATTCATTATCTGTGATTTCTTTGCTTGTACTGATTATGAAAAGGAAAACAACAGCTTAAATGCAATAATCTTGAATGTTTTCACACTACAAAGCTTCAATAGATTTCTAATGTGACCTGGTCGCGAACATTACATTACATTACAGGCATTTATCCAGAGCGACTTACACAACTTCTTATAACATCTTATTACATTTATCCATTCCTATACAGCTGGATATATACTGAAGCAATTCAGGTTAAGTACCTTGCTCAAGGGTACAACGGCAGTGTCTTACCTGGGAATCGAACCTGCAACCTTTTGGTCCAGTTCCTTAACCATTATACTACACTGCCGCCCTCGAAGCATTAAAATAACTTGTCAAACACAAAAAAATAAAAATATGAATTGTCACCTCAGGACTCTGTCGCAGACTTTTTGAGCCCCTTATGCGGACGTTATGTTATTTACGAGATCTAATATAGCACGACTAAGACTTGTTTTCCTGTGCATAGATCATGCTTCTCATTTGAGGAGGATTGTTGAGGCAACATTTCTTCCAGTCCTTGATTATGGCGACGTGATATGTAAACGCACAGCTGCTTCAAACTTAAAGTTTTTAGACTCTGTGTATCACTCTGCCCTCCATTTCATCACCGGAGATAGATACTGTGCTCATCGCTGTGTGCTGTATCAGAAGGTGGGCTGGCCTTCCCGCTGTTAGAGAAGGGATCAACATTGGCTCCTGTTTTTATATAAAAGCACTTCTCCGAAAGCTACCTTCTTGCTTTACATCTCTCATTGACTGGAGAACTGGAACCAGACTCGTACTCAGGGCTGGTTGACTCTCCAAGTGCCACGAGTCTACTCTGAATTGGGTCAAACTGCATTTAGATATAGTGCTTCTCATACCTGGAATGAGTTACAGAGCACATTAAAACTGAACTCCTCGATTACTATGGGCCAATTCAGGACCCTGATTAAAACCTTACTTCCTTTGAATGTAAATGTTTTGACTGAATTTAATAGTTTTATTTCTTTATTATTATTTTATTTCTCTTTTTGTTACTCTCCATACTGTGGAGTTACTCCTCCACTTTTTGAGAATCTCCTCCTACACCATTCACACCATCAACACCATTCATACCGGAAGCATCTCAAAAAGTGTCAACAAACGACACATGGCGAGTTCTTTCAGGAGTTAAAAACCTAAAATTAAAAGTCCTAAAGCACCGATTGTCATAAACATCTTGCATGCCGGACAGGTGTCGTAAAGGCAACACATAACATCGCTAAGTCCTGTTCCATTCCTCGTATTTGTACCATTTCGAGCCCTTGCACTCTCATATTTACGCTGGGCATGTATGTGACATCAACCAAAGTCTGTGGGGGCTCAGTCCTTCTGCCTCAGGGCAGACATTCATCTCACAAAATTTACCCATGTTTCACCTCTCCACTGTTGCTTTTTGCCTTAAATGTAACACTTGTAAGCCAATGGCATGGCTCCCTCCAACCACCAGCCAATCATCTTTTCAGCCAGCATTTCCTCATATCGGTGACCATGCAACTCATCTTTTTACCTCATTGGGCTCCCAGGTGTGAAATACCCAGGTTGCGTCTGTGTGTTTTACTCCACACATTAGAGCTGCAGGCTGGTCCACTGGGGCTCTGCTATCCCAGAACCCCCTTCTGCACCTCCCATATTCTCAGGTCCTTCCACCAGCTCTCTCTACCTGCCTTTCAGTACCTTGGTACAGATGCAACCTCTGTAAAACTTCAATCAGTGAGATACTCTAAAAATCCTGGCTATAATCAGGTAAAAGTCTAGTGTTTCCTGTGATTCCTTTTCTCAAGCCCACAACAAACTTTGCGACAAGACAGCATGCCTCCATTATATTTCTTGTCAGCCCAGACCCAAGGGCATAAAAATCATCAGTCGAACCTAAAGAGTGTGTAACACAGGGCAGAGGAGTCGGGATGATCTTGATTGTAATGAACACACATAGCTGAAATTGGACCCCCACACACACACACACAGTTGGGGGATGGGAGATATAGATTACTTTAGACCTTAAGGGTAAGGCCATTGTCACCATCCTTGATTCGATAGGTTAAGTGTTATAATCAATCTTAGGAAGGCATTGAAATTGAAAAGAACCTTACATTGGCCTTGAAGGAAACCCAATAGACCATTCAATATCCACTGTAAAACGTCTGTGCCCGTGTATCAAGCACTTCTGATGTCCCGGTCGACGGATTCATTCTGTCAATTCCATTACTGCTTGATGGCTATTGCTGCTTCCGGACAGGAGAGTGCCCCTGAACACAATGTAGTCACACTTGAGATTGATCATCATGTGCCATGCACTATCTGTGCTATCGGGACCCCCAACAGTTCCTCCTAATCACTCACTGAACGTTTCCCGTTGCGTGCCACACTGCACACACAAAAGGCCCTGGCACCCCTGCAAAGTCACTTTCACCTGGAGGTCTGGACACAGATTGGGAATTTTCATTAATTTATGAAAGCTGACATGGTGGTTGTGTATGATTTATAAAGAAATTAGCAAAAAAAGATTTTTTTTTTTTTTTTTATCATGCTGTTCTAGCAGATGAATCAGGGTATATCTCATCAGTGGTCACTTTAACACATTTTACAGGCACAAAAAATTAGAAAATGTGTTCCATGTTCTGAAAATGAAGGTATATTTATCATGAAATTCAATTCAGTTGAGAGATGTTTTTATTCATTCATTAAACCTGCACAGATTTGTATACTGAGTGTATAATCAGCTGGGAAACCATGGATCGGCATGGCTCACATTAACTTAACCCTAAATACAAAACCCTCCCAAAATATGGTATCTCTGGTAGTGGGTACCCACATCAAGCTAATATTTGATATGAAAGCCAGATAGTGAGTTCATAAACTACCATTTAGAGTCTCAAACTGCAGTCCTGGAGGTATACGGTGGAGTGTAAGATTCGGAAAATCATACGCGACAGCTATTCTAAAAGCACACACCGTTGTGTGCACCTAAAAGACGGACAAGTCCGTACTATGAGAGGGATATATCTATATAAATGAACTAGGAATGGAGAATAGAAAACACTCCAGGCCCTAAGCCAAAACAAAACAACCCCAAATAACAGGGAGTACTCGAGAACCGAGTGAAAAGAAAATACTTTTCGCTTACAATATGAGCAAGCGAATAACAGAGGTAAGAAAACAAACGATAAGTTTAACAGGAAAAGAAAATAATTCTCTCACTCTCAATGCGGAGAGTGATGAAGAGAAACGTAAGGAAACAAACAAGCAATCTGCCTCAACAAGAACAGAGTGCAAACCAAAGCGAGGGACAGACGGCAACTAAAAGAAAAACAATTCCACTAAGGAATAACTCAAGATGCTAAAGCAAGTCCCTTGTATCTCTTAAGCAAAGCTTAAAAGAGAAAAGGTCACTTGTAATCCTGTACCATACCGACTTCGTTTGTCAAATAGCAAAGACAATCTCGAAGTGCCGGAAAGCGGAAGTCCTGGGTTATTTATAACTGGCAGGAAACCCAAAACAGGTGGGAGGAATAATAGCCGGTTGAGATCCAAACACCTGAACGGAGGCGTAAAAATCCGATACGAGACTAAAAAGAATAACGACCGCAGAACAACCGAGGCTGCCAATAACCATGACAGGAGGGCTGCAGTCTGCTGTTTCTGTTTATTTTCTTTCAATCATCAGCCAATTTATGACTTGCAAACAAGCTGTGCAGACTCAGACTCTTTAGCCAGTCAGTGACTTATGCCGTTTTCCAGACATCTCACAAAGTCGGAATTTCCAACCTTCAACTAGGAAAAGTGCAATGGAACACCACTTGATGTCGGAGTTCCAAGGGCGGAAATCAACAACCCCGACTTCATCGAGAGGCAACATAGCGGCATGCAGTGAGAAGTACACCGTGAATTGTAAACAATCATCTCAAGACTATTTTAAACAATTAAATGCATCCTTGAGCAAAATTTCCCACATAGCATGATAATAAAACATGTTACGCTTGCAGAGACAGGTGCAAGGTTTATTCACTTAGGGCCAGATTCAGAGCTGGCTAACTTAAGTCATGCGCTTAAGTGCCTCTCCTGTGCGGATTTAATGCGGGATGAGATAACGCCGTTTTCTAGCCTGCGCTACGCGGGTGTGTTTCTAAAAATGTGGGTGGCACAGGACAGGATATTCTAATGACCTGTTTCTTGTACCTGCCCCCTGGGTTTCCTGCTTTCTACTAAAAAAATGTGTGTGTGGGTATACATTTTCAATGTGTCAGTGACATTGCCTTTAATAACAGCATTTGCCTTCGTAAAGTCCTATCTTTGTGCATCGTAGTTGCTCTTGCGTGATGGAGAAGGCAGTGAACGTATTAATCTGTCACATTGATAAAATGATCAGGGGCCGTATCTTGACGATCTTAGCGCTTGTTCTAAACGCACAGCTGACGGGTTTGTGTAGCGGTGATTCTCTAGCGGTTCTACACGGGGGAATTGAATTACATAGGGTACAATTGGCTATGAAATTAGGAGAAAAGGAAAAAAATGGGGAAAAAAGCTACAGATGGCTAGCCACCATGTTACATGTTTCCCTTTTTTTTTTGCTTCTTTTACCATAGCCTCACTTGTGTTTGGCTCATAAATTTCAGTGTCAGGAATCATATTTTTTGAGAAATCTGCAGTAACAGCATGCAGACCTATCAGTGGAGTGGCACTAGAGTTTTTCTCTTTTTTGCAGTTGTGGTGCACCAGTTTGTCATGGTTTATTTGATTCGTGCCTCAAGGTTTCAAAGTTTTAGAAATAAGAGGTATTGGGGAAACATCTCTTTAACTGCAACTACTGGGAGAATTAGATGTATGGAGCTTCATTCAAGAGCCAATCTCCCACAGCCTAACCAAGCTTACAGCTAATTTACACTAACTTTCTGGTCCAGGGAGGCCGATATTAAAATTGGCACGTCTTTCTTCAACTGTGTCAGTGAGCTGCTTAGACTCAAGATAGAGGCATGCAGTGGCATTGCAATCTCATAAAACAAATGTGTCAGTAAAATCTTGGAGCAACATGTATTTAGCTGTGTAATTTATATGAAATACCATGGTATACCACCAACCTATATTATCACAGTTGACTAAAAAATATTGATAGCATGGTATTCTGCAACAATTGTATACCTTCAAAATGGTATAGTTAGACATACATGTAGTATAGTGGTCGCTGGGCCGCTCAAGTCTACTAGGCTGGGGGCGGGGCAAGAGCTTTCCGTTGTGTCATCCAAGTCAGCTCGTGCAGCTACAATTTTTTGATGAAGAGAAACAACAGCAGTAGCCTACATATAACAAAGACATATTTGCGATGCATCCTATTCTTTATAGTTATGTCATGACACTGATAATTATGTGTTCTCGCTAGCTAGCGATAGGCTATATCTATTTTCGTCGCGACCTAGCGATCTTTATCTATCTATCTAGATACATGAATGTTTTATTCACACAATAAAATGACAAAAACCTTACCATCGATACCAAGGCCACTCCCAATTGCCCTCCAAGCTTAAATTTTTAGGCGCTTATTATATGTATATGGAATACATTGAACAGGAAAGGGGAGGCTTGGATCATTATTATTGGCTGCTCCTCCATTGCTGCAATTCGAGTGAAATCGGGCGGAACAATTATTCACAAAATGGTTTTGTGTCGGTTGGAGAAATATGAAGCGTGGAACTCTGATTGGCTGTTGAGGCCGATGGTCGCTAAAAAGTGAAACTGCGGGCAACATTTATCGGCCGATTTTGGTCGCTTAGTTGCCGAGTTGCTCTGGTCGCTGACCGTCACTCAGCTTCATAGAGAATGAATGGACTTCCGGCAACTGGGCGACCGAAGTTGCTCGATGTGAGAACGCTGTGTTAGTCTCATCTGCTACCTGAAAACTAAGCTCTTGTCTCCAGAAAAATTACATGGTGTCAATCATTCCAATAAAACAGGCCCATTTCTCCTTACTGGAGCCTAGCATTGTGCTTTTCCACCTGCAGCTTAGCCCCCTCGTCTAACACATGCTCAATTCAGACTTGTCCTAAAATATTAAGCCTAACATGATCTCAAGATTTATTTTTCTTGCTGTTAGAACTGTATTTTGTCCAAATTTTGGGGATGAAGGTCACCACATGTTTTTTGGATATAAAAACTGAATATGACTTGTCAAACGGCTCTCATTTCTTTTAGCTCCATTTGCATTCTGTGCTATGAGCCCACAGGGTACCTTACTGAACCACTAAATGTAATGGATTTTAGTGGCGGATAATCAAACGCGAAGGTAGGGGGATCAGAAACAAGTCATTCACGAGTGAGGACCAATAAAGGAAATAACAAAATAAATGTAAAGAAAAAAAAGACAGGAAACGAATTCCTTGTGACTAAACAGCCAAACGAAAATCAACCCACTAAAATAGGGCGAACTCGAATAACGAGTGAAACACAAACTAAATCTCCCGAGCTCAATACTGGAGCCAAAACGGGAAACTTAGCAAAGAAAAGAACACCTTTGGCACATAAGTTCAGACGGCCGGAAGAGTGTAAAACAAACGAAACAAACAAAGAGAACTGTCTCAGAGAGAACAGGAAAAAATAAAATAAATAGCACAGAACACTAACAGGAGGAATAATACCTATACCTGAACGAAAAGCTAATAGCAAGTCACCCGTGAACATAAACAGTGTTTAATATCACAAGGTCGCTAGTACCTGGCTATACCTGGCTCAATGCAATGTCGAATGACAAAGAAGCACGGGGGAAGCGGAAGTGAGGAACTTAAATACCCCGCAGATATAGGAACAGGTGAAAACAATGATGAGGAAAAGCAAACCCCGGAACGGAACGTGAATAAAATCCGATAGATTCTCAATCGGGAAATAAGGACGAGAACCGCAACGGAAAATAAAATAAAAACCCACGAACCATGACACTAAATCCTCTTTGTACAGTGCTGCGCAGGGGGATAACTTCAAGAGGTTTAGTTTCTTCATTATAGTCCAGTTTTTTTGCAAGCTTCTTATAAGCCTCTTGTTTTTCAATGTGTGTGGAGTAGAGATCTTTCAGATAAAGTTGACCATGCTTGGGATATTCATCTCAAATCTTTTATCAAATGTATTTGTCACATCAAAAAATCCCAACCATCAGATAATACACTACAATTTTTGCATAGGACTTATCTTACCCGGAGAAAGCGGTACATTAAGAATCTCTCTTCTTCCGCCAAAAATGCTGTTTCTGTCCCAAAGGTTATACTGGCACACATTTAATGCACACATTCTGGGAGTTTGTTGAGGTTAAGCAATTTTGGTTTCAGATTTATTTAACCTTATCCAGCATGTTACACAAAAACATATCTTGCACTCCTGGTATTATGCTCCTGAATGACTATTAATCTCTTGACCTTGCACTGCATCAGAAATATGTTTTGCTGGCTGGACTTGCAGCAGCCAAGAAGGTTCTCGCTGTGCAGTGGACGCCACCACATTCACTCTCTAATGGCCCTGTCACACTATTGCGTATGAGAGAAACGTATGAGTTGCGTATGTAAATTCATAAAATAACTGTACGGTACACCTTCATGTCAGCGTATGTCAGCGTATGACCAGCGTACTCGACCTATGAGTAACGTACCTCTAGCGTAATTCTAGCGTATTCAGCATATGCCTAGCGTATGTTTAGCGTAAAAACCATACAAAAACCATATAAAGCATGCTTAAAAAACTTTTTGTGCCTCGCCGTATGCCAGCGTATGCCACCGTATGCGACCGAGCTTGAAACGTATACAACCTATGCCTAACGTATCCCTAGCGTATATCAGCGTATGAGTGATATTTTTCATACGCTGGCATACGCTAGTACGATACGCAATAGTGTGACAGGGCCATTAGATTAATTGGATTCACACGCTTCTTCATATAATTTATATGGAGCTGTCCACTGCGTGGATCCATGGCACCAGCGAGAGTACAGCACTGGTCTGGGAGCGGCAAGTGTTTAAACCAAACTTATTTAAAATTCTGTTTTTATTTACTCAAACACAGACCTCAGCCATGCCAAATTACAGGCTCTGTCAGGGCACAAGCCAACATTTGACATTTTGTCTGTGTTTGTATAAATTTGAGCCAGGGGGAACTAGCGCAAGCAGGGGGGTTTCTGTTTATGGTTGTGTTCCATTTGCTCTCCCGCTCACGGAGTCCCTCACATTCTGGCCAGGGGCAGCCAATCAGACGAGAGGCAGAGGAATCAAATGAGGTGAGATAAACACTCAGGTTCGAGTGGCTGAGGCTGGATTAAATCCTGAATAAGCGGCTCTTTTTATTCCCCCTGAGCAATCATAAAACGGCCTGTGATTATTCGCCACTACTTTTGAAGCAATTTTCCTGGCCGGACGTCACCCCTCAAATAAAGAACTTGTGGGTGTTTTCCTCTGCAATACAATCTTAATATCTGCCATAAGAACCCTCATAGAACTCATCATAGACAGTTTAATATCCATGGATATGTCTTACTGGCTACTAATGATTCGGGGAAACACCTGAGCCAACATTATGCACCTCCCACCTGAGGGATGCATGTCAGCCATTTAATGGCAGAAAGCTCACCACACATGTTAAAAAAAAATGTTTTTTTGATACATAACTCGATATACAGGGCACAGCACAAAACATCTTCAACAACTTAAACATTGTACTTTCTCATTTATAGACCAGCAGCATCATTCATATACAGTCTTTTGGAGTTAAAACCCCCCAAGGTAGGTAGGCACTTCAATGCAGACATCCAAAGCAAGCAGCACTTCAAATAATGGGATAAATCACAACGAAGTCCAGAAGAAAGCAAAGGGTAGATAACACTAATATATAGCAAAACGGTATTAATAAATATGAGCTAAAAAAAAACACTAACATAAAGCAATACAGTATTAATAAACATGAGGAGAGAGAATTATCCCATTGTAATAAAGTTCCTGCAGTGGCATACAGACTGCATTTCTTGGGGGATTTGTCTGGAAGATGGACAGCTACTCCAATAATTTATCATAAGATTCTCTTAATATTAATTCATTTTTTTATTGTATGTCAATAAGAGGAATGTTGCCTGACTCCTAAATTATTTACATTAGATTGAGATTGAATTTGCACCCTCATAAATTTCATTCAGAGTTAAAGGTTAAAATTAAATTCATCACAAACGATTTTAACTATATTACAGGAATGACCACACACAAAGCACATGTCAGCTTGGATTTGAAGCTTCACGGGACAAAAATGAATCAATATAGTATGACTACTTTTTCCTCAATAATATCAGACAAGTTCAATGTTAATCACATTAGCTACACAGTCACTACATGAATTATTGGAGAAGACTGGGAAATGAGCACATTCGTTTACATTGAGCAACCTTAATTGACGCTAATGAAAGGATTCCACAATCGTGCTCAGAATAAAACACACTTTGCTGCAACTCTTATTTGTAAACACATGGAAAAACAGGGTTGTATTATTTATTTATTTATACCCTTCTGATCTGTTAAAACCCCACTATTAAAGTAAGCTTCAGAACATTCATTCACATGTATCTTTACGATGATATGAGAGAGTTCAGGTAGTCTGGGGAAAAAAACATGACTGAAGAGTTGTTTTTTTGTTGTTATTGTCGTCGTCACTGTTGTTGTATCATTTTTAAAAGCAGCTGTGACGTAGGCCTACGTTCCATTAGCGGTTGTATGCATGCAAGCATACAACCCATTGATCACCTGAACAACTTTTGGCAATTGAATTTGCACATGGGAGAAACGTAATCTTTGTTATCGTCAGCCAGGCGATAGGAATGGTGTTGTTTTCTCCACTGCCGCGGAAGACCACTGCCGTTTGTAGTATTCTGGGAATTCATCTCCGCTGCAGCTCATTCTTACCAAACTCACATCTCCTCTCCGCCTCTCTCAGACTCATGAATTTTCATTAAAATTTAGCTCAGCAGAGAGCTCAGCGGTGCTGTGGGCTCATGGTGAGTTTTAGAGCGCAGAGATTTTTCCAGAAAAACGGAGACGTTGGAAACATCCGCATCTGTTCCCTGAGTTTATGAAATACTGCGCGTCGCTTTTAGAAATGTGAAATTGCACAAATATTGTGGAACATTTCTGCAGTGCTGCTTCAAAGCATTAAAGGTCCAAATTAAATTCCCTGCACACAACATTACATACATTGACGGCCAACACATATTGTGGCCAATTGCTTCAACCTGTACTTCACCCTGCCTACTCATTAGTACTAGGATATGGCAGGAAATTGGGAACAATTTCTTTGAAATATAATTATATAAGCATTATTTATCGCAATTAACCTTCCTCCGGTGCTCGGTGCTACACCCTTTATTTTAGTGTTCCCGGCCAAATTTGGCTGGTCGGTTTTAACTGCTCTTATATTAACAGAAAAACCATAAATCATCACCAAATTTTGTTTAACACCTTTTAAGCTGTTAAACAATGTCTTCAATTAGTGGTTAACATGAGTAATTGCAGTGAATATACAAAGAACACACTGAAAATTGTATTGTAAAAAAAAAAAGGAATTCAAAACAGAGACCATATGAACAGAACATCAACATGAACGGTCCTGTGTGTGTGTGTGTGGTGAATGAATGTGTGTGTGTGTAGTGAATGTGTGTGTGTGTGGTGAATGTATGTGTGTGTGTAGTGAATGTGTGTGTGTGTGGTGAATGTATGTGTGTGTGTGTGTGGTGAATGTACGTATGTGTGTGTCTGTGGTGAATGTATGTGTGTGTGTGTCTGTGGTGAATGTATGTGTGTGTGTGTAGTGAATGTGTGTGTCTGGGGCGGGGGTGGCAGTGGGTGGGTGTGAGGGGGTTATGGTTGTGGGTGAGTGGGTGTGTGTATGGGGATGTTTTCCATCTGCTGGATGAACATAATATAGTCTTACCCACTAGTTTCCCATGGCGGTCATTTTTGACCAGGAACACCACAGGTGTAATAAAGTTGAATAAACAACTCAAAATTTAATGCAAGTGGTGATCAGCTTTTTTACATGTTCAAATGTCTAGTATGGAGGATAACATACAGCCTTGAGACAATCAGATGAAAAATACAATATTTATGGTTTAGGAAAGTTGTAAATCGGTCAGATTTGACCCGAACACAATAGGAGAGTTAATGCATTCATACCACGTACATAAGTAGCACAAGGAACTGTGTCTTACATTCTTTGGAAAATCTCTCTTACATCTTCATTTTAACACATTTTCACTCCATTCTGTGTTCAAGGCTGAAAATAATGTGAAGCACTTAGCCCAATATGCACAATGTACTTATTTAAATACAGGAATGGTAACTAAATGTAATCCGTATTTGTCAAACCTCTTTTTACAAAACAATGTGCATTGGAATCCAGTGTTACCTGGTTCATTGTAACCTTATTTTTGCATATACATATACAGACGTGCTCAAATAGCTTAATCTCACACTGAAAAGATTTGAAAAATCCAACCTTTAATTTATGTTAATTTATTATGAGAAAAAGAAATCCCTCATCAAGAAATAATTATTTTTAACAAAACCATGTTGGCCACAATTATTGGCACCCCTGCATTTACATATAGAATAAAGTATTATTTTTATATTTGGTCACATATCCTTTGCATGCTGTGACTTCCTGATGTCTGTGACCCAACAACATCAAAAGACTCTTGATATCTTATTTTCTGGTCTTTTTACAAGCGATACTAAATGTCTCTGCATTTGAATGAATCTCTATGGGAATTGGAGGGTGGGACTAGATTTAGCTGTAAATTACACTGGAACAGTATGGAACACATGGTTGGCTAAATGTCTCTAAGTCATCAAGGGTCTGACATATCAAACAAGCCTCAAACTATCACTCTGCTGCCAGATGCAGTAGATATGGATGGATCACTTTAAGGGTTGTTTCTCCTGACAACTTTTCCTATTGAACTCAAAAATAATTCAAGAGAATAAACCCTTCAAGTTATCCATCCATATCTACTGTATTTATGGCAGCAGAGTGATGGTTTAAGGCTTGTTTGATACGTCAGACCCTTGACTTACAGCCATTTAGCCAACCATGTGTTCCATACTGTTCCAGTGTAATATACAGCTAGATCTAGTTATAAAATATCAAGAGTCTTTTGATATTGTTGGGTCACAGACATCAGGAAGTCATGGCATGCAAAGGATATGCCGCCAAATATTTAAAATGATTACTTTATTCTACATTGGCTGCAGTTATTGTAAGGGGGCAATGACTTTTTCACACAACGAAAATGGGTGTTGGCATTTTTTGTTCATTAAATAAAGGAAATAAGTAAAAAACAAATGTGTCATTTGTTCACTCGGGTTCCCTAAAATCAATATTATATTTTGTATAAAGATCGGAGAACATCCAGTGCGAGAAATATGCAACAGAGGAAATCAAGAAGGGGGCAAAAACTTTTTCACGCCACTGTATGGAAGTTTTGTGTTGGAGTTTGTGTGACTGTAAATTTTGACACACAAATTTTCATATTCACTGCAAATGTATATCGGCTCCATATATCGGTTATCGGTCTCCTTCATTACCAATAATCGGTATCGGTATCAGCCCTGGAAAAACCCTAACGGTCGACCCCTACTGGACATTTAAATATATTTAGGAGTTGGTTACAGTTCTTCTTTCACCACGGAGAAATCATGTACTATCACAGCAACAATAAAAACATATAGGGTCCTGGATATAGGTAAATTACTACTGTATATATTGCCTGCTCACTTATTAGAGTGAATTTCTGTCATCATCACATTTCCTTTTGCTACGAAAATCTCTCATAAAGTATGGAATAGAGTCATGACCTTAACAACATTATTAAAGCCAGACATACTTTCTAAGATTATGTAGTTATTGTCTGCCTATATTTGGTGTACAGTGTAAGTTTCAACACAGGCAAAATCTCAAAAAAAGTCTTCATATCAGTACGCAATTTAATTGATTGACAGCCTTAGACCGCATTAGCTTAGGTACAATATAGGTCATTGGACAGTTGGGAGCGATTGTCAGAGCTGTGCGTGTCACGAGCGTATTTCAGAACAACATGCGCCGACAAGCATCTGCGTCTCCGTGGTTTTGCACACAAAAGCATGTTATAACCACGGCGGCGCAGCGGACAAAGGCACAGACTTTCAAATTGGCGGCCGCTCCTGGGGTGGGGCGTGGGACTCGGCAGGGGAGAATTGTCGCATACACGTGGCCTTGGGCGAGTTGGAATCACGGTCAAAAGCTCGGAAGAGTTGCACCCTGAAGAGGACGTGGTGCCCTTCTTCCTACTTGAGGCTGACGGGGTTGTTGCAGGCAGATTCACTAATTCTCAAGTGGTTGCTATGGGGAATTGAATTACATACGGGTGCAATTGACTACCAAATTGGGGAAAAATGGGAAAAATCTGAAATCAATTTCAGAAATCAAAAAGCGTTCTACGCATCGCATAGTGACCACCGGTGATAAATCGTTTCGTTTGTACAACGACGAAGCGATCATTTTTCCATGCTTGAGGCTGCTGAATAGTATAGTCGTGGGACTTGGGCAGTAATACATATCAGTTTCATATTTTGTACACAACCAGAAAATGTAGAGTTTTACCTTATTCACATATTTGACTCTGAGGGGTTTGTGGTAAACTTGAGTGGTGGATGAATTATGAAAATAAAGTAATTTAAGGCATGATAATAAATGGTACAAGGGTCTTCTTTAATTTAAGCCATTATTAGTGTTTGTGTAATGTTGACATGGGGAGTTATAAAGCTTTAAACAGAACGGTACAAAACAGAGGAAAAGGGCAAAATTAAGCCTCTGCACGAAGGGTGCTGGCCTCCAGCACAAAGACTGCACAGCTCTGCTGGTACTCAGCTTGCAGGGGGAAGAAAGGGGGTCTGTCCCAGTGTGCACTCTCCTGAATTTATGGAGGGAGGCTGCAGCAATGGGACAGGCATTTTCAAACTGGGAGAAAAAGAAACAACAGTGCCATGAAAGGATGTGACAAAATGAACACCAATCATGCTCTTCCTGTTTAACACCATCAATGCATTTTCTTTATGTTTGTTTCCAAGGACACAATCATACAAGCCCTTAAAAGACCTAGTGGAAAAAACTATTTACCCTAATAATTCATACCCTAATTCAAACTTGTTTGTTCCCTTAAATACAGCTATTTGTGAATATATTTAGTTTGTTTAACATGAGGATGTTCATTGCCTGCGGTTATCTCTTTGGTACCCCTTCAGAACAGAAGAAGCTACATTGCAACAGACTGAATACCTCCTTAGGGTGAAGATTCTCTTCAATATGCAAAGAATTTTACAGAGGTACTCAAACCGTGTCTCTCAAAGACAGGGTGAGGACCAGAGAAAAACATTAATATTGTATTTATCCCTTGTTCACAGCCAGTTTACATATTTATGTAAAACAGCACCTTATTGTCCCTAGACGATATTGGATTTAAAGCAAAATACAGCCGGAGTAATGGAAGTGACACCCAGCCCCTACACCTGTCCCCAGAATGTTGAATGTTGCTCCTCATTTCATAGTTTTTTTGTGCACTGCAATGTACTTTCCTGGCTCTCTCGTGGCTTACGAATGTGAGATATTCAAAACCGAAAATGTATATACTTTTTACCTCGCCTATATATTTAGGCCACTGGATTATGCACTCAATATGACGCGCTGGAAAATAACATCTTGCGTTCCACCCTTCAGACGAAGGAGATGGAGGCTGGAATTGGAGAAACTGAAAGCAGGTTTAATCCCTGCGCTTTAGGAGAAAATGATAAAGGCAGGACTGCCACCCACTCTCAGTTCAGTTCATCTTCAAGTGCATGGGTAGGATTGAGGACCATTAGAAAGACACATGCACACCGACACGCATGCATGCACACACACACACACACACCACAAATACCCAACCATTAATTGTTCCTTTTTAACACCTCAAATCTTGGAACTAGCATTTTGCTGCATTTTTACCTACGTCTGTAAATAAACTGGTCCCGAGTCTTTTATTGGTTTTCAATCCTGTTACACATAGGCCTACTATCCTAGCTACAGCTGGCCCAAATCATTTTACAGGTTTTTAATATTGACTGGTGAATATTCACTACCACTCAGCCCTGACCGAGAATGCCATACATCATTCGTAGGTGCTGAACCCTGGACAGTGCAAATACAAATGATAAATATAGTGTCACGGTTTGACAATCTTTTTCTTCCATCTCTGTGTTTATGGTTCTCTGGAGCCATGAGCTGGCGTTCTGGTTTCACTTTCGCTGTCCGCCCTGTGTTTTCCCGTCTCCCGGTCATTACCTGGCGCACCTGTTCCTGGTTTCCCGTGGGCTATATCAGCACGCCGTTTCCGCCTTCCGGTGCTTGTGTGTCTTCGTTTGCCACTTTCACCAAGCCAGGTTAAGGTATAGCCGGGAGCAAGCCAGGTTAAGGTATAGCCGGGAGCAAGCCAGGTTAAGGTATAGCCGGGAGCAAGCCAGGTTAAGGTATAGCCGGGAGCAAGCCAGGTTAAGGTATAGCCGGGAGCAAGCCAGGTTAAGGTATAGCCGGGAGCAAGCCAGGTAAAGGTATAGCCGGGAGCAAGCCAGGTTAAGGTATAGCCGGAAGCAAGCCAGGTTAAGGTATAGCCGGGAGCAAGCCAGGTTAAGGTTTAGCCGGGAGCAAGCCAGGTAAAGGTATAGCCGGGAGCAAGCCAGGTAAAGGTATAGCCGGGAGCAAGCCAGGTTAAGGTATAGCCGGGAGCAAGCCAGGTTAAAGTATAGCCGGGAGACTGAATTGTTGTCCTTGACAGTAATTCAGGAACTTCCGAGAGTTTAGGTTAGATTCCTTTCGACTCTAGTTTCTGTTCGTTTATCTCTCCGTTTATTTTCCCGTTTGTCGGGTTACCTTTGTTTTGTGTTTCTCCTCGCCTCTGTATTGTATTTTCTGACTAGTGTCAGAGATAGAGGTTTGCTACCTGCTTTATTTTTTTCTCTACTCGTTTCTGTGAGTTCGCCCATCTATTTGGGTTGTTATTATTTTGGCTTACGCCAGGATTCTCTCTTTGTTCTCGGTTCTGCGTTATTTTTACGAATTTCGCCCAAAGCCATTGGGTCGTTTTAGTTTTGGGTCTACTACGGGATTATTAACCCTTCCCTTTATTTCTCAGCTCGAGTTTACGAGTCTTGTCCTGTTTTATAAGTTTTATTCCCGCTTTTCTTTATTCTCCTTTATCTAGTGGTTATCCACGTTTTGTGGATTACTTTCCGAATCTTTTTCAGTCGCGTCTGATCTTCCTACCCGACCGATTCAGTGCCAGCGTAATTTACAGCTGAATCTAGTCTTACCCCCCAATTCTCATAGAGATCAGTTCAAATGCAGAGAGGTTATAGTATCGCTTATAACAGTACCTGAAAATAAGATATCGAGAGTCTTTTGATTGGTCACAGATTTCAGGAAGTAACAGCATGCAAAGGATATGCGACCACATATTAAAAATGATACTTTAAAAATATGTTAAAGCAAAATATTCAAATTTTCTGAGACACTGAATTTGGGTTTTCATTAGCTGTAAGCCATAATCATCAAAATTACAAGAAATAAAGGCTTGAAATATTTCACTCTATGTGTAATGAATCTATATAATATATGAGTTTCACTTTCTGAAATGAGTGACAAAAGATATTTCTTTTTCACGATATTCTAATTTTTTGAGCTGCACCTGTATATATATATATTACGAACTACTTCCTCACTAGTTTGGAAAGAGTTTTGCGGGATTTCTTTCTCACACTGCTTGCAAAGTGACGGGACAGGGCACATAGTAGACAGTAGACAGGGGTCTGAGTGGACAGGGAACAGGGGTCGTATTCGGACACAGCCTTGGTGTCCGCCAGAGAGCGCCAATGCATCAGCATTCCTGCTTATGATTGCTTGCATTTTTTATACTATTATGATGGAAAACATTTTTTATACTATTGTCTGTACCGGTGCCATCGGAACTATCCATCCATTATCTTAATCTAACCTGCTTTTTCCTGGTTAGGGTCGCTGGAGCCTATCCCAGCATGCAGGCAGGAGTACACCCAGGACAGGTTTCCAATCTATTTCAGGGCACACACACCATTCACTCACACACACTTGCCTATGGGCAATTTAGAGTCTGTAACCTGCATGTTTTTGGACTGTGGGAGGAAACTTATTTAGCTCAGGTGTTTAGCTTTGTATCATTTTTAACGTCATATAGATAACATTTAAATTTTTATCAATTTATAAAAAATAGTAGGCTACTGGTATCATTACATTATGGGTCTAATTAAACAGGTTCATAGCCTACAATTGATTATTAGGCGTAATCCAAAGTGTTTGCTTTTTACAATTGTCATTTATTACGTTTGCATTGTGCATTTCAAAAGCTACATTGAGGGCCAGATTGAGATAAGTTGAGATAAGCACGCACAAATTTGACTTCTTTCAGCGTAGCTTAAGCTAACATTCAGAAGTCATAAAATTAAAAATGAATTAAATTACTTTTGTCCATTATAAAGCATATAAATGCTGCTTATGATGGTTCATGATTAAAACATTGATATCACACTGGCACACACACACCTAAATATGTAGCCTAAACATTCACTCTTGTACTTCAATAAAACAAAACATTTTCTGTATTCTACAGCAGAAGTGCACAAACTTTTTCAGCTATGATGCACGGATATCAATCCATATTTTTCATGACCCAAACTAATGTCATTTTCATTGGTAACAATTAATGAACAATTCATTGTTAAACTGCTGACAATAGCCATGTTTTTAATACCTAAAAGCTCAATGGTGGGACAAAGTTACTGATATTAACAGGCAATTAACCACAAAAGCATAGTGAAATGAACAGAATTTCATGCCCTATTGGCACTGGACTAGTTACTGTCATGGGGTGGCTTTCCCGATTCCGATGTGTCTTCAGAATTCACGACACACTTCACAATCCTTTTCAAGACATGTCTTGAAATGTTCAGGCCTCTTTCCCAAAGCATATCGTGGAGCGAATATTTCAAGACACACTTTCACAACAAACTTTGAGTAACACAGACCCGACAGGTCGACGTAGAAAAGCCGATTCACACCGCAAAAAGCATCACACATCGTTAACAGCCACTTTCCCAAAAGTATCATAGAGTTATGATCAACTTTGAATATTTTTTTCCTTTGCTTTTCGTTTTAAATCTGATCAAACCTAACTGACAAAAATGATGAGAAAAAAAAGAAAAGAGCGAGAATGAAAAATAAATAAATAAATAACCAAAAACAAGCAAGTGTAGCGATCAGGCTCGTGAGGCAGCCTAACTCCTCTGCTATCAGTGAATTCATCTGTTATGTTCTGAGTGTGAGTTCTGTCTGATTTGTATGTTTATTTTCATTATTATTACTTTTCATTTCATCTGTTCACTCCCCTCTGTTCGTGGGTTGTCCGAGTCACATTCGTGTGTTTGTTTACCCTGTCTCGCGTATGCACTGTTTGGGTGACTTCGGGATTTTCCGAGGGTTCACGCTGTAGTTCCGAAGTTTCGTTTTCTGTTTACTTCCTGCTTTACGTTTCCTGTGTTTATATTGTTGATATTACTAACTCGTGCTAACAATCACTCGGGTGTTTATTAGTTAGATGCACATTACTAAAACCATTAACTTAAATGTTTACTAACATACTAATTGTCTGTATTTAGTTAAAACAAAAAATGTACAAGTTTCCTCGCTGTATCTTTTCTATCTGCGATACTGAGCTGTCCTTGAGATACTGTTTAACTCGTTTCAGCTGTCTCCTTTGAGACCACGCCTCCTTAATTCTAGTCACGTTCCACTCGGACTTGAGCCCGTTGTTTGTAATGCTTGTTTCTGAGTCCCTTCCATGTTTTCGTGATTTCCTTGTTATCGAGTTATTGTCTCTTAATGTTTTCACCTTATGTTGTTTGTAACCCCTCCCACTTCCTTGTGTATTTAACCCAGTCATCCTAGTCCCTCTTCGCGAGTTCCTCACACTTAATAGCGTTTGTCTTTCTGCCAATCTTTTTCGAGTGTTCCCAGTATTTGTGTTTTCTGAGTTTTTGTTTAGTGTGTTAGTTAGATTTTAATATCGGTTTTTCCCAGAGTTTTCTTTGTTTCGAGTTTGTTCGTTTTGTGTTTTGTGTCTCTTTGATCTCCTGTTTTAAAAAAAAATTTTTTTTACTTCTGCCCGTGTTCTCACGACCCTGTTCCTGGACTGTGATTTTGTACCTCTGCCGTGCCTTCCCGTTTTTGACCTCTGCCTGTTTTTTTACTTTCCTTTGGATTTTGATTTTGTACCTTTTCCTGACATTAAACTTCGTTTTTTTGTAATCTGCCTGCTACTGGGTCCCTATATTCCACCGGCCATAACATCTTTGGTGCAGTGGTGGCCTCTTCCCCTGACGTTCTGTCCTTCGAGCCCCGCCAGAACCTCGTTCGTTACACAAACAACGAAAGAAAAACAAAATACTCTAATATTATCTTAACTATATGATGCGTTTATTTAAATGATTTTGCCTATTGTGAATGTAGCCAATGTACATGTCAGCACAGGTCACAAGACCTTATAAACCCTATGATGGGATAATTGATTGTACCTACTCTAGACTAAGCTCTAGACCTACTACTACTACTATTATTATTATTATTATTATTGTTGTTTCTATCTATCAATCTATCTATCGTGTAGATTAGCGGCCTCTGTCTGCAGAGGTGGGACTTGCACGTAGTACCCCATCTCAAGACACAGTTGAGATTTCATGACTAGTCCAATGTTGTCTTGAACTCGCGACACATTTCACAATCTCTGAGTTACGAGCCCTTTCGGGAAAGCTACGTGAATGGAAAGTATATTGTTTCACGACATACTTATTGCTACGACACGCTTTGGGAAAGCCACCCATGGTTATTAGCGGCCTCTGCTGTTTCTGTTCGGTTTTCATTTTGGCATTGTTGGACGCTCCATCAGATTTTTTCCGCCTCCGTTCCGGTGCTTGAATCTCACCCGGCAATTATTCCTCACACCTGTTTTGAGTTTCCTGCTGGTTATAAATAGCTCAGGACTTCCGTCTTCCTGCACTTCGATATTGTCTAAGCTTCTTGACAAAACAAAGTCGGTAACGGTATAAGAATAGGTATAGGTATATATAGATCACTGCATTTCTCTCGACCTGTTTACCTTTTGTGTTCAGCTCTTTTCTTACTAGAGCTTAGGGAACAGGTTTGATTTTCTATTTGTTTCCTTCATCCGTTTTCTAGGGTATTCTTTTGGGGGGGTTTTTTCAACCTCTTGTTACGCCTAATTATTTAGTACATGAGGTTCTTTTGTTATTTATTCTTGCTGTTTATCCAGATACGCCTCCGTTTTTTGAGGTTGTTTTGATTTGCCTTGTGCTTGGGAAGTTTTTTGCTCCTGTTCTTCTGTTTCACCCATTCCTGGTGCGGTTTCTTCCGCTTTTGTGGCCTATCTTTCGAGATACACTTTTAGAATTCTTATCAGTCGCGCTTGGTTCTCCAAACCCTACGCTAACCCTCACAGTTACCTGTGATTTAGGAATGAACACCCTCCCCCCCTTGTCTTTTCTGCACATTGTAAGGCAGGGTATGCAGATTGCAGTGTTCCCCTACCATAGACATTAGTGGGCGGCCCACCCACTAGTCGTGAGCAACTGCCCACTAATTGCCATCAACAGTTCCTTGTAGAGATGTGCAAAGCTGATGGGGTAAAAAAAGTGTTTACACGTCATTTAAACTACAAGGTTCGAGAAGATTTTTTCTAGATCTGCCGCATTTCAATTTAAACCAACACGCTACCGAAACTATAGCCAAGATGTGCTTTCAAATACAAAGTTGCAATAGCAGCCACAGAGCAGACTTCAAAAGCAAACACCGTGACCTACTGTATATAACAGCACAAATTACAAAAAAACGCTACATGATCGGTAGACGGCTACAGAGCAGACAACAAATGCATTAGAAAGAATACAACAGTGGGCACGTTTACATGCACAATAATACTCCGATCTGAACCCAGTTATGGCAATGGTTATTGAAATGGTCATGTAAATACCAGTATCTGATTATGTAAGGTCATAATCCGTGTTTTCAAAACTCATTTAACACATCTGTTTTTTTTGCCAAAACTTTAGATTTTTTGGTGCATGTAAACACCTTTCTCTGATTTATTTCAGCTTTTTTAAACACATGCGCATGTGAGGCAGAAGTGGACAGAGGGGCGGTGTATCGTCAAAATTGTTCCACCCATCAACATTTGCTCGGCCTGGGGTTCCTTCAGGATCTCACTTACAGAGTTTTATTATTACAAACCTCAAATCCCAAAAAATTGGGACCGTATGTAAAATGCACATAAAAGCAGAAAGCAGTGATTCTTTTACATATATTTAATTTAAAACGGTACAAAGAAAAGATATTTAAAGTTTTACCTTATAATTTTTATTGATTTTTGAAAATATAAGCTAATTACGAATTTAATGCCTGCAACACATTCCAAATAAGTTAGGACAGGGGCAGACTGGCAAGTTAAAAAAACACCTGTTTGGAACATTCCACAGGTAAACAGGTGATGCTATCATGACTGGGTATAAAAAAATATCAAAAGACTCTTGGGGCCCTATCTTACACCCAGCGATAAGCGGCGCTAACCCAAACGTGTCTTTGCTATCTTACACCCGACGCTGGGTTCATCATAACACCTAGCGCTCACGTTGTTTAAATACCATGTATTCTTGCGCCTGTTGCAAGAACTGGGCGTGTTGGTCTTAAGATGAGGAGTGGCCAGGATTATTTTTGGCGTATTGCTATCTTGAGGCAGTAGAAAGCACTTACGGTATAACCACCCCAAACCTGGGGCTACATGTATAAAACTCTGAGTAAAATAATGCGCAAAAGAACGTTCAGGATGAAAGTCGGAAATCTGCTTAAAAAAAGTTTAGCATTTTCTACCTCTGCCTTTCTGTCATGGTGTCGCCATATCACACGGACTCCAAAAAGTGCGTACGTATGGTGTCCATCTCGTGCAGAGGTACGCAGATTCTCACAGCACGTGTTATATTATACATCTGAATTTCTGTGTGGAAACTTGCTTATGCGGCTTTCTGAGGGAATTTTTCTGCTCAGCACTGTTTATACATGTTTAAAGTCATGTTGAAGTTGTTTACATGTTATTTTAACGGCGCATATAAGTGCGTCTACACAACGCGCGTACACCCTCCTGTCTGTTACACACTGGGGAGCGCACAAGCATGACTAAAATATCAAGATTACAATGTAAAATATTATTATTGTGTAGGCTATATCAAAAAAATTCATAATAATAAAAGGGTCCATAAGTCAAAGACCACATAATCCTGTCCCTCAGCGAAGGGACATGCCATATTAAATTGCTTTCAGCCCACTCCATCAACATCAATAGTTCCTGTAGCCTAATCTTCCGGGGGGACAATCTTCTGTTACGGGACAATGGCAATCTATTGAAAACTTTGCTGATAACACCTATATTAAGCCTAATGCGCGAATTGTCATTTACACCTAATGCATGAATTGTCATTCAATTGAAAACTCGCGCACTGCAATAGATGGACATTTTAGTTCTGAAAATGCGCTTCAGATGTCACAGATTACAACACAGATTACGGAGATAAATGTCACCATGTTAACTGAATTGTAACCTTAGCTATTCTTCGTTCTTCATATTTTTTAATTACAGTGACGTGGTTTCCATACTCTCAACTTATTAAAACCCCTCTGATTTCACCTGGTATTCCATAACTGAACAAAAGATTTTAAAGATAACTAAGCGTCTAATTAGAAACGAAAACAAATTTGCTGCACGTTACACAATGAATTCACAATTAATTTTAATGCCATTCTCTGCATGTGCGCTTTAACTTCATGCAGGAGCAGGTCTGTTTCCCCTGCTGTAAATCACACTTTTCAGGGTCTTCCTGGAAAAGTGGATTGTTTTAAAGCATTACGCTACCAGTAAATCAGGTTGGTCACATTTCTATAAGCAGGACATCATAAAACAAGGGAAAATATGTGTGAACCTATGGGTTGCCATCCTGACAGCTTTATTGTATTTAGTGTAATCATTAAGGCAAAATAACATTATTTATGTTATTAATCAAAATTAGAATGCAGGTACAATAATACAACCACAATTTGCACGACAATTACAGTCACCTCCCCAGCTGTGCACATTGCTGGAATGGATACAATTTCTTGATAATTTCTGTTAACACACATGACTAGTTGTGTCTGAGCTGACCACTCCTCAACGGCAACTCCATACTTCATGTTCAAAGCAATCATTATCTTCAACCATGCCCCTTTAATCAAACTCACTCCTCTTACAGGAATGAGCAAACCAACATGGATGCACGCGTCAGTGATTTTTATGATATTATGGACAAAAACATTCAAGTATATATTTGTGTGATCCAGCAAGCCCTACTTTTTGAAATTGGTTTTTGCTCAAGAGGCCAACACGCTGAGAAACAAAAAGGATATATAAAAAAATATAGAAATTCAAATTCCACACAGTAAAAAAACGAACAAGCTTGTAACAAAAGAATATTCCATCTATGGTAAGGTCAGCATTTGGGGTCTGAATGTATGCACTTGAGTGATCAAGAGCAGTTCTGAAAGAATGACTAATGATGCCATATGCAGACATAATTTTCTGTGATTCACAGGGAGAAGGAGAATAAGAGCAATGCTCCCTCTGTTTTGAACAGTACATAGGTCATGTAGCAAAAAATAGGTTAACGCAACAACAATGTCCTCAAATTAACTGGTACTCTTAGTTAAAAAAAAGAAATCTGGATAGTTACTGTAATAAAGATACAGCATATTCCATTTTAAATCCCAAAGTAGCGTCAACAAGCTTTATTTTAGTTGTTGCCATTTTTGTTTTTGTTGCCGTTTTTGTTTTCCTGTTGTTGATGTTTTTGTTGCCTATCACTACTCTGCCTTCTCCCCTCTTTTCCCTAACAAGTGAGTCCCAAAGTTCATCACTACTCTGCCTTCTCCCCTCTTTTCCCGAACAAGTGAGTCCCAAAGTTCATCACTACTCTGCCTTCTCCCCTCTTTTCCCTAACAAGTGAGTCCCAAAGTTCATCACTACTCTGCCTTCTCCCCTCTTTTCCCTAACAAGTGAGTCCCAAAGTTCATCACTATTCTGCCTTCTCCCCTCTTTTCCCGAACAAGTGAGTCCTAAAGTTCATCACTACTCTGCCTTCTCCCCTCTTTTCCCTAACAAGTGAGTCCCAAAGTTCATCACTACTCTGCCTCCTCCCCTCTTTTCCCTAACAAGTGAGTCCCAAAGTTCATCACTACTCTGCCTCCTCCCCTCTTTCCCCTAACAAGTGAGTCCCAAAGTTCATCACTACTCTGCCTCCTCCCCTCTTTCCCCTAATAAGTGAGTCCCAAAGTTCATCACTACTCTGCCTTCTCCCCTCTTTTCCCTAACAAGTGAGTCCCAAAGCTCATCACTACTCTGCCTTCTCCCCTCTTTTCCCTAACAAGTGAGTCCCAAAGTTCATCACTACTCTGCCTCCTCCCCTCTTTCCCCTAACAAGTGAGTCCCAAAGTTCATCACTACTCTGCCTTCTCCCCTCTTTTCCCTAACAAGTGAGTCCCAAAGTTCATCACTACTCTGCCTTCTCCCCTCTTTTCCCTAACAAGTGAGTCCCAAAGTTCATCACTACTCTGCCTTCTCCCCTCTTTTCCCGAACAAGTGAGTCCCAAAGCTCATCACTACTCTGCCTCCTCCCCTCTTTTCCCTAACAAGTGAGTCCCAAAGCTCATCACTACTCTGCCTCATCCCCTCTTTTCCCTAACAAGTGAGTCCCAAAGTTCATCACGACTCTGCCTCCTCCCCTCTTTTCCCTAACAAGTGAGTCCCAAAGTTCATCACTACTCTGCCTTCTCCCCTCTTTTCCCTAACAAGTGAGTCCCAAAGTTCATCACTACTCTGCCTTCTCCCCTCTTTTCCCTAACAAGTGAGTCCCAAAGTGTTCCATCACCTGTAATGATAGACACAGAGGTGTGCTCACAAGCACCATGTGTCCTCCGACTGCGCATCAATAGAGACAGGTGGAGGATTCATAAGACGTTGTGTCTGAGAGCTTGTAGCATACTGGGGGGAGCACAGCTTGAGCATGGTGATGAAATTAATATAAATCAAAGGACACGACTGTTTCATCCTAGAAAAAAAAAAGTGGGACGAGGCCTTTCTTGTCAGTCCTGTGGGCTTTCATAATTAAGCAACTAAGGCAAATATGCTTATTAGCGCAGCTGCCTGCAGATTGCAGTCTTTCTATGGACAAGGCACTGAAGAATTTTCTTGCCACACAGCCGACATTTTGGGATTGGCATCGCAAAAATATTATTTACTTGGCAGGGTTGCTCATGCTGTTAAGGCCCTGATCTACTGTGCAGATGGGACTCATGGTCTGGTATCTGTTAAGGCCCTGATCTAGTGTGTGGATGGATGGGTTTCACTGTCTGGTATGGAGTCCAGAATATTCCACAGCAGAGCTAAAGTGCTCATCGCACTACCTGGTAAGGGAGGGATCACAGGGGCATCTGAGTCTGAACACACTCCAGCGCCTCCCTCTGGTCAATCGGGTGCCTGCAGACAGCCTGCACAAGCTGCACAGGAAGCGCTCCAAAATCAACAGATTATTATTATTATTATTATGACCTTGTTTTTAAATGTTGTTTTTATTGAATGGGGAGCTGAGGTTTATTTATTTATTGGGGGGGGGGGGGCATTGTGTTTGTTTGTTTTTATTTACACAATAAAATACTTTATAATAAAAAAAAAATGTGTTTTTTTGGAGATCGTTGCTGAAATTACCCAGAAACCTGTAAATAGAACACCATATGGAGGCTCATCATCTTTACCCATGCCCCACAGGTTTTCACACAGATTTCATAGAAGCACAGTGGCAGAACCACTATATTTGCACAAGGGTTTGCTGGACTCATCTTGCAATTAAATTGTGGACATTGTGAGTTTTCAGGATACTATTACCCTCTACGTTTGCAGTTTTTGGGTCATTTATTTACATGAATAACGAAACATTAAGATGATATAGAGACAAATTTTTGCGTTTGTGTACAGATAAGTTCTGTGCTGTTATGTTCACTGTATATGCAATATCAACAACAAAAATTTTCAATGTACAAAAAATAGTTACTCACATCATACAAAGCACTGTCTATAATAAAACTAGCAAAACCGAGGCCTGCCAATAAAAGTATTGATATCAAAATGAGGCCAAGTTACAACAAACTATATTGGCTATCTTAGCTCACACAAATTAAACAAGCTCAATTCCAAAGCAATGCTACCCAATGCTCCCTAAATTATTTCATGTAACTTGGCCCTGTGTTTTTTCATCTCACCACCTGAAGTATAAGAATATACAGTACGCCTATGTACCAAGTGTCCCAATTTCAGGACAAATGGCACAGAGGTTCTGAGGGGGGAAATTTTGTGAACAATGTATTTGAAATGGCTGCCATTTCGCCATCTTTGATGCTACCAACTGCAACTACCAGCTACATACTTGGTGGAGTACTAATTGGTTACGATAAGGATGAATATCATAAATTTCACATTGATGCACCTGTCAGACTTCAATTGACCGTATATTGAAAGATATTGACAAAATAAAAAATATATATAATAAACATAGCATAAATGTTTTTGCCTAATAGCTATTCTTGTTACGTTCTCCGTAGTGGTAGAGGTAAGGACCCAAACGCAGACCACAGGATAAGGCACAAGAGTTCTTTATTCCGTTCAGGGGTCAAGCCAGGTGATCAGAGGTAGGTAGGTACAAAACAAACGACAGGCGATAGGGCAATGAGGGACAATCCAGGAAGTCGACAAACCAGGGAATCAGATTTCAGGCAGTGCAAAAGGATCAGGCAGGAGAATAGTCGGTAAACAAACGTGGTCAAAGTCGAACGGCAAACTGGGCAGACAAGGGCAAGGCAAAAGAATAGTAGTAACAAAAGGGTAACGTTGAGGCAGAAACAGATCACTGGCATAAACACAGGTAGCAGGCACAGGAAAAGTAAAACGACAATCCGACACAGACTGGAAGTAACAAAGGGCTTAAATGCACAAGTAACTAATGACACAAGAGGAATCAGGTGTGTGAGGGGCGGGGTTCCAAACGAGGGACAATGAAATACATCTGGGAAACAATTAAACAACCACAGAGACAACTAGGGAAAACGCGGACTGGATTCCAAACATACACAATGACAGATGACCTGGAGTTTCAGGAAATCGTGCATAGAGTAAGATGACAGGAAGAGGAGATCAGATGCAGCTGAGAATGATTAGCAGAGAAAGAACAGCATGAAAAATGTGCGCTCTAATATGTTAGTGAGATTAGTAACTATACACACACCCCTGCCGTTAGTATGATTAGTAAGTATATACAAATTAGTTTGTTAATGGAGTTAGTAGATCTTATCTATCATTAGTATGTTAGTGGTAATTAGTAAATCTAAGTGCACAGAGATAGGTGTGAAGCAAGAGGGAACCCGAACACCAATGAGATCACCCGAATGGTACAGAGACGTAAACAGGGAGTGACAGATCAGAAGTAAACAAGCAGACAAAGGACAACTAGGAAAAACCGGAAAATATACAAGCCAGAATACAAACTAAGAATAAACAATACATACAAAATAACGATACAAATAACAGGCATTACTCAGATCCTTACAATTCTTTTGTAAACTACATTCAAATACATTCACTGTCAACACATACCAAATCTGGCATTATTTAGACTGACGGTTCATAACTAAGTTCTAACTATATGTTTGATTTGGCAGCCCGTTTCGAGTTTTCAACGTTTTTTTTCTTTAGTTTAGTATTTTCTCGTTATCGGAACCTGTACAACATGTTATGTTTGTCGGTAACTTTGATGGACAACATATAGAAACGTAAACGTAAAGTTCTAAAATTAAAATGTGTAAAAATACTGAATTTGTCATGGATCTTGCCTTCCTTCTCTTATCTCCGCGTCCTCTTTATTCTTTTTTGTCGTTACCGGTAATCTATCGGATTTTTCTTTGTTCTGCGACGGGGTTTTGCTTTCGCCTCGTCATTAGTAAGTTCACCTGTTATTAATTTCCGTTGACTATTTATACTCCGCTTCCTGCCTCTCTCGTTGCTTCCATGTTATTCCACGTAACATTCGAGCCGGTAAAAGAGGTATAGGAGGTTAGTTAGAAAAAGCTAGTTTAAAAAGAAAGGTTAGGAAGTTTAGAAAGTAAGTTCAGAGCAGAAGCTTTCTCGTTTCTTTTGGTTTTCCTTTCTTATCTAAGAGTGCTCTTACCCAAAATGTTTGGGGTTCTGTTGAGCTCTCTGTGTTTTCCTTTTTGTTTTGCTCCACTAACAGGAGTTAGATAAGCGTATAGCTTATTTCTTTGTTTTTTGCTCGGAGATCGAGTTCCTTGTTCTTATCGCGAGGTTATTTGTGTTTTGTTATTTTCCTCTATTCCACTACGGATTATTGTCCGTCGGTGGTGTTCTTTCGAACATTTTCAGTTTGCACAGCTATCGCATCTGGACTTCCAATATTCCCTCTGTGTCTCTGACACAGAGATCCCCCAACACAACTAGGCTTAACTAGGCTAATTAGTGATTTAGTGAGAGTACAAGAACAGATATAGCCCTGCTGTACCAACTCTTGATAGTTGCAGTGCCATGCCCAGATAGGAGAGACTAGAGAAAGGCCAGGGAGTTACAGCAGGCAGCAAAGGGTAGCAGCTCCATTAGAGCATGGATCAAGCCAGGTATACCACCATAAATGGTAAAAGTTGGACTATATTTATTTAAATAGCAAACAGTCTTTGCCAAAGGCTATTTGAGAAAAGAATGGAAACATAAATGTATATAAAGTAAGCGTGCATAATGTGCGTACAGTACAGGCTAGTCTGTGTCATCCCCTATACAACACCACATTTAACCCCCAGGTGTTCCTATGAAACTGAATTTCAGCTATACAGTCAGTTTTACCACAGTGGTGTTTCACCCTGGTGAAATATGGTGCTGGATCTTTGATGCATAGTATAATGCAGTGTAGTATAATGGTTAAGGAACTGGACTTGTAACTGAAAGGTTGCAGGTTCGATTCCCAGGTAGGACACTGCCGTTGTACCCTTGAGCAAGGTACTTAACCTGCATTGCTTCAGTATATATCCAGCTGTATGAATGGATAAATGTAATAAGAAGTATGTAAGTCGCTCTGGATAAGAGCGTCTGCTAAATGCCTATAATGTAATGTAATGTAATGTAATGATGCTGCTACAGGGTTAGCCTGAAAAATCTTCAGAACAATAATGTTTCTGCATGTAGTGCTGCAAAAGGCTGCTCAGAAATTCAAGGACTCCCAAAGAAAATAGGAAGTTTCTCAAAAACTTAATTCTGTGTATTTTAACAAGTTTACATGACGTGTGTTACCATGACACCTTGCCAAAAACATCCAGTGTCACTGCAAAATAAATAATTTGCACAGTATACACTCTAAAACATTATTATTATTTATTTATTTATTTCAGATTTTTCCCCCTGTGTTCTCCCAATTTAGTGGCCAATTGTACCCCTATGTTATTCAATCTCCCTTGCAGCAACCACTTGAGAATATGCCGCGACAACCCCGTCGAGTTCCGGAATGTGATTCCAACTTGCCCGGGGCCGCTTGTACACAACGATTCTCCCCCGCGGAGTCCCTCCCACCACAGGAGTGGTCCGCTAACTCAGGCACTGGTATGAAGTTTATTTAGTTCCATAAATAGCGCGCGCGCGGAGCTGTGAAGCAAGCGTACAGAACAGTATCCTCGCGTGTGGAGCTATGAAGCAAGCGAGCAGAGAACCATCCGCGTGAGCACAAAGCTCATCTGCGAGCGTGGAGCTGTGAAGCGAGAGAGCAGAGAACAAGTTGCGACGTGCAAGCTGCGATCTGCGAAATGCGATCAATTTCTCCTGCACTTTTTGGAGTGTTTCACGTAGAAATCGCAATTGCAAGCCATGAACGCATATCGCAAAGCACGTTCATGTAGGCACTCCGTAAATCTGAAATCGTTCTCATCCCCCTGCCTCATTTTTTGTATCGAATTGTGAATTATCGCAAAACACAAACTAAAGGGGACACTATACAGGTGCAGCTCAAAAAATTAGAATATCGTGAAAAAGTTCTATATTTTTTGTCACTCATTTCAGAAAGTGAAACTCATATATTATATAGATTCATTACACATAGAGTGAAATATTTCAAGCCTTTATTTCTTGTAATTTTGATGATTATGGCTTACAGCTAATGAAAACCCAAATTCAGTGTCTCAGAAAATTTGAATATTGTGAAAAAGTTAAATATTGGAAACTCATGGTGTCACACTCTAATCAGCTTCTTCTTCTTTCGTTTCTCTGAAGCGTGGTGGTTATATGACAGTTTCCCATTTTTTTACACAGTCCTTTGCATTTTTATTGAACACTGCAAGGTCTTTTGAGCTGCAAGGGTTGGGTAGTAGAGGGCAGACAAGGCAGTGCTCCATAGTGTGTTCTGCTTCTCCACATTCACAGGTGGTTGGGCCAGTCTTGTATCCCCATCTGACCAGAGCAGCTTTTGAACGTCCCGTTCTCATTCTGAGGCGGTTGAGAGTTTTCCACTGAGCCCATGGTGCTTCTGGGCCAGGGGGAAGGTCTTCAGTAGGGGGTATTCCCATGGCAGTTAATCAGCTAATTAACTCAAAACACCTGCAAAGGTTTCCTGAGCCTTTAAATGGTCTCTCAGTCTGGTTCAGTAGGCTACACAATCATGGGGAAGACTGCTGACTTGACAGATGTCCAGAAGACAGTCATTGAGGGTAAGCCACAAAAGGTCATTGCTAAAGAAGCTGGTTGTTCACAGAGTGCTGTATCCAAGCGTATTCATAGAAAGTTGAGTGGAAGGAAAATGTGTGGTAGGAAAAGGTGCACAAGTCCACTGTGTTTTCTGAAGTCCACAGTCAACGCAGCCATCTACCAGGAAATTTTAGAGCACTTCATGCTTCCTTCTGCTGACAAGCTTTATGGAGATGCTGATTTCATTTTCCAGCAGGACTTGGCACCTGCCCACACTGCCAAAAGTACCAAAAGCTGGTTCAATGACCATGGTATTACTGTGCTTGATTGGCCAGCAAACTCGCCTGACCTGAACCCCATAGAGTATCTATGGGGTATTGTCAAGAGGAAGATGAGAGACACCAGACCCAACAATGCAGATGACCTATCAAAGCAACCTGGGCTTCCATTACACCTCAGCAGTGCCACAGGCTGATCGCCTCCATGCCACGCCGCATTGATGCAGTAATTCATGCAAAAGGAGCCCCAACCAAGTATTGAGTGCATAGAAATGAACATACTTTTCAGAAGGCTGACATTTCTGTTTAAAATATCCTTTTTTATTGATCTTACGTAATATTCTAATTTTCTGAGACACTGAATTTGGGTTTTCATTAGCTGTAAGCCATAATCATCAAAATTACAAGAAATAAAGGCTTGAAATATTTCACTCTATGTGTAATGAATCTATATAATATATGAGTTTCACTTTCTGACATGAGTGACAAAAAATATTGAACTTTCTCACAATATTCATATTTTTTGAGCTGCACCTGTATGCTGGGAACCCGCTATCTGGGTCTCAAGCTAATGGCTAATGCCTAATGTCTCGGTGTGAGAGAAAAGCAAAATGCCATAGAAATTTTTTTTTTGGTCATGCTGTAAGAAATTACGGTCCGATCCCCAGCTTAACACGGAAGATAATACCTAACATTATATGATCGATCTGATCACCTGATAGTTTGCTTGCAAGCTAATGCGTTAGCTTACCGGTCAAGTAGATAAGTGGCCATCTCTGCGTAGCTTCTCAAGCATTGTGATTTTTTCAGCTCCCTCCAACGACTAAATGCCGAACCAAGGTTGACCCTCGTCTTGCTCCGGTTCTTGTCATTAAGGACTGGTACTGGGGTTTCTTGGGTCTAACGTTATTGCTGGATGACGGCTCCAGTGGTGGAGCCCCGCACGCTCGCTTGGCATCAAATTCCACCATCACTGTCGGACTAGCTGATCTGGCAACCGATTGAGACTCCTGATACAGAGGTGGGTGTGGTACCAATGTCGTTTGTTCGAGCCGGGAAACAAAATATGACGTCTTAGACAGAGAAAAACACTGCACTCCTTTAAGGCCCGTAAACCAATTTTTGTAATGATAAATTCATAATCAATATTTATTTTTAGGGAAAAGCAATACTTTTAGTCTGCATCTTTCATCAAGCTCTGTGGATGTATTATAAAAAAATATATATATTTGTCTCCATAAAAATGTATCTATAGCCTTTAAAGGTTTTATTGACACTTGCTACAGCATTTAGACATGCAAGAGCTTACATTCAGGGGGCATAATGAAAGGGAGAATTCTGCTAATATGGGTATGACGCTTTTTTAGCAGAGCAGTTGCAAACATCAATCTGTTCACCGCATGTCGAATACAATCCGGAATGATTTCATTTCTGCAATAGCCACCACTATAAAAAATTAAATAAAACAAGGTAGTGGTCCCTTTTTCTTTTGGCAGATTGATGAGACGACAGACCTAAGCTGTCACTCACAGCTGTCTGTCATTATCAGATATGTAGATGACCAGAATTCCAGTTTTTTTGGGGTTCTCTTTATATTAGTTTTACATAGAGGGTTTTTACATCCGTGTGAACCGTGTAGCAATTGTAGCCATTATATAAATAAATAAGTCAGGATTGTTTCTCCTGACTTATTTTTCCATTGAATTCAATAAGAAAGTGAGTCAGGAGAAACAACCCGTAAAGTGATCCATCCATATCTACTGCATATCTGGCAGCAGAGTGATGGTTTGAGGCTTGTTTGATACCTCACACTCTTGATAGTTATAGAGAGGTTATACTATCACTTTTAAGAGTACCTGGAAATAAGATATCAAGAGTCTTTTGATTTTGTTGGGCCACAGACATCAGGAAGTAATGGCATGCAGAGGATATGCAACCAAATATTAAATATGATGACTATATATAAAAATGGCTACAATTGATACACGGTTCACAAAATATGGATGTAGACGCCCTAATTAAAGTGGAAAGTCTGCACTTTAACCTCATAGTCACTGTTCCATGTCAAATCTAACATTAGATTAATTAACATTGAGCCACTGCGACATGACTAAAGACGAGGTATGTGGTGGTTTTAAAGCAAGCGCTTTCTGTTGTCTCAAGATAGCAATATGCCGAAAATGATCCTGGCCACACCTCATCTTAAGACCAACCTGCTGAGTTCACTTGCTATGGGCGCAAGTGAACTTGCTATTTAAACAACATGAGCACTGGACAGTAAAATGACCACTGCGTCGGTCTGAAACTAACAAAGACGCTTGCGTTTGGGTTACCGCCGCTTAGCGCCGGGAGTAAGATGGGGCCCGTAGGGTCATAACCTTTAGCGTCACTGCTTACAAGATAATGCTAAGTGCTACAGTAGGTGCAGGTCTTTGAAACAAGATCTCAGAGGGCTGCTGGGTGGTCTTTTGTTGTGTTTTTGTGTGTGGATGAGCCTAGCACACTGCTATCAAATGCTGACTGAAGCAGTGCAGACTGGCTAGCAGCCCTAGCACCGGCCAGGGAGAGACCCTACAGACAGCAGGATTAGAAATCCCCATGGAGACCTGACAACTTAAAGTTCTGATTTGCACTTGCCTGTACTACTGCAAACTAGAAAAGGAGAAATAAACCTTTTCCGTGGGAGGAGAGGGGGGTTAGCACTCACAAAGCCATCACTTTGCATAATGCGGTGCTTAAGTGTATTAAATGTCACACTGAGATATTAAGCAAAGCAGAACTCGGTATTAATATTTTAATACTGTATTTATTTCGTACACAGGTTTTGGTTGTTATAATGTGAGACTGGAAAATAGGTAGACATAAATAGACTAAACAATGTGTGAGAAATGTGCCTTATCGAGGCTGGTGGAAAATCTGAGAGAGATTGTTGTGTTTGTTGCTTACCACCCAGGGGGAGAGTAATCATTGCATTTTTATTGCATATTTATTTCACCTTAATTTAATCAGGTAGGTCAACTGAGAACTCCATTCTCTTGCAACGATAACCCGAGGAAACAGAATGGCTGCACAACTTCTAGTATTCTGTAATCAGATTTATGGGGATGGTTAGAGTGGCCAGAAGTAGACATCCAGGACACTGGGGTTAACTGATTCAATGCCAGAGTTTTCAAGAACACTAGAATCCCTGCAGTGCCTAGCCTATATTGCTGCCAACATGCTAAATCTTTAGATTGATTCTGGGAATGTTCAAACCTCTTATAAAACACATTATTTTACCTATTGAACAGAATTACTTGTTAATCACTGGTAATGTGCAATAGTGAAAAAGTCTCCCATCAAAATCATCTCTTGCTTGAGAGATTGTAAGTTGGACACAGCTGGACAATTTCATAGTAACTGCTTTGACACACCACAAGTGCTTTGTATTATTTGAGTAGATGGATAAACAGTAAACTGAACTAATACATTTACAGTGAGCAACATAATTCATTGGACAGTGACACATTTTTTGTTATTTTGGTTCTGTACACTAGCTTTTTGAGTTTGAAAGGATACAAGACAATTGTCTAAGCTAAGGCGTTGAAGTGCAGACTGTCAGCTTTAATTTGAGGGTATTTTCAAAAACTATCTGTGCCAATCAAAATCAAATACTAAAATTTAAATATTATCAGGAACTCTACATAGTGAACTCTCCCTTCAATGGCTCATCTGAATGAAGGCCTCTTCTTACTGTGCTGTAGATTTCTAATTGGTCCAGATGGAAGAGCGCCTCCTACTGGCCCACCAACATTTCTTCAATTGAAGTTCTAGACATTAAAGGCCCTGCTGGTAAAAGGTGATATTTAAAAGAATAGCTCACTTATTGGCATTTCAGTTTTAGGGTATGTTTTTGACAATGTACAAGCTGATTTTGAGTTACATGAAGTATATTCCTTTGCTTGAAACCCATGATTTTCCCCATATCAGCCATTGTAAAGTTGTCATAAACTTTGGTAAGTATCGGAAATATCCTTCATCACAAACAAAAACTGATGGGGCCATTCGAATATGCATTCAACCGAAAATAATATAAGAAACTCCACAAATAGCATTATCCCTTTAATGCACATAGCTGCTAGGAAACTTAACGCCCACATTTTTCATGTATACTGTTCCCGTCTCTGAAATTTTGTACATGCACACATTAATTTCCCTAACACTCAGCTAGTACTGTATGAATACCATTAAAAACGGATTCTGTCACTATACATCGCTTCACAAATATGCTCAGGAATCCTGCCTGTACCCTTGCTCTGTCTGTGGCCCCATTTCCCTCATCGCTCACTGAGCAAGGTTATTACACACCTGTCACCATTACGAGAGCTGAACTTTAGGTTTTATTTTTGAGGGGAGTGGACGGTTCCCCTTTATTCTGACAGGTAGACAGCAGGTAAAAAGAAGGCTCTCCTGCAGATCCCAGAGAATTTTCAACAAAACACATTACTAATCAAACCATATAATCATAGGAAAGAGGGGGGCTGGAACACAGGGGGCTGGAACACAGAGAGGACAGGATTGTCTGGAACACAGAGAGGACTGGAAGTTCTGGAACACAGATAGGAATGTAACACAGAGAGGACTGGAAGGTCTGGAACACAGAGAGGGTTGGAACACAGAGAGAACTGGAATTTCTGGAACACAGAGAGGACTGTAACACACAGAGAACTGGAACACAGAGATGGCAGGAAGTTCTTCTGGAACACCGAGAGGGCTGGAACACAGAGAGGACAGAAAGTTCTGAAACACAGAAGGGACTGAAAGTTCTGGAACACAGAGAGGACTGGAAGTTCTGGAACACAGAGAGGACTGGAAGTTCTAGAACACAGAGGACTGGAAGTTCTGGAACACAGAGGACTGGAAGTTCTGGAACACAGAGAGGACTGGAAGTTTTGGAACACCAAGAGGGCTGGAACACAGAGAGGTGTCATGGTTTCTCAGCCTGCTTTTCCCTTTTTGACCACTTCCCTGGGGAGCGCTCGTGTTGCGTCTCTTCTCTTGGTTTCTTTGTCCGTTTCATGTTTTTGGGTTTGCTACTCAGTGTATTCACCTGTTCTGTAGTTCCTGTCATTATTTAAACCTCGCGTCACCTGTGTTAGACGCTTCCATATTGCCAATCTTTTGACAAGGAAAGCCGGTAATTTACGGGTTATTGCGGACATTAAGCGTCGACCGTATCACCTCAACGTGTTGTGGTTCCACGGGACAAGGGTGCATGTGTTCAAGAGTTAGAAACTTAGAATAGGCTGGTCGTTTCTATCCTGTCTCTTTTTTTCCACCCCTGTCTTCTGTCTTTGACAGATTGTCTTCTCCGTCTCTATTACCTCTTGTTTATGTGTTTCGGCTCCCTCGTTGTGAGCTATAGGGTTTTTCGTTGTTGTTTGCTTTAATATCTAGTTAAGAGTTTTTTCGCCCTCTTCGGGTCGCTTTGAGTTGTAGCGGTATCTCTCCTGGTGTGGAGAGTTATTATTTGTTTGTAGTATTGTTATTCCCTGTTTGCGGGGTTTCCCTCCCGCTTTGTGGTGTTCAGTCGAGCACTTTCTGACCCCCTACTGTCGCGTCTGGTTCCTCGTTCCCACGCTACCCCTTACAAGAGGACTAAAAAAAAAAGTATATTTACACAAAACCAACACCAAAAAGGAAAAATATGTACATAACTACAAAACCCTACATACAATTAAATAATACACTCCCCTATAAACTAGATTAGTATCCAGCACCATATCAAGCCTGGTGTTGAATACATCCAGGGCCGGATTTACTAAAGGATTGTGACTGTTGTGAAGTTGAATTTTGACAGCCAGCCAAGCCAAATACCAAGCTGGCAGATTGATTCTATAGATCAGGGGTGTCAAACTCCAGTCCTGGAGGGCCGCAGTATCTACAGGTATTTGTGGTTTCCTTTTAATTAGCACCCGGTTAAAGCTTTGAGAACAAGGTGTTTGGACTTCTTAGCCAATCAGTGACTTAAATTAATCACTTGTGCTGAAACACACCAAAAACCAGCAGACACTGCGGCCCTCCAGGACCGGAGTTTGACACCCCTGCTATAGATGGTTAGTGAGCTACTTTGCTAACCTGTCTGTCGCTAATGTCATAAAATAGCATGATTTCCCCCCTCCCCTATCAAAGCAGTCTAGAAACGGCCTTGACCACAGCAATTTCTCAATTATGTTATTTTTGATAGAAATCAGATTCCTTACAGCTCCAAGTGTAATAAACAATGTTGGCGATGTAGGAGACGCAATGCACTAGGCTACAATGTGCATTGCTTTGCTCATGGGAATGGTTGAGGGCCTAAGTCCAATAGTCATGGTTCCCTACTGTTGGATGGTATATTATTAGTGTCCTCCTCCATTATCATCACAAAGAAAACGTACTGTTTGTGGTCCCCCCCAATGTTCAAATGAAACCTATGCCCCTGTTATGTTTCACTGGATGAAAATAAAAATATATTTATTCTAACTGTTCATGATGTAGCGGCAGCCTATGTATCCACAAACTCCATTTTTGGTTATTCTGAGCGTAAGCTAGAATGTTCCAGTTAATTATCCCCGATTGTTACGAAATCATTTAGAACGTTCAGTTATGGATATTCCAAACACACCTGTACGTGCCTTGCTACAATGACAGCCGTCATCTTATCGATTCCGTGTCCTTTAATATCTGCTTTCCATTTGTATTAAAATGCACCCGCAAATACCTTTCCCAAACTTGCTTTCAGGCTTAGTAAATCTCAATTAATCTATTTGCATGACCTCCTCCCACGGTTTACTTAAATAACGTAGGGAAGCCCAGTTTTGCATATTCGTTTAGGCTAGCAAGCAAAATTGTGATACTTGTGCAATTACACTACGCAACTATGCCGTGGCGTAAATACATATGCCTATAGCGCCTAAATCAATCTCTACAATGACAAAAGACAACGTCTGCAGTCCGAATTCATTGGTTATTTAGTACACTATTTAGCGCCTATATGGGCATTCGCTAGTTGGGGATTAGGGATTAGTTAATAATGAGCCATTTCGGACACAGCCTCAGGTTGAATACAAGGAATGAGTGGAACAGTTTTCTTTTACCAGTTGGGCCTAGTTGCCCTTCATTAGTTGCCAATCATCCAATCATGGTGAGAACTGGCTGCAATTGTCCTCTTGGCCTGTGGGGGCAGTGTTTCCAACAGTCAAATCATAATATTCAGATTAATTCACAACACTGTCGACTTTGATGTTGTTGACCAACAATTTACAGCTTAGAATTCCACTCCCCACCCACTCCAACCCCCGAGATAATTTTAATAAGGATTTTTCCTCTGATACTACTTGGCTGGCCAGCAATATTTTAATATATTTTTAGCTAATAATCTCAGAATCCCAGGGGCAGTTAATTATGTAGCAGTACTGTGGATGTTCTACATTTATATGTAGCTATACAGTAGTACATGATGGTATTATCTGGAAGCTTATTTTAAGAATGAAGAGGATGTAGATTTTTTTTTCTTCTTCTTCTGTCTTTGTTGTCATTATTTGTATGCGTACATTTCTTAATTTGCATGGTTATTTTAAGCATCCGTATAATTCCTTTTTTTTTGCATGCATTTATTTTTCTTGGGATATTTAAAAATGTTCTATTTTTATTCCTCATCAGTACAAAGCATTACAAAATGCCTCAAAGCCTGCTGAAGCTGCTCATTGAGAGTGTGGGGTCCCCTAATCAGATATTTTACACATTCCTGAAGGGAAGCATGTTCTGCTATATGCAGTGTGACAGTTTGTGGAAAAGATCACTTAACAAACTGACAGTAATCATTAATCATCTGGCTCGCTCAAATCAGGTAAAATAAAACTGATGAAAAGGCAACTTACAGTATGAGAACAGTACAGAATGGGAATTTAGATTTGCTAAGTAAAAGTGTGGATGTCTAAAAATAAACAATGTCTAAATTATATTGGAACAAAGATGCTTGAAAATACAGTTTGCATACACAGACTTTTTAAAAGGTCCAGATGCTCTTAAAGATTTTTAACAGTTAATCAAATTTGGTATTGATTGGGATGCTTTCAACTTATTTTTCACTATAATTTCTGGAGGTTTATAATTTTATTTTAAATTAATTAAATAAATAAAAATTATGAAAAAATTATATATTATAGGTTTAAATATTTTTTTCTTACTGACAGGAGAATCCCCCATAGCAGTCTAAAACCAGTAAACCAGTTAATAACCCCTTGTAATAGTACTGTAAAACAAAAAGTACAAGAGATCCCACTCTGTAAATTAGCATGTATAATCGGACTGTATAGAACAACATGTGCTAAATTTAAAAAAGTAATTTTGGGATAATTCATTTAAATGTTTAAGTGTAATTAGCTTTCTACTTTTACAAAATTTTACATTGGGTCCAGCTGCACTGCATATAGCCGTGAGCTGAAACTACAACGTATACAATTTTGTGTGGTGGCTGTATTCAGAAAACCTTTTCAACAAACCTTACCGTTAAATGTAAGTGAAAGGACATGGCATCTAGTGGTATCATTCACCCAAAAACACTGTGGACGTTTTTCATCTCTGAACAGAGGGAAGTCATGCAGATGGCCCCTGGGAGATGTAGTATGTAGTGAATAGCTTGTCCTGGGACATGACAGGAATATAGAAAATCTTTTGATTATTTTCCAAAGGCTAACTGCTGTTGATGGATTGGCTCATCTTGTTAAATGTACATGAAATCTGATTACAGCATTGCCTTTGAGTGAGAATATCCCTTCCACAGCTCATACACGAATAAGACAGTGTCGGTAATAACACAACCACACTGACTATACATTTTCCTCTAGTGGACAAATGCTACTGAATAGAATATTGCAATATGACAACAGTGGCAAACTATTTTTTTAAATTTTCTTTAATTTTTATGGTATTAGTCAAAGTAAAATAGATCCCTTTATTTTTAAAACAGTCTAGCTGGAAAATAAGCTTGGCTGTAACGTCACCGCCCCTGCTGTAGGTGTTTTAATATTAATACACCATAAAATAAGATATACAGTTTGACACAAGACAAGACAACACAACCACTTTCTTGTGAAAATAAAACAGCTCAAAAAGGGTTTGCTCAGGGGACTAAAACTACCAAACCTTTGAATTATGTATTGTCTGTATACACTGACACCAAATATGCACACATATATTTTAGCAATTGTTTGTATTATATGATAATTATTAGTCAAATATAAGTACAAAGAGTCTAGTGGCGAGACAGAATTTCAAGTTTGAACTTGAACTCTGTCATTTGGAGAATCTCTTATATGCCACATGTGCAACAAACTAGCGATGACTTCACCATGGCTCGCTTCCCCTCCCAGAGAATTCACATTTCCACATTCGTATTTCCCCTGTAATTTCACACACTCTCCCTTATCTCAGAAATCCTGCTGACACAAGTTTCAGCTGCAGCCTTCAGAAAAATCCAGCTCGTCTTATTTCTGTTTCAAACAAAAACAGGTGAGACGCAAATTCCGACAGCTGCAGAATGGCAGAGAGAATTATCGAGGGCATAAAACAAAAAAAAGTGACAATATATACGGCAGGATTCTGCCTTTTCTCTTACATTGTTTTTGTTCATAAAATATTTAAAACACCAGTGTTCTTCTCATTACCGTCGTGGAGCTGTGAACCCAGACTAATGTGTTTTTTGCTCATCTGTTTGTTGTTGGTTTTGTTTCCTGAGGTCTACAGCACAACCAAAAGCAGTGAAGACACTTTGACAGAAGAAAGTGGGCTAAGACCAATGTGGGCCTCGCTGGAACACGGCTACTGAGGTCGCCACATAGTACATTGTCTTACCTAAAATAATCGCTTCTCACTGACACAGTGAAGGAATTTGAAAGAAAAGCATTCGGAGATGATTAAGAATCATATGCGCTTTTGCATTTTACATATTAGTCATGCAGAAAAAGGAACTTTATTAATGGAACACTACTGTGAGATTGAGTGGTATAGTCCCACCACGTGCAGGTGGGGGTTTAATCCCCTCCATGGCACTCAGCTGTGGTCCCTTCTCTCTGTTATTTTCTCTGCTTTCTCCCTGTCTGAATAAAGCTATAAAAATAGACACAGAAGACGAACTGTCCCACTCTCCTAAAAAAAACAAATAAATAAATAAAAATCTGGCTCAGTATGCAAATGAGATTCCAACTTGAAGGCATAGCTGTAGAAATGGGTGTGTGTCCTCTCGACATTCTTACCACCTAAAGCGAGTATGCAACGTAGCTTAGCAGTAAGTTAATGCTGTAAGGATGTCAAGTCAGTGTTTTCTTATCAATATCAGTTCTTATCAATCATTAATTTTCAATGAGACTGAAGAATTTAGTAATTAAAGGGGAATTCCACCCAACAACAACATTAACCTTATTGAACAGATCAAGGCGCAGCTAATTAAGTCTTTGTGGCTGGCCAAAAAAAAATCTGTATTGTAAAGTTCAGTAGAGGTATATGTCAAAATCGCATATACCTCTACCACTTCCTAGTTTTTGAAAGACTACAGTGTATTCAAGTGGGCGTATAAATTACATAACAAGTAGGCGGAGCCAGCGAGGGAAGAATTGCTGCCTGCATCTCACTGTTCTGAATAGGGACCATTCTGTGGTAGGGACACATCGTAGATCAAGCTAGCTATCATTGCTATTTTATTATAATGTCCGAAAATTACATTGATAGGCTACGTTATTTCCTAAAGATGTTTTGGCAAACTAAAGCAAACAGGACTCGAGAGCTCCTCCACTATTCCTCAATTCCCTGTAGCATACATCTTCCTCTGCCTTATTGAATCACCCGGTAAGGAACCATGTCAACTAACGTTACATTATGATCCATGAAACTTTGGGTTTTGCTAGCAAACATAGCTAAAACGGCTAACAAATAGCCTACAACAATGATATTTTAACTTTTGATTGTATATGTTTAATATTCTGTATCGGCATTTTGCTCGATACAAAAGCATTTCATAGCTACTGAAAAAGGTGAGGTAGGGGTTGATTTTCCAACATGGAACTGGGGTTCGTAGCCTAGAAAGTGTTACAGACTTGGAGCTCCTCTGGTATTCCCTGATTCCCTGTAGCCTACATCTTCCTCTGCCTTATTGAATCACCCGGTAAGGAACCATGTCAACTAACATTACATTATGATCCATGACCATTAAGTAGACTAACATTAGCTAGCTGACCATAATTGAACGGTTTTGCTCTGAGCATTCTATTACAGAAGCAATGTATTTTTTCTGGGCTAGTGCGTTAGCTGTTGTTAGCAACGGGGTTCTTGGCCTGAAACAAATTGTTTTTTAAATGGTTGCCATGGAGTAGGCTATGGTCGCTAACCATGCATTCGTTAATGGAAGGAGGTCTGATATTGGGGTGATAAATGCGTCGTTTCCATGTTTTTACCAACATCAGTGTGTTCGAGTTGCACTGGGAAAGTTTGGGTTTTGCTAGCAAACATACCTAAAATGGCTAACAAGTAGCCTACAACAATGATGTTTTAACTTTTAATTGTATGTGTTTAATATTTTGTATCAGCAGGTTGGTTGATACAAAATATTTCATAGCTACTGAAAAACAGGAGGTAGGCTAGAGGTTGATTTTCCGACATGGAACTAGGGTGTGTAGCCTAGCTAAGTGTTACAGACTTCTGGCTAATGTTTTCACGATACCAAACATAGATAAATGAAGGGCCTTATTTCCCCCGTTTTTCTGGAGACTGAGCTAATGATGGTGGTATTTTCTCAGTATAACTATTACATTAGTGGCTAACTTGACAGCGAGGTACGTGGCCTCTCTCGTTTCTTAACTTAGAAACGCTGCAGACAGGCACTACACTAGCAGTAAAATGCCCAGCCCCCTTGGCCTCCGCTTCTGTAACGTCATTCAATGGGCATGGAAACCTGTTGTCTTAACAGTAAGATTTGTGGCTGTTGTAGTTCATTCTAAAGCAAGTACCTGGTACTTGCGCAGTAGTTTGGGGCTATATCTCTGCTCTCACTACAGGTAGAAAGTTGGCTGAGAGCTCATTTTAATCAAGAGGAGAGCTACCTTTCTAGAAACCAAACATAATTTTTGGGTGGAATTCCCCTTTAAAACATTTCTGTAATATTTTGGGTTTATTTATTTATTTATTTTACAATTTTCTGCCCTGAAAGATTCACTTGTGTGTTGAGATGTGTGGTGTGAAAGAAGGGGGACACCTTAACTTCAATTTATTTTCAAATAAAATGTATTTTAATAAATTAGATTACATCCATCTAGCAGACACTCTCATCCAAGGTGACTTACAATATAGGGGAAACATGAGTGCATTCCCCAGAGGAATAAGAGCAATTGTGCCAGGCCTGACAATCAATATTCTCAGGCCAGCGAGTAAAGATGTGACTTAGTTAACTAAGCTTAACAAAACTGTCCTCACCCAACACTGTCCTCACACAATACTGTCCTCACCCAACACTGTCCTCACCCAACACTGTCCTCACACAACACTGTCCTCCCACAGCACTACCGTCATGGGTGATCAAGAGCTCTACCCAGGCTGAGTGCTGCAGGAGAGACAAACAATTAACATATTCCATATGCAAGCAACATGTTCTCTCTCTAACTCTCTTTCTCTCTCTCCCTCTCTCTATCGCTCTAGGGATACATATATAATACATGTAACTTATCAAATTATACAACTACATGCTGCTGTACACAACATAAATTCTCGTATGAACTGTGAGCACTACTCATAACCACCATTTTGGTTAATAAAATTCACATCACACAGTAGATTTAGTATTTTGTGTCTTTTTCCCATTATTCACATTGAAGGAAAACCTATCATCAGCCCCTGAACTTTCACGTCTTTAATTCTCAAAGTAAAAGCCTTGCAGACGGAGAGAGTGAGGCTCTTGGGTAAGATCGAACAGGTCTACTAATCCTCCCTGAACAGCAGCATTGAGCAGCACCACTAACGCCCACTAAGAACAAAAAAAATGAGCCACTTATACTGGCACTTCTGTCCCTGGCTCATGTGAAAGCTGATGCCAGGCAGTTGTGTAAGTAGCTTGAATCAGAAATCCCTGGAGGGGGTAGTAATGGCCTTCCAGCATCTCCTGGGGAGATGCTGACTCTTTCCCAGAGAAAATGAAGATTTGCACACTGCACTGCGAGCGGTAAACCGCAAAAGTTCTTCAGCTGCAGGTTGCCGTAAAGACAATTTAGCCACAAAATGCACCGCCGTAGCACCGTTTAATACAATGCTACTGCGCCACTCAGTCTAATTCACTGAAGAGACTTTAGAGGATGTTCTGTTTTTACAAATGCAGACGTGGGAGTTCATCATAAGCTACCACAGCCATAACATAATATCTGCCCTGCATTTTGAGAGCATGCCACTAGAGTAATTTATTTCTTATGTCTTAAAAATACAAAAAAAAAAAACATTTAATTGATGTTAGGACACAGGTACCACGCCACTAGAGTAATTTTAGAGAAAAAAAAGAAGATGTAATTAACGTACACTGGTACCACAGAGCGTGTGGTCGATCCGACAGATAAGATACTGGCACTAGAGCTAAACTGACCAGCAGGTAAGACTCAGTGAGCCTCATGGGTGTTGGAGTTTGCGGGAGAATAAAGTTTGTCCTGGAGTCTCTTACCGCAGATGCAGCGACTGAGGGAGCACAAGCCATCTTCACAGGTCCACGGGCTCTCCGCCTCCCATGGGTCTGCCGGGGGGGCCCGCTCCCTCTTCCTGGGGGACATCCTCCTCACAATCTTTAACACCCGATTTACTTTATCCATTTTTTTTTAAACCCAGCCCCTCCAACATTCACAGATATCTCCTCTCCTCTTCAACTCTCTCTCCCGCTCCCTTTGGACCGTAATGTTTCATGCGCCACACGCAAACAAGCAAGGCTGAGAGCAGCGACTGTCTGCTTTTCGCTCTTTTTCTCTCAATATCTAGCTCAGAAATGGAGGGAGTCCATACCGTCATATCACTCTGAAGTCTGAAACCTCAACCTGCTCTGCAATCAGCCTGTAGTTCTCCACCTCCCCCTCTCCCTTTCTTTCCATCTCTCCCTCCCTCTCCCTCTCTCTCTTTCTGTCTCTCACTCCATCTTCTGCTCAATCTGTTTCATATCCCTCTAACGAGGCAGCGGTAATTTGTACTTTTTGTGTTGCCAAAAATTTTAATTGAACCCCTTTATGGGAAAATATGCTTGAATATTAAAGCAAAAAAAATACAGTACTTCAATAGAAGCAATAACATATGCAGGAAGTGTCTCAGTCAGTGTAATTAAAATGTTATTTTCAGGCAAAATCTACAATGTTTTTATTTTATTTTTCCTCTTTATGTATACATTTGTACAACTGTGTCAGTGTACAAATTACAAACCCCAATTCCAAAGAAGTTGGGACAGTAAGTAAAATGCACATAAAAGCAGAAAGCAGTGATTTGTAAATTGTCTTTTACATATATTTAATTGAAAACAGTACAAAGAAAAGATATTTAATGTTTTACCTTATCAACTTTATAGATTTGTGTAAATATACGCTAATTCAGAATTTGATGCCAGCAACACGTTCCAAAAAAAGTTGGGACAGAAGCAAAACAAAAACTGGGAAATTCAAAAAACACCTGTTTGGAACATTCCACAGGTAAACAGGTGATTCTATTATGACTGGGTATAAAAGGATATCTAAAGACTCTTGATATCTTATTTTCAGGTACTCTTACAAGCGATACTATAACCTCTCTGCATTTGAATTGATCTCTATAGGAATTGGGGGGTGGGACTAGATTAAGCTGTAAATTACACTGGAACAGTATGGAACCCATGTTTGGCTAAATGGCTGTAAGTCATCAAGGGTCCGCGGTATCAAACAAGCGTCAAACCATCCCTCTGGTGCCAGATATAAAGTAGATGTGTTTTTCCTGACTAATTTTCCATAGAGTTCTATAGGAAAATGAGTTGATAAGGTATAAAACATTAAATATGTTTTTTTTTAAATTACAAATCACTGCTTTCTGCTTTTATGTGCATTTTACATACTGTCCCAACTTTTTTGGAATTGGGGTTTGTACATTACATTACAGTATGGGCATTCTTATCCAGAGTGACTTACAGCTTTTTACATTTTTACATAGTATCCATTGATACAGCAGGATATATACTGAAGCAATTCAGATTAAGTACCTTGTACAAGGGTACAACAGCGGTATCCTACCAGGAAATAAAACCTTTAGGTTATAAGCACAGTTCCCTACCCATTATACCACACTGGAAGTACACAAATCCAAATAATACAGAAGAACATTAGCATTCATCGATATATTTTATTTCAGCCATTTCTATTTAACCGGTTGCTCAAATAGGTCATTGTGATGTCCTCAACATACAAAAGCAGGTTGGAAAGGATAGAGGTAGTTGTGTTTAAGTAGAGAGTGAGCTGGGAGTTTTGTGAATATGCACATGGAAACCAATCAAACTAGTTAGACTTCTGGCGAGCTTTCATTTAGCTCAACTAAGTTCTCATTTGCAATAGAGACCTGGGGAATGACTCTTTTCAGCCATGCCATCAAATTTTTAATGAGCCCACAGTTTATGATCACAGAGCAATTTATGAATCTAAACAAAAATGAAGCTGGAATTAGTTTTTTGTTGGCCTGACTTGACTTGAAAATGAATAAGTTGACTTGTGACTTGATTTGGACTGGTATTTTGGACTTGAGATTTGCTTGGGACTCCAATTTATGTGACTTGGTAGCACCTCTGTAAACAGCTCTAATATCACTCAATTTAGATGTCATTCTAATTGTCTATTTGTTTATGTGACATGCCACACAGTTAAATACAATTTTGTCATCTTAAAATAAGCATGTTAATCTTCAATATTAGGTAAGGTACAAAAATAATCACAAAGAATTTGTCTTAAAAAATGTTTTTCAAATAAATGAATATGTAATAATAATGATACCAAAAGGACATTCAGTTTTTCTTTGGTAATCAGATAAATGTATACTCTTTAATATAATAAAGTATACACAGGTATAGAAAACACTTTAATAGGGAATATATGACTGCTATACTGTATACAATGTACATATATGCACATGGGAACAAGCTAAATATTTTGATTGTATAATTTCTTTTTTGAAGAGTTTTCATGGGAGAAAAAAATGTCTCATCTAGTTGAATGCAGTTTAATTGAGAGTTTAACAAGAGTGAACTTGAGAAATGAGAAAATGTATTTACAACTACCTGGGAAGTTACATCATCATGCTCTACCAAAGGTATTTTTCTAACTCTTTGAATGTTAATGTACAAACGGTTCTTCCCAGACAAGCTTTTTGGACTAAAGGACAGACACTTCCATTGGAATTTTCCATAGGATAGGTTTAGAGGTCACTGTAACAGTGTTCGGCATTCATCTGAAGTTAATGCCTGTCGTTTTTTCATAGTTGTGAGCATATTCTCCCATCGGATCTGTGCCATTTTATTTAATGCAAAAAAGAGGATATGCTACAAGCCTGAAATTCTTTGGGTCCCCAACAACATGTCATCTGGATTTCCACAGTAAAGTAATTAGGCCTACCTTAATTACCCTGGACATTTTAAGATTAATTAAATATGAAACATGTAAGAGCCTACAGAGCCTGTGACAGCACAGGTGTTGGATAAGGTGTGTGTCTTTCTTATGTCTTCGATGCAGTTTGATTATCCACGAATGGATTTTAGTGGATAATCAAATGCGAAGTTATGGCAATCAGAAACAAGTCACTCACGCAGTGAGGACCAATAAAGGGAATAACTAAATCATAATTACAAAGAAAGAAAAGACAGGAAACTACTTCCTTGCTCGGCCGAAAAGATGAAAAACAAACAAAGAAAACTGTCTCAGAGAGAACAGCAAAGAAAAAAATAAAATAGCACAGAACGCTAACAGGAGGAATAATACCTATACCTGAACTAAAAGCTAATAGCAAGTCCCCTGTGAACATAAACAGCATTTAATATCACAAGGTCGCTAGTACCTGGCTATACCTGACTCAATGCAATGTCGAATGACAAAGAAGCACCGGGGAAGCGGAAGTGAGGAACTTAAATACCCTGCAGATAGAGGCACAGGTTAAAACAATGATTAGGAAAAGAAAACCCTGGAACGGAACGTGGAAAAAATCTCATAGATTCTCAATCGGGAAATAAGGACGAGAACCGCAACGGAAAATAAAATAAAAACCCACGAACCATGACAGAATGCACCAAATTTTAAAACAAGTCCTGAAGTGTTAGCTTTGATCATTTCATTTGCATTCTTGGTGGCTGGTTAGTCAGTAAAATGTATTTGGAAATGTTTCCTTTCTATGGAGACAGTTTAGACACTTTACACAATAGTTTTACACATTGTGGAAGCTCAATTCTCTCCAGTCAGAGAGACCAGTCTGGTTTCCATTCCATTCATGGAAATGTAATTCCTTTGATGAACCACACAAATATATTACACATATGTAGATGTCTATAACATTATGAGGCCAAGGTCAGATGAGAAATGGAGAAGTGTTTGTTTTATGTCACAACACATCAAATTTTGATAAGCAAATAAAAGTAAAAATAAATGTATTGGTAAACTTTACCATAACACATATTTTTAAGAGCCAAGCAAGCACTGAGCTGAATTTGCTAGCAGCACTGATGGCAACACCAGGCTAAATCATTTTGTAATCAGGCATGCATTTAGTAGAAGAGCCTCCAGTCCACTGAGCCATATCCCTTCATGATTAACCATATACAGGGACAAACCATACGCACACATCTCAATATAACCTCAAAAATGATTTTACACTTGCAATAAGATGGCTATGATAATAAGTAAACAGCTTCTTGCATCATGCAGTTGCCAGGATACTGGATGTTAAATCCCTTGTAATCCCTTTTGGAGGAATTCCCTCCTCTTGAGGAATTGCTGCATTACCAGGCCCCGTTCTCTCCACTGTTGTTGGGGAAGAGGCGTAATCCCACCCACACACTTCGGGAAAAGCGAAAGTGAGACAAAGCATTCTCCAAGCACTTTCTCTAAATCTGGAATTAGCATGAATTTGTTTCTGAAACTTCCCATGAGTTATCATACGTGCTGTAAGCACGAAACATGCATGTAAAGACATTACACGGTGAAAGCTCATTGCTCACTCATATTATTTACAGTTCAGTAGAGCTGATAGACTAAGGAGCATGCATTGAAAGGTAGAGGGAATCATCTTGAGGAGAAACACATTTTATGAACGCTTTATTTCCTTCCTTAATGAAGTACTGCTAAAGATAATTTAGAGAACTGACCACGATCCAAAAGTATGTATTCACGTTGCTTTCTTAATGAATGCTTAATTAAAAATGTTATCATGCAGGAAGAGGCAAAACTGCATGTGTCACATATGCAAAGTACTCCTGTGGTTGAAAAAGGAGTATTGGGTCTGAATGGATAGCCTGGGCTTTTCTGCGTCACAGCCGTATCAAAAGCAATAAATGCTCCTGCATCACTCTTTTCTGCTGGGAGGTGATGTCTAGCAAAGCATTCTGGGTAGCAGGGAGAATTAAGGTGAGGAAAGGAGTGGATAAATATGTGGGCTTCTAACAGGAGCTCTCCTCTCATTTTGAGATTCTGCCTCACTTCATAAGGAAAATACTACACACACACACACACATACACACACATAAACACGTGCACATGCACACACATGCACACAGACACACACACACATACACACACATAAACACACAAATGCACACGTGCACACACACTAGGCTTGGGCTATATTGACATTCCCCTACTGACGATATTGCTTTAAGAAAAATGATGATAAACAATGTTATTGTCCAAAAAGAAAAAGCTGAAGAATCATATATTGCCATACTCATAGGTGGCCACAATGATGCACCATTAAGCGCTATTTTACATAATAGGTGATAACCATCAGCTGAGATCAATAGAACAGATCAATCAATTGTTGAGTATCCTTATTCAAAACCACAGTATTTTTTAATAACATTAATGTAACACGTCATGTCAGAAATAGAACAAAGTAACATGAATAATTACTAAGTATCTAAATAAAGAATAACAAACTGGTTAAATAAAAAGTCTTGGAACCAGGGCCAATTTTGGTTCCTGGGGCATGGTTCCTGTCCCCTTTGCAATATAGTACTTTTCGATGGTTTGCAAACTATTGGGGTGGAGCTTGCAGTACTGAATATCGCTGACTGGTCAAACGCAATATTCGTGAGAATCGCCAAGCAGACCACAAGTGCCGTTTTAAAATACCGGCAACAGAAAAACAGTTCCCTTCCAGCCCACCTTCCTCTCATTCTCCTTGTTTTCCCAATTCCTCTTGTTTCATGTCATGTTTTTCCTTTTACCTTGTCTGTCTCTCCGTGCAGGCTGGGCATGGTCTCCATGTTGTTTTCTTATTTTCTATTCCTATTGTCTCACAGCCAATCACTCGCTTTCCCGCTCGCATTCCGCACTCATTACCTGATCCACTCTCGCTAGCTCCCACTTCCTGACCTTCACCACCGAGATGTGCAGGGTTTTTGACCACCCGGTCAGCGGCCGTGACGCTACCCAGCGCCTGCTCCATCTCCGCCAGGGGTCCTGCAGTATGGCAGAGCATGCAGTCCAATTCCGTATTTTCTGGCAGCCGAATCTGGCTGGAACAATGCCGCCCTCCAAGGGGTGTGGGGGAGTGAGGGGCTTAAAGACGGGTTGCCGGTACAGGACGACTCCAGTTCACTGGACCGCCTAATATAGCTCGCCATCTCTTTGGACAACCGTTTGTGAGAAGACGGGTTGTTTACGCTCTTCCACTCAACTCCTCCATTCCAGAATTGATTCACCGTCTCGACCCGCCAATCCACCTTCTCCGACGGTCCCCGACCTGCCGAAAGTCAAACCCATGCAGTTGGGTAGAACCCTAGTCAACCCTGAAAAGCGACTCCGAAGATTCCACTCTGGTTCCTGCCTCTACTGTGGTGGTCCGGGCCACCGACTAGCCTCCTGTCCTGTTCGCTAAAAAAAAAACGGCTCACCAGTAGATCTGGGCGTACTGGCAAGCCCTATCACTGCCCCCTCACTCGCCCAGTCACAATTTCTATTGAAGGCCACGCTCTGTTGGAGTCACCAGTCCGCATCTCTGTCTGCCTTCGTGTTTTTCGGCCTCTGTCTGTTTGTTATTAACTTGTCAGTCTGTTTCCAGTTTGTCCATCCAGCCTGCTTCCCTGCTCCTGCATTCTGCACTCGCCTACCCTGCATCCTGTCTGTCACCCAGCCCTCCTGCCTGTTGCCCAGCTCCTGCTCATTCCTGCCCCGTCACTTCATCCACCCTCTTGTTATTCGCTAACCCCATATCCAGGACTGTCACCCAGCTCCTCTGTTTGCCCGTGTGTTGTCTACCTCCTAATAAATTAATTCCTTTTCTGAGTTTCTTTTGAGTCTGTCTCTGAGTCCTGCAGTTGGGTTCATTCCAGTTTGGGGAACGTAACAGTTTTAGAGCTTTGTTACCCTTTAATGCAGTTTTTTTATTCTGATTATATATCACCATTTTGTAAAGTCCAAACGTCATGTGCTGCATTCAACTGTAAGTTAGCCTACTTATCGCTATTTCAACTTAGGATTCTTCTCTCCAGTTTTTTCTGTAAGTACATTTGAGACCCGCTGTATCACAATCAGTTGGCAGTCGTAACAACGTATTTTCAGATAAATTATGTTTTATGTCAAATGCGTTTTTTGACCATTTAGGGGTTTGACGATAGCAATCTAACGGTTATCTCTCTCGCTAGCGACCCCTCCATCTCTCTCACTTGCTATCTATATCATTTAGTCGCTAGCTAGCATCTATCTGTATGTCTCTATCTCATCTATCTTGCTAGCTAGCGATCTACCTGTGTAACTTTATACTAACTTCACAAGTTGCTTAACTTAATGTTAACTAAACATCATTTGGATAATAGTAATGTAATTTAACTGTATGATCATGTATAGGCTACACTCAAAATAAAACCAAATATGTACTGGATAGTTTATTTTATGTAAGTTAATGTTATGTCATATCGATTTAATTTAGATTGACTAACGTGACGTTAAGTTACAGACTGGGAACCTTGACATTTTCATGCCGTGATTCATGAGCAAGTTCTGTGTTACAGAAATAAACGTTAGATGTGAATCAGAGTTCGTTGAATAATGTTAGCTAATGGGGAAATCAGTAGTTAGATGAGCAAAACTAAGCCAGGATTCACTCGCAAGGAAACATGCTAATGACTAACGCAACCGTTAGGATATATGCTCAAACTATTGATAAAATATTTAAACATATTTTTATGACATTTCAGCATGTTGAGGGTTATTGTCATAACCTTGAGTGCTTGTGTAACATTTCTCAACAACAAATAAAAAATATTAAAACCGGTGAGCTGGGCCGGGACATCAGCGGTTTCTTTACTAACGTTAGGACTTGCGTAGTTGCGTTAGGAGCCGCAATATTTTTCTTCGGTCTTTGGCCTTGACTCCTTCATTACAAAGCAGAGAGACCTTTTACCATGGGCAATGGGCATGTCTAACCTTCATGTAAGGTAGTCTAGGTAGAATTTCCTGCAGTCGTGTACTCCACCCTTTCGCTCCAATTGCGCTTGCGTTCGTGGAAAAAAAATACATTGGCAGCGTCCAGGTTTTGGCTGTTTTGGGCTTCATGCGCTACTGAGCACAAATTAATGCGTGACGTCACCATCACTTTGTCCATATTTTTATACGGTCTATGGTCGGGCCCCATGAGCAAATATTTATTCCTGCACATCGTTCTGTTACGTGAGGGCCCAAGCACACACACACGCATTCACACACACACACACACACACACACACAATGCACTTAGCTTATGAAGCTATTACGCATCAATGCTAGTGCAAAATGATTGTGCCGAGATTGCCATTTTCATCCTGATCTTTTCTAGAACTTGCTGTCAGTGGGAATGAGTCAGCTTTGGGGTGTTTGCGGGTGTGGAGTGGTGCATCGCACACTGTGGCAGCATTTATTGGTCTTAATTTCTCTCCATTCTTATGGTCAATGACCTTAAAAATAATATCACAATATTTTCACGATAACGATATATAGCACGACATTTCCACATTTCCCCCAAAATGTGTTCCATTACAAGAATTTTGCTTTATAACCCTCCTTTTTTATTCAAGCGTATACATCGCCATTGTTAATCTAAAATATTGTATGAGAAAATAAAAGTCACTTTTGTTATAACACAAAACCTGAGATCATATCAATTATTTAAATATTATTTATTGTGCACACGTGAAGAACAAAACAAATACTAGGGCTGTCCACGTTAACGCGTTAACTCATGATTAACAATTTCTAAAGATTAACGCGTTAAGATTTTTAAAGCAATTAATCGGCGTTTCTTATTTTGGCTGTGGAGGTCCCAGTGCAGATCTATGAGTAGGGCAGCGTTCTGATCTGAAATGTATCCTTTCTTCCTGTCGTTCCCTTCCATTGCTTCAATGGGGGGGATCCCTTGAAGCAAGGAAAGGGAACGACAGGAAGAAAGAATAAAATTCGGATCCGAACGTAGCCCAGATTTCCCACGATCTCTTTAACCATTGTAAGGTAGACTAACCCTGATCCTGAAAGGCTCCTTTCTTTATAAAATGTTTCCGAATATGTAGGCTACTTTATGTCAAGGAGTTCCAATATCACAGAAGCACTACAATTTTAAAATACCAACTGCAAGTTAAACCATAGCTTTGACAAGTTGACCACAGCTATCGTCAAATGGATTGGAAAATCCATCGACTTCAAATCGATTAACACAGGTAGACACCGACATGGATGTTCTGTAAATAGCATATACCGACCGACATACAATACCCTCGTGAGGTACAGTTGTTTCACGTTAGGTCGCCTATACATGATACGAAAACCACTAAATTGAAACTCCTAAAACATGCGACGGCTGCAGTATTGCGTATTATTGCACTGATCAACACACACAGGTACGAAGGCTTGGCAGATCTTACACAGAAATATTTGGAAATACCTGCTACAACAGTGCCTTGAGAAAGACTATTCTCACTCTCTGGTCGTATTTTACTAAAGAAGAGAGCTGCATTATCCACTGATAATGTAAACAGACTAATTTGTCTCGGCAACTAGCCTATAACTTATCTAAAATATATTATTCTATAACTTCAACTTAAATATTTACGCTTTTAAAACTGTTCATTAAACCCTGGAGTACAGCTTGAAAAACATAAAATAAATATATAAATAACAGCCGGATAATAATAGCCTAAGTGAAATAAAATACGCGTAACGTGGATAACTTAAATGCTTCGGTATTAACATGCTTAGTGATATAGCCTAACTTTCTTCACTGCTTATTTGAAGCACCTTTGTCCTTTTGACAGTTCCAACCAAACCCTGGAATACAGCTTTAAAATGTAAAATAAATATAAATATAATAGCTTCATAAAAATAAGTTAAATAAGAACATGGGCAACTTAAATCCTTCAGTATTAACTTGCTTAGTGATATAGCTTTCTTACTTATTTGAAGCGCTTTTGTCGTAGCCTATAACGCCTTTGCTGCTACAGTCCTCCGACATATTTTGCACAAAATCCGGTGCTCATATTTTCTAAAACCGAACCATTTTCAAATCACTGATGATGCACATATTTGTGGAATCAAATTTTCTTCTGCTGAGGAAGCCTCAGTTTCTTCTAGTCTTTTTTTGCGCGTTGTTTATTGCGAATTGTTTGATGATAATGTGTTTACCTCAGGCGGCAGCTCACGGGCGTGACAATCACTGCTAATGGGGGTGTGAGGGCTAATGGGAGGTCATTTCCGCGCTATATCACGGCACATAGGCTACGATATGACAAATGTATATTGTGTGCAATAAATAGATCAATATAATATCTTGCGTGATATATGGCCAACCCATAATTACAATACATTTCATCTACAGCTCTTGTATGTTTAGGTTTGTATGTTTAGGTTTTGTGGAAATCATAAAACGCCAACTTCATCTATCATCCACTGTAAACAGCCACGCCCCTTTATTTTATGTTAATGAATGAGATGTCTTCCACTGTCGAATTGATAACGACCACGTTGGAATATACGACGGAAGTATCATAGTACTCCACATACTCAATATCTCAGATTCATGCAGTAACTAGCTCCACCACCGCTGATGAGTGCTGTCTCAGATTTGTTTCACCTGTTGCTTCTATTTAGCATACTTATTCACCTTGTCAATCATCCCCTTCATAGGGATGGCTGTCAAAACAGTTGGCTACATGTGACATATGGTGATTTGATACACTGTGCCAACAATTTCAGCAAGCTTTCAATCGTCAGCTGTCAGTGGCAAGACGTCTTACTGAGCGAATGTTCAAAGTGCCTTTCAGATGGCTGGAGAGGCTAGATGCTAGGTATACTAGAATACTGCCCTTGGTTCTCAGATTCTCAGATTTGGACGATACAAGAGGACGATAAACCCAGTGACCATTCTACCCACAACAGATCGTACTACAGGAGAGCCAGGCTACAGACGACACAGTACTACACAAGAACCAGTGACTATTTTATCACCTACTGGCGAAAAGTACTACAGGACAACCATTGACTATTTCACATTCTACAGATCACACAGGAGAATCAGTGACTATTTCACCCCCAAGTGACTACACATTACTACAAGGAAGTGAGTCACTATTTTACACCCTGCAGGCCACACAGTACTACAGGAGAGCCAGGGACTCATTTACACCCTTCAGGCTACAAACAGTACTACAGGGGAACCAGTGACATTTTATACTGAACAGAACGTACAGTACTACCACTGCCATTGCCAGTAGCTATCCATGTCATGTAACTTCACACATCCACACAATAAAGCCCCAAATTTGGGTTATTTATGCAATTTTTCTCATTTTTCCACTTTTTCCTGCCGATTTCATCATCACAAATGCCCCAGTCCCACAATCAACAATTCTCCTAATTGGAGATTTAGCTATACATCTGCCAATAACAGCTGATCAAAGTAGCCTGATCAAAGTAGCCAATTGCAGGATACAAAAGGCAAAATGAACGAGTGCACGGATGTGAAACATGTATAATGTAATTCTTTTTCAGAACTTAAACTAACTAACTAATACGTGCCAAAAATTTAAATTATTGCTTTCTGCAACTGTGTAATCTTTGTGGGAAGGTCATTAATATTTCAAAAAATGCATTCTCTATCATTTCACATGCAAACCCCACATAATATCGTTTCATGACTACGGTAGCTACATGACAACAAGGTAGGCCATAAAACCTCTCACTGAATTTGTAACTGTTAACCCCAGACAGCACACTGCACAGCTATATACTGCCGACGTAGGTGCTCAGAGCAGATACAGATACAGTCACTATGTGGCTTGGAGGAACATGCAATCCTGCAGAAGGAGAGCAACAGTGGTTAAGTCTGCCTGTAGCTGTGCTGTCTGGAGTGTTACTAATTAACCAAAACTGCCAGCTAAATTGTCACGTTTGTTTCATTCATATAGCAGACTAGCTAGCTACTTTTAATGGCAGGCCTAGATTTAGCTAGTTTTATTATAGACAGTGCTTTGTATGCATGAGTAACTTTCCATTATTGTACATTGAAAACGTTTTTTGTTGAGATTATTTTTTGTCCCAGTACAGGTATTTTGTTGAACACAGTGAGCAGCTTCAATAGGCTCTTCAGATTGCCTGACCCATACTAGCATCTCAGTTGAGTCTTAGCACTTATCACACAGCTACTGACCCTAATCCCTCTCTATAGTGCTGTTGCACTTTGTATCACATGCAGTCATCGCGTGTATTTCATGCTGTATGCGGCTCTAGATAAGAGCCTCTCCACAATGACGGTGATGTAATTGAACGTTAGCACTGAGCCTGACAGGAGAATAAGCCCAGCTGCTCCCTGTGGCCGTGTCATTGGGAGGGGCTAATGCTAATACTAATGCTAATGCTAATGCAGCACTGATCCAAGGAACTGTGGCTCACTTAAGAGCCACATGCCGATTTCAATTACCTTTGGACTGCCATTAAATCAACACAATAATTAAAATTATTTTCATTCATACTTTCAGAAATAAGACATGGTAAGATTTCACAATTTTAAGTGTGTGTCTGAGATTTTTCAAATGCAACAAAAATAGTATTCTATTCTAATCAATTCATCTATTTGTCTGCCTGCAAATACCACTCATACTAATCTCGTAACTGTCAGTTTGTGCAACTGTTGAATAAAGCTTTAATACACAATTTGCTAAATAGGCTAAATGATATAATATTCTTGGAATATTACAACACCCACACAACCAACATTTTAACACATTCACAAAAAACTACTTTCACAAAATCTCAGATAGTGACTAATGCTTTCTAAATATAAGTATTATTATTAAATACTTACTCCCTGGCAGTTTTTAGTGTAGTCTTTTTGTCCAAGTTTCTCATTCAGAAATATTGTGTGCAACACACTGGAAAAGCATTTCAAATGTCCAGGTATCATTCTGAAAATTCAACACAATGCTAAATAAATTGCTTTCAATCAAAATTTGTCCTTAACTTACAAGTAAACACAAGCATTACACTTCTGTTTTACAAACTCAAGTTTGGCAGGTTCGTTTTTGTGATCGTCAAACTCGCCCAAACTGTATTTGTGAAGAGAAAGACAATTATTGCTTTTAATTATTAGTGAAAGTGAAGGATAATGACTGACTGAATCCCAGACTACGAGCAGAAATGCATGGCTGAAGGGCACAGATACCCGTCACATGCAGGCTACCCACCAGGGGAAAGGTCCGCTTTAATTACGCATGTACATTATTTATTTACTAAATAAATACTGTATTTCCTTTTAATAGTTGAATAAATGATATAATGAATAATGATTACCGATTAAGCCACGAGCATACAGTACACACAAGAAGCTGGTTGGAAACTATAGCCGTATTCACATCAATTTTAATCTCCTTTGTATTGGTTTCCGTTACAAGATTGGTTGCAAGATGTACATTTTTGTGAGCTAAAAAGCACACGCGTCTATTTATAAGAGAGACTAAATTAGGACGCCTGATTGGTTTAAGAATGGCGAACACGCTCATTATGCTTTCCTCCCCCTCTTCGTTTGCTCGTTCAGCGGGGGAGAAGATCATTTTAACACCAGCAGAGGGACTGCCTCGGGACAAGAATTACCAGCAAGCCCATCTTTTGTATATCGAGGCCCTCTGCAGAAGAAAAGCTTTGATCGTTGTTTTACAAAGTATGGGACTGAGAGACTGCTTAAAAAAAGAATACAAAAAGATTAATTATAGTGTCTGAATTGTGTATGTGAGGGACAAAGACATGGAAGCAACTGGAAGAAGCATTATTATAGCAGGAAGTACAATTTCTCATAGCTTACACTATGATGTTTTTGTTTAGTCATTTCTTGGGAGCGGGGGAGGCATGGTTTTGATTAAATAAGTTTTAATCTACCTGATGAAGACAGTTTCAGCTTACTGTAGAAAAACATTTTGGTTGTGTGTATTTATCCTTTGCAATTTGGCCTAGATTGCTTTAAAACCTTCACCACAGAATGACAATAAGCTATTATTATTGAGGGTGGCTGCTTTCCACATACCTCTAATAACTAACGTGTTAATTTTTCAATAAAATCTTTCTGTGAAAAAGCTATTGTCTTTCTATTAAAACATTTACCAAGGGTAATCTCATGAAGCTAGCATTTAAGTGGACTCCTGTATTCATAGTGGTATACAATATGTGTGGTTAGTTAGTCCGGTCAATCTATCACAAGGTGAGACTGCTATGGCAAATACACTTCTTTACTGGAACTTATTCCTTTGCATTGCAATCCTTTTCGCAGAGCCTGTAATTGAGATTGACATGCAGTGTAGGAGAAAATATGTACATTCACCTGATTTATATAAGCAACAAGGCCGGACCTGGCTAACAACATGGGAGTTAATGTGGTCAGTAGTCTATGCATGATATCCATAAACAAATTTGTTGTTAGAGATTTACATAAGAATAAAAATAATCCTCTGGATGGTTGGTTGCTAGCCACTCTCATTTGAACCACGACTGCATAGACTGACTGCCTTAATTCTTTGTTTGGTTGTGTGCAGGTGATCACACTCATGTGTGAGGCAATCTTACATTGAATAATCTAATGTGCTGTGTGGTAAAATACTTATGCACTTAAATACTAATATTATAAAATATTCTGTGTGAACAAGTGTACACATAAGCACGTTATTAGCCACGATGTCCTTTCACATTATTCTCACCTTTAGTGACTCACATCAGACCCTGATTAAAGCTTCTAAGCATAAACGCATTGGAGGCCTGCTTTTTATTCTCTGATGTGTATATTCCAAATTAATAACAGCAACTTCAACTGCATTAAGAGTGCCTTGAGCCTTCTTAGGATGTTAATGAACTCCATCCATTTTAGACTTGGTAGCACAGGTAGGATGAGAAGATCCGTAACTACAGCAAAGAGCTTCAGCTCTGATTTGTTTTATGTCTGATTAGTGTACGCTGGAATCTGAGACATAATGATATTGCTGACTGAATGTCTTGTCTCACAGCCTAATGTAAGCACATTTTATATTATTTGATTTCAGTTCATTAGATGAGGGCATTGCAAAATGTGATTTTGATTTTGTCCCAGACAGGGCAAAAATGGGACACAATACAAAACATTTGTAACATAATTCAGGGAAATGTGTCATACAATGTTAACAGCTGATTTTTTGCAAAGGACATCCAAAAACGTTTAGAATTGACTGTACTTTACTACGCAGTGAATTCTTAAACATGCCTACATGTATTAGCCCATGACAAATCAAGGGAAATGACTTGGAGCCGAACGATTTGGGAAGGAACCAAAGCAGATTATGACATAACTTCATATCCTGTTGGTACGATTGCACAAAAACCAAGAGTCGCGATGCCGCTCTATTTTATAACCATTAATCATGAGAGGTTTTCAATCCAAAACAGCACAAAGTATGCATTCTCACGGTCTCATGATCTCTGCATATCCCTGGCGAAGGTGTTGTGTGACAGTGCTATAGCGACAGCCTCGCGCTCAACTGCGCCCTGCTCTAACCGATGGTGAACACGACCTCCCAAAATGAGGAACTCCCCTCCGGTCTCCCTCGCCCCCATGTTTGGCCATCCCTGCTCCACCTCTGGCCCGTCGACAGACCCTTTTTTTCAGGGAATTCACGTGCGTCCTTTTGAAAGAGACGTGGAGCGAACAGCGGAGTGTAAAGTAGGTCAGATGTGTGCAGCGCTGAGATAATGCATAGCTCTTTCTCCCCTGTCAGGGAGGGGGGCACGGGTGTGCACTCCTCTCTGATGCAGAGGAATGCGAAATGGCATGAGCCCCGCCAGCATGCTGCCAGCCAAACACATGCTGGGGACAAAGTCACAGCCTCAGAGAGACCCTGTGATGTGTGTGCATGTGTATGCGTGTGTGTGTGTGTGTGAGTGTGTGTGTGTGATTGCATGTGTGTGTAATCTGTGTGTGTGTGATTGCATGTGTGTGTGTGTGGGTGTGTGTTTGTGTGTGTGTGTGTGTGTGTGTGTGTGTGTGTGATTGCATGTGTGTGTGTGTGTGGGTGTGTGTAGGTGTGTGTGTGTTTGTGTGTGTATGCGTGCATGTGTGCATACCTGCGTATCTTCAGGGTCCACTACCCCACACACAGATTCTGTGGACCACGGCCAAGGGAGCCTCTCTCAGGAGCCTACTGTCCTTAAATGAAGTCAGTAGGGAACAGGCTGAACCTCTGTCAGTACTGCACCTTCCACTCATACTTGACATTTACAGGATTAATGTCAGTGAAACCTAACTGTAATAAAAAAAAGATGAAGCTGTTGCATAAATACTGAAATATCCCTGCATTTCCTTTCTTATGTTCATTCATCTATGCACATCTACTGGTGGGTTAAGGCTACTAGGTTACATAGAGAAGTCAGTACTGCAGTCAAAAGGTTTCAAACTACAATTATTACTAACAGCTCACATTTACTCTTCATTGAGATACTGTTATTTAACCATGTTCAAACTTCAAACAGTGTTATTTTTAAAGCACCATACACACGCAAGATAAAGCAACACACCACTTCCCCTGGGGTTCCTTGTGAAGGGAACTCTCCCCGGTCTTTGTCGCCGTGTGCTCATTTTGTATTTATTTATGTTGACGTGCGTATGTAGCTGTGCATTACTTCATCAAGTTATGCTGCTTACCCATCCCACAAGACCATGCTTGGCATCTTATTTTTGATAAACTGCTCAATTTATTAAGAATGGATTGAAACAATTGATTAATGAAAAAATTGCCGATTTAAAATATTACAATACTACTCACCAACCTCTGATATACAGTCAGGTCCATAAGTATTTGGACAGTGACACAATTCCTGTTCATTTGGCTCTGTACTCCAGCACATTGCATTTTAAATGTAACAGTGACTATGAGGTTAATGTGCAGACTTTCAGCTTTAACTTCAAGGTTTTTGCATCCATATCGGGTGAACGGTGTAGCAATCGTAGCAATAATAATTGTATTTTTATACATAGTCCCCCCCCCATTTTAGGGGACCAAAAGTAATTGGACAAATTAACATAAACTTTAATAAAGTTATCATATTTAATATTTGGTTCCATATCCTTTGCATGTCATCACTTCCTGATGTCTGTGACCCAACAATATCAAAAGACTCTTGATATCTTATTTTAAGGTACTCTTACAAGCAATACTATAGTCTCTCTGCATTTGAATCGACCTCTATGGAAATTGGGGGGTGGGACTATATTAAGCTATAAATTACATGAGAATAGTATGGAACCCATGGTTGGCTAAATGGCTGTAAGTCATCAAGGGTCTGAGGTATCAAACGCGCCTCAAACCATCACTCTGCTGCCAGATATGCAGTAGATATGGATGGATCACTTTAAGGGTTGTTTCTCCTGAGTTCAATAGGAAAAGTCAGGAGAAACAACGCTTAAAGTGATCCATCCATATCTACTGCATATCTGCACCATTTCAAATCCAATGTGTTGGAGCACACAGCCAAAACAACAAAAATTGTGTCACTGTCCAAATACTTGACCTGACTGCATAATACTTATACCTTAAATTTAAAAAAATAATAATAATTTTTTTTAAATTAGCCACACCTGCAACCATAGTTGAAGCTTATGTGTGATAATAGCAGTCATACTCATTTAATTATTCTCAGAAAAAAAGAGTTTATTTCTTTTTTTGTTGTCATTTTAGAGTAACTTGAGGATCTGTAAGCAGGGAGATATGCATATGAGTTTGTGGTCCGGCACCTTGTTCAGGCTCTCCGCTTCAGGTGAAGCACTGTCTGCACTGCCTATAGTTATGCCAGTTATCTGCGTCATGATTAAACACAATCTGAGACAGTCACACGCACACATTCAAATCATGACTAATGTGTGAAATAAAAAGGCAACATGTTCACTGTGAGACAGGTGAGGTGGAGATTGTTTTCTGCACAGTGAAAAATAGACAAAAGAAAACTCAACTAAAAGAAAAAGGCAGAGGAAGACTGCACTGTAGCTGGATGACGGCACCACCATGATAATACTTGGTGACTTCAATATCCAATTCCAGAACTCTCCATTTGTTGGATGGATTCTTCATTATTGACTCATTTAACATCACATTGGTCCAATCCCCCCCAAAACACACAGAGGGCAATCAACTCAAACTTCTTACATCATGGTAGCCTACAAAATTGCCTTGACACTGCTCTACCTCTCTAACCAATACTTCCTGTCCTTCATTCTTCCCCTCCCATCTGAGCTGATTGATGCCACATGAAAACCAATGGTGACTATCCACCGCAACATACTCAACTCGCACTCCAACTTCTCAGACAAGATAATCTCCCTCCCATTGAAGCCTTCTGACATGCTACCTCTGAATGCTGCTGGTGCCTCCTTGCCTTATCCACCCTTGATTCATTCACCCTTGATTCATTCTGCCCCTTTGCCTCCCTGTTCCTGTCCAAGGCTACCTGCTGTTCTACATGCAGATGGGCCCAAATTGTGATCCACAGAAAGGAAATGGGGAAAAAAACAAGAGTGCCCACGATTTCACACCCTACTTTGAAACCAAAGTAACTGCCATCTTCGCAATGCTATGTCAACACAGTGAGAACCTTGCCAGTGATCGTGCTCTCCTTCGCCTCCATGAATACTGATCCCCAACACTGCAGCTCCAAACGTCCAAGCATCCTTAATACTTTCCCCTTTGACCCCACCCCCTCTGTCCTTCAGCAGTCCTCTGCTCCTGCACTTCTTCCATTACTAATCTATGCCATAGTCTACTCTTCCTCGCTGACCACTGCTTGTGTCCCCAATTAAAAATTTATTCAAGCCCAAGCAACACATTTACACTCAAATAACCGACCTGGGACCCGTCAGCGGTCCAAACCTATCAACCGTCATCCCTCCCTGATTTCTTCTCTAAAACCCTTGAACAGGTTGTGTCCACTCGGATTACAAATTGCCTAACCCAGAACAACCTCCTTGACCCAAATCAGTCTGGCTTCAAAGCTGACCATTCAACAGAGATGGCTTTTCTTCCTGTAACAGACCCACTCAAATATGTGAAAGCAGCACCCCTGTCACCTTGGTCCCACTTCATCCCCTTGCTAGATTGAATACAGTTGGCTATTGCTAACCTTGACTGATCTGAAACTTCAGGCAATGTCCAGTAAATATACTAGTATCCTCACACCTTTCTGATCTTTTAATTTTTTTTTAACCTCCTATCAGGTCAACAGGAAGGGCTCTATCATCAGGGGGGACCTTTAATGCCTATAGTTCAATGATTAAATCTGGGCTGTTGTATAATCTTCAAATTTGGAAAAAATATGACTTCCCTGTGACAAGACCACTCGTGACACCCTGGCCTCTGCTTGAAATTGGATCTGCTCCAAAAAGGTAAATTACAAACATGCAGGCATCTACAACCATTATCTACGTAGACATTTAGAGCTTCAATTGATTATTTCAATTAAATGTCACAGATGGGCATTCAAAATTTAAATCAAAAAAGGAAACTATGAACCTTATGGTATTCTAAGCCACGCTGGGCCCTAGGTAGTTTTCTGTTCTATGTCTCCTCAGAAGTAATAAAACTCTCACAGAATGGTCAACTTAGTAATATTGCATGGACCATGATCCGTGTACTTTTTAGCCAATCGTTTCCCATTTCAGAAACAGAAATTAAAAAACGAGAATCAAATGGTTATTCGTTTTGCGGACTGATTTTAACCATAACATTACAGGAAATTCAAATTGGTCTCGATTTCCAAAGTTCATGGCGCCATGTTCCGATTTCCGTTTTCTCAAGGGAAAAGGGTTCACAAGGGTCCAGCCAGCGCACAGAACTGTGGTCCAGCAGCTACGAAGCATAGGCAGAGATTTTCTGGGAGACATGTAGGCTATATTATTATTAGGCTATGTAACGAATTAGCTAGCTATAAAGTATCAGTTAAACATCCTTTGAAACAAACACACAACATAACACCAATTTATTTTTTATTATTAAACAATTGTATAGCTTACTGGTGGCCTATGGAGCAATCAATTTCACATAGGCTAGATTTAACCCACACAGTTTGGCTGATTGCTCCGAGACAGTTTTTTCTCTAACTTAGTAGCGAGACACTTCATAGATCGCTCCAAAATTAATATGTGATGAAAAACATGATGACGATGAGTGGCTTTAAGGCAGTCAATTTATTACGTTTCGAACTATGTCCACAAAACAATGTTGCGATGCAATGTTTGCGTATGACAAATTATTTATTGCCATCTTCTGTAGGCCATCTCAGTGGCATAATGTTCTAATACACTCATAATGACTGTGTAGCTATTTAGCGAAAACGTTTTATGGGAATGTGTAGTTTACGAAAACGTTTTATGGGAATGTGTAGTTTGCGAAAACGTTTTATGGGAATGTGGAAGCTACCAAATACTGGTGGGGAAAGGTCAGAATTTAGCTTGAAAGTTAAAAAAACATAAATTTTGCAAATCGAGACCAATTTCAATTCATGTAATTTTATGTTTAAAATCAGTCAGCAAAACCAATAACCATTTGATTCTTGTTTTTCAATTTCTGTTTTTAAAATGAAAATCAAATAACCATTTGTTTCTTGTTTTTTAAGTTCTGTTTCTGAAACGAAAAACGATTGGCCAAAAAGTACACGGATCGACCATGAACAAGCTTGCCCTTTTCAATTACATTGTCTCTTTTTCCGAAAGGCCATAATCGAAATACTAGATATCCTACGCTGTCTTAATGATATCTGGAGTTAGATGATCGGCTAGCATATCAACTCAATCTTGCCACTGTGGTGCTTACCCACCAGCTGCATCCCCTGCAGGATCTGTCATCCTTGATAACACAACAACAGTGGCATCGCAGACTGCCAAAATATCTGCATGGTTTTAGCTTAAACTTAGCTTTAAACCTGACCGAATCTGACACACGTACCCCCAGTGGCCGATAATGGCACTCATAGGACTGCCATGTCAAAGCCACATACGGAACGTTCCTCCGACGCCACTCTGGGCAAGCTTAGCTGCGGTCTGCAAAGCGAAAACAAGCAGCGCATGTTTCGAAGGAAAACCGTGGATGTCTCAAAGCTGGCAGGGTGATTCACGCATTGGGACGCAGCGGCAGTTGTAGATTGAGGTGGGAATTGGATACATACAGCCCTGAGTGTTTTGGCAAGTTGACTATTTTCAATTAGCAACAAAATCAAAGCATGTTCCATTCCACTGTATATGACTAATTGCAAATTGGAACTATAACTATGAGACAAATAACAATTTTCTGGACAGCGGAATTAACGGAACAGAAGGGAGGGTCCCCATCAGAGACAGGCATTTGGCCTCGTTTATCATTCATGCAGCACTCCACTTTGCGTACATGTTTGCATGGCAAGTCAGTGACATTGCATGCAATGAACAGTGAGGGCACAATAGTTTCTTTTTCAACAGATAGTTTTATAGATAGATAGTTTTTCAACAAGTAAAAAACAAAAAGGTTCTCTTTGGAAAACTTAGGTTATGTGAGATAAAAAAATCTGATTTCGCTTTAAATGAGTAGCTCATGGTAAAGACATTTACGCTCAAATCAGTGGTTTACACAAGTTTGATGAATCACACATGGAGATTTTTGTTCGTAAATTGGTACAATCAAATATACGCTCATTTTTACGATCATAATGAGGCCCAGAAATCTACAGGCTATCTAGCGCCTGCCCAGACTCTCACAGTCTGAAACATATTGAAAAACAAAGTTCTAAATGTCATTACATCTCATCAAACAAGACAAGTTACATTTTTTATGTAATGGGACCAAACTGCAGTTATCCACGCCTACCATTAAGGTCCTTTAATCTCGTTATTTTTGATGATGCTGACATTGCTCTGATGGCTTGTTGATGCTGTACACTGCCTTCTTTTGCTAGCGAATCACACAAGCCGCTTTGATAGTTTTATTTTGTTGTTAACCTCCCACAGATGCTGTGCAGATCCAAATAACGAAAGGTGTACAGAACATTCTATCAGGGTACCACACAGGCATCTTGAAAGGCTTCTTTAGAAATTACATCAATTTTCATCACAGGGAAAATACAAGAGTTGTGTGGACCGAGATGGCATGGGCCCTGGCTTGAAGTCTCCTCTGAATGATTTATTTCCTCTCATCAAATGCCAAACATTTCACCATCTCCCTGTCAGTAAAGTGTTGTTCCATTCTATATTCAAAAAAGGGCCTCGCTTTCAGTTTTTCAGGGGTACGGTGGGATTATTAAAGGTGACAGATATTTCTTGTTAAACTGTGAGTTGCAATGTTTTTCATTTCATTATGAACCCTCAACTCTGTAGTGATCCTTCAAAGAGGGATGACAAAAACCGAATAAGTTGAATTAGGACATTCTGGGCCTGGATAGTTCTCATTTTTCCATACTCATCATGCAGTTAATTCAATAGAGACACTGGGCTATCCATCTGGGCAGCCCTTGTTCATCTGTGCACATTTCATTACGCAGCGGCAAAAATATAAAAGGAAAAAATCATTTACACAAGCTGTACTGTACAATAGGTGGAAAACAATTGTCTCAATGCCGAAAGCAAGCAGCATTCTCCAGCGTAACTAGAGGCATTTAAAATTTTGCCATCTTCTTTGTCATACATGCTCGTTCTTCTACGTCCTCTGATGAATACATGGAAATCTTCTTTTTCTCTCTGCACTTTCACATGTCTTTCACAACACTGGGGTACATTTCAGTACTTTATCCAATCAAAAAATAGGAAATTTCAAGAGTGGCACTGGCACACTTTATTCACCAATGCAAACTACAAACACTGAACCCACCTTACTCAGACAACAAAAGTCACAATATATACATTACAGGCACGTTTTACAAAAAATCTTAAAATAATACTTCTCAGCATATTGGAGCTATCCTTTGAGACATGTTGACAAGGGCTAGGGGATCAGTGAGCATTCTTAATAAAAGCTGCCAAGTTTAAAAGCGGGATGACGTTCCATAAAACTCCACAGGGCTTGTTCTGTCTTTCCGCTGCAGGCATACATCCCCATCAAACGTCCTCTCGTCTGGAAGATTACAAATATAGATTCATGAAATAGGCTGAGTGCTTGGTTCCTATTCTTTTTTGTAATTTTGTAAAACCTGAAAATGCCTGGGTACCACATAATTTTATGGAGCCTACCCCATTATATTTGCATAGCGTGAATACTAGCAACATCAGCTGTCCCTACTGACCATTAACGGCATCCCCAGTAGTCCCAGTTGTCAGGCTCCCCATTCACTCCTATTCCTTTGCTGAAGCTCACCAAAATTAATCATTTTAAAGCACACACTAAAAAGAGAACCCAACGGTGAAAAGGTACGTGCTTCTTTTGAGCTTCATTGAAAATACATGGAGGCGATATAATCGCCTGAGAAATTCGCTCCACACCGCTTTCAGTGGGGCATAACCAGATATATATGTTTAGGGGGGCTACTAGGGGGGTCTGGGGGCATGCACTCCCAGAAGAAAATGTAAAAAAAAGCAGCCACAAAATGGTCGTTCCCCATGAGTTTTGAGAGCAACAAAAAGCCTAAATTCAATAAATAATTTGGCATTGTTGTTGAATATTTCTTTAATTGCTTGGATATACAGCAATAGGGTCAGGCCGATGTAGCTACGATACCATTGTCTATCAACTAAAATGTATGCCCATCGGCGATGATGACAATGCCGAAAGACAATTTCAATGTGCATTCTAGTTTGACAGTTTATAGAAAATTGCCTTATAATGCCTGTCATGGTTTTTGGCAGCCCAGTTCGTATTCTGCGGGTTTTGCGGGTTTTTAGCGGTTGCAGGTCAATCTATTGGATTATTTAGCCTCCGTTCAGGTATTTTGGTTTTGCACTGTCATTATTCCTTGCACCTGTGTTTGGTTTTCTGTCAGCTATATATAGCTCAGAGTTTCCATCTTCCGGTGCTGTTAACTTGTCATTTATAGTTTCACTAGGAAGCCGGTATAGGTCTTAAGGTTGGCGACTATTTAACTTCTTATTTTCTAAGTTACGTGGGACTTGCCCAGTGCTTTTCGTTATTCCTTTAATTTGGAATTTATTCCCTCGTTAGCACTTTGTTTTCCAGCATTTGTTTCCACTGGTCTCTCTGAGACAGTTCCTTTGTTCCTAGGGTTCTCTAGGGTTGATTTAGTTTGGCGTATGCCAGGAGTTTTTATTTCCCATGTTTAATTTTGTATAGATACCTCGCGTATATTATTCGTATTCTGTAGTTATTTCCTAAGTAGGGATAACTTTCTGTTCCCCTCTCTGTCGCATCTGGTCTTCCGCCCTTACTATGCCAGCATAATTAATTTAGGCCTGGCCTGTAGATTAAATTTAACCAGCAATTTAGCTTTTATTGAAATTAAAAACCAGATTCCATAGCATAAATCTAAATGGTCACGTACACATTGATTACATTTTCACTTGTGATCATCCTTCATGAGCAGGAAATCATGTTGAGACGGGGGATTTCCTCAGTTATAACATTACTATTCATATAAGCTTCTCCCTATCATTAGAAAAAAACCTTGCACTTTTGTAACTTTATCAAAATGTCCTATCTTTTAGAGTCAATTAAGTTACCTATGTAGCTTGCTAACTGTAAACTATTATAGTATCTGTCTGTATTATCCAGGCTATCGCATTAGCCAACTGCGAACATAAAGCCAGAGAGGCTACTCGCTAGCTACGTTGCAGGGTAATGAGTTCCGTTTCAAAATGTATTTTTAACAATAACTGGCAAGCTTCACAAATTCTGTTAAGGCATTTTATGGGGAATAACTAATATCTCATTTAAACCTAAAAAGTAGGCTATATAGGAACTGGACAGGCGATAGGAGCCATAGTTTCAGCAATTAACGTTAATATGGGTCCCATAACTCTTGCGTTTTTCTACCAAATTAAAGTGTTTACAGTCATATTTTCAACCCAGTTATACCCATAATACATATACAAATAAGAATCAAAGCATGACTTGATACAAAGTGGAGTTGTTTTACACATATTTATTAAGAGTCAACAGACTAGTCAACTACTAGACTCTGGCTGGTCAACATATGACTAAATAGTGGCATGTGTACAATGATGAATATCCTACAGGAGCATGCACATTTAGTTTGAACTTACTTTTTTTCTAGTCTATGGTATGGATCCAGCTAGCAGTAGCACATGAGAGCAGACCTATGGGGCAAACATCTTCGTAGCTAACGTTAACAGTCCCTGAATGTTTTAACTTCTAGAATGAGTGCTTACACAAACGTTAGCCTACTGACATTCCGTTAGCGAAGTAGGCCAGGAACTTCCCGAACTCAAGTACCAGTCCATTAGTGATTGCTACAGTAGCATTAGAACGTTAACTTCTACAATTTACTCTCGTAGTGGTCATTTCAATCTTCTTGATTTTTTCCTTTCCTTGTCCTTTCAAAACAATATTTCATTTCGCCATATGTAGCCTATCACGTTTATTCCTATGTTCATACTAGTTGACTATAAAATCGCGCCACATGTTTTCAACTGCAACAGCTCAAACATTAACACGCAAGCTGCCTTGTGTTCAAATGCTTCCCCCCCCCCCCCCCCCTCATTCTCATAGGCTAAGCTATAACTGAGAAATAATAATGTCATTGCAATCTATTTGTGCATTTGCTGTCTTTTACCGAAGCAATTTAGGCTATTACCATTTTGCATCATTTACAATAGGCCCTACATATTTAATGTCAAAAAAAGTAAGCAAATAGTTTCGGGTAATTTTTTCTGAGCTACATATTGCCTTCTCAAAATGATTGCATCGGGAAAGTGAATCATTCCAAATTCCACGTGCAACTAGCGAATGACCATCTGCATGGGAATGTGCTCCACCACTGTATAGGTGCACTGTTGGATAAGGTGAGAAACGTAGCCTTAGCCTATAGCATGGATCGTCAACTGGCGGCCCGCGGGCCACATCCGGCCCGCCAGCAATAATATTTGGCCCGCCAGATAATTTTGAGATTTAAAAAAAAAAAAAAATTCCTTAAAAAAAAAAAAAAAAATTTCGTTTTTTTTTACAATATCGAACCGACAGTCCCACGTATCGGCTATAATGTCTGAATAGAGAATCTACCCACACCTGAAGAATTCTTATTGTACTTTTATCCATGTTGAGAGTGAATGACACGCACAGACAGTAGTGAATCAGTGGACAACCGCGTGGTGCTGAAATAGCCAACATGCGGTGTGTGGTTTTAAAAACGCGGAAGCGGACGCACACCCGCGGTACATGCGTTAAATAAACGAAGTTTGTAAAAAGGCGATTGCACCCCCCCCCCCCGTCAACAAAAATTATTGATTGCACCCCCCCCCCTCCCCGTCAACAATTACAATCGAGGTCCGCGAAAGATACAACCGGCCCTTTGAGTGCAACCATAACGCTAATTTGGCCCGAGGCCAAATTTAGTTGCCGACCCCTGGCCTATAGTCTGTAATTTCCCTGTCTCTGTAATCAAATAAATCATTGACGTTATTGCTCATCTTTACTGGTCCGAGCGCATCGTGCAGAGCTTTTTTTTTTTTTACTGATTAAAGAGGTGGTGTAGCTTAATCAACCATTAATCAACCGTAAATAAGCACAAAATAGTTTTAATTCAGAAGGACATGAAAGTTTATTTATGAAGTTCATAAAAAAAATTTAATAGGCAATGCTAAATTAATCAATTAAACGGGCTACAAATTGGGGATGCTTTGCAGAACAAATTTTATTGCAATAGCCTAATAAAAATAAATTCATAAAAATGTCCTCCCTCTCAAGCAGCCGATGACATCGGACAACGGCAATGTTTCATTGGCCGATGTGACGATGTGAAATTTGTTGACATCAAACAACCCTTGCGGCTTCCAACACTGCTGAGCAGAAAAATGCCCTCAGTAAGGTAGTTTCCACGCAGAAATTCAGATGTATAAAATAACATCTGCGTACCTCTACACATGATATGTACACAATGTTTGGCGTTAGTGTGATGGTGACATGGTGACCGAAAGGCAGAGGTAGAAAAATCAAAACTTTTTTTAAGCATATTTACGACTTTCACCCTGAGCGTTCTTTTATGCATTTTTTTACTCAGAGTTTTATGCATGTGGTCCCAGGTCTTGAAGTACTTGAAATACGCGTACTTCCACATTCCTATCCATGTGGAACAGCGTTGTTTCCTTCGCTTTGCATTCCGAGGTTGGGCATACCAACTCATGTGCTCCCATTTGGTTTTTCCCTGGGCCCCTGTGTATTCACCCGCTATATGAGCGCTGTTCTATCGCCACTCCGGTTGAAGTCAGGCCGCTTCAAATGTGGTTTTATGCCATTGGCGCTGCACCGCAAGTGGAACCATCACGCTCGAATCAGGGTGATGCATCGTACAGTATGGTGCTCTTACACACTTCCCAGACAGTAGCACTGGGATTGATCGTGGCGGCCTCAGTGGTCATGCCTCCCAGACACCCTTGCAGCCAGGCCGCTTCAAATGTGGTTGTACGCCATGCCGCTGCACCCCAAGTGGGACTGTCACGCTCGAATCAGGGTGACACGTCAGTTTTACCAGCTACCCCACCCAAGGTGACGAGTCAGCTTTCTGACAAGGGGGGGTCCGGATGGGCGCTAGTGACGGTTGGGAAGCTGTCTGTCTGTCAACACCGACCAGCTCAGGTATTGTGGTCGTGAGTACAGCCGTCAGAATTTGGAGCAGTTTCTCTTGCACTGAGGCAATTCTTGCCCTTGCTCAGGGGAAAACATGTGATGGTGAGGTCGGACAACACTTCTACAGTTTATCACATAAACCACCCAAGCGGAGTAAGATCCCACCAGTCTTTGAGAGCGACCAAGCATTTCTTTAATTGGGCGCTTCCCAGCTTGGCCTTTCTTCGTGCTGTACCCTTTCCGGGTGTCCGAAACGATACAGCAAACTTCTTATCTCACCATAAAATTCATCCTGGCGAATGGTGTCTCCACCCCGATGTGGTGG